>CM030325.1:932118139-932550562 GCA_002915635.3 Ambystoma mexicanum
CCTGAATGGCAAGTATGTAAATGAACACATGTCCGTCACACACACACAATGGGTGCAAGTGAATGTGAAAACCCACATCATGACATGCATGAAATCAATGAGAGAATACCACACATCGAAGTATGAAACAAAAATGTATTGAACCCAAAATTAATGTAATGAAAAGAAAACACACAATAATGTGAAGAAGAAATAAAACGCAGCATGTCCAGAAAATAATCAAAAATATGAAATCAGAATCTGAAGAAATCCAAATGAAAATGTGTCCAAAGTCTCAGTCCAACAAAGCAAATCTAAGGGAAAAAAAATAAGTGAAATCCATTGCTCCATGGTGAAATGAAAAAAAAATAATAAATCCACTGTTCAACTATATACAAATCACCAATCCAGGGTCCATGAGCCCAACAAATGAAATGAAACCTACAAAAAAGACTACCTAATAAAGAACTATATACAAAAACGTGGTGCATTGTCCAAACGCCCCAAAATAAAAAAAACAGAAAGGAAACCTAACACTATCTAACTATTTACAATGGCAGCGGGCTAGTTCGACGGCTCACTTATTGATGTCCCGGGCCAGGGCATCATCGAACTCCCGCTCAATGTCCTGGAGGCGGTCCTCTTCCATGGCCCCGAGGGTTCGCAGGGACGATGACATGTTCACCTCCAACTCCCTGCGAATTGCCTCGAGGCACTCGGCCCGCCTCAGGGCCCTCCGCATGGAGTTCTCCGCCCTGACCATTGTGAGCCGTGCCTCTTCTGCCCGCTGCCGCTCTGCATCTATGGGGTGGCCCAACCGCTGCCACACGGAAGACACTTGATATCCGGGGTCCTCCTGCCCTATGGCCTATGCCTTCCCCTCCGATGTTGAAGTCCCTGAGCCATCATTGCTCCCACCATGTTGCTGCTGCTGTGCCTGTGCCTGCGGCCTGGCTCTTGCTGCCTGCATGTCCTCCTCCGGCTGGGGTGCAGTTGTCATGGTGGCCACCCCTGCTGGACGTCCGACTCCTGACTGTGGCAGGGATGTGTCCTCCACCAGCCTGGCCGCTGGGTCAGGGGCAGCTCCACAGTGTACCCAGGTGACACTTGGGTGGGAAGATGGCATGGAGGACGACTGGCGCGTAGGGGGTTCAGGTGAGGATGGGGTCGAAAGAAGGTCCAGCACATGGAGGAATCCAGCCACGGTGACCCGTCCCAGTAGGTCAACGTGGTCAAAGAGGCATGCAAGACGACGTGCAGGCTCTCCACGAAAAGACTGCAGGTCACCTTGCATGCCCCGTTGACGCAATACTATCCCACTCAGGACAGGCTCAACACGGTCCCGGATAGCCACGTCCGCAGGGAGAGGAAGGCCAGTTGTTTTGCACTCATCCCCTCCCTGAAAACGGGTCTGGACGTAGGCATCCCTGCTGGTGCCAGATGATGCAGTGACAGGATCAGGGACAGGATTACACACAGGCACCTCCGCTGCGGCCTGTGCTGCCTCCTGTCCCTGCCCCTGCACTGCATCACTAGCACCAGTGGAATCCCTACCTCCAGACCCCGTGAGTGTCCCTTCTGCGGCCTCCTCCTCCACCAAACCCCCCACCAACCTGGATGACTCCGTGCCATCTTCCTCCGTTGGACCCTGTGGGGTCTCAGCTGCCCCTTCTGCTGCCGAGGAGTCCACCTCCAACCTCTGCCTCTTGGACCTACCCTCGACAGCTGCGGCCTGGGATGCGGCACCAGACTCCTCACTCCCCGACGAGATGACAATCTGGGAGGGGAGCCGGGCCTTACGTCTCCGGCTGGTGGTGCGATCCCTGCCGCTGTGCTCCACAGCACCCTCTCCGCCCTCTTCATCAGTTGACGCTGCAGACAGGGAGAGATAAAACACAGACATCAGGGCACTGTACAATGGACTGATACACACTTGACAGTTGCACATGAGTGGCAGTGTCAAACTTCAGTGAAATAAAGCAGTTAGAGCTGCGGAGTCCTCTTTTTTAGGGGGCTGTGTGGCAAAGGACTAATAGAAATCTATAAGGCAAAAAGAATACCACAAAAACAGCTACCCACCTACACACGTGCCAGGTGTGTCTAGTTGCACAACGTGCTACCTTTCATGTCGGTCAATTATTTGCGACAGAAAACATAGAGAAATACATATTTTAATTCATGGATATGAAACACTTAGAAAAATTTATATTAAAAACAAGAGGGAAGAAAATGCACATAACATTCCATAAAAGAACCTATACTGAAAAACAATTATCTTGACCAGTTGGTTTTAACTGAACACATTCGTCAGATACTGGTGATGTAGTGAGGTTAGTAAACAAATAAGGTGACATCCTATTATTAAATGAAACCTTGATACAATTCACTATCCTTGACTTTGTCAATTTTTCTGTCCTTGACTTTGTCGACACCAAAGAGTGTGTTTCTGCGTTCTGGCAAAAGGTGGTTAAACAGGCTCAGTAGCTAGTTATTTAATGCTATCAGGCATGCGTCGGACCCGTCTTCAGGACTTGATTTATATAGATCTCCCAAATTGGAATTTCAGAAATAGTTCATAGGTAAATTTCTTTTTCGTAGTTTATTTGGCGTGTGTGGCCTTGATTTTAGAACAAATGCGGACAGGATTCACTGGTCCCAACTGTGATTTCTTTTCAAAGATTTGGAAACTGATAGCCTGGAAACGGGACACGAGTGTTTCGTAAAGGGTAGTTTTCTAGCTCCCATTCGAGAAACGGACAATAGCAACACTCCGCCTCCACTTCATCACCTGTTATTTTATGTGCATTTTTGTCCCTCTTGTTTTTAATATAAATTTTTCTAAGTGTTTCGTATCCATGAATTAAAATATGTATTTCTCTGTTTTCTTTCGCAAATAATTGACGGCACTGTACAATGGACTGATACACACATGACAGTTGCACATGAGTGGCAGTGTCAAACTTCAGACATGGCATCACACTCCACGACACACATGTCATTTCAACTCACACACATGAGCATTTCCACAGCAATATTGCACCAGGCAGCAACATCCATACACATACAACAGCATGAACAGCCGAGGTGAGCCTGACATCACATGAAACACAGGAGTGCACTAGACATGCACACACGCCACCACACTTACATGCATGTCTACATCTCCTCCAACTGTCGCAGTGATGAGATCGCCATACCATGTCACATCTGGCATTCAGCCTTCTACATATCAGTGTCACGTGCATCCATGTTTGCATCACAGTTGCACACTTGTCAAATACACACACATGCACATGTACACAGTGCAGATACATGCAGCTGGAACCACCATCCATGTGTGACACCACAACCATGCCAACGTACATACACAGAAATTCAAACATGTGTGCTACCACACCTGCATTTGCACAGCATGCTTACAACACATACACCATCGATGTGTCTCACACCTAAGAGGACTCACATGTGGCAGCCTCACGCCCCTGTTCATACACATCCCTACATGGCCCTATGAAAACACATGTGCAACCTGCACACTACTGGCACACCACCACACGCACAGCGTCCAATCAGTATGCATGTACACTTACCGCTCGACTCCAGACGGGTCTGCCTCTCAAGGACCTGGACGTGGAGCGCTGGGCATATGTGTTCCAGGACCCTCATCTGTGTGGTCGACAGGTGGCCCGGCGCCCCTTGGCATCCGCTGCCTTCAAGAGGCGCCGGGCCTTGTTGAGGGTCCTGGACCTGAAGTCCTCCCAGCGCTTCTTGACATGTGTGAAGTCGCGGACTGCCACCCCTCCGCGTTGATGGCAGTCACGATGTCCATCCAGATCCTGGTCCGTCCTTCATTGTCGGCGCACAAACTTCCAAAGAGGGCATCATACTGCCCCAGGACTTGCTCCACCAGGACACCAACTTCCCTGGCACTGAAGCTGGTGGCCCTCTGCCTCTCTGGCTGGGGGTTGCCAGTGGTGCCAGATGGTGTTGTGCCCGACATGGCAACCCCAGAGGCAGGAGTGGGTGGGCAACTGGGTCCTGGGGCTGGGCTGTGGAGCGATGGTATCCCAGTCGGGAGTCTTCAGGTTCCAGCAGGGGTGGTCACAGCAACTGCACCCCTGGCTGACGTGCAGGCAGCAAATAGCAGGGCACGTGGGCAGCAGGCAGTCAGGCAGCAGCAGATGGCAGGTGGGAGCGTGCTCAGGGCTCTGGGGGGCAGTAATTCGGCCTTCTGGGCAGGAGCGTGGTCTTCCGTGTGTTGTCGCGTGGCCAGCTTGATACGGAGTGATTTGGCACGTGAAAAAATTGCACGTCAGCGTGTAATTCGAGGAAAGGCCCTTAGCGCGTAAGCGCGTCTGTGACGTTATGCACGCGGGTGTTTCCCTCGTGACGGGTGCATAGTGAATCAGCACGTGAATACACCGCACGTACGCAAATTCATTGGACCAAAGGCCCTTTAGCGCGTAAGCGCGTCTGTGACGTGACGCGCAAGGGCGTTTCCCTCAACACGGGTGCATGTTCATCGTACACGTCCAAACACTGCACGTCCGAGTGTCAGCTCGTGTAATTGGAGGAAAGGGCCTTAGCGCGTACACGCGTAAGTGATGCTGTACGTGTGGGCCGCTTTAAAAGGTACGTGTAGGACCCCATTCCCTTGTATGTGCTTTTCGTGGAGAGCAAGTGAGTGAATTCTGTACTTCTTGTCAGTTCACACGCGATTACTTCACAGCATTTCAAGTTCGTACTCCCTGTTACCTCTGACAGCGTTCTTTATTTTTTTTGGGCCTGTTTCCTCAAACAGCGTTCACTTCTTCTTTTGTCCTGTCTCCTCAGACAGCGTAAGGTTCTTCTTTTGGCGGGGGTGTTGCCTACACGCACACGCGCTTTTTTTCACATTCTTTTTCCAGGCAGATGGTGAGTTGCGCACGCATTTACCAACTGTGCTTGCCCCGTGTGTCGCGTACCCCTTCAGAGGTCATTGTAGGCTGAGTGTAACACGCGTACGCTTGATTTTGTGTTTCTGGGTGCCACAGCGTAGTGCGGGTTCATTTTTCCACGCATGTGGTCTACGAGGGGTTGCGTGCATGTTACATTTTGTTTTTGGGGTGCCTGTGCGTTGCGTGACCCGTCATCTTCCCCCAGGGGTCACAGACAGCCTTGCTAGAGCACTAGGGTACGAATTCCATCTAGTACCCTACCCCTTTCACCCCCAATTGCCCAGGATAATTGTTTACTGCAACTCCCATACGCACAACAACATCAGTGCCATGGTTGGGAGGCGACCTAGCGATAAGGGAGGCAAAGGTGGCCGAACTCCAAAAGGTGGGCGTGGTGGGCGAGGTAGAGGACGTGGCCAGGATTTGCAAGGTGCCCCTAGACCCCCATGTGTGGAGGACCAATCAGGGACACCAATGCCCCCCCCGGTTGACGGAAACGTGGCTGACACCATCCCAGCTCAGACCTTGTTGGACCAGCCCATTGTGGCACCTGAGCCGGTACAAGATGACTCCCAGGATGACTTCCAGGTCAGCAAGTCGAAGCCACGTGTGTCGGGGCAAGTTGGTGTTAACAGGCCACGTGGTTCTGGGGCAGCGATGTCATCTGCTGCCACAAGTAGGCAGGGTGGGGAGGCTGCAGGGGCAGCTGCAGCTCTATCCACCCCAGCTCTGAGTCTCCCAGCCGGGACAGTGTCGGTCCTGGTCCATCAAACTGACGTTGCCCCTGCCAACATCACACTTCAGCCAATGCCTGCACCAAGACCTATGGTCATTGTGCCTTCGCACACTCCCAGTACCCAGTCCACCTGCGCTTCTGCCCCTACTGACCAGAGCGGCGCAAGCCACTCAGGCTCAGCTCCACCTTTGAAGAAGAGGAAGAAGGGTGCTCTGGCACTACAGGCTGAGACCCCAGACACGGCTACAGAGTCCGGCACGTCAAGGAAGCCTAGCTTTAATGACCCCGAACTTGATGTACTTGTGACCTATGTGTCGGCACATAGCCGCAAAATGTTGGTGACTGCAGGGTGCAAGACCACACCTGGTCAACGTAGGGCACACTGGCAGACCATCGCGGACCGCATAGGTGCCCTTGGATTTGTGAGGCGCACAGCTGATGATTGCTACAAGCGGTGGAATGACATGAAACGCAGAGCAAAGAACAAGCTGGCCTCAAATCATGCCGCTACTCTGGTGACTGGTGGTGGGCCTCCATAAGAGGACAACGAACTCACTGAACATGAGTCTGTTGCTGGGACCTTCATCACAGAGGAACAGATCCAAGGTGTGGGAGATGTACCTGATTACGATGCATTGTCCGGTGAGTGCCCATGCGTGTGTGTGTAATCCATGTGTATGTTGTTTGGGTGACGGGTTCTGATTGAGTGCCAGGTGAGGGTGTGTACTCCTGAGTGTTATGGTCACCCATTTGCTTCCTCCATACATTCACGTGCCTTGGATTTGGGTATGACTGTATCCCTTCTGCCCACAGTTGCCAATTAGGCCCACATTAGTGCACTTTACCTTGAACTGTCATCTTGCAACTACATTTTTCAGATTTTGTAAGTGTTCATTCAGGCTGATTGTTTCCACTCTCCCATTTTTGCTACGCATTATTGTGCCCTATTGCAACATATGTGATATGCTTCGGCCATTGTTTACAGCCCACACTGGGCCACTATTTTTACCTGGTTATGTTAATGATAACACCATTCAGGCCGATAGAGTATTGGGCTGCAGAAATGTTTTGTTAGGGCCTGTTTGCATGTGGAAGATGACAGATGTTTCCTGTAATGTTGAAGTGACCAACCATTGATCAGCCCACAATGACTGTGTTATTGGACACTGGATGTGTTTCAGTGTGTGGCACATGCATATTTTGCAAAACTATTCAGCATCAATCTTCGCATCATGTGGATATGACATGGATGTGTGACAGTACTCATTCACTGACATATTGCTGTAGTTTTGTAATTTACCATGGTTATGCTACATGACATCTGTGTGGTGGCATGTGTCATGTATGTGTATTGGACATGCCACTCACAGCCTGATGTGTGAAGCCAGTGCTACCCAACATGCTGCAAATGTGTTGCTTTTCCATCTTGCTCTCCCCAGTGTCTTCTTTTTTGACTCCACTTCCAACTCTTGGACAGTGCATGCATGGCAGGGTTATAGTCATGTGGGACATGTGTAAATCCTGTACTGGATCTCTGGCTTGTCACGGCCTATGTGTGTGCTATGGTGCTCATGCCTGTTTCCATTTGTTGTCTTTCATGTTTTTGCAGGTGATGACGCACTTGGTGCTGTTGAGGTTGAGGAGATGGTGCACACCCAGGAGGAATCTCAGGCACGACCGGGCGCCAGTGGGGGATGTGGTGTGGTGGTGGGTGAAAACCCAATGTTACTGCAGACCATACTCTCCAGGGGTGTCTCTGGGTGCACCTCCCCAGACCTCTATTCAGGTGCTGAATCGGATGATGAGACTTATGTGCAGTCGCAGGTAAGTGTTTCTGGCAGGGATTCTGTTCTATCCAACCCACCTGGACCAGGGGTAGAACCCTCTATGGGGATGTCAGTGTTGGTAGGTCCACCTTTGGCAGTTACGGATGCAAGGTCACACTCCACAGCATCTGATCCTGTTCCTTGGCCAGCAAATCAGAGGGGGAATGCAGTCCTGCAGCCTCAGGCAGTGCCAGCACAGCAAGGTGCAGATCGCCTTGCCCCAAACAGGTGTGGTGCCCGTTGACGCGGTGGCCGTGCGCCACCAGGTAATACTGTATGGGAAAACTCCATGTACGGTTTGGCAACCCAACAGGCAGCATCAGTAGAAATGATGGCTCAGGCAATGGAGAGGGTGGCCACTTCCATTATCCCCCCTGAAAGGCAGATGGAGCAACAACAGCAGGCAACAGACTCCATTTGCCAATCACACAGGGAAGACATATTGGCGTCCAACAGGGACCGACGGGCAGCACTGGAAACTCTGGGCCTCATTACGATCCTGGCGGATGGACCATGGTGCTAATAGCACCATGGTCCATGCCGGTAACTTTCCGACTCCGCCATGGTGGAATGGGGAATTACCACCCCATTCCGCGGTTGACGGAGTGGTAATTCCCCCTTCCGCCATGGCCCTTCCCCATTTCCATTTTTGCCCCATAGGGCATAATGGGAATGGGGAAGGCACTAAGTACGGCACCGTACTTAGCACCAAGGTCCCTTTGCGGCATGGTTTTTAACGCCTGCAAAAAGCAGGCATTAAAATCACCATCCCGCAAAGGGGATGAGTGACTCGTAATGAGGCCCTCTGTGCGAATCCATATCAATAGAGTCCCAGGCCCACAGGGAAGCCCTGAGGGAAGAACTACATACCCTCAGGCAGACTCTGGTTGCACTTGAGGCTTCCAGTAATTTAAGGGCAGAACAGCAGCTGGAGCAGCTCCCACGTTTGCTCTCAGCTGAGCTGCATGCAACACGTGAGGCGATCCGGGCATCACGTGAGGCCATGCGTGCTGAAATGCAGGCAACCCGTGACATGCTGCATGGGGATCTCCGCACTTTAATCCTCCAGAATCAGACCTTCCAGACCCGCATGCTTGCTGCCATGGAGGACCATACCAGGGCTTTGCGTGGGCTGCCTCCCATAGTGCCACCGCCTCCTGATACAGCAGCAGAGGATGAGCAGAGCGACAGCAGTTCTCCCACAATGGCATAGCCGTGCAGGCCATGAGCCCAAGGAGGTTTTTTTTTCGCAACATCCACGCAGGTGGGTGTTGGTGTGCACCCTGTCCTCGAAACTCCTGGGTGCCCCCCCCCCTGCTCCCCACATGGCCATTTTTTTTAATTATTTTTATTTTTTTACAGTGTGTTGCCTTGTGTGGCTCCCGTGGGCATCCACTGTATTCCGGCTGGGCACATGCAGGCTTGTCCTGAGTTTGGGTTAGATGCTTGGGTTCGTGAGACACACACCCCTCCTGCTTCCCGTTTCCATGGGCTTGCAAAGGGTGTGACCAAGTGACAGTGAATTACACAGTGACGTTGGGCTCCCATGAGCTGTGTGGGCAGTCTGTAGTCAATACTGTGTAGACATCCCTAGTGGATATTGTTGTTGTATTGTACACTGCATGGTGTATTGATATGTGCTTGTGCATCCATGTCTTCCTCCTAATCTGCAGGTTCCTTCCTCATGTCTTCACAAGGCCGTCTACTTTGCAGATGCAGTTCATGTTGTATGCAGTACACTGAGACATTTGCGTGGCAGCAACACTCTACAGTTGGAAGGGGTCACTGTGCTGGCGTATTCAGGTTGTCAGACTACCACTACTTGAACTTAGTACTGTCATGTTTTTGCATTTTGCCATGGTGTGTTGCAGCATTGTGTTGGTGGTAAGTATTTGGTAAGGTGTGCTGTTAGTTATACATTTGTGGGAGCATATTGTGTGTGGGCAGTTTCCATTAGGGACAGTGTACTTTGTGACACTTGTGTCATGTCTTGTGCATTGCTTTGTTTGCTTTCACATTGCATGACATGCCATGGTGTGTTTGGTGGTGGAGCTGGGGAGGGGTTGGGTGACATGGCGCTGTTCTCATGTTGTATTTAGCAAGGGGGTAATGAATTTAGCAGCATAGATGTATGTCTTTTGATGACACAGCATTGGTGTGTTTGGGTAGGTAGGGATGCACACAATGTAACACTTCCAGGTGACCAATCTCAGGGTGGTATGGTTGTGACAGTTGAGTGTCCCTTATGTAATCATCATTGATTGTCAGCTGGTATGTGCCAGGGCTGTGTGCACTCCACAGGGGTGTGATTTTATGTGAAGTAATTAGTCACCAGCTGCGTACGGGCTGACTCACCACGTGCCCTTTCCCCTCTCATGCGCAGTGGGCGTGCATGTGGTTGGGGATGTGGGGACACCACCATGTCCACCGGCAGGCCCCGGCGTGTTACAACGTTGTGCAGGACACATGCTGCCACTATGATCCTGCACACTACTGGGGGAGCATATAATAGCTGCCCACCAGAGCGGTCAAGGGAGCGAAAGCGTGACTTGAGCACTCCGAATGTGCGCTCCACTATGCCCCGGGTTGCAATATGGACTGTGTTGTATCTTACCTCCGGTGGCGTGGTGGGGTTCCGAATTGGCGTCATCATGTGGGTGCTCAGAGGGTAGGCACTGTCCCCTGGGGAGGTGGTGATGGGTATCATTAGTGGGGTTGTGACATTACTCAGTATCTGACATGCATGCATGTGCAGTGGCATTTATACTCACCAAGCAGCCATGTATCGCCATGCCGCCCAGCTTCTAGGTCCCGGTTTAGGGTTGACATTCTGTAAATGAAACTGTCGTGGGTGGATCCTGGATCGTTGGCATATACTGAGGTGATGATTCCCTTGGCATCACATACTACCTGCACGTTGATGGAATGCTAGTGCTTGCGGTTTCTATAGATGTGCTCAGATGCCCTGGGGGACGTAGAGCCACATGGGTGCAATCAATGGCACCTAGCACTTTGGGGAATTGTGCCACCCATACAAATCCTGGACGGCAGCCTGCCTTTCTGCAGGTGTTCTGGGCAGGTATATGTGCCTGCGGACTGATGGGCGTGCAGTCATGATGGCCAACACCTGGTGTAGGCAGCGTGACTGCGTGGCCTGTGACACCTCCCCCCACTATAGCACTTGTCCGCTGAAATGATCCAGTGGCCAAGAAGTGTAGTACATTGAGGACCTTCTCCAGGAGGCTGAGTGCTTGGGAGCACAGGGTGGGTGATGTGAGGTCATCCTCCCACTCACTCACCAGGTCGAGTATTATGTGAGGTGGAAACCTGTACCTCCCATACACCTGGTCATCAGGCATCCCAAAAAGGCTGGTTCTGGGTGTAAAAATTCTGGCCCTGACTATCCTCCTCCTCGTCCTGCGGTATCCAACGACCACTGTTGCTAGGAACGGTATATTCATCTTGGCGTCTGAGCTTGTTTGTTGTTTGCGCGCACTTTTATGCTGCGCGGGTCCACGTACGCCTGCTTCCTGCTGGCATATGTGTTTCCGGATTAGCGCGTCTTTTTTGGCGCACGCATTAGCCACGTTCGATTCCATGAATACGTGTTGTAGACGCGCGTGTGGGCGTTCCGCGCATTTGCCTCCTGTACTTCCCCCGTGACACCCACATTTTCACACGTTGTTCCCCATTCTGCGTGTTACGCCCCCTGTTCCGCCAACTTTTGTTATGTGCGCTGCGCTATGTGCGCTTTCGCTGTTCACTTAGCGCACGCTGTTTGGAGACGTGTGCGCCACGCAGAGTTTTAGCGCACATCCAGGGATTTACACGCGCACGGACTTCCATGAATCGCTGTGCGCGGGTTTCGCTGCGATTTTCGCACTTGCACTGCGATTCGCACGCTTTCGCACGCTTGCACCGAAAATTTCAGCGCACATTAATTCCATGAATCGGCCTCAAAGTGTTTCCCGTGCGTGGCAGAAAGTGAAGTTTCTTGGGCCTTTTTTTTCAGATTTGGCTTAGCAGGGCCTGTCATTCAGAAATCATGCCTGGTTTTGCTGAGGCACAATGAGATATGCTGGGCATGGCAGGGCCTTATTGATCCCAGTGGTTTAAGAAAGAACAGATGGAATTAGCGTCAAAGCAGCATTTTTTAAAGGTGAAAATGTTTCCTTTTCAATGGGGATTTTGGGGTTTCAGCAAAGCAGTGCTGCCTTTTCACTTTATTCCATTTGTATGTGTCCGAACACACTGGCACGCTCCTTCAGTTCCATCCTGCCTGATGTGTGTTTGGCAAGATGGTGCAGCCATCTTTTTGTTGCTGCAAAACACAGTTTTGAGGCCATGGCGCTCACAAGAGCCAGCACAGCCATTTTGCTGTATCTGCGCAAATGCAGCTTGGTGATGTGGAGAAATACTGTTGAGTGGGTCAATATATCCCACAGTGCAAAGGGGGGAGAACATATATTGGAACTTAGTAGCAAACGACACTGCGGGAGACTTTGTTAATTTAGGATTAACGAAAAGGGGGGAATGTTGGGAAAGATAGAGGGTCTTCCCACCCCTCTAGGCGATACCAAATGAGAAATAAACGCTTAGAGAGCACATCTAGGGAGGAGGAGGCTGCACATACCATACTGTAGGGTGCACAACTACCTTTGTGTATGTATTTGGAGCTATATGGTAGATATGAGTGTGAACGCTATCTTGGCAAATGGCAGCCATCTCAGAAGTTAGGTCCAAGCTTGAAGAACAACATCTTGTGTGTTAGTATTAGGTCCCTTGCATGAGCACGTACACCATCCCCACCCTGGCCATGTCTCAGAAATCCAAAACCTTCTCCATTGTTCAGCAAGTTACAGGCACTTGCGCCTGGGAAGAATGGACCCTGCAAGTTTATGAGAAGGGAGCAGAGCACCTCTTGGCGGTACTGTTCCACAGGATAGATAGTGAAGCCGTCCTGCCCCCAACAATTCCCACACAAGAAATACAGCTTTGCCAGGCTTTCATCCCATGACCCCTGCATGCATGACACCATCCAAACGCAGACCACTGACCATAAAACCTTTACACCACTCGATTGATCACTAAGATCAGAAAGCAAGGCTATCGTGCCTTCAGAAATGGGTCACGTGATTTGTGCTACGAGGTGCAGGGTAGCATCACAATTATAGCCTAAAACTAAGATGGAGGACATTGGGGGTTGCTGATTTGTCTGGGAGCGAGTGAAGTGTGTATGAGTAAGTGTGACCTCGGCTCTTCCCCGAGCCCATCCTATCTGCAAGGTACATTGCTACAGTTGGAAGAACAACATTGTGTGTCAGAGTAGCTGATGAATTGTTAGGTCGGCTCACCGCGGATGACGAGCCCAGCAGCACCCACGTGAACAAAGATGATCAGATGAAGATGGACCAATGGCCTGGCATCCCATATGGAGCAGGCCCTACAGCTAAAGGCCTCCACCAATCGTATTTTAGAATTGTACTATATATGATGATGTCACTAGTGACCCGGTTTGTGCTTATAATGTACCGCACATGCCAACGGACCTTAGAAGGTTCCGCAGCAGCAGAGTTCTTTGCTGATACATACCTATTTTTGTAGAAATAAATACTTGTTATATTTGCAAGAGTGTCCTGGGCCTTTTTTCCTAGTGGGCTGTCATTTTTCTGGTGTGAGCGTGCAGGGGAGTGCCTTCACTCCTTATAATGTAAGCTAGGGGATACTTTATCGCATGTCAGGAGTGCGACGCCATTGAGCTAATCGGCCTCCAGCCCCCCTGGAAATGTGAGCTGAGGAGTGGGGCGTACGCAAATAGCTTTTTGTTAGTTCTAGAGTGGAGAGAAGCCTCTCCTGAAACCAGTGGCTTTAAAGTGTTACTTTGTGTAGAAAAATGTATTTGCGCAAACGCAGCAAAACTTTAAAGCTGCTAGTTTCAAGAAAGGCTTCCATTGCCTCACTGCCACAGAAAAATCAAATGTGCACCTCCGCCCCCTCCCCACGGTTGCGAGCCAACATATACAATGTTAAGTGTTCTTTCAGATTCGAGGGGAGGGGGCTGATGTGCTCACTTGCTTTTTATTAGGCAAACTGGCAGTGTTAAAGCGTATGCACGTGTGTAGGGAGTATGTATGCAATGTATGTGTGACTGAGTGTATGTGGTACGGGGAGCTGGGTGCGCATGTGAACGAGCAAGTGTGTGGTGAATGGGAGGTTTAAATGAGTGAGTGAATGTGGAATTATGTGTGTAATCTAGTCATTTATTATTGTAGCATGACTTTTTTTCACTGGGCATCTATAACAAAGTAGGCATGACATGTGTTATTATGTGGCTAGACTGGCATTTTGGTACAGCCACTCTAGCCATTTATTCCTGTGGCTTGGCATTTCTTACAGGGATGGACATGTTGTCTTATCGTATCATTGCTAATATTGACATATTTTGGTGTAGCCAGAATGGAAATGCATGGTCACAGATTGAAAATGTACATTCTGACATGTAATGGTAGAAATGTACGGTTTGTATTTCATATGGAAGGGAGAGAGGTGGGGGCGAGAGAAGAATATTTTAAGGGGCGGGTGCTCCGCGGAAGTGAAGCTTCAACCATGACATCCACGCGCCTTGGGAGATGAAAGTCAAGCCCCCACCGTCACTGGTGTTCATTGGCAGAACAGGTAAGTCCAGCTGGCGTGGGCGAACTCCTCCTCCCGTGCCGTGAAAGGGGTAGACCTCATCAGTAAAGTTCCGCTCAGAGGGAGGAGGAGCCGCGGCGCCAAGGAGCCGACACACAACTCTCCAAACGTACACACCGCGAGGAAGAGCCTTGGACGTCCTGCAGGCGGCAGAGCGGGGCTGGGGCAGAAGCTTCACAGGCGCCAGGTAAGGCGATTCATAGCCCAGCCTCTGGCCTGGCCAATGGGACGAATCCCATTCTCAGGCATGCCCGCCTCTGGGAACATCCTAGGCAGGGCACTACAATACACGGGGGGATGTCTGTGACATCTTTGGACTAGGGTTCAGGATGTGTAAGAAAAGGGGCGATAGGAAAAGTTTGATCAAAGTTTCTGAACTCGCATTAAGCTGGCCCCTGTTCACCAACGGAATGCTGTAGGCTGGCATGGATAGAAGTCCCACCAGCGCCCCTGCCCTAGGGCTTTTCAGAGGAGAGGGGGTGGAATCTGCCACGGGCGCATGTCTCTCTTTCTGGGGGAAATTGGGCCAAGGGGGGAAACGAGGAAAGGCAGCCTTTATATTGAAGGGGGGCTTGAAGCTTCTTGCCTTGATAGTTCCTCTGTGTCAGGCTGGGGTTTGTCTCCAGAAAGGGGGGCATCCCGTGCCACGCGCTGAAGAGTGCCCCGTCTTCCCGTGAAAGAAGTCCGGTGGCATACACTATGCCATCGGACATTCGGGGTCTCTCTGTGCAACAGGGGCATCTCACGTCCTCTGTGGGGGGAGAGGGGCGGCTTCTTTCTCCCCGTAGACATCGCATGTGTCTCCCTCTGGAAGTGTGTGTTTCCTTTAAAAGAGGAACCTCAATTCTCCCGATAGAAGAGGAACATTTCAGCCTTGAAAGTGGGCATCCCATGAATGGGAGGGCGGCACCCCCCTCACGCCTTCCTGCAAGAGAGGGATGCCTGGCACCGCCACTTTACAGAAGAGGGACATGTGTTGCCTCAAAGTATATGGGTGACAGGTAGTGCCTCCTGTAGAAGAGGGGCATCTCATGTGTGCTGTGGGAGAAGGACCTCTGGTGAGTGACCCCCTAAGCAGAGAGGGACATCCCCGGTCTAAGAAGAGGGAGCTCTCATATCTATGAAACTGGGCAACCCGTGTTTCTCTGGGGATGAGAGATAGCCAAGGCTGGAGTCCAGGGGACACGCTAGTGGACGGCGTCCGCCCAGAGAGCGGCCGCGTACGCCCTGTGTGTGGAGGGTTGAAGGGGGGAGGGGTTGAACAACGCGTTTTCTTCTTCACTGGTGGTAAGCCGGAATGCGAGCCAGGACAGCGAGGCTTAGGGGTGAGATAGAACCAGATATAGCTTGTTTGATCCGAAAGGAGTCCATTTTTTATGGCAGCCACATTACAGGAACGCTTCTCTCTTGGGTTATTTTTTTTGGGGTGTTCACGATTTATTTTGTGAGACCAATTGAGTGACAATTGCACGTTCCGCTTTAACAACTGTTATCTTCCCGTTATGCCACCCCATTAGTTCGTTATAACGCGCTTCATACCCAAGAGGTTTCTGAGCACGGACCTGGGATTCGAACCCGTGTTGCTCTGCGCTGGACACGCGCACTGTCACTGAGCTATAAACGCTTCACCGGCAGCGAGCCCGCGTTTCTAAGGTTTTTGGATTTGGGCTCGAGGGAGGGGTCGGGTCACTTCCTGTCCTGTCATTTCCTTTCCTTTAGGCATGTCTATTTTTGTGTGTTTGCAGCCAGACGCCGAGCGAGGGCCATGATTCCCCGAGTTGCCTGCGGAAAACGCAGCTGTTCTGTTGCCAGTGGAAAACCGCACATCGGAGGTGCACTTTGTGTGTGTTTTGGGCGAGGAGGGCTGGCGGGAATGCAGCAATACCTTGGTGGTCTTCTTTTGCTTCCATGGGTTTGGCTGCAACTCTCAGCTGATTGACTGCAAACGATATTCCGTTTTAACATGTTTTTAGTTCTTTTTCCTAGTGGCAGGGCCAGGAGGGGGATAGGCCTCCCCCTGGTTCCAATGTCCACCCCGCCCCGCAGCCTCCCGCTGGCGCAACTATTATCCACCCCCACCCCTGCCCAAAAAAAGCTGCCCCCGTCATGGCATCATACTACATCTGTGTGATTTATACCCAATCCTGGCAACCTGCATGTTACAAAGAACACGCCGCGTGTAGGCCTTTGCAATGATATTGCATTAAGCAAATATGCGTTGTGTTTTTTTAATAGCCGAATGTATTGGCCTGGGAAGTGCAGAGGGGAGAGGGATGTGATGGGAGTAGGCACACACAGGCCGTGGGTGTTGTATGGCTTTTTGCACACACCAGTTGACCACACTTGCACACGATAGCAGATGGACATTCCCAGCCACTACCTGGCCCTACTCACCCAACCCTCCTCACTGCCAACTCGGACCCCACTGAGCTAGCTCTGTATTAGAGGCGCTGATCATGTTATTTCAAAGAAGTCTTCTGAAATGGAATGACTTAATTGCGGCTGTGAACCAGCTCCGGATATAACATTTTATTTTGTATTTATTTATTATTTATTTAGGCATTTATATAAGCACGCCAAGCCCGAAGGTGAAGGGGGTGCAGACACAAAGGGGCGAGGGTGTTCTTACTAAGTGTGTCTTCAGCTACTTCATCAATAAGCCTTTAGTGTGTTCTTGTATCTGTCCCTTTGCACCAATTCCTTTTCAAAACCAACAGTGTTGGCTCTCGAATAGAGCTCAGGAAAGACACTTGCAAGGCACTGCCATAATATGCCTGTACACTAACCCCATTTGCCAGATGTTGCCGTTTTACGGCCAGGTAGAACCATGGAAAATGCCTATCACATGCCTACACAAAAGCTAAAACTGTTGGCTTTGCCTTGCTTGTTTTCTATGCTGCTGTAAGGCTACTTCACCATAGGGACACAGGGCATGGCTGAACCATCGGTGCAATATCTCTGATTCTTGCGTTGGCACAGAGAATTGATAGCATAGGAGAAGGCTTTCCTTAGATATGGGTGAGAGGCCGGGATTGGGTGGGGGGTCTGGGGGGCTGTGAGGTAATCCAGAGTGACAAAGAAGGGAACGCTGCTTTCAGAATAGCCAACTGAGCCCATGTCACTAGTATCAGCCTTCTCCAGTACAGGCTTTTAGACCACAAGCACATCTGGGGTGCTGGTGAAATGGCCTTCTGCAACTCCTTTAACCAGGCCTGTCTTTTTAGCCCACATCACTTAGAGTGCTGGAACTTGTAGGCCTATACTTCTATGTGTGCTTCAAGGCGTAGGCCCATACTTATAATGCATGCTGGGGCTTGCATGCTCTTACTTAAGATGTGTGTGGAACCGTAATGCCCATACGTGGGGTGTGTTCCGGGACTCAAACACCAGTGGAGTAACAGATGTCATGGTCATTCAACCCAACCATATAAATTCGGAAGCGCTTCCAATGACTATGTATGGCACATGATTGCAAACACTTTAATGTTAGGTATTGTATTGTGAGAAATGAAATTAGCACCACTCCAATGTTCCATAGGTACTTTCTGAATCCTGCCATCAAACCTTTTCTCACAGGCATATTTGTCAAATATAAAGATCTTTGGTCATTCTTATGTTTCCAAAATGCACTTTGTTGTTATGGAAATCAGGCTGGAACCCTCACTTGTGCTATTTGGCCTCCTACCCTTTCTCATGGGGTATTTCCAAGCAGTAAAATCGTAATGTACATGACTGTTCATCTTGGAATTATAACCGTCTATCAGAAAATAATGTAACTTGTTATTCTAGTTTTTTTTAATATTGTGCTTTGCTCAGTAATATTGGTCTAACATTCCCATTATGACTACAATACATACTATAAGTTAAATTACAAATGAACATTGTAACATTTTTAAAAGAGCCAGTTTACAAGGTTAGTATAATTAAATACCCTACCCCTTCTTTTTATATGTTCTTTTGCAGAGAATACACACAATTTTGTCTCTCAGAATGTCCTTCCTTCTTGGAAAGGGTGGTGCTCAGATAAAAACCAACAATCTGGTTATAGTGAGCACTAACCCAATGTTTACATTTACGCATCACAAATTATCAACAAAACAACACATGCATTTGTAGACCCTGTAGTCTGCTCCTCTGCCCCTTACAATGTTTGTCATAGCCCGGTATCCGACCCACAGAGCCAAAATGCACCCCCTTACCACCCTCCATGTAGACAATGCTCCCTCAGTCTGATGGTGACATTCCTGAAGGACACACTGGATGGCAATGAACGACTCCAAATACTAGGCCAGTCCTCACCTCGAAGGAGCCCTCTCTCACTGCTTTTCACAGTCTAACACAGTGCCCCCGCACCTCTTTCCCTCCTTTCGCTGGTTGTACTGCTGTCAGCAACGGTTCGAGTGACTCCAGCAAACTCTCTGACTGGCAAAGTGACTCTCACACACAGAGTGAGATACAGACATAGGGCCTCATTACATTGCGGTGCAGGAAAAGTGACGGTAATTCCGTCACCAGCACTTTTACCACACTGCAAAACTTCAAGTTTGCCGGCGGGGATCACTGATTTGCTGGAGGTAAATCAGGCCACCACTGGCAAAAAACTGCCGGTATTACCAGCAGCGGTAATACGTGCAATCTCCTTCATGGAATGGGCGATTTACCTCCCTTTCTGCCACCTGTAATATCCCGGAAATTCCGAGATATCGGGCGGCGGAAACGGTAGGTCAGTTTGCTGGTATCCCGCCGGAATTACCAGTAAATTTATAATGAGGCTCATAGAGTCAGAGAAAGAGAGCGGGAGACCGAGCAGGACAGAGAGAGAGTGAGAGAATAAGCAAGAGAGAGCAAAATCATAGTGTGATACGTTGGGTCCAGTTATTTAATATAATTAGTAACCCGGCGAGAGACAATCTGAATGCAACAAGAATTCTGATTAGCTCTCGCCAGGTCCCTACCCGGCCGGGAATCCCTCTGTCGGGATTCCACGGCCTTTGTCCCCGGCGGGGGGCGTGACAACCCCTCAGCCAATGAGGAGGCTCGAAGCGGGGCCATCCCCGCTCCGAGCCTCCCCGCGGCTGAGAGGCTGCCTTCGCCCCCCGCCGGGGACTCGGGTAAGTATTTTTTTTTTGTATTCCCTTCCCTCCCTCCTATCCCCGCTCTGCGCCTCCACACAGCTGGGGGCTTCCCTCGTCCCACGCCGGGGACGCAGGTACGCTTTTTCCTTTTTTTTTTCCCCTCTTCCCCCTGTCCCACTCCCGCCCTCCTAACCCCACTTACCTTCTTTTTGATGCTCGAAGCGGGGCCATCCCCGCTCCGAGCCTCCCCACGGCTGAGAGGTTGCCTTCGCCCCCGAGAGGTTGCCTTAGCCCCCGCCGGGGACTCGGGTAAGGCTTTAGCTTTTTTTTCCTCATTCCCGACTCCCACCTCCCCGCCCTCCCCACCCCACTTACCTTCTATCCTTGTCCCCAGAGGGGGACGATGGCAGTCTCCTGCTGTGTGGAGACTCACAGCGGGGCCATCCCTATCGTCCCCCGCCGGGGACCCAGGTACGTTTTTTTTGTTTTCCCCTTCCCCTTCCTTCCGCCCTCCCAACCGCACTCACCTTCTTTTTTTTTTCGGGAGCAGACGCGCTGGAAACGCTTCTGTTTCCATCGCGGCCGCTCCCGATGGCTGCCATGGAAAGGGAAAACGGACTCAGTTTTTGCGGGATGGGCTACTAATAGCTATATGCCCCAGTCAGTAATTCCCCTGCCGCTCGGGGCATATTGCTTAATTATCACCGTTTCACAAATGTTCGGATTGGCTCAGCCCATAACGATGGAGGATTTTAAGCACATTTCCAGGCACTATGACCTGCTTTTCGTTTGCAGATTTTCCATCCTGTCCGCCCTTTTACTGCTTCCTGTAGGTGAGGGCACCATACAAGCCCTAGTATGCCATGCAAAGCCAACACTGCACGCTCCAGTGTCGCCATGTTTCCATTGTCACTCTGAGGATTGGGGGACGCCACACATGGCTTCAAAATAGGGTGACCAGATTTTCAAAACAAAAAACCGGGACGGCCAACAACATAAAAGAGGGACTACCCCATCGCAGCCCACCAATTACCGCCCCTCTCCCAACACGCCCCCACAACCACCCCGCAACCATATTTCCAGCACTTCTCCTTTCTATAAACTGTATATAATCTCATTTGTGCAGTTTTGTCTGTGAATCGTAGCATGTTAATTGAAAACGAGCGTTAGCTCTAATTGATATCACATGGCTTGCTGTACAGTTATTTCCAAGCCAGTCTCTGTGGCACAGTCAGTAAGTGTTCTGACTGGTCCCTGAGAGGTTGGGGGTTCGAGCCAAACCTCCAAGTAAAAAATTCTGTTATTTTTGTGAAAAATAATTACGGTTTTAATTACCGTAGCCCTCCAAACATGCAAACCCCGGACGCGGTTTCAAAAATGAAAAAACTTTCGGGACCCCGGGGACGGAGGGTGATTTCCCCGGACTGTCCCGGGAAAACCCAGACGTCTGGTCACCCTACTTCAAAATGCTCCCCTATTATTTTTAAAATACTTGGCCAGACCTCCATGGCACCACGGTTGGCTACAACCTTAGCACCCGGCCACCGGGGTGGCATTCATGGGAATTGGGTGCCCTACGCCCTCCTTAATCCTCTAATTCCTGTCAGGACGTTTAGCCAGGCTTAAAGGGTGCCAAATTCCTGGGAATGCATTCGGTGTCTGGACATCCGGGCTTAGTGCCTCGAGCGAAGTAGGGATATTGAGTGCTTTGGGCACATATGCTGTGATTACACCCACCGGTTCACCCCGGTGTAGGCGCTATGGTAGAAGTGTACCAAAAAAGTAGTGGAACTGTGATCTCTGCAGGAAAGAGGGTAGGTGGAAGCATAGTGCAACCTGTGACAATGTCTTGCGGCCGGGACATTACACGAGTCTAAGTGACTAGTAATCAGGGCTACTATGACAACTTTACACTTGCACAGGGACATGAATGGAAGAATAGTGAATATGGTCGTAATAAGTAGAGGAATGGTAAACAGAAAAAAACAAAAGTAGTGGAACACAGCTCCCGACCGTTCCCGCTCACTTCGATCACTACAATACACGCTAAGGGTTAATAAACGGACAGTCAAGTCAAGCCCATATCTTTTTCAGTTTAGATGGGTCAGTCAAAGAGTTTCTGCTCACTTCCCTCCACTGAGCAAGTGTGTAGGTTATCTCCCTCTGGCACACTTTTGTGACGCCAGCCAGGGGGAGGGGAGGCATTGGGACGTCCCGAGATCCCCAGGCAGGCCGGCAGGGCTCGTTGCATGGCATGTTTCCCGTAGAGAGAGCGTGAGACTGTGTAGGTGTGTCTGCCCTGTGTAGGAGTGGCCGAGGGTGCATCCGAGATGCGCCCTCGTTTTGCTGCTGACTCTGGTCCCTCCTCGGCCCCAGGTATGAAGTAATCTTTAGGAATTGCCTCAGACAGGGGAGTCAGGGAGGGGCTCTTCCGGGATGCACCAGGAAAAGACGAACGGGTTTTTGATGACTCTTTAAACGGGGGAAACCCCAGGATTTATAATAACAATGGAAGCGGCAGCGTAAAAGAAATCCCCACGAACTGTGAAGAAGGGGGGGGCGGGCGGCGGCGGGCGGCGGGGGGGGGGGGTTTGGTGCCACGTTTAGTTCTGATTTTCCCTCTTCATTATTTGGTAGGAACACAATTCTAAGGGTTGTCAAGTCAGCTTTTACGTGTTGCTGCCTGCATTGTGGTCACTGCACTGACGCACACATGCCAGTGTCAAGATTATTTTTTTATATATAGTTCCTTCATTACGGTTGGCCTGCTTTTGAGCGCTCCACTGTCAGGGATGAGAACTGAGGTTCTGGGGGGAAAAAGGGGATTTTTCCCAGGATCACAGATCTTGCTTAAGTGGGGAGGCTGAGATTAGAACACCGGTCCCACACCACTCTTTAAAAGCTCACTTTTAGACAACCCATTCTCTGAGATGCTTATTAATGGGCCTCATTACAAGTTCAGAGGTATGTGAAAATATGGCAGCAAGATGAGGGTTTTACTGCCATTTTCCGGCACCACCAAATTCAGTCTGTAGACAATAGTGGCAGTGGCGGCTTTTGCTGCCAGGAGGGGCGGATAATAGGTTGGTAGCGGGAGGCGAGGGTGCACACTGGCCACCAGGGGGGAGCCGGGGAGTGTGGGGCAGGGCGTGAGAGAGGGGTGGCCGCCCTGTCGCCTCTCAAGCCCCTGGGCTCCACCCCTGATTGTGGATAAAGTGGAGGATTTACGTTCAACTTTTTTCCGAAAATTGCGGGATTTACTGCTGCAGAATTACCACTCACAGTAAATCCATAAAAATCCCCACAGAGTCCTACAGACTCCAGAAAGGGGGGTTGATACCACCTTACCACCATGCGTAACCGGGCAGTAAATCCACTGGATCAAGTGACGGAAACAGTAAATCTTTTGGGCAGTAATTCCACAGAAAAATCACAGAATTACCGCCAAACTCGTGATGATTATCTGGTAGGAAAATTGTTTGCAGGCTGAAACGGACGGGCCCGGGGCTCTTTCTTGTGAGTCGGTCTGTATTATAGTATCCGGGAGAGGGAGGCGGGCGACAGACAATACCATAGACACGGAGCTCCCAAGCTTTCCATTGCCACGCGTGACATTCCATCCAGTCCTGTTTCTCTTATTTGAATTCTAGGGCCTTTACAAAAAAAAAAAAATCAAATCCTGTTTAAATTTAGAAAAACTACAAGTCCCAGCAGCCGAAGAAAATCAGAGATGAATGGCTTGGTCATCACGCTGCAGGGCAAACCTGAGAGCTGTGCATACCCAAAGCACGGACGGTAAAGTAAACAAAAGAACCTCCACGTAAAGACTCTGCCTCTCTGCACCATGATATCGCAGCTGTCAACTCAAACAAACCTGGAAGCTTAGAAGGCTTCCACAGATCAATCAATCACAAGCGACTCAGGGTTCGAAATTAAGATTCGATGAGCATGAGCTAAAGCCAGCTTCCTGGGTGCCAGACAACGCCCAGTAGGCATGAGCTACTGCTGGGCACCCGGGGGCATGTGCACAGTGCACTGCACATCTGACTTCCACATGAGATGCATACTTTCACATTCCGTCCATTTTGTATGATCCCTTCTATTTAAACGTGTCCTAGATGTTTCTGAATTCTTGTTTATTTACACCCTCAAACACTCAAAGGCAATAACACATATACATGCATCTGAGGCACCAGAGGCCCCGCTCAAGTAGAAGCAGGAGCTAAATAGCTCGAATCCTGTTGACTCCAGAGTAATGGTCAGAAATCGCACAGACAAGGGTGCCGAGTACACGGGTGCTCCAGTGGCTCCCGTCTGCCTCCCCCTTTCCGCTCCTAAGGACACCTGCGAGCAAGTCCCTATACTTACATTGGGACTTTTTGCTGCCCGCCGGATCACACCCCATGGTAAAACCAAAGGGACAGGCATACACTTGGGGGGAAGAAGAAAGTTTTCTCCTGGTTATCTTGCTTCAGTGGTTCAAAAAATAGTTCTAACGCAGTAGTTATTGCGATACAAGTTTCGCTTTTATTAGTGCTAGTGCTGAGTTGTTTTTAACATTCAGTTGGTATGCACTGAGTACATTAAGGGGCAATTGTATCCCTTGTTTGTCAGCCAACACGTGTTTCGACCCGTGGGTCTTTATCAAGGCTGATGAAGATTCAAAAATTCATGTGAAGTGTGCAGTTTGGGGGCCCTCTGCCAATACTGCACACATGACCCATCCTCAGTCTTAGAACATGGCAGGCCTCCCCACAGACAGACCCAGCCTTTAGCAAAATCCAAGCACAGCACCCATCACGTAGCAGACATGTTGGAGATTGGGACTGCATTTCGGCACACACAACCCTCGTGCCAGGACTCCACTGACTTTCATGACACCTGTAAATGCAGGATACGGACAGGCCTATTACAAGTCCCGGAGATGAGGGCAGGGGTGGCAGAAACCCCCTCTGCCGGGACGCCCTTCAATGCCAGTGGCCCCTGCCACGCGCCATCCCTGCGCTATGTGATTTATTTGCAAACTCCACTGCGATGTGCGGTTGCAATGTGCTCCTCGCGTGAGGGTTTGCTATATGCAGTGTGGAGTGAGAGTCAGTGCAGGTCCCCTGCCTGTGCACGGAATGTCACAGGCCTGCGCTTCTTGGTCATGTGCACAGCTCCATTTGTTGATCGCTACTTGGCTTATTTGTTTCTGTGCTGGCCTGGCCCCACTGGGCCGGGGGGAAGTGATAACTCCCCTCCAGCCCCCGGCTCTCTGGACCCTAGGAGGGAGTTCTAAGACTGGCTGGGGATTCATCTTTTGCGCAGGCCACAGACCACACACTGAACTTAAGGACAAGGTATGTGGAGTGCCTTCCTTATTTCCTTGCTCCAGTGCAGGAAAAACGCCCGATTTCTGCGGATCTGAAATTCTGCAGAATACCACCCCCCACCCCCGGGACCCGAGCCTATTAGCACAATTGCCCCCGCAGGACCCGAGCCTATGAACACAATTGCCTCCGCAGGACCCGAGCCTATGCACACAATTGCCCCTGCAGGACCCGAGCCTATGCACACAATTGCCCCCGCAGGACCCGAGCCTATTAGCACAATTGCCCCCGCAGGACCCGAGCCTATGCACACAATTGCCCCCGCAGGTAACAGCTGTTGCCAGCACTTCGAGACTAACTTCCTACCTTACAAAAGCGCTTTGAATTTTTCTTTTGATTATGTTTCTTTTACATTAAATGATATGATATGGCATTTATAACTCGCCTATACAAGAGTTTTTTAAGGCGTGATGAGGCAAGGGAGGGGGAACAGAGGGAAGACAGAGACAACAATCTTACTAGGCCAGATGACATTGAGATCGTGCAACTGCAAGGGAGAGGGGTGGGCAAAAGTGCAAGGCCGCAGTGCAGTACATGGGATCAAACAATAAAAGAAGTGCGGCCAGTTGGGGGCAAGTGAAAAGGTAAGTGCAGACAGCAGGTGTCCAGAGTGCAGGTAGTGGGACTGTAGGGTTACAGATACAGACCCAAGTGCAAGGGTTGCCGGAAGGCAGTGCGGGTGTGCAACTGGATGAGTAGGGACCTGGGCCCGGTATCAGAGGGTAGCCAGGTGACCACTGCAGTATCAGACAGGAAATCAGCAGTGTAGAGGAAGAGAGAAGGCAGAAGCAAAGAGGAAGGTCTTGCGGTGCTTCTGGAACCGGAGATGGTTCTTCTCAAGTTTCAGGGAGGCAGGGAGGCTGTTCCAGAAGGAGGACCCAGCCGAAGAAAGAGAGCTACCACCAACTCGTTGCTTGGAGAAGCGACTGACCCTGAGGGATTTGGAGGCGGAGGAGCGAAGAGCTCGAGAAGGAAGATAGTTACGTAGAGCAGTGGTGTTGCTAATGGGGGTGACTGTGGGGGCTATAGATCCCAGATCTTTTGATTGTAGCCCTGGATAAAAGCACACAGGCTACAACCAAAAGGGTAGTCAGCCCCGAATCCTGACTGTTCTGACATTAGCATAGCCCTGTATCTTTTCTAGACCTACCAACACCCCTGATGTAGAGATAGTTGGAGGTATTGAGGTTCCAAAACCCTGAAGGCCTTGTGGACAATGCAGAGGGTCTCGAACTTAATCCTCACAGCTACTGGGAACCAGTACAGAGATTTCACTGCTGGAGAGATACAATCCCAGGGCTTGAGGACAAGGACAAGTCTTGCAGTACTGTTCTGGATGAGTTGCAGAGGGCGGAGAGTAGATGCAGGCAGATTTTGAAAGAGGCTGTTGCAGTAGTCCGGCCTAGAGAGAACCCGAGCTCTGGAGACAGCGGGCTTCTGATGGAAGGTGAGGAAAGGAAGAATACCTCTGAGGAGGCGCAGCTGGTAGTTATACTTCTTAGAGACATCAGAGATGTGAGGAGAGAAGGAGAGTGTGGAGATGAAGATGCCTCCGAGGTTCTTAGCCTCAAGGGTGGGACCAGGAAGAGGGCCAAGGGAGGCTGGCCAGAGAGTGACAGGAAAGGAGGGAGCAGGTGTGCTGATGAGGAGAATCTCTGTCTTACTGGCATTAAGGCAGGGATTGTTGGCGGCACAACACTCCTGGATGACAGACAGTCAGAGACGAGAGAAGGAGAAGAGGTGGCAAAAGGGAGCCTGAAAACGAGCGGCGTGTCATCCACATAGCATTGAAAGTTAGGGCAGAGAGCGGCAATGCGGTGGGAAAGAGGTGTCATGCATTGGTTGAACAGCCAAGGGAGAGGTTAGACCCTTGGGGAACACCACAAGTAGAGAGAGAGATAGAGGAGAGGAAGGACCCAACTTGGACCTGGGAGGGTCGATCGGAGAGGAAAGAGGTCGGCCAGGGCCTGATCAGTGATACCCAGGTTATCATGGAGCCGGTTGAGCAGGATGGCTTGGTTGACTGTGTCAAAGGCAGAAGAGAGATCGAGTAAGATGAGGACAGAGGGGTATTTGAATCGAGGTTGCAGAGCAGGTCTACACAGATGTTCAGGAGAGCAGTTTCCGTGCTTCTGGCTGCTCTGAAGCCAGACTGATGGTCATAGACTACCAACAGATTCAGTGTGATGATTAAGCTGGGAGATGGCCAGCTTTTCCAGGAGTTTGCCCAGGAAAGGAGTGATGGAGATCGGGCGATAGTTAGCTGGGCAGGAGGGATCAGCTGAGGGTTTCTTGAGAAGAGGGTGCACAAGGGGTGCAAATGGTTGTAGGCACTGCAGACAGAGAGCAACGGAGAGAGCCTATGGTCATCAGCATGTCTCTTAAGAGGTGGGCATGTTGGTGATTAGAAATTGAAGGGTTTCATGAGGCCTAAGGTGACGGTGCAGAAAAACAAGTTACTACAAGCAAGTGACCACATTGTACATTTTTTTCTACTTTGTTTCTTTCAATCTTGACAGTTGTAAAACCCAGAGTGGATTAGTTTGTTCAGTCTTACGTAACTTTTTAGGCTCACACTGTAAAGTTCTATTCAGGATGGAGAAAATAAAGCAAACATTGTCCTCATTTTATTATTATTATTTTTTTTGCTTGCATGTTATTATAACCATGTATGTGTTTTCAGAGTTATGATGTGATTGAGTTTGCTTCATCCTTAGGAAATGAAGTGATTTTTTAGCACTGTGCTTTTTACACCTTTAACAAGCCTATCACTTGACCCTCCCCCCCCCCATTGTTTTGGCCATCCCCACCTCGGCAGGAGCTCATTTCCTAGAGTAATTTGTTCCATTCTAGCACCACCTTCTTCTCAAAATTGGTTAAATATTACCTGTCTTAGTTGGCCTTTATTTATCCTTGCCCCTGCTGCAGTAGCGCAGAGTGTCCGTCGTGGTTGGTGAATGCCACTGATGGGCCTGAGGCAAGGCGAGCAGCGGAATTGTGGTCTTTTGTGAGGCCGAGAGGCTCTGAGCAGTGGTGGATGTGGGCGGGGCGTGGTTCCCCCACCTGAGTCTCTCCTCTGTGCCCGGTCCCCCCTTGCATCCGGCAAGGCGATGCCCAGGGTGCCAGCCAGATTTTCCAAATTTTGTTGAAATTGTGCAGCATGGTATGCTTCCCGCAGGTCAAATAGCAACCAAATTGCTCAGCGGTGCAGTGCCACCATGCTCCGGGTGTTAGAGTTCTTCTGGGGTATGCTGGCACTGTGCACCTGGATTCGTTCTCAACCAATGCCGTGCCCCTGCCCCATTAGCCTCTGGCTGAAGAGCTAAGACCTAAGGTAAGTGTGTTATTTGTTTGAATGTAATGCATGCTGTGTGTGAGTGTGTTTGTGTGTAGCTGTGTCTCCCTGCATGTCTATGTTAGCATCAGAGTATGTGCAGTGGCAGAGCTGGGGGGCGGTGGTTGCCCCCGGGTCTTGTCTCTGTACGCAGGTCACACCTCTTGCCTCCCACAGGGTGAGCGCTAAAAGTGGCAGACCTGATTTTCCAAATGTCGTTAAAAAACGGAATTGTGTGCACCAGCATGTGTGGCATGGCATGCTTCCAACACGTAGCACTACTTGGGTATTATAGTTCTTCTGGGGTGTGCCGGTGCTGCGTGACAGGATTCATTCTCATCCGGTGCCATGATCATGTTCCTGCCCTGTACACGCCGGCCTGAAGAAAGAACGCCTAAGGAAGGTGTGTTATTCTTGCATGCATGCTTGGCTATAATTCATGGTAACACACTGGGATTCAGATGATTTTACTTATTAATTACTTTCTATGCACCAATCATTTGGCTTTTTGGGGGGTTTTCTTGTTGCTTTTGCCCTTTTTCCCAAGTGCTAGTTGCTTTCCAAGTGAAAATGAAACCAATTTTATTCCGTTTCTATGGAATGCAGCTTTTCTTTATAGGTGGTATGCTTAACGGGGGCGGGGGGACCGCGGTTAAAAAGTCACTAGACCGAGTTGGCTCGAACAACGACTCCTGTGTTCTGGGATGAAGAGTTTAAGGTTTTTCTTTGACTCTATTCCCAGAGTAGGTGAATTTGTAGTTCTTTCTCTTGTTTTCTTTAGAGAAAACTAAAATTCTTCAAAAAGGGCAAAAGCAACAACCCCCCCCCAAAAAAAAATCAAATGATTGGTGCATAGAAAGTAATTACTAAGTAAAATCATCTGAATCACAGTGTGTTAACATGATGAATAAGGGAAGATTCAGGTGTTAGACCCCCTCATTTGGTTCCATACTTGGATACTTGACTATAATTCATGCCATGCGTGTGCTTTTTTAAGACTAGTTGAGTCTGTAGCTGTACATGTATGTATGTGTATGTTACAATCATTTTGCATGCTTTTGCATCTTTCTGAATGAGTGTGTGGGTGTCTGGGCATGAGTATCGGCTTGCATTAATGCAATGTGTGCATATGTGTCTATGGTGGGGGATGCAAGTGATTTATCGTGACCATTAGTGGCAAAGATAGGTTGTGGCACAGCCTCATGCAAGGGATTTACAGTGGCAATTACTGTTATAGATAGGTTGTTGCCTCAGGATCATTCAAGGGATTGTGAGAATCCTGAGGGTATCCTCACTTCTACTCCCCCTGCATCCTCTGCTCAGGTGGCCCGGGAAAGGCCATTGCTTTTGGATCCCGACCGTGGGGGCGGAGAAGTGAGGGAGGATCACCTGGGTGGCGGGTCCCTGGGGATTGGGAAGAGGTTACCCAGAGGTGAGACATGGTATCCCCCTTTCATTTATACCAACCAACCTAACCCTGCTACAGCCTTTCTGGGATACTGTAAAATGGCTGCCCTCAATTTTCCTCATTCAAACTATTACAGTACTGGGACGAGGAAGAGGCGACTACGAATAGTGGACAACAGTAGGTCATTTCACCACTCTAGTTCTGAGACGCCTGCAAAGTACTGTAAAGGTCAGGCATATCTCTTTAATTGCAGTCAGGCAAAGCCAATTTGGAACTCACACCTGCAACCTGCCAAGTGGGTGCAGGTGTGTAAGAAGGAAGGAAACCAGCAAGAGAGAGACCAGCAAGAGAGAGACCAACAGGTTGACTAGCAGGGAGTCCTGTTTGCGAGGCAGCAGCTGTGGTGAGTCCTGCAAGGAAGCCAGTATACCATCTTATGATCCTGACAAACTGGGGAGCACAGGAGCAGGTGGGCCGTACAGAATCCACATGTTTGGGAGCCTCCGGTGTAAGAGATTCGCAGCCAGAGCTGCAGACACCACAGGGAAAGAAAAATAGCCAACAGTGTCTACGGAAAGGAAGCAGAGCTGCCGACAGGAGCAGAGACACTTCAGAAGTGTGAGCAGGGCTTGCAGTTTAAGGCAAGCCAGCAGGTGGAGCAGAAGGGAAATAACGCAGCTGCCCAAATGAAATGCTGAGGACCGGTGAGTGAAGGGGAATGTCACTCGAAGCTGGGGCATTCCTAGGGGCTGCGTGACAGTGAAACGAATGCCGATTGAACAGAATAATGTGCGCAGATGGCAATAAACCTGAATCCACAGGGTAAATGAAAATTAAGCGACGAAGGAAAAAGTCACTAATACTGAATACCGAACTGAATTAAAACGTCATGGGCAAACCTATGATCTGATGAGAGATAAATGGTGAAACTACCCATTTAAAGCAACGCACGATACAAGAGAGCAAGTGTGGAAGTTTTGTGAAAGAGCATGACAGAAATGTGGGAAGAAATAAAACCACCCGAAAGTGAACTTCATGCATGGATAACGTGCGGCAAGGTGAAAGACTGGCAAAAGGATATGTGACACATTGTTCCGAAGCCAAGAGGCCAATTGTGTGTGAATCTTCCCATAAAGCCAACAGGCCGACTAGGAGAAGTCAAGTGAGTGTGAACCTTGACACACAGGGATAGATACAGTAGGAACCTGTGTGGGTTGAAGTGTCTAGTGTTTCTGGTTGCACGACATGTGATGGGTGAACCGTGTGGCCCGACAACTGCGCCTAGACCACGGAACCCTCACTTATGAAAGCCGAAGAAATTGTTGAAGTAAACCAAGAATAAGCGATCCAATCCAGAAGGAATGTCAAATTGATCTGGAGTTGTGTTGAACATTGAAAGACTGAGTGGAAATCCTGGGGAAGGAAACCCATTGACTTCATGAACTTTAATACTGTCTTGAGGAAGGAGCCCTCAAGACCCTTTATTTTGGAACTGTGTTGGTTTGAACTTGGGAAAGGGAACCCTGAGGTTTTGTGGAACTGTGTTGCCTTGAACTTTGGGAAAGGAACCCTTTCAATTTGTGGAACTATTGTGAACTTGGGAAAGGTAATCCTGAGACTATTGTGGAACTTTCTTTTTTTGGATAAATTCTTTTTATTGGTTTACAACAACAAGGCGGGCATACCGTCGTCCAACAAACAACCAAATACGGGATTCAGACAAAGGGTAGATCAGCCAAAGCTAACCAACAAAATATTGCGCATATATTAGACAGTGGTCAAGTGGGTCAGGTCATCATGGAATGGATGGGCGTGGGCCAGTTTGTTGGGGAGAGGTGGGCTGGCAGGAGGGTGGTTCCACAGGGGAGTGGGGCAAGGGATACAGTTAATAGTATCGGGGTAGGTGGTGAGACCATCTTAGTCATATAATGCCAGACCATTTGCCCCATACTTTCAGGAATTTTCCTAGCGGAGTATATGTGTTTTTCCATGGATGCACACCTGTTCATCTCGTTGGTCCATCTGTTAATAGTGGGCCCATCGGGCGCCCCCATGTGGTGGACACCTAGTCTTTTAGTAATGCCCAATGCTATGGGCAAAAATGTTTTTTCTCCCTTTGTGTGATCCGTTTTCCCCCCGGATGCCCAGTAGTGTGACCTTCGGTTCCAATGGGGCCGGGTTATCCAAGACCTTGTTGATTTTGTGCATATATTCCCTCCAGAATTTATGAATGACATCACATTCCCAGAGCATATGGTAAAAAGTACTGGGCACCCTACGGCACTTGGGGCAGTGGGCGTCCTCTCTCAGTCCCCACTTGGCGAGCGTTGGCTAGGAATGGTAGGCCTGATGGAGTAGTTTTTACTGTATTAACCTTAGTTTGGCATCTATGCCTATTTCGCGGGGGAACATCAGGGCCTCCACCCACTCCTCCGACTCCAGGGGGCCTACAAGGCGTTCCCATCTATCTCGCAGGCGGGTTAGGTCCTGAGCGCCGAATGCAGTAATCACCTGATACAGTGTCGAAGTGGGTTTTGCTAGGATCCTTGCATGTAGTACATTGACCTCGAGGGGTGAGCTTGCAGGGATGTCTGAAAAGGTGGGGAACTGTGTACGTAGGGCGTGTGACAGTTGCATGTGTCTATATATGTGACAGGGTGGTAGATCGAACTCCTCTTGTAATGTTGCAAACGGTTTGAGGTGTCCGTCCTGTAGGACCCCCGTGAGGGTTAGTATGCCCCGGATCCTCCCAACCGTGTTGGGAACTTGTGTGGAACTTTCTTGAACTTGGGGAAGGGAAGCTGAATAGGAAGCTAGGATCGGAAGAAGCTCTGAAATTTGTTTGGATCACAATTTAGTTTATTGTTGACATCCTTACACATTGTTTAGCTTTCGTTGTGACTGCAAGTGTAGGTTTTGGGCACAGACAGACTTAACTTTCTGACTCAGACTTTCCCTAGTTTTTTTCAGGTAGGGAAATCCCACCTTAGCACAGGGCAAGTTAGACCTTCAACCATCCTGACCTTTGAGTTAATAACCATTTTTATTTTGAACTTTGAATTTGTTTTCTGTGTCTTGCTTCATGACGCCTTCACAGAATTTACAGTGTCCATTATTACCATAGGTAGGTTGTGGCAGCAGCTTCATGGTATGATATGATATGATATAAGTCATTTATAATGGGCCTGTACACAAGTGTTTCTAGGCGCAACAAGACCAGGGGGAGGGCAGTGAGAGGACAAAACAACGATCTTACTAGGCCTTGTGTCATTTAGTTTGCGCAAGTGTGGGGAGTAGGAAGGGGGAGAAGGGCCGGGTTGGGGGGGGGGGGCAGGAACTCATATGTGCTGCTGGAAGGTGGCTCCTAAGTGCAGAGAGACAGGGGACATAGGGTTCCAGATACAGAAGCGTAAGTGGTTGGGGGGCCCAGAGGCAGTGTAAGGGCAACTGGACATGCAGGTGCCAGGAACCAGGTTTCAGTGGGTGGGCAGGTGACCAGTGTGCAGAGCAGTCAGGGAGATCAGCAAGGGAGAGGGAGAGAGAAAGCAGAAACAAAGAGGAAGGTCTTGAGGTGTTTCCGGAACCGCCGATGGTTCTGCTCAAGTTTCAGAGAGGCAGGGATGATGTTCCTGAGGGAGGCACCAGCCAAAGCAAGAGATCTGCCCCCAACTCTTTACATGGAAAAGCGACTGACCCTCAAGGAGTTGGAGGTGGCAGAGCGAAGAGAGCTCGAGTAGGAAGATATTTTGGTAGAGAGAGTTGGAGGTATTCCGGTCCCCGTCCCAGAAAGCCTTGTGGACGATGCAAAGGGTCTTGATCTTGATCCTTGCAGCCACAGGGAGCCAGTGGAGAGATTTCAGACCTGGAGAGATACCATCCCTGGGCTTAAGGCCAAGGACAAGTCTTGCAGTCCTGTTCTGGATAAGTTGTAAAGGTCGGAGAGTAGAGGCAGAGAAGATTTAGAAAGAGGCTGTTGCAGTAGTCCAGCCTAGAGAGCAGCAGAGCTCTAGAGACAGTGAGCTTCTGAGGGAAAGTTAGAAAAGGCAGAATACCTCTGAGGAGGTGCAGCTGATAGCGTAACCTCTTAGAGACATCAGAGATGTGAGGAGAGAAGGAGGGGAGTCGAAGATGACATCAAGGTTCTTGGCCTCACCGGAAGGAACAGTAAGAGGGCCCAGGGTAGGGGGTCAGAGTGAGAGAGGAAAGGAGGGAGCAGGTGTCCCAATGAGGAGGATCTCAGTCTTACTGGCATTCAGGCAGAGACCATTGGCAGCACACCAATTTCTGGATTACGGCCAGACAGTCTGGTATGAGAGAAGGAGCAGAGGTGGTTGAGGGGAGCCTGAAGGAGAACTGGGTGTCATCCGCATAATACTGAATGTTAGAGCAGAATGTAGCTACGCGATGGGCAACAGATGCGAGGTAGTGGTTGAAAAGCCAGGGAGAGAGGTTAGACCCCTGAAGTACACCACAAGTAGAAAGAGAGATAGAAATGAGGAAAGACCCAAGTTGGACCTGGGAGGATTGGTCAGTGAGAAGGTCGTCAACCAGGCCAGGGCCTGATCAGGGATACCCAGGTTATCGCGGAGGCGATTGAGCAGGATGGCGTTATTCACCTCATCGAAAGCAGAGGATAGATCAAGGAGAATGAGGACAGAAGGAAGGTTAGTAGAGAGCAAGTCTTCACAGGTTTTCAGGAGAGCAGATTCGGTGCTTCTGGCATTCTTAAGCCAGACTGGTGGTCGTGGAGACAACCAACAGATTTAGTATGCAGATTAACCTGGGAGATGGCCAGCTTTTAAAGGAGTTTGGCCAGGAAAGGAATGATGGAGATCGGGTGATAGTTTGCTGGAGAGGAAGGATCGGCAGAAGGCTTCCTAAGAAGGGGGTGCACAAGGGAGTGCTTAAGGGGGGAAAGGGAAGATTGCAGTGGCAAAGGAGTGGTTGCAGAAATTGACCAAGGATGGAGCAAGGGTGTCGATATGGTCCTTGATGTTCTGAAGAGAGCAGGGGAGAACTTGAAGATTTCATAGATCAGACTTGTCTAGAAACATTGTCAGGGGTGAACAGGGGAAAGGAGAGAAAGGAGGAGAAAGAGAGCCAAAGCGGGCCAGATGGGAGAGGAGGAAGAGGAGGTAGAGGAAAGAGAGTGGACAGGATGTCCAGAGTGTTAGTGGTGAAATGAGAGGCCAGAGCCGTGCAGAGGACCTGGGAGGGAACAGAAGAGGTAGAGACTGCCGCAGGATTGGCCAGCTCCTTTCTGATTTTGAAAAGTTCAGCTGAATTATTAGAGGCCGCAAAGATATGGGCTTGAATGTAGGCTCTCTTCTTCTAGAAGACAGGGAGTCTGTAATGCCTTTGGAGCAGGCGGCAGGCCAGTTTTTCAGAGGGAGCGCTTGATGCCCTCCACTTCCTCTCAGCCACCCTACATTTGCATTTAAGGGTGGCGAGGTCGGAATCGTACCAAGAGTTGCACTTGGATGTGGACTCCAAACGGATCCTCATGACAGGGGCAAGGACGTCAAGAGTGTTAGAGATAGAGTGATGAAGGTTGAAGAGGGCTGTGTCAGAGTGTGAGTCAGTCAAAGGTGATGGAGGAGAAGAGAAAGTAGCGGCAAAAGCCTCCACTGACACACTCTTCATGGGCCTGATGACCGAGAAGGTTGGTGGCAGAGCTGGGGTTGGCTTGAACTGAGGGGTAGAGAGAGAGAGGTGGGAGAGACGAAGAAAGTGGTCACTCCAAGACAGAGGAGTGGTGAGAGGCTTTGATAGGGGGCGGTCTGAGAAGATCACAATGTCCAGGGTGTGCCCTGCAGAGTGAGTCAGGCAGGAGGGAAAAATAGGGAGACAGAGAGAGAGTCACAGAGGTTGCGAAAGAACCCCGAAGAGGGGTTAGAGGCATCCAGGTGGATGTCTGGTCCCCGAGGAGGAGAAGTTGAGAGGTGGAGGGAGGAGGAGAGGTCATCCGACTCAGAGATGAAGCGCGTGACCTAGCCATGCGGCCTGTAGATAGTGGCCACAGTGAGAGAAATGCAAGGAGAGCTAGAGAGATAAAGAGCCTGCAGATCAGGCATTGAAAAGAGTAGTCCTGTGTTGGAATGACAGAAGCAGGGATCCACTCTGGGAAAATCAGGTCTACACACCTTTCGAGACAGATGGTTCTGGGTTTGGAGAGGATCTTGTTGCCATCAGGAAGGAATGTCAAAACCTGAGACAGAGCTGGCCGTGAACCAAGTCTCGGTGAGACAGAGTACATCCAAATCCAGCTATTCCAGGAGATGGCATGTCAGAGGAGTGTTTTACGGCGGAGCGAGAGTTAAGATTAGCGATGTGGAACAGATTGCCACCTTTGCATCCTCACTTCTACTCCCCCTGCATCTCCTGCAGGACTTCCGTGGAGGGGTACAGGCTTGAGGTCCACCCTGCGGAAGTGTCAGTGGAGCCCGAGAGTAGGCAGAGGCGGAAGGAAGTGATAGCAGAGTGGTTAGAGAGGAAGAAGAGGGTGCCGGAGATGCAGCACAGGGAAGAGATGGCAGAGGGGTCAGCGAAGCAGCAAAGAGTGCCAGAGAGGTGCTGGAGGAGGGCGGCAACAGAGTGTCCAAAGAAGCAGCAGAGGGGGCCAGAGAGGTGACTGAGGGAGGAGGTGGCAATAGGAGCCAGAAAGGTGTAGATATGAGTAGCAGGAGATGAAAGGAAACTGATAAGATGCAGGAAGTGTCTATCGAAAAGGAGGAGATTGGCCGTAGGGCCCTCAACCAAGACGGTACCATCCAAGTAGACATGAATGATGGTCTTGGAGGAATGGAAGGGGACCAGGAGGTTATCCCACCGGGTGCCACCATTAATGGGAGATGAGAAAGGAGGGACAACAGAGACAACATGGGGTGTTCATAGGCCTGGAGAGGGAACAGCAAGGAGAATGTCGGTATTGGTCTGTCAGGAGGAAGCAATGGTGTAGATATAAGCGATGGGGAGGCCTCGGTTGGAAACCAGGATGTCCCTTTTGAGCTTCTTCCTGCCAGACTTAGTGAGAGGGATAGGATAGTCAATAGAATAGCAGTTGGAGTAGATAGGGGAGACAGAGAGCACTATAGAGGAAGCAAGCGGAAAGAAAGTGGGAAGGGTAGCCCATGCATGTGATCTACAATGACCATTATTTATAAAAAGAGATTGAGGCTGAAACTTCATGCATGTCATTTACTGTGACCTGCTGGTAAGGTGGATCAGCGGGTTAAGTGCTTGTTGCTTTGATCTGTGTTTGATCTGCAGGTCGCAGATTCAAATAAGGGCAAGGTCAACTCAACCTTTCATCTTTCTGTGAGTGAGTGACTACCAATTTCACTTTGCTAGTAATAATAATAATGTATTGCTATGTAAAGCACTTTGGATCAAAGTGCTATATAAATATCAAATGATTATTGTTGACATAGATGGATTATGTCTGGAGTCTCATGCAATGGATTTACAGTGTCCATTCCTGGTTTATATAATTTCTGACCACTGCCTAATGCAATGGAATTGCAGTGACTATTACAGGAGTAGATAACTTCTAACCACAGCCTCATGCAAGGGATTTACAGTGACCATTACTGGCATAGATGTGTTGTGGCCATAGCCTTATGTGAGAGAAATACAGTGACCATGCCTGGCATAGATAGGCTGCAGCTGCAGCCTCATGCAAGGGATTTACAGTGACCATTACTGGCATAGATGCATTGTGGCCATAGCCTTATGTGAGAAAAATACAGTGACCATGCCTGGCATAGATAGGTTTTGGCCACAGCCTCATGCAAGGGATTTACAGTGACCATTACTGGCATAGATGTGTTGTGAGAAGAAAAGAGCTGGGTTGGGAGGCACTCCAAAGAATCAAAAGTATTCAAGAAAAGTATTTAGGTAGCCCAAAGGGGTTCTTTAACGGTATCTATTACTATGGTACATATATTTCAGGTGCAGGAGGGAGAAACTCGAGGCCACTCGAGGCTCAGCACAAATGAAACAAAGAACACACACCGACTTTTGCAAGTTGGTAACCCTCTGCTGCACTCCTAGTGGGAAATAGTCCCAAATGGTGTATATTCCCAGTATAGTCCAAAGAAATTAATTAACGTATACAGAGTAGAGTGCTGAGTTGATTTCAACTCCGTTTGACCAAGAATGCATAACTTGATCAACAATCTCACAGTATAGACCTAGGCATTCCTGCCAACATTTGGTCCACCTGGTGACTACTGTTGTTCCACTGTATTATAGCGGGAGGTAGGGGCTCCCAGCGACTTCACGCTGCTGTCGCGCCCCTCCTCCCGCACCCCTAACATCTGAGGGTTTTTCTCCCTCCCCTTTCTTTACCTGTAATCTCCTAAATGGAACACGAATTGAGCTTTGTAATCTCTTTGTTTTATTAACGTAGACACAGTAGAGTGCTGAGCTAATTTGAACTCCGTTTGACCAGGAATGCATAATTTGATCAACAATCACACAGGATAGACCTAGGCATTTTTGCCAACAATTGGTCCACCTGGTGACTACTGTTGTTCAATTGTATCATAGCGGGAGCTAGGGGCTCCCAGCGGCTCCACACTTGTTTCATAGATGTGTTGTGGCCATAGCCTTATATGAGAGATATACAGTGACCATGCCATGCCTGGCATAGATAGGCTGCAGCTGCAGGCATGCAAGGCATTTAGTGGCCATTACTGGCATAGATAGGCTGTGCTGCATCCTCATTCAAGGGATTTATTTTGACCATCACTGGCAGAGATAGGTTGCAGCTGCAGCCTAATGCAAGGCATTTACAGTGACCATTACTGGCATAAATAGGTTGCGTGCCTAGGCGCACGCATAGAATTTAGATTGACCATTACTGGTATGGATAGGTTTTGGCTGCAGCCACATGAAAATGATGTAAAATGCTCCTGTGTCGTGTGCTTTAGGTGACATTGCAATGCCCAGATTTTCTCCAGTAAACCCTAGCTAACCAACTGGAAATTGCATCTCTTTCTACCTAATTTTTCTCAAATTGTGCTATTTAAATGCACAATTTCATCACATTTTAAAACCGGCTTCATTTCTCTACTTTTTTTTGGACTCCCTTGCTACGCTTCGTCACTCGTATTAATTGGGGAAATATTTAGGTCTCTATACTAAATATTCACCAGACGCGCCTGACCATGAATCATGAAATTTACTGCATTTTTATGTTTTCTTAGAGAACCAACTGTAAATTGTATGGCACCACTGAAAACATTTGGTTCTATGTTCATTCATCGACAGTGTTTCTTTCTATGGGTTTTTTGCCGAAATATTTCTTTTGAAAAAACAAATCAAAAAATTTCATTTTTATTTGGGAGGGGTCGCCCAAACCCCTCCACTATTCATTGTACACTATTTCCAACCTCCCAAAAAGATTCTGCAAAAAGCCCATCGAAAAAACACTGTTGATGAATGAACGTCGTACCAAAACATTCACCACCTGGCTCACTCAAGAATCATTTGGAATCCTGGTCCCCCTCAGGATCTATCCCCCCTCCCAGCAACTACAGCTGCCTCTGCCATTGTCTCTGAGCGCCAGTTGCATATGGGGCTTGGCTGCTGGCCTTGGCTACAGAGTTTTCCCGTGAAAAGCAAACATACCAATTTGAATTGCAGAAGACATATGAAAACATGCATTTCCCACCAGCCACTATACAGCAACGCACATATAATGCACAGGTATGATGCCCAACCCGATAACACGATTCCAAATCTAAACCCACAAAGAAGTAGTGAAATGGTAAATGACTGGTAACCCCTGAGGAGCCTTCTGCTCCCTGGCACCAATACCTCCACCCACCACTGCCTATTGCTATCCGACCTCTCTGCCGCACAGCACTAATCAACAATCACAGTCAACTCAGCCTATCTCCACAGGAAGGAGACGAGGAGGACAAAAACACATTATGGGGGACTTAGAGTGAGTTCTTACACCCCGTATGTAATCCCGAATATATTTTCATACACAACATGTACAGGTAAAGTTTAATGAGTTTATTTAGTTATTCTGTTTCCTCCATAACCTATTAGGCACTCCAAACAAAACAAGCTATGCCCTCAGGGTTGTTTCTGGCCCTAGGTGTCGGTGATGTACTGCCTATCAAGGGTGAGGGGACAGGAAGAGGCTGACCCTATTTCTGAACTCTAATCTAAAAGAAACACAAAGACACACAATGGTATGTATCCAGGTTCCTTGTTCTAGCAGAAAAACTCTATTCCTTCAATGTTCATGCTCTGTCGAACATAAGGCTTAAATATTATTATAAATTGTGGACCAAAATAGTACACATAATCTTAGCATGGGGTTTCCAATTGCAACTTCGAAATCCCTTCTTGTTGCTGGCCGACCGGTTTCAGTGGCTATTGTCAGTGTTGCCACTCTCTTCAGGACCTATAACACTCAATTTGTTCACAGAGAGTTAGTATGTCTGCTCCCAGAGTCTCTATTTTTCTATATATTTTCTGGTGTTATTCTTTCAAGCTCCTAGGTACGTCTGTTACCCGATGTGCAGGCACAGCTCGTGCCTAGTTCGGCGGGGAGCACGGTGGCCTCAGCGATCAAGAGTATTGGCTAGCCCTCTCAGGCCTATGGGGTCCGCGGATTGCTGCCGTGTATCCAAATTACAGCTTCTTTCATGTCCGTGCAGCGTCTGCTATAATTAATGAATTAACCAGCCTGGCTCACCGCAATACGCATTTCCCGTAGTTCCAATGGAGGTCGTTGCAAAAGCAGGGGGCCATCTTGGAATGTGGTCTCCTGCATGCGAGAGGGCCTAATAGGTTATGGAGGAAACGGAATAACTAAATAAACTCAGAAAAGGAGATGAGGGCCTCTCGGTACCCAACTCCCATACCAGAAACAAGGCCCCCAATCAACCACTAACTTCCAACAAGACACCCTTACCACAATCCGGTCCATCAACATTCAACAGCACCACAAGGTCATGCAAATGGCAGTGTGTGCTGTATAATTGAAGGGAAGGTTCACTCAAAAATATTATTGAGCCTCATTACAAGTCCGGCAGTAACCAAGCCAGAAAAACTGGCAGGTTACCGCCAGACTCGTATTACCATTCCACCTCCGTGATTCCCGGATTCACTGGGGCATTACAACCCGGGTGACCCGGTAATTCCGGAGGCGGAATTCGGTAAATCCCCATCCCCATTCCCATGGAGTCCCATGGGAATGGGGAAGTGGAAACACCAGCACCATGCTGTAATGGTGCCGGTGTTTCCACGTCCGCCTGCAGGCAGGTGGTGTTAAACCCGCCTGCAGAACTCGAGATCAGCCGGTCCGGAAACAACGGTGGCAGCGGGTTTACCGCCACTGTTATTTCCAGACCGGCTGACTCGTAACGAGGCCCATTGTCTGAAAAGATGGGCCATATTAAAAAATAGATATAAAAAATATTTTTAAAGTAAGAAAGTAAGTTCCTTTGTATAGTTTGAAACAAATGACGCTCAAAGTCAAAAATGTCAAACAGTAGGAGGCATCCTTTTTGTGTAACAAATGAGCCTCCTGTGCTTGTGTTATGCTATGCAGTTGTGGCATCAATGAAGCAAAAACCATCTACTGGTAGCTTTTGCTTATTACAGCTGAGAGCAGAGAATGCTGTCAGGCTCCTTGCTGCCCTGCTGGTGAGTGCTTCTTTGTTTCACTTCTGTCCCGGGCTCCTCTGAGCTGGGGAAGCCCGGGAAACTTCAAGCAAAAATCCAGGCAATTATGAATGCAACAGTGTTGCATTTATGATGCTGTGGCTTTCTTTTTAAATCTCCAGGGTTCACCCGGAGCCCAGAAGACTTAAAGAGAATGTTGCAGCAATTATAAATACAACGTTGTATTTATGTTCGCCGTGCCTTTTGTTTCAAGTCTGCTTGGCTCCTCGGGAGAGCCCAGGAACTTGAAACAAAAGTGCCTGCAATTATAAATACAACAACATTGTATTTCTAATTGCTGGTACCTTGGCTTTAAGTCTCCCAGGCTCCCCCGAGCCTCGGGGATCCCAGGAGACTTAAAAAGAAAGTCCAGACAATTATGAATACTTCTCCGGCCGCCGGCAGAGTATTCATAATTGCTGCGACTTTAGTTTTCAGCTTCCCGTACTCGGAAAACTAGAAAAGACAGCAGGAATTATGAAATCTCCGCTGGTGGCCCGTGAAGTATTTATAATTGCTGTGCCTTTAATTTTTTATGTTTTCTGGGCTTCCCTGGGCTTGGGGAGCACAGAAAACATATAATGCATGTCATGGCAATTGTGTAGGGGACTTTTGCTTGCTTAGTTCCGCCAGAGCAGAGCTTAACATGAACAGAGGAGGCTGATCATTTCACAAAATGGATGCCCCAATGTCAAAACGTTGAGCCTCATTTTCTCAAAATTTTACGTAGGAACTTTCTTTAAAAATATTTGTATATATATTTTTATTATGCCACATCTTTTGAGACAATACCATTTTTGAGTGTTCATGCCCTTTAAGACTCCCTGTTTCTGTCTTGATTTCTAGGTGTTTCACGCCTGTTTTTGTTTATAAAACACAGATAAAAAGGTAAATGTAGGTCTCTTGCTTGGTTCTCCAAGCTTTCGACCGCGCCTCGACGGACCACCAATAGTTAGTGTTCAGTGGGGAGAATAAATAAAGGATTGCATTTTCTTTTGAATTTGTTTGGATGATGGCAGAGGTGTGACTGAAGCCAGCAGCAATGCCTGGAACAGCCAATGTTTGTCATGTGAAAATTGTGGTTGGTTAGATGTTCAAGACCCTGTCTCAGTTATTCCCCATTACCACCACCATGTGAAAATATGCTAGTAGCATTTCATATTTTTACAGTGGAAAAAAGAAATGTGGATATGTACAGATAAATGATAACTAAGTATATATGGATACATACAAGCGGAGATGTCTCAGCAATAAATACCATATAACCAGGAGGCCTATAGAGAAAAACCACTTAGGACAATAAAAGAAACATGTGTTTATCGCCCTTGCTCAAGCTATTCTTCCCAGAAGATTACGGTCGGGTGGCCCCATTTGGCGGCAAAATATACCTGGATTTGGTACTTTCACATTACTACGGTGGTGATTTGGTGCAGAGTAACTGAACATAGGAATCTACGGTGCAGCTACCTGCCTACCAGTGTAAAACTGTTTCAAAATAATGCGGTACGATATGATAGGTTATTTATAGCGTGCTTAATAAACAGAGGTTTTAAAGTGCGGACCCGTGGATCGAACCAGTGTTGCTCCGTGTGGTCTTGCTTTCAAGGCGAGCACGTTGCTCAGTGGACTAACACATGAACCACAGAGATCTTTTTGTGTGAATCTTCAAGGGTTCACTCTGCTTCGCATCACTCCTGAGCGTTCAAACTTCAAAAGGTGAGCAAATGAGTGGAATTCAGTTCGGCCAAACATCACCTATTGCTTAAAGTTCGCAAAGCGGTGGTATATCTTGCAGTGCAAAGAAAGTTTGCACTGAAAAAATACACTTTGCACCTCTCTGTGTACCAGGGTGTTTGTTGGCAGTGAAAAATAACATTGCACTATAAATTCCATGAATCAGACCCTTTATGTGTTCCATGCACTCAGGAAATCTGCACCAGCTGACAGCTAAGCATGATTGCAGGCTTTGTTGACAGCTGGAAGAGGGGATCCATTTAGGAGCCTGACTTCCATTTGCGTGGTTGCCCTGTTTCTTTATCTATATTTATAAAACAAAGTCGTGTTTGTGGGGTGGTATGTGACGTTGATCTTGGAGAAGTAACTCTTCATGAACGGTGAGGTCTGCTATCATGAATTTTGCATGGAATATTCTTTATTTCATTGCTGAATTAATGCAACAATTTCTAGCTCGATAGGTCATCCCGTTCCCGAGATAATTAACTTTTTTGTTTTTTCGGCATTACATTTTGTGGTGTTCCGTGGACCATATACAGTTCATTTGTAGAAAGAGCTCATCCTCGCGCTGTCTGTGCTGAACTGGTCTTGCGTTTTTTTGTTTTATTATTTTTTCAGAAGATAATGAGTGTGTTTTTCTTTTCATTGTTTCTTTTGCAATAAACTCGATACATGTTAATTTTACTAATTAATTGAGCACCACATTTTATTAACCTCAGAATTCAATTCTCACATGAATATATTTGTATGCTTATTATTTACAGTGTGTTTAGCAGCGACCATGGCCATCGCTACTAACAACACTGCAAATGGCTAGTGATTAATTGTCATGCATTTTGCTGACTGGTCGAGTAGACCATGAGTGAGGTTAATGTTAATAGCATACACTGCAAACTGAGCTGGCAGATTTGGTCAGATAAAGCACAGCATGATGTTTTAAATAAACTTGATTGGCATTTGAAACCTATACAGTCTCGCATTTTACCCTTCCCAACTGGTACACAGGCTCATCATAAAAGGTGTCCTCAGTGGCTCAGTTACAATGTATATTGTCCATCAAACTGTAACAATCAACCAAACTTAATAACATGTGGGTGACACAAGAAGTACCAACTTTTCCTCCTCTCTTAATCGAACACAATGCTAAATTCCCCCTTTCTTCCCCAACTAATTGGTTCCATAATCATTCCACTCAACAGATACCTTATACTAAATCATAATATGGAAACATTTCTCAATGGCATTGGTCTATAAAAGTGATGTCCTCTTTCGATCACATATTCTTGAAAAGGTTACCAGACTTTAAGACATTTTGGATAGCTTCCATTTGTCAATGCAAATAACTTCTTTATCACCAGAACACCCCATAGTTTGACCCACCATTGCGCAACAACCGGGCCTCCTGCAGTTTTCCAATACTGAGCCAGCTTTAATCTAGCCGCATTCAACAAGTGCTTGAGAAGATCTGCTCAAGTAACTCTTCCTGTTGTGAGCCCTGTGAGAAACCTGAGGACATCCTCACATTTTCTTCCCTTGGATCCTCGGCTCAGGTGGCCAGCGCATGGCCATCACCTTTGGATCCAGACCCTGGTGGTGGACAAGGGCTTGAGGATCACCTGAGTAGGGGATCCTTGGGGAGTAGAAAGAGGATGCCCATGGGTGAGAGGCAGTATTCTCTTCCTCTTTCCCGATATCCATCAGCCTACTCTCCCTCAGCCTTTGCAGAACACCATCCTTCTCTTCCTGACCGTAATATGCCAGACTTAACTGTTATTCCTATCAGACACTACAACTCCCACAATCCCTCTTTCTCACTTGCTGGTCTAAGTACTGAGACAAAAGAGAACAAAGAAAGAAGAATGACGATTTCCCATGATCATGATTTCCTATGGGAATCCACCATATTGTCACACTAATGACGCCACACAGAGTCTGGCAAGGCTGGACAATTGCTCAGACCTGACTTCAGTTAACACTCCCCATTTGCATAAAAGGTGGAACCCACAGAGACACACTGAGAAAGGCTGGTTTCCAGAGAAAATGTTTCTTCTGCGACCCAGGTGAACCAGGCAACATGAAGGGAGAGGCCAGGGGCCGTTCGAGAAAGCAGAAACTCGAGAGAAGGCCAGTCGGGAGTTCCCTGTGATTGCAAAGCTGTGAGAGTACAAAGGAGAAAGCCGTGTGGAAGAGAAACAAGCCCAAGGTTGCCCTGTTCTCCTCCCTGATATTGGCTGAGTTGGGGAGGAAAGGAATGCTGTGCAAGGAGCCTTGAATGCTATATTCAAGGCACAAACCAGAAGCGAGAAAGACATCCGGTGAGTTAATGAATTGAACAAAAGTCTGGTTGATGTCAGAACAAGTGAAATTGCAACACCAAGTGAAACTGTATCATTGGGGAAACCTGCGTGTACGCCGACAAGTTGAAGGCATGTTTGAAATGTACCACGTGCATTACAAAGTAACAGAGTGGTCCTGCAACAGGAAGCCGCATAATCGAAAGACTCTGCGAAATCCCTTTGAAGTGTGTGTTGTAGGAAAACAAAGTAAGAAAGTAACGCAGTCTTGAAAAAAACCCATTAAGAATGATATGAGTACAAAGGAGTGAACAAAAGGGAAACTGCAAAGCGCTAGGACCACGAGAGCTACAAATACCAAGAGACATTGATGAGTGGTTTTGAAAGCTGTGAAAAAAGGGTTGATAAGATATTTCAGGCGATAGGCTCAAGCCCGGCTGAGGAAAGCCTATGTAAGAAACTATGATTGTCGAAGTGGTCAGGAGGAGTTGTGAGTGAAACCCTGTGGCCCAGTCGAAAGTCTTCGATTTAAAAACTGAATGTAAGAAAGCTGAACTGTGAACTCCCAAATAACCAGATCCGAAACCCCACTGAGGGAGTTTTGGTAGAACGTTCGATTAGCGAGATGCGAGCCCAACTGAGAGAGATCTACTTTGACATTGGCGGTCATTACAACCTTGGTGCTAAGTGCACCAACTTTACCACTATTGGTGTAAACTACGTTTACACCATGGTGGATGGCGGATTTACCGCCCCATTCCAAGGTGAGTGGTGCGGTAAATCCCCATTTCCCATGTTCCCTTCCCCATTCCCATTTTTGCCCCATAGGGCATAATGGGAGTGGGGAAGGCGCTAATTACGCCGCCGTAAATTACGGCGGCGTAATTAGCACCATGGCGGGTTAGCGCCATGGACTTTAACGCCTGCCAAAAGCAGGCGTTAAAGTGGGAATCTGGCGTTAAGGGTTAACGCCGTCGTTAACCCTTAACGCCGGGGTTGTAATGACCTCCATTGTGTTTGAAATTCCACGATCCAAGCCCGACTGAGGAAGATCTAATTGGAACATATGAAATACAAAGATCCGAGCCCGACTCAAGGAGATCTAGTGTGTGTTGTGAACTAAGGCATGCTCGAACCCGCATTGAGGGAAGCCTGTGTTTTGAACTGTGTTTGAGAAAAGATCCGGATTCGGGTGAAGGAAACCTGAGAGGTTGATGGGAGGGAGACCTGTAGCCCAAAGCCACAGTGTGTCTCTTAAGGAACAGTGTGTCATTCACCTACCTTTTTTTCATCAAATCTGATACCCCGTGCTTCAAACGTGGGGAAGGGGGTGTTTAGGCACTTGACCGAATATCTAGCCACCTCTAGTTGGTACTGATATATTAATGATGGGCTTGCGAGGTCTAAAACAAAATGTTTGAATTTCAACATGACCATAAACATACACAAATCATATAATAAAGCAATCTGCCAAATTAGAAAACATCATAGAACCAAGTTAAGCAAAAGAAGTAGAATTGCAGCTTTAATTTATCCATTTGGAAGAATGTATTCTAGGCATGCTTGGAGGCGTGGTGACATTGGGAGCTTGAGGCTGTAGTAGATAGGCCGGCGTCCTTGTTGATCCACCAGGGCAAGATCTCAGGGAAGCTGCAATCATGATGCTTCTCATCTAGGCCACTATGAAGCCAAGATTTCTGTTGCGCCATTCAATATCTGTTCAAGAGGTATTACTCAAGCATGATGGTGTGATGCGCTGGCCAGGTGGCTCCATGTAGCAAAGTGCACTGGGAAGAAAACAGGATGCCGATGCCCAGCACCCTGTTGCCAGCAAAGGAAAGCCTCTGGTGGAAACGAGCATGCTTCTGTGGCTTAAAGCCATTGGTGGCACCCTCAGTATAAAGTGCCACCCATGCACAACATTTTTTTTAAAGCAGTCCCTTTCCTTGTTTGATATTCATGAGAAAACTCACATTAGTCCCCTTGGCGGGTGCGGCAGCCATTCAGGTTGCTCCAAACCAGGGCTGAATCTACCGATGCAAACCGAGGCTCAGGGCAACCCGGGTGCTCTAGGCATAGCGCTGCTGTTTTCCCTCCTCCCCTGCCTCTCGCCCCCAAATCCATCTCCTGAACACCCCAACGCCCTCTCTCCTAACCTGAAAAGAGCTCCTCCGTCCGGGCCTCATCATCCGCTTGGCTCCTGTTCAAGGCCATGGAAATAGAAGAGGGGCTCTGAGCGGAGACCTGCGTTCCATTCCCATGGCAATCCTGAGACTCTCCGGCCGCTGCTGTGAATGAAGCAACGCGGGCAGGTTTTTTTTTCTTCATTTGCTATTAGCACCCCAAGGGCTTGCCTCAGGGTGCTACTGGCAATAATAGCATGTTCTGCGTTCCCGGGCCGTTACCGGCTAGTGAAGCCGGCAGAACACTTTATTATTGCTTAATAAGAAACCACCCCCACGAGCCTTTGAGTTATTATTTTATGCTGGCATTCTTCTTATTGTTTATTTATATTGCGCTTTATGCCAGATTTCTCCAGCTTAAGTGCTCAAACCTATGTTGCATGACATCCTCTTGTTACCAAGGGGAGCGCTTTGCCCCTCCCCATCCTCCTGGTTATGCAGGATATTAATAAATTGCGCAGTGCTGCAAGAACGATGAACGTTTTGCTTTCATATCAACCAAGCCAACAAGGCGAAGGGTGCTCTGCACTGTTAAGTTTAACACCAATGCTTATGTCAGTAGGTATTTACTTCAGAGTGGGGGGTAGATGGACGGGCTTTTAAATCCTAGTGAGCTGGAACCTCACAGAGAACTGGGCTATTCCCTCTTACCGTTTCACACGTATCTGCTGGCCCCCTGCAATCAAAGGCAGGCCCGGCCCAGCCCAAGGCCCAAGGGTCTGCTTGAAAGAGACTGTGAGGGGATCACCTGCCACCTATGAATCCCTGCTGGGGCATTGCTGGAACATTTTGGGCAAGCCTTGATTAGTGCCTCCGTGGCACTAACACAAACAACCCTTCATTAAGAACCCAACAGACCTTTGTGATTAACAGTTTTCAAAATCACCACTTTCCACATTTGCAGTCACATGGGTGTGTTGCACACCATTCATTCATTTCACCATAATTATGGTCCCAATGCGCTTTTGGTTGAGCGACCTCTGACAGACCGGAGTCCAAAAATTTGGGAACATTTGTGAGGTGCCATTATGCGTGTGTGCATTTCGGCCTTTAAAGTTATGCGCGTGTGGCGCAGTCACACATGTTAAATGTTGTGTGCATGGAATCCTATGGACTAAAGGAGGGGATTGTGTTTAAGGAGATAAAGAGTTATGTGGGAAGCTAAAAGTAGCTTCATTCTTATGGCAGAGGTGATGTGCAATAGTGTTTGTGTTATATGTGACTGCAGGGTGTATGGAATGAGACCATGCCTTCCATTAAGTTGTGGAGGTGCAGTGTGTGAGAGGAGAGACGGGTTAGCTGTACAAACAACAATGTTTACTTCCTGGGTTCCATCTGTCTACAAGGAGCAGTGATATAGTAAGTGACACCACTGGGGCTCTGTCCCGGCCGCCCCGTTTCCTGGTTAATTATTGATGGCCTGGAGGTCTATGGGCACCTATTGCCTAGCACCTATGACCTTGCACACCACCCATGCAGAGTCTTCTGATGCTAAAGAACGCTGGCACCTAAAATGTTTTCAACACTAAATGTTGGGTCCTCACCCTCAGCCAAAAGAGGAACCCCGTTGTCCCTCATATTATTGTCCTTCGCCTTATCTTTAAGATCCTCTATCTTCAAATACACTTCTGCTATTTTGTGGCAGTGCATCTCTAAAATGTGTTGGTTGTGGCCTTTGAACCAGCCAGCTGGTCCTTCAGCCTTTTGCAATCTCCCCTCCCTTAGTAACACTCTAGGCTCATAGTTGGGTAGATTTAGCTGTGACCAGATGCTTTTCCAGCCGATCCACTTCTTTGTGTGGTGCCTCTAAAAAGATCTACAATCTCCTCTCACAATGGAAGAATACCCAATCATCTCCCGACACAGCCTCTGACGGTATAGCCCACTCGGAGTATCTGAGCTGAAAGAAGTTAGTACTTGGTGTTTCTTTCCAAGTTTTCTTAAGGTGCATAGGCGGGACGGTATTGGGTGCTGCCAGTGGGAAGCAAAGACCAGAGAGAGGTTCCATTCACCAAAATCCGACTCCTCAAGGAGCCCTCACCAGCAGGTGACGTGATGATTGCTATGGTCCGGATATTCCCTGCCCCCGTACGGCCGTCATTGCCATGCTACGCTCACTCCAGCCATACCAGTGGGTCTGCACTGCTGTGGGCCCCTCGTTGTTGCCAACTACTCCTCTCCAAAACTGCAAAAAGCTCATGCTAGTTGCCACACCAGATACCACAGGGGTGTGCATTACCAGCACACGTCTCGTGCGCCAGTACCATCTTAAAAACACTTGTGTCGGAGACTGGTCCTCCACAGACGTAGCTTCCAATAGAACATCGAGTTCTCGCACACCTCACGGTGTGCACCAGAGCGAGCGGAAAGAGCGATTCTGGCAGTGTAGCAGCTCCCTGACATGCCTTCTTCTAGGTCAACCCTACATGCCCTCTTTTGCAGTTGACTACATTCAGGGGTGTTGCTAGGTCTGGAAAAGATCAGGGGCTAAGCTAATGTCGGGTCTGGCGGGACTCGGGCTAGCTTTAGCCTTTTGGTTGTAGTCCCTGAGCTTGTTATTTGGCACCTTATTAATCGACCATTCTATTAATAGTTTTTTCTAGTACTCTTCTAGTTAAGGAAATTCCGGATAGTAAAGTTTTGAGGCTGTATAACCAAATGTATAACCAAATATCTGGGCGGCAGAGGTCCAGTAAGCAGAGCAAAAGGCTGAGGGTCTTTGTCACCTGTCTTTTTGCAATTTTCCAAAGGACGGCCAACTTTACAAAATGTTTTGCTAGACGTAGAGGCGCATCGGAAGCAGTTTGTGGTGTACAGCGTCATTTGCGCCCCTCTTTCCGCTGTAAAAACATTTATGGTAAAATGAGTGGCACAGGCATTTTAACAGATACATATAACAAAAAATAAAACTGTAGGACTGATATACATTCAGGGGATGAACCTGTTAGATTTCTTCTGATGGCCTGTTCAGGGGTTCTGAGTCCCTGCGTGGCAAAAGACCCGCAGACCTCCTAATTTGTATACGCACTGATCTCATCAGAAGCGACAGCACAGAAAATAAGATTATACGGAGTGTGTATTCAGTCTTTGATACAGAGTCTAATTGGTAGTGACATTAAAGGAAGTTTCAATGTGTAAGTCAAGCGATAACTAAGTTTGTGTAACGCATTATATAAATGTTCGGTCACTATTATATGCTGGCAGAAGTACCCTTTCTCCGAAAGGGTTCTGCAGACAGACATGATAACACGGATCCTGTAGGTCGCTGTTCCGATTCACTTATTGCTTGATGTGCTTTGCATCCTGACGTAAACTGCGCTGAGAATGGGCATATGTGGCTGGATGACATACCCCAGAGCAGACACTGGGGGAGGCAAGAGTTGGTGTGCTGCTCCATTCTAAGACAGTCTGTGCTCTATCCCCACCTGTCGCCTCACACTGGCATCATGCATTTCGTTGTGGTGCATTGCGGTGCAAATATCTTGGAAACCGTGCATCCTAGGGCTTGGACCTCGAGTTTTGTTCTTCTTGTGGGACCGGTCCTTCTACGACTACATTGATGTTTTGCCGATTTCAGGAACCGTCTCATGTGTGAATGTGCTGACATCCGGGGAAAAGGGTGAAGTGTCCAAATGTTATGTAGCCAGTAATGTCTGGAGGGTCCTACAGGTAACTATGCAAAATATGGTGCATATTGGTGAAACGGAGTGGAATTCTATAAGGAACAACGCTTCACCACAACTCCCTCCACAAACAACATTTTCTGACTTTTATATATATACATAGAATAGATAGCTGTAGGAACTCTATAGTCCATCAAACCATGAGAAGATTTTTTTGAAATAGCAAAAGCTACAAGCTGCTTCTCTTCTAGGTACTCCCAAATTTGGCATATAAAACACATTAAGGTTAAATGATTTGCCAAGGATCACCCACTTTAGTTAAGTGACGATACTAGGATTTGGCATGATTTGCAGATCTGTGATTTAAGCACTTGACCACATACCTTCCCAGCTATAGCTTATATAAGTATTTGTTAAGGTTTGCATTTCAAATGCTTAAATAATAAAAATAATACTTGGTTTAGCATTTCCTCAAAGTACATAAATTACATAAGCAAGTAAACAGACAATATATACATTTTTACAGATACTTGTACCTAAAAAGAATGTGATTACACATTTATTTTCCTTATCCTGAATGGAAAATTAAAGTGTTATCCTGAAAAGTTATGTGAAGCTAAACAACCCTCGTTTGGGCTTCTAAACTGTATTCACGTTGAAGAAAATCTATGAGACCCCAGGAGGAAAGAAAAAGCGTGGAAGGGGGAGGCCTGCGCAGAGGCAGCTCGTCCATGATGGGTCACCCATTATGGAGGAGCCAGCCCAGTGAAACCCTGAGCGCTCCATTAGCTGCTTTTATCTTCTGAGGGAGTGCTCCTGGGCTGACTGAACTGTCTAAGGGAAACACTGTTTCCCTTTGACATTTTAGTTCCCCAGCCGCACATGTTCAATGAGCCATGCAAGGCTGGGGGTGTTTTCGCTTCGCCAGCCTTGCATAGTTCATTGTAAATGCTGGATGGAGAACTGCATGTCTGTATGTGCTAGGGGGAGCTCCTGCACCCCCTCGCACATACAGACAGAGCAAGCTGGAGCAGGGCATTTTTGCACCCACGCGCATGCCCCTGCACGCATGTGCAGGAACCAGGAAGCTCTTGCTTCCAGATTCCTGTCCATGATGCAGGAGCTGGAGCGCTGGGGAGGATTCTTCAGGACCGGGGCAGAAGGTAAGTTTATGTTCATTTATTTTTATTTAAATATGTGTATGGTGCGTGTATGCTTGTGATATGAGTGAGTGTATGGTGATGTGTGCTCGTGTGAATGATAGAGTGCTTGCTGTGTGAGTGTGTGTGTGGTTGTATTGGGCTGTTGAGCTTATTTTGATGAGTGTCATAGATGTCAAGTAAAACATATCATGCCTGCCCCTTGGGGCCGCCAGCACCAATTGCAAACGGTTTGGTTTTTTACCCAATTTCTTTTAAAGTATGCTCTAAAATGCTAAATTTTAACCCATTATTTTAAAAAATGTCAAAGGTGGAGAACTCCCCCCCCCGGCCCACAAACTGCCTTGATTGGTTCAGGCTCTCTTGCTACGCTCGGTCGCTGTGGCATATCTGGAGGAAATATTTGTGCCCCTCAACTTAAAAAATTCACCAGCCGCCCTTGCCTCTGGGACTGTGCTGGGAGCGGGGTGTGGGGAGCTCAGGGACTGTGCAGGGAGCAGGATGGGAGGGAGCCATGGGATAGTGGTGGGAGCAGTGTGGTGGAGATCCAAGGATCTGTGGTGGGTTGGTGAGAGCCCAGGGAATTGGCTAGTAGTGTGACGAGGGAGCACAGAGGCTGTGATGGAAGTAGGTGAGGGGGGATAGCTCTGGGGCAATGCGTTTGTCTTGGAAGCAAGACAACACAGCGCAACACAGGTTTGAATCCCGAGCAAGCACTCAGAAACCAATCTCTGGTATTAAGTGCGTTGTAAAAGAACATTTATAATTATAGGTGGGTGAGACCAGGGACTATACTGGGAGTAGTGTGAGGTGACAGGGCGCTATTGTTCGTAACCTTTTGGACTTACTGTCCATTTGGTATTTTTGGGGGGGCTCCAGCCTGTCCACATTTTATCATTGGGGGCCCAGGCCAAAAATGTTTTAAGACCACTACCCCGTCCAGTACAGGCTGTGTCCAGTACATGGGACTCAGCCTTTTAAATTTGCACAATCCCGCAAAATACGGAACGGTTGGCCATCCTAGTATTCCCTACTGCTACCTGATTGACTGACAGTTACCCAGCATGTTTGATTACCTGGCCTCATTGGGGGCCATTGGTGTCAGCTATTAAAGCCTTCGCTATATTTCTATGGTATCCGTATAAACTTTGTCGGAAAAATATAGAATGTAGAGATTATCGCATGTTTTTGGCGAACATTTCTCCATTCTTGCGCACATTTTTATAAAAGTATAGGTGTGGGGTACAGGAAATAGTTGATACGGGGGACAAAGGGGCAGGGGGTTTGCCCCATGTACCTCCATTTCTATCACGGAAAGTATTCTGTCAAAATGCCATCTCCCCACTGCTCCTCTTGTTATGCTGCCCTAGGCCAGAAGTGTTGGCTTTCTTTTTTGGGGGGGAGCTATTTTTTAATGAAATATTAGAGATGGGGGTTACCTTTGATTCCTTCATTTTTAGCAGAGTTATTTTTATTAAATGTGTTTACCGCTTTTACGTCAGTAAATAATCTTCAGTTCGGGGGGGTTTATTTCTCCTGCTCACTGGAATAAATGGCCGTTCATGGTTCTAAACATTTTCCTTCATGGATCTCGATCGTGGCGTTTGCGAGGAGACACGTGCCTCTCAAAACGTCCCTGGGAACCACCACACCCTATATTTTCCATTGCTGCGGTCGGAATGTTGTTTTCCTTCTGCCACCGTGACGTCAGCCCAGTGGAAGGGAAACATTAGCTTTGCTTCCTGGTGGCTTCTACTCTCCCGCATCAGCCATGTTTCACTTTTCATGCTGAACAAGAAAGATCAGGCGAGGGGGGGGGGAGAAAGGGGAGAGCGGAAGTGGGTGGCGCAACAAGAATTATGTTTTCAAATCTCTGTTCTCGCTGCAGCTCAGTTTAAGCAGAAAACCAAAACTTTGCCACTAACGCTGCAACCAGGCATTCTTTCATTCAGAAACGTTATTCTGGATTTAATACTGTTAGTGGCGCTCAGAATCTTGTTTGGGGGGTGCGGGTGTGAGGGCGAGAGGGCAGGCCGCAGATTATGTGTGACATGGGCAGTGGTAAAAGTGTACCCAAAAAGAAGTGGAACTGTGACTCCGGGGGCGGACAGAGTAGGAAGAAAGGGAGCAACGTGCAACACATTTTTGAAGGGGTGCAATCATGATGGTTGACAGCCAATAGAGTTGAGATAGATTTCACTTTCGCTGTAACTAATGGTGATAAAATGGAGAAGTGTGCTTTAACTTCACAAAGAACAGTTCTGGGAATGGCGAAAAAAATGGTTTTATTAATGTATTGTTTGCTTTTTAGGCGCCTATAGAATAATAAACTACTATTTCAAAGCGCCCACAGGGCAGGGAGCGAGCAGGGGTGGAAAATACATTAAAACACAACATTTAGGAGCAGTGGGGGGGAAAGAGGGAGAGGCAGGGTCGGATTGGCCCCGAGGCCGGACCGAAATCGTCCCTGGGTAGTGGGGGCAGGTTTCTGCCCATTTTTGGGCCGGTTTTGAAAAAAAAAGTTTTTGTTTTTGTTTTGCAAAGCCATATTTTTCCATATTTTTCGTAGTGAACTTAGGAACAATGCTATTTGATGGCACTTCCTGTTTTGTCAAGGGGTGAAAGGTCGTTTTTCATCACTTCCTGGGATGTCACTTTGGGGTGGGGTCAAATGACATCACTTCTGTTGATGTCATCAGAGTTCAAGGGTCGTGAGGTGGGCCACTTTTTTGAGGCGAGGGGTGGGCCACTTTTTTTTGGGAGTCCGGATCTATTTCTTATCCCAGTCCGACCCTGGGGAGAGGGACGAATCTACTATGCCTTGTGAGTATTCAGAACCAGCACGTGCAGCAGGGGAGAGGGGTTAAGTGCTGGGGAGTCTGAGCTCATGGGCGAGTCGCTGATGAAGTGCTAGGAATGTTGAGTGCTACAGAGACTGGGGCCACAGGAGGTTTAAGTGCGAACCTCCAGAGCGGAAGGTGTGTAGATGCAAGTGCTGTGCATAGGCAGGAGCTGGGCAGAACTGGTGTGGGAGGCCAGAGCCCCGAGGATGCATAAGGGCCAAGGACACCGATTCAGCAACTGTGGGATTAGCAGAGGAGAGAACAAGGGAAGGAGGAGGAAAGTCTTAAGGGGCTGTCCGGAATTTGAGAAGATCCTGCTCAAGGCACAGGGGGAGGTGGAAGCTATTCAATAGGAGGGAGCCCACTGAGGAAAGTGAGCTACCCCCTGCCCTTTGTTTAGCAAAACTCTTTACACACAAGGAGTTGGTGCCAGAGGAATGTAGTGGTCTAGAGGGAGAGTATTTAGAGAGATGAAGTTGAAGATAGTGTGGTCCCCAGGCCCAGACAGCCTTGTGGATGACGCAGAGGGATTTCAATTGAATCAGTGCAGCAACTGGGAGCCAGTGAAGACTTTTTAGTGCTGGAGAGACGCGGTCCCGGGGCTTAAGGCCAAGGATAAATCTTGCTGCCCTATTTTGGATTAGCTGGAGGGGTTGCAGAGTGGAAGATGGTAGGTTCAGGAGGAGCCTGATGCAGTAGTCAAGCCTAGAGAGGATTAGGGCATGGGTCATATTGAAACTCTGAGGGAAAGTGAGAAAAGGTAAAATTCCATTGAGAAGGAAGAGCTGAAAGTGGGTCTTCTTGGCAATGTCCTGAGTGTGAGGAAGGAAGGAGAGAGAGGAGTCAAAGATGACTCCAAGGTTTCTAGCTTCAGTTAAAGGCGCAGGGGGAGACCCCAAGGAAGAAGGCTAGAGGGGAAGAAGGAGGGAGCAGGGGTCCCGCTGGGAAGGAGCTCAGTTTTACAGGCATTGAGGCAGAAATCGTTGGAGGCACATCAGGACTGGATGGCAGATAGGCAGTCATGGATGATGTAGGGTGCAAGAGGGTCAGCAGGGAGATTGAAAAAGAGCTGTGTGTCATCTGAGCAATACTGGAAGTTGGACAAGAAAGACGAGATGAGGCTTGCAAGGAGAGCAAGGTAGATGTTAAAGAACCAGGGCGAGAGTATAGAGCCTTGGTAGACACCACAGATGGAGAGGGAAGTAGGAGAGGAGTAGGGGCCCAGGATGACTTGAGAACAGCAGTTAGTGAGGAAAGAGGTCAGCCAATCCAGTGCCCGTTCCGAGATACCAAGTGTATCGTGGAGCCTTTGTATGACGATGGAATGGTTGACTGTGTCAAAGGCAGAGAGACCGAGAAGGATAAGGCCATCTGGGGAGTTGGAGATCAGAGATGCAAGCAGTTCTTCACGGGTCTTCACAAGGGCAGTTTCCGTGCCTCTGGATGCTCATAATCCAGATCGATGGTCGTGGAGACCACCAACAAGTTCAGTGTGTGAGCTGAGTTGGGGCAAGGCCAGCTTCTCAAGCAGCCTCCCCAGGAAGGGGGTGATAGAAATAGGGCAGTTGCTGGCAGTGCAAGGGTCAGAGGATGTTTTTTTCAGGAGTGGGGGCACAAGGAAGTGCTTAAGCGGGGAGGTGAAAGATCCAGTGACAAAAGATTGATTGCAGAAATCAGTGAGAGCTGGGGCAAGAGACCCAATGTTATCCTTTATGCTCCTGGATGAGCAATGGGAGACCTGTTTAGAAGAGACCTTCATGGAGCGGCCAACTCTGATAACTTCTTCAGGTGTGACAGGGGAGATGGGGGCAAAAGAGGAAGGAGCAGGGAGGACAGAGGGGGGAGAGGGATGAGGGCATGTGGGATGGGTTGTGTGGGAGTGTAGAAAGGGTGGTCAGGATGTCCTGAGTTTTGGTGGCAACGTTTGTGGCCAGTGCATTGCAGAGGGCCTGGGAAGGAGAAGGGGAGGAGGAGACTGTGGAATGGTTGTCTAGTTCCCTGCAGATCTTGAAAAGTTCAGCCGTGTTATTGGATGCGCCGGAGACCCGAGCCTGTATATGGGCTCTTTTCTTTGCACGGATGGCGAGTCTGTATTGCCTTTGCAGCAGGCGCCAGGCCAGTTTGTCAGAGGATGACCCTGAGATTAGCTACTTCCATTCTGCTGCCTTGCACTTTCGTTTCAGGGCTGCAAGTTCGGTCTCTTACCAAGTGTTACACTTAGAGACATGTTTCAGACGGATCCTCATGACTGGGGCAAGAATGTCAAGAGTATAGGTGATGGAAAGATGGAGATTGCTGAGGGTAGAGACAGAGTTGGGAGGGTGAAGGTTTAGGCGGAGGCGAAGGCATCACAGTCACTCTTGTGTATAGGCGCGTTATAAATGCTATATCATATCATATATCATATCATACTCATTTAATCGGGTGGATGTTAGTGAATGAGGTTGGTGGGACCTTTGGTGAGACTTTCGGTGGGACTTTTGGGGGGGGTGGTCAGGAGACCAAAGGGACCCAGGTGGGCAGAGAGGAGAGACTGGTCTGACCAGGAGGGAGGGGTTACTAGTGGGGGGGGAGAGGGAGAGATCTGAGTGTATGAGGGCATCCAGAGTGTGTCCAGCTGAGTGGGTTGGCTCAGAAAGGAAAATGGAGAGGGAAAGCGAGGTGCTGAGGTCAGTAAATAGAATGGATGCAGAGCCAGGGGAGTCCAGTTGAATGTTGAAATCACCCAGGAGGAGGTGGTTAGAAGTAGATGAAAGGAAGGAAGAGTAGAAGTTAGCCCATTCAGAGTGGAATAGTGGTGTGGTGCCTGGAGGCCAGTAGATGGTAGCAATGGTCAGGGTGGAGATGGGAGAGATGACCCATTTGCAAACCAGGCTTTCAAAGGAGGAATAGGGCTGGGCAGGTAATATGGAAGCAGGAACCCACTCGGGGAAGTTTAAGGCAACTCTCCAATTAAGGTTGCAAAAAGTAGTGGAGCTGTTAACAGTTAAAAAATAAAGTAGTTCAATGCCGCTCCTGACCGTCCCGCTCACTTCGAACACTGGACATGGAATGTGGAGGGGGCCAGGCAGGACAGGTTGGCCATCTCTGTCTGAAGTATGTTGGAGGGAAATGGTCCAAAGGACCAACCTTGTTCTGGAAACGGGAATTCTATTTTTGATTTTGGAGCGTAGCGTGATAATTTAGCGCCACCCTGTGGTTAAAGCAATGCCACATAGAGGACGGGGACAGGGGTGTTGAGCAGCAGAATATGTGTAAAACACGCCAGGCCTGATTTACGAAAGTGTTTGCCAGTGGGAAAAACACATTGAAAAAAGATATGTAAATTAAGCCCGTGGTATTGCCCTGCTGCAGTAAATTAATTGTTAGGAATGACACTGTTTGCATGGACATCGCTAATGGCCTGGGGAACATTATTGATGACATGGCAGATGGTACAGAGATCAGAAGCTTTTTATGAGTCACCATAACAGGCTGCATAATCTGCAGGCTTCAGTGTTTAATCAGCCAGCAGAGGCTAATAACTCACATATGAGTCGCGTGATGGCCCGCCCTTCAACTTGCATGTTGGTTGAGTTGGGCCAATTCTTTATGGGTCCAACATCAATTCATGCATATAATTCAGGGTGCCCAATTTGAGTTTGAATGCTACTAGCCACATAGAAAAGCCACTTGCCCCCATTTTCGAATGAAGTGCATTGCATAACTGAAAGAAACACACACAGCTCTTCGACAATGATGTAATGGCTTGTAGAAGCGTAGACAGGGCAGAGCCTGAGCGGGCAAGGCCCTCACAAAATCTCTAAATGCCCACTCAGCAGCGCTGTATGGGCATTTACAGATGTTCATGTCACTGCAACTGCATTAGCTTCAGGCCCCACTTGTTGAACAATCCTGTTCAGGCCTCTGCCGCATGGCACCAACCATAACAACTACATAGTTTAATGACGATCCAGTAGTAAAACAGAACAGCAGTGACATATGAGATATAAAGCATCCTGTCCTTGGTTAAAAAAAAGAAAAGCATGTGTAACTAAAGCGCATTTTGGTGGGAGTGCTGGCATTAAGCTGCCTTAGGGAGTTCAGAAGTGGGACACATGATATATTCCATTATGTCAGGTTATGAACAATACTCAGGAGCACTTCACAACAAGCCATGAATGTGCGCGTGATAGAAAGACTGGATGCCCAGAAGGCACCTATGGGGGCCATGTTACTGAAACAGTGTATGTATGGATGTATGTATGTATGTATGTATGGATGGATGGATGATTTAAGTTATTTAAAGATCGCAAACCTATTTTGGAAGCATTCGAGTGCTGCACAGTAGAATCTAATTAAACCCGTTTCCTGGCTTTTGCTCTTCAGAATTGCTCTCCTTTCTAGTCTCACTATGCAGGACATTCTGGAAGGGCGCAGGCCCCAGAAGATGGCACGTTTTTCAGCTAGGTAGGGCGGTCCGCATTATGGCTTCTTTGTATGCAATGCAGGGTGTTTTTAAAAAGGTCCCGGCTGATATCGGCACCCAATGCACCCTGGGAGCAGGGAAAGCTCGAGCCAGGCATGGGACTGCTCTGCTTCAGCCCTCTTAGCTTTTATCAGTGCACCGCTGCTTAAGTGCAAGGCACCTACTTATTAAACCATTTGAGTGATGCTCAACTAGCTTCACGGATAGGAGGATAGCTCAGGGGGAACGTGCTGGGCTTGAAAGCAAGCGAACGCTGAAAAGCGAAGGTTCGACACCCGCTTCTCTGCTCAGAGGCTGCACTATGGCACGAAGTGTGATGTAAGGGCACCGTTGGCTTTTTGTTTATTGATAAAAGACAGAGTCAGGCAACTGACCGTGTTAGGAAATCTATCACAGCTTTAGCAGAGTCTCCCCGTTTAGCATTACTCAGATCTGCTTAGGCCAATCTTATCATCGTCTGAAGAATCAAGAGCTGACCCAGGAACATTCACAGCTGGAAGCCTTGTCTCTGAAACTCCGGGTCAAAGACGGCAAACACTATTTTCAGAAAAATAATTGAGCAGATTACATATCGTTCTAAATCACACTTTCATCCTAAATTCCTATAATAACAGAATATTCTTCAAATAACATATTCAAAATACACGTTGTTTATTACTCAATTTATATTTTTCTAAAAATATAGCGCGCGCACACAGACACACACACACTTTATCTCTTTCCCCCCTCTCTCTGTTTTCTCTCTCCTCCCTCTTTCTCCCCTCCCTCTCTCTTCTCTTCTCTCTCCTTTCTCTTTCTCTTCTTTTCTCTCTCTCTCCCCTCTCTCTCTCTCTCTTTTCTCTCTCGCTCTCTCTCTCTCTTTCTTTATCCCCCCTCTCTCGCTCTCTCTCTCTATCTCCATCTCTCTGTCTCTCCCTCTCTCTTTCTCCCTCTCTCTCTCTTTCTCTCTCTTTCTCTCTCCCCCTCTCTCTTTCTTCTCTCGCTCCTCTTTCTCTCTCTCTTTCTCTCTCCCTCTCTCCCCCTCTCTCTTTCTCTCCCTCTTTCTCTCTCCTCTCTCTCTGCACTCTCTCTCTTCTCCTCTCTCTCCTCTCCCTCTCTCTTTCTCCCTCTCTCTCTCTTCTCTCTCTCTTTCTCTCTCTCCTCCTCCCTCTCTCCTCCTCCTCTCTCTCTCTCACTCACTCTTTCCCTCTCTCTTTCTCTCTCTTTCTCTCACCCCTCCCTCTTTCTCTCTCTCTCGCTCACTCCTTCTCTCTCTCTTTCTCTCTCCCTCTCTCGCCCCCTCTCTCTTTCTCTCTCTCTCTCTCTTCTCTCTCTCTCTCTCTCTCTCTCTCTCTTTCTCTCTCTTTCTCTCTCCTCCCTCTCCTCTCTCTCTCTCACTTTCTCTTTCTCTCTATTCTCCCTCTCTCTGTCTCTCCCCTCTCTCTTTCTCCCTCTCTCGTTCTCTCTCTTTCTCTCTCCTCTCTCTCCCCCTCTCTCTTCTCTCCTCCTCTCACTCTCTCCCTCTCTCACCCTCTCTCCCCCTCTTTCTCTCTCTCTCTTTCTCTCTTCACTCCCTCACACTTTCTTCTCTCTCCTCTCTCTCTCTTTCTCTCTCTCTCTCTTCTCTCTCCTCCCTCTCTCTTCTCTCTCTCTCTCTCTCTCTCACTTTCTCTTTCTCTCTATCTCCCTCTCTCTGTCTCTCCCTCTCTCTTCTCCCTTCTCTTCTTCTCTCTCTTTCTCCTCTCCTCTGCTCTCCCCCTCTCGTTCACTCTCACTCTCTCCCTCTCTCCCCCACCTCTCCCCCCCTCTTTCTTCTCTCTCTTTCTCTCTCCATCCCCCTCTCACTTTCTCTTTCTCTCTCTCTCTCTCTCTCTCTCTCTCTCTCTCTCTCTTCTCTCTATCTCCCTCTCTCTGTCTCTCCCTCTCTCTTTCTCCCTCCCTCTCTCTCTCTCTCTCTCTCTCTCTCTCTCTCTCTCTCTCTCTCTCTCTCTCCTCTCTCTCTCACCGGCAAAGGAAACTATTTTCAACCTTCCACTCTTAGTCATTCAGGCCAGATTCATATAGAACCTACATCACCAGCGTAGAAATATCTTTTGTTTAAAGCTGCTATAGTGAAAGAATACTTTCCAAGCATTTAAAAAAATCATACATTTTCGAAAATAATTTTTAGATCACGGTTCAATCAGTTTGTATTGCCATCTTTTTCACCTGAGCCAGGCACACCCGAGATGTGCCCTGACTTGAACCTCAGATTCTAAAATGGTGTGATATTTTGTGATTCCATGGTATACCGCCATCATGTCTGCTGATTGTTAGGGCCCCTTGCTAACCTGATCACCATTCTGTTTTCTACCTCATACTATCCTGCTCCCAGGTGCCCAAATGCAATTCTGCGGGCTGGTGTTTGCACCCATATCTCCCACTATCAGTTTGCTCCTGTGCGTCCCACTGTAACTTTACCCCTCTAAAGTTTTGCTGCCTGGCGCCCTATTGTGTCTGTTCTCAGATGCCCACTGATCTCATAGCATGCTGAAGTGTTCCTAGTGACCCCCACAAGGAATCTGCCCTCTCTGGAATCCCTACCCTGGACCCCCCTCTGGAGCCTTTCTACCCCCTTCTGCGTGCTTCCTATGTCTGCCATCCCACTACCATAAAGGATTGGTCACTGCAAACTGTCCAATGCAGAGAAACCATCTCTCTCCAGGGTGCCACAGGGCAACTCCTCCACAAGTACCCTATCCCATGGGCACTGCCATCGAGAGATCACTGTTACCGAGAAGTTGCCATGGCCACAGCGAATGGCTTCACTAACCTCCCTGCAATGATGAAGAAGAATGAAAGACTGAGCCAAGCACACCTCAACATGTGGCCAACTGTACCCCAACCCTACCAGCCTTTCAAAAACAGGTACATTTTAATATTATTGAAGGTTGTACATTTTAGTATCCAATTTGTGCCCCGCCTACATTTAGCTCCACCCTCATCCACACCTTTATATGCAACTGTAATGCTTTTGTTTCCTGCACTCACTTTCTCCACCTCACACGGCATCTACCACCCAACTTCAAAACTTTGAGAACAATTCTGCTTGACGGGGCAATCGCCAATCTGGCTTTCATCCAGCAAGAGTCAAACGTTTGTCACTGATTCCTATCAAAGACACCTTGTCCCGAATCATTGATGGGATGGAGGAGATATTGGATGCCTTAAGCTCCTAGACCCCTCCTCCACATTTGACACCATGGATTAATCTTGTCTGACATAACGGAGGGTGTAGGGTGGCTGAGAGGAAGTGGAGGGCATCAGGCATACCCCATGACAAACTGGCCTGCCGCCTGCTTCAAAGGCAGTGCAGCCTCTGTCCTTTCTAAGAAGAGAGCCTACATCCAAGCCCGTGTCTCGGCGGCCTCTAACAACTCTGCTGAACCTTACAAAATCTGCCAGGATCTGGCCAATCCTGCTTCAGTCTCCACCTCTCCTATTCCCTCCCAAGACCTCTCATTTCACCACTAAAACTCAGCACACTCTCTCCACTTCCTCTCCCAATACCATTCCAGGCCCCTCTCCGGCCGTATCTCCTCTTCCTTTCTCCTTCTTCTCCCTGTTCACTCCCGCCGATGTTTCTAGACAAGTATGATTTATGAAAGTCTCGTCAAAGCAGGTGCTCCCCTGCTCCTCCAGAACCATTAAGGACCACATTGATACCCTTAGTCCAGCAGTGGCTGATTTCTGCAATCTGATTTCTGCAATCACTCTTTTGCCACTGGAACCTTCCCCTCCACCCTTAATCACTCCCTTGTGCACCCACTCCATAAGAAGGCCACTGCTGTTCCTTCCTCTCCAAAAAACTATTGCCCAATCTCCATCACTCCTTTCCTGGGCAAAGGCTTGGAAAAGCAGGCCATCTCGCAGCTTAATCTGCATACTGAATCTGTTGGTTGTCTCCATGACCACCAGTCTGGCATCAGAGCAGCCAGAAGCTCAGCTTTTCGCATGGTCAACCATGCCATCCTGCTCAATCGTCTCTGTGACAACCTGGGTATCTCTGGTCAGGCCCTGGCCTGGTTGACCTCTTTTCACTGATTGACCCTCCCAGGTCCAACTCGGGTCTTTCCCTGGGTCGGATTGGCCTCTCGGCCTTTCGACCCGTCGCAGTGCCGAAATCGTCCCGTAGGGGGCCAGTTTCTGGCCTGCCTGGGGCGGTTTGAAAAGAAAGAAAAAGAAAAACAAATATTTTTTTTATCAATTTTGTTTTTCTTTCTAAAAGCCTTTCATTCTTCTTAGGTCGATAAATGAGTACCAACACAGGTTGGGTGATATTGTATGCATATTTGTTATATAAAAAAGAGCTTAAGCATAAGTGCTATACAATAACATATCATTTGACCTTGGACATCTGCTTGGAGTCGTCTGCTTGGAGTTCCTCTTCCTTGTCTTGTCGTGCCTAGTAACACTTGTGTACAGGCGCGTTATAAGTGACTTATCATATCAATGACTTCAAGATGTGGTAGGGGTGTCTGATAAAGCTGTCTCTTGAATCCCCTCTTTTATCTTCAATAGAACTTCTAGATTCAAGACAGGGATTTTTTCATTGAAAGTTGTGCCTGCCTGTTTTTTAATATCTACTTTAACACTTCTTCGATCTTTTGGTAGATCTGGGAGTTATTTGCCAGAGCTATGGCGACAATCCACAGATTGTAATTAATATCAGCAAAGATTTGAAGTGCAATAGAAACCGTATACAGATTATTTTGAAAGAGGTCAAAAGATGGATGGGAGGCAACTGGATATGATATGATATTTTATTTATATTGCGCTCCTACACAAGTGTTTCAGAGTGCGACCAAGCAAAGGGAGGGGAACAAGGGAGAACAAAAACAATGATCTTACTAGGCCCAGTGACATTAAGAACGCGCCAGTGCATGGAAAAGGGAAAAAGTGCGTGGAAGGGGGAGAAGTGGAAAGTGCAGAACAGAGAAGAGAAAAGAATAAATAATAAGTGAAATAAATAAAATAAATAAATACAGGCAATGGAAAGTGGTAGTGCAGCCAGCAGTGGCAAGTGCATGATTAGTCAGATAGGGTATATCTGATAAGTGCAGAAGAAAAGTGGGAGGGGGACTATATGGGTACAGATACAGATACCAGTGCAGGGGGTGGCCCGGAGGCAATGCAGGAGGGAGGCAGGGCGAGCAGGTACCTGAGACCGAAGGACAGAGGCTGGCCAGGTGCACGGTGCCAAGAGAGAAAAACAGACCAGCAGGGGAGACGGTTAAAGGCAGAAGCGAGGAGGAGGATCTTGAGGTACTTCTGGACCCGGAGTTGGTTCTCCTTAAGTTTCAAGGGGGCAGGAAGGCTGTTCCAAAGGGAGGCCCCAGCCAAAGATAGAGATCTACCCCCAGCTTGTTTCTTTGAGAAACGCCTGATCCTGAGGGAATTTGAAGTAGAGGGGCGAAGGGCTCGGGGGGGGTATTTACGGAGGGATAGTTGAAGGTATTTTGGACCCAGGCCCCAGAACGCCTTGTGGACAATGCAGGGGGTTTTAAATGTAACCCTTGCATCCACTGGATAGAGTTAAATCCTGACAAGAAAGGGCTCTTGCTTGTGTCACAGTTCTTAATGAGTCACAATGCATGTCCAATAGGGTTTCAGTTTTAAAAATAAATGTCTATACAATGACAGCTAATTGGGGGGGGGCAAGACTAGGGGGTGTCCTTGTATCCTTCCTCTCATCCTTAAAGGGTCCCCCAGCCTCCTAGCCCAATAGCTATTCCCTACTCCAGCAGGTCTGTTGACAGTACATATTCTCTACACCCCAGCGAACCCCTGTTGTCCAGACTAGCCCTACTATCAGTGGGCCTGAATGCTGTAGATTTAGTAGTCTCCCTCAGGGACATCCTAGGTGACCTAAAAGTGTAGACTGATTGCTCTGGTGCCCCTCCTCCAGATGACTGCTTTGCAACCTTTTCTACACTGTCGCATGTCTCCACTATCTCTCTCCATCTTCTCAAATCCCTCTTGCTCCTACCTCTACTCTCCACCATCCAGCCTCTCATGTCCATCTCCCTTTCTCACTCCTACTCTCAACCTTCTCTTGCTAACTCTTAAAAACTATCTTCAATCCCTCTCTCACTCACCCACGCAGCCAGCCTCCCAACCACCCACAAACAGTCAATTTAGCACCCTTCTTAGTCCTAACACTTTACCTTCTCTCTTTCCAAATACTCCTAAAGTCTCCTCCAAGTCGTCCTCTACTTTCTGCAACCTCCTCCCTGGTCTATTGGTCTTCCGCCAGCTCCTCAGGCCTCGCCCAAACACCTCTCATTGTAGAATAACTCTGCCCTCCCCTTCCTGCCTAGAATGCATTCTATCTGCTCTCACTGGGCGCCTAAGTCAGCTGCTTTCTGGGCCAGTCCCCATCTAAACATATAACAACTCATCCCATCTCCTCCCCTTGTGGGCTGGATTTCTTACCCAGGAACTATTCATAAGCGCCTTTCACCCTGCCCATTTTCAATCCTACTTTCCTGCCAGCTATTAAGTCAGTGTGGTCGTTTGTCCTCTGGTCCTTCAAGTAAGTTAAAGCCCAAAAGGATTTTGGGCATGGGGTGAGCGTTGGCCTGCCTGGTCTCCCTACGGTTGTATCATTCTCTGGTTCCAGATACACTTTCCCTGCTCCCATTTAGCATGCCTGGGCAGGCAGTAGTGGGGTTTGGTCCCCCCTTCTGCTCCTGAATGTGGGAGACTAGTCACTTATTATTTAGATAACTAGTCCATTCCACCTGTCCTAGTCTAGGTCTTATCTGTTTGACACAGGTGTATTGTGGTACTTGTAGTTTCCCCTCACACTTGGTTGCTTCCTAGGAATCATTATCCATCCCAGGGTTCTTCGGATTCTTGTCCATTCTGGTAGCTGTAGTGTCTTAGGAACCAACTGAAAGAGATGACAAAAAGAACTGGCCAGGGCAGAGGCTGCTAGGCATTTGAATGAGAAAAGGACACCAATGTACATGCATGGCTCCAGAAACACTGGGGAGCCAGGGACAAGCCCCCAATGAGCTTCCACACACCACCTCTAGGGTAAAGCTGGCTCTGGCATTGCCCTGGTAGGTTACCTACCTCAGGGAGGGAGGGCTCCTTTTACACATGTTCCATCCTCAAAGTCTTTGAATTCAGCTCTCCCTAGATCTATCTCTCAGTATTTACTATCACTGTTCAACAGAAAGCCAAATCGCCCGGAGTCCTGTTGGACTCTACTCTCAGATTAATTACATCATCTGCTCGACTATTGAGCTAACAGCGCCCTTGCTGTCAGAATCTCATTGTGTTGCAATTGCAAGAGGCATTATTATATCGACGATTGACTATGGTAATGCTTTGTATGCAGGTTCCTCTAAGTATGCAATGAAACACCTTCAAATACCACAGAATACCGCAGCTCGTATAGTGACTACCACTCCCAGAGAAAGGATCATAACTCAATACTGAGGAGATTGCGTAATTTCCCCGGTAAATTAAGGGTCATTTTCAAACTCCTCACCCTACTCAGAAACCTTTATATGTAAACGTTTATATCCATTCTAAAAAAAGCATGCTCCTGCTGACCCACTAAGATCTATCTAATCTTCGAAATACCATACAAATCTCCAAGTTCATGCGAGCTCGTGACCTTGGCTTCACTTTACCAGAAATAACTCACAGCACCAACGAGCTCTTCCTGTTTTGGAAAAGAATGAAAACTTCACTATTCTGATTCTTTTCATCTCTATATATTTGTTAGTGTTTGATCGAGCTCTTAGATGCAGTTAGGTCATAGCGCAAGAAATGGATCCGAACAAGACAGGGCCGAGCTCTGGCAATGTTTGTCTTGCCAGAGCTTAGGAGCCGAGTGATACCTCTGAAAAAACAGCCAACCCCTCTAAGACTGTATATGTCTTTCAATTTGCAGGCTTTTTTTGTTAGGGTGAGCATTGTGACTAATGAAACGAGCAGAGTCTAACTCCCACTACTCGCTCAAAAGTGTTTCTTGCTGAATCACTAAATGACATGTTTCAATTTTGAAATTGGGCATTCATATGTTCCCATAATGCTCTTTGCTATCATGCAAATGACCAGGCTTGTGTTCTATGAAGAAATAGGGCCTCATTACGAGTTGAATGGGCCTGTAAGTGCCCATTTGCGGGTGGCGGTAATGCCGTGCTCCTCATCCCCATTCTGCCCTGTGGGCAGAATGGGGATGGGAGAGGGAGCAAACAATGGGCCATTACGAGATGGCCCGTTGTTTGCTCCCTCTTCCCCTCGCGGGTCGTGGTAAGCACGCCTGGTTTTCCCAGGCGTGCTTAACGTGTCCCGCGAGGGGACCTCGTAATGTGGCGGAACGGGTTGAACGGCGCCGTCACCTTTTACGGCGCCGTTTAACCCGTTCCACCATGGTCGTAATGAGGCCCATAGTGTGTTGCTGACCTGACCTGGCACCTCACCCATCAGCCCTGCAACCTCCTCCCCGTCCCCACAAGGGGAGAGAGTTCCCCCAGTCAATTGTTTCTATTTCAAGGACAGTGTAGCGGCAAACAAACTTTAACAATATAACATTGGTTGCAGCGATTGTTTAGATAAGCCCCTTTGTGAGTCAGGTTTTGTTACAAGTTGGGCAGGCTGGAGGGGCATTTAAACATATGAATATGTTGCGAAACCGTGTCCAGTCTTTATCTTGATTGTCAAGTCTCATGGCTGCAAATATAAGCCTCACATTCTCATTTTGCATCTGCTCCTGAACTTCAAAATCCTAAAAAACATCAGCTTAATAACAAATCGTGGGAATTTCAAACCAAGTGTAGATGGGGAAAGATTTCCAAAAGAATAAAATAATAGAAAACAGGTTAGTGAATGAAGAGGTTAAAAAATATTTAATTCCAAGACAATTCTTTATAATTTATAACTGATTCCTGTTACTATTTAGGGAGATGGAATTACCTGGGAGTTCCCCTTTATCAAAAGAAATAGGGCCTAATTCATGGAACGTTTTCCTATGGGATTGCGCCATTATAAAACACTTCCATGATTCAGCCCTATAATGTCAACATCTGGTCTCAACTACAGGAGTCTGTGAGAAATGCAGGCAATCAGTGACACCAGAAAGAGGGGTTGGGCTGTTAGAGGGGGTGTGTGCACGTAATTTAATTCCATGATCTGTATTTATTTCCTTAATGCAAAACAAATATAAAATATGATATAAAATTAGGGACTCATCTTAGAAAGTTGAAAAATGCAATGGGGTGAGCTGTAAGCAGTGTGCTTGAATTTGGTGCACTGTCAGGTCAGCAAAATACTATATGTGACCATATACACCACCTGTGTTTTAGAAAATACGTGACCCTGGATTGTTTGGGATCTCCAACTTAGCGGTTTGCATACAGGGCTCACCACTGCCACTTGAAGATACAAAATGTGGACACTGAGGTTTAGGGGTGTTGTTGCTGGTCCTCATTCATGAATTGAGAAATGTCTCATGGATTGTACATTATGAGTAGGCCCTTATTGATCCCAGAGCATTGTCTCGGAGGAATCCCGCTTTCTCCTATGAGGCTGCAGAGGATTGTCTGGAGTAGGGAGAAGCGTCCAGGACCAAACGAGGCGATGGATACCGTTCCCCCTGTTCCAGGACTTCCTGCCGTTCCGCCACTCTAACAGCCCTTGCAGTGAAGATTTCCAGGCCACCTTCTACCAGATGACAAAATGAACAGCCCAATATGAATGACAGAATGTTCTCGACTTTAACATAATGCAATATGCCATAGAGCACAGTGGTCCTAACTTCTTACTGAACCAACCATCATGTCATGTTCAATAACACATGACTGTATAGTCCAGGTCTAAAGAACAGTGGTATTCAAACCTTTTTATACTGAACCACCTCCCCTGCCCAGATGGGGAGCAGGTGCAAGTGGATCTAGGTCACCTGCCTAAGCCCCGCTCACCTGATGCCTTCCTGGTTGCTGCTCTTTTGGCCTTATCCCCGCTCACCTGGTGCCTTCCTGGTTGCTGCTCTTTTGGCCTTAGCCCCGCCAACTTGGTACCTTCATGGTTGCCGTTCTTTTTCCCTACTTAAGCAGCCCTCCAGCCTCTTTTCCTTTGCAGATGGGGAGCAGGTGCAAGTGGATCTAGGCCACCTGGCCTAAGCCCTGCCCACCTTCTTAGCCCGGCCTCTTCCTTCCTGCTCTTAACTCTTAGATCAAGGGTGTCGCTCGCCCGGGCGTCCGAAGCAAAGGGCAGATGAAGAAAAGGGCAATTCCTGTTTGGGCCTGTTCGGAGCAGAAGGTCCCAGGGCCCAAACCCCTGCCCAGACAGCAGGTAAGCATGCACCAACATGTGTTTACTCCCTCTGTCCCCACAGGCCATCCCCACATCTGTTCCCCGTGATGTTCCGTTGTTCCCCCCTTCTCACACACAGGAGTTGCCTGTTTTGTTTGATTCTTCTACCCTGTTTCCCCTGCCCCCTCGAACCCTCTCCACTCTACATTCTACCTTTGCAGGAGTCTGTCCAGATACATTCTGGTGTCACCATCAATGCCTTTTGCCAATGCTTTGATTTGACTTTTATGGACTTCATTGACTCACGGTGCATCCCCCTCTCTCAACTCTCATGCTGGCCTTCCCTTGCATCTTGTACTCATGGTGGCACTGAAACATGCTGTTCCCATTTTCATCTTGAATCTTGGCTTGTATTTGCTGTTCTCTCGCAACATTATGTGTTACTACTGACTTCTGCAATAGTATTCGCTCTTCTCTCTTGCTTCTCCACTTTTTCACTGCTCACTCTCTGTTCTCTCCTCCTTTCCCTTTCTCCCTTTTCCTCTCTCCTCCCCTCCTTACTTTCTTCTATGCACATACTCTATCAGAATTGTCCTTGACCTAGTATGATAGAAACCTTGTTTGTCTCCTTCACACCCCTTAATCCCCCCACCCACTCCAGCACTGTCTGAAATGTCGTCAGGCCTAGTACGGTAGTCGCCTGCCTGTTTCCATTTCTTTCTCCCGCTCCCTTCCTTATCTATGTCTTAGCTCTTGCACTATCTGAAATGTCGTCAGGCCGAATACGATAGTTAATTTCACATTCTTATTGTTCATGGCCTGTAAGAATGTCATTGTATTTTCCCTTGTTCCCTCCCTTGCCTTGAAGTGCTTTGAAACACATTGTGTATAGGCGCTATATAAATAAACTATCATATCATCATATCATATCATATGTGCTATTAGTGCCCGGTGGGAGGCGGTTGGTGCTTCCCAGCCACTCAGGAGATTCAGAACAGGGGCTTCATCACATGATAAAACCCTCTTCCAAGCTTTCTCTGAAGCGAGAGGCTGCCATATTTCCCAGTGGGTATTCAGGTAAGTGCGCTACGAACCCCTTCTCTCTCCTTCCCCGAAACTCAATGTCCATATCCAACCACCCGGTCCCACTTACCTTGCACTCCTTTGTCCCTGGCTGGCTCTCAGAATACTTGGCGTTCCGGGCACATCTCCGTTGCGGCAATGGCCACCATGGAAAATGAGAAGGGATTATGTGTAGTTCCATTTTCCCTACTCCATGGTGGCCATCTTGGTTTGTATTTTTTTTCAAGTTGAGAAATGGCAAACACACGATTTATCAACTTGAAAAAAAACTATCAGCATCCCGGTACAATGTGCAGGGAAGCTCTCTGCAATAAACCATTCCGGGCGGTGGCATTACCAGTTCTGGTAAAGCCCTGGGGCCAACGTTAAGGCCCTCACTTCTCTCAGGCCTGTAACTTGTCCTGGGACATTATCTAAGCCGGTAATGCTTCACCCGTCTGGGTTTATTTCATAATTAAACAAAATCACCATAATCGGTTTCTAAAGAGCGCCGTGCCCCACTAGGCATCCTTCGGGCTCCCCGGGGTTGGGTCCAGCGCCACAGTTTAAAGATCAATGTATCGAAGGACATAAGGTGTCCCCATAGTCCCCTAAGGACAAGGAGTATTTATATACATTAGTAGCGCTTGGCAAAATTGTGAAATTCGAGTTCCGCCAGCAGTGAAAGGAAAATCTGTCAGATTATGATCTGCTTCACTCCAATCTGCCGATCCGTCACCTGAGCGCATCCAAAAGAGCGGCAAGAAGTACACATTGAAAAATACCCTGCGTGAAGTTTCTCATGCTGCTGCACAAAACTACCACGGATCGAACAAGAACCACACAAAGTTTCTTGTGTCGCTGAGCGAAACTCGCATGGATCGAAAAAAAGACCTGCACAAAGTGTCTAGTGTTGCTGGACAAACCTATTACGAATCACAAAACCGCACAAAGTTTCTTGTGGCACTGGGCGAAACTAGCACGGTTAAAAAAAATCTGCACAAAGTTTCTCGTGTTTCTGCATGAAACTAGCACGGATATAAAAAAAAGACTTGTGTGAAGTTTCTCGTTGTGCTACATGAAACCAACATGGGAACGAAACACCACACTCCGTGCTAAACCGCCAAAATCGGGCGAAAGTTTTGTGGTACAACCAGGGGTACTAAGTGTAAGTAGTGCCACAGTGTGCATAGTGTGCCCCCTTTATAGTCATTCATTGAGACAACCTACAGTGAGTTATTCCACTGTGACACTACATGTTTCTGCCTGTCGGGACCAACCCCTTGCTGTTCTGGTGTTATACCCCAGTCTTGGACAGAGTAGGGGTCTACCCTCCAGTTTAATAGATAGTTTAGTGGTGGCAGAGCCATAATGCTGATTTCATAGAATGGCGGAAGCGGATTCCATTGAAAACTCTGCACTTTTCACTTCACAGGCAGACATTTTGCTCACCCCTATTCATTAGATCTTATTTTACTATAAGTTTTATTAGTGGTCCATGTTGGTCATTTTACCGGTACCAGCCCATAGTTCCTTCCCTTGTACATTTTGTATATTGACTTATTTTATTTCAAATGAGCACCTTCGTAGGGTTGATGTTTTAGCTTTCTCCCACATCTTGTAACATAATTATTTATTTAAAGTACAATTATAGTTGTAAATACACAATATTATCGTCAGGCTAGTTTGTCTTTCAAAGAATGAGTTAGTTGATATCGTTGTCAGCTGTACACACGTGTTTAAATGAAACTCTGCCAGTTGACCTGAATATGTGAAAATTGCATAAAATACACCCTTAAAACAATGTAAATATTTGTAGGAGGTTTTGCTCAGATGGTTTTTGGTATATGCCCATTATATAGAGGATGCTCATTTCTTTTAGATTTGCGGAGCCTTAGACCCTCTTACTCTTTTGGGATGTTGACAATTGTTCCAGGCTGTCCGCTCGAAGCTGCCTTCTTCAGGACACAATACCTTATTTTGCTTAACAATGGAGAAAGGCAGTTTTCTGAATGCTCGGAAAGGAAACTTCAGCTGTACCATGTTCATAAACTCCATTCAGAGTCATCACTTTTACCAAATTCTGCCAAGGAAATAAGCCTTCATGAGATTAACAAACATTAGCTTCACTCTGCACGTTGTAATACTCACTCTACTGCGTCAAATAACACATTCATTGCCAAGCTTATTGTCAGCAAGAATGTAGACCTGATATGTGTGATGGAAACGAGGCTGACAGAGGAAAATTAACCTATGCAGATTCCCTGCACTTTGTGGACTCACAGATTTGGGTGTAATTATAAAAAAAGATTACAAATGACTAATGCCCCCTGACATCATAGATTACAGGTGCCGACTTATTCCTATGGAATATCCAAGCCGCATTTAGGCAATAGGCCCCGAACCTGCGGGACATTAACGCATAAGGTAATGCCCCTGGGGCCCATAGTTACAGGCCCGAGCGTTGCGAAATGTATAGAGACTTTATTATCTGATACCAAATTCGGTTTATAGTCATTGCATCGAATTAAAACGCATTGAATGCCTTGCCATCGAAAAAAATGCATCTAAAAAAAAGCATCAAATGCATTTTTTTTTAATGGGGGTCCCCCCCAGCCTCCCTTTTTATAACCTTTAAAGCCTGTTATAACTAAAATAAACCCTTTACCTTAAGAAAAATGCATTCAATGCTTTTTTTCGATGCATTTTTTTCTATGGTAAGGCATTCAATGCTTTTGAATTCGATGCAATGACTAGATACCACCAAATTCCATCCACTGTAAGCAGGAGAAAGCAAAGGGGACATATTCAACATCAATCAAAATTAATTTTGGGAAGGAGGAGGTGAGTCTGCCTTTTTGCTGTCATTCTCAGCTCTTGTGCTGTCCTAAGTGTGTGGTACACTGTGAGTGAATGCATGCATGTTGGTTTCTCAGTTGCTAGTGGTTTTGGTGTGTAGTGTAGGTTTTACATGGGTATATGCTTCCAACTAGATGTCACTATCTACCAAGGCAGTGGCAGAGGCAGCTTTTGGTGCGGCGGGTGGGGGGGGGCGTTAATTAGGCACTAGTGGGAGGCTTGGGGGCGCACTGGGCACCAGGGGGAGACCGGGAGGTGGTGGCCGGCCCCCTCCTGGATCTGCCACTGTGCCAAGGTGATATTTAGTAGGATTGCCCCACTTAAAAGAGAGCAGACAAACAGTACAAGTCCCTGACGTCCTTGTGGAGTGTTCCACACCCACGGGCAATCATTCCCAGTAACTGACCCCTGGTAATGGCTGTAGTTCTATGTGTTGTCATGGTCAGTGTTTTAGTCTGTGTTCTTGTAGTGTGCGTGGCTGTGGTGGCTAGAGGCCTAGCCAGGATTGTCTAACAGGTGAGGTCTGAAGCTAATGTGGTTGGGCCCATCGCAGTGACATTAAAACCTGTAAATGCCCCCACAAAGCTGCTGAGTAGGCATTTATAGATTTTAAGGGCCTTGCCCGTTCAGGCCCAGCCCTGTCTACGCCTCTGTTTTCTGAAGTGTGTTTGGATGTGTGCAGTTGTCCTTTGTCAGTGACCTGCAGGTTTATATTCATGGAGTCATTTGGTGAAAGGTTTTCAGGTTCGGGAAGAGGTAGGGCAGGTCGAGGTTTTTGTGATTCTTGAATGCCTGCGTGTGAGTGAGTGTGGGTGGCGACGTGGTCACAGCGAAAGTGTGCCTGGTGGAAGTGCTAGGGATTCTGATGGAAGTGTATTTATGGGCGCGAGAGTGGGAGCAACGCCAATGTACGCCACTGTTGATTGACCCTCCTGAAAGCTAGTTACTCTAGATTTGAATTAAAAGTATCAGCATACATCTCTTTTAGGATATGATGGTCATTTCCGGTTTCATTAAGCAGGAAGAATTCTGCATTCTCTCAACATCACCGAACCCTCAATGTCTCCCAGGAGCCAGGCAACTTGCAATCTACAAAAGAATTCAGATACTTGATGCTATTTGACCATACACCCCAGATAAAGTTACTGACCCCCAAAACAACATAGGGATATATGGTAATCAATATCTAGCTTTACTGTCAATCTGAGCATGCCAGTATGCTCCAACAACCAGTTGGTACCTACACAGTATACAAGTGTTTAAAAGGGTTTAAAACAGTTCATCTTGGAGGCGTGGCAAAGATGGCGGGCTGAGTGGAAGTGCATTTCTGTAGCTCCATCCAGGCCCGAGGGAAATATGGCAAAACCGACACATATCAGGCGCGCCGAGTGTGCTGAAGCTAAGGCTGGACTTCAGGAGAGGGCCGTTCCGACGAGAAGCAGTGGAAATCAGCAGGCACCAGTGAGAGGGGATGAATCGTAGGAGATCCGACGGTGCGCGCAAATGGGAGACCCAAAAAGAAAATGGCGGACGGAGCCGAGCGTGAACCATCTTCACCGTCCAGGGCACGCAGCCCTGGGAGCAGTGAGAAAGGAGAGGGCCGAGACCCTGCAGCGGTGGAAGAGAGAGGGAGGCGTTACTGCGAAAGACCCAGAGGCGGTGCCGACTCTGGCAGAGACAGCAGCCAAGGATCCGGCAGGGGCACGTAGGAGAGTGCGGCCCGGGAGTAAGAGGCAGTGCAGAAGAGGAGAGCTAGAGCGGAGGGGGCGCTGCACAGATAATACGGCAGCAGTCATTCCCAACGCCAGGAGAGAAGCAGCGACAAATAGCAGGAAAAAGGCGGTGAGAGTTGGAGAGCGGCGGGCCACTGAAGAGAGCCGTAAACCGGCTGAAGTGCGAGGAATTAGGAGGCTGGACCAGCTGGGGGGAAGACACCACAAAGGACATAAGTAGAGCGGGTAAAGGCTGGAGGAAGGTTTGAGGAGCAGAGGACACTAGGAGATGGGAAGGAGCGGTGAGGGATGTAGGAGGAGCGGCAGCCATGAAAGGAAGGACCGGACCACAGAAGAGGTGAGCTGTGGCCCCAGAAGGGTTGAGAGAGACCGCAGGGAGCCCAGGGAGCCTGCCTGCAACCAGGAATCGAAGAGTAGGGTTCGCCCTACAACGGAGACCTCACAGGCCCAGAGCAGGCGGTGGAAGGGGAAAGAAGAGGCGCAAGGAGGAGCTGAAGCCACAGACTGGGAGGGAAAGTAAAAAGGACCCGGAGGAGCTAACAAGTGGAGGAGAAGGGCCTGGGGGACATCAGCATCTACCCTAAGCTCGAGGAGAGGGCGCTGTGGGGAAGGAGCTCCCATAGCAAACACAGAGCACCAAGATAGGAGGGGCAGAGGACTGGGAGCCTTCCCCATCCAGCCAACAGGAGAGTGGAACAAAAGGCTGGCGGCACACAAGCTCGGGGGGAAGAACCCCAAGCTGAGCACAGACTGAAGCAAGGCCACCGTGGCCAAGAGGGCGGGGGACTCCAGGGGCCCCGGAGAAAGGCACAAGAAGCCCATGGGATGCTGAGGGCTGTGAACCAGACCACTGGACACCGGCAAGCAACAACCTGCGTCCGGGGGAGGTGGGAAAGCGGCAACGGCAAAACTGGACCGGTGCGGATAAAGGAGGGGAGCAAACAGGGCGAAGCAGATACTTGGAGGACGAGATCCCAATAAGGGAACTGGGCCTCTGCGAGCAGCGGGTAAGTGGAGAAAGGAAATCGAAGAACGGGAATGAAGGAGGCTGATGGGACCAAAAAAGAAAAACCCAAATTTGTGTGCGTGGGAGCAGGAAGGGCTCACTAAGACCCACATGCAAACAAGTCTCCCAAATTGGCACCCAGGCGGAACCAATTACAGATACAATGGCCCTCACCAAGGAAGATCTACTAGCAGCGCTGGCCAAATTCAAGGAAGAGCTCACGGATACGGTCAAAATCCAAGGGGGCAAGCATAAGGGAAGAGCCCTCTCAGGCAATCGCAGGCAATTGAAGAGACATTTACTCCCAGGGAAAAAGGGTGGCAGCAGTGGAGGAGCAAGTGGCAGAACTGGTGGCGAATGAGGCTGAGCGGGCGCAGCACACGAAGGAAACAGAGGAGAGGTTGTGCGCTCTGGAGGAGAAGTGCGAGGACCTAGAAAATACATCTAGAAGGGACAACATCTTGATAAAGAACCTGGGGGAAAGAGCGGAGGACTCCGAGCTGGAGGCCTGCATAAAAGAAATCTTCAAAGAGGAGAAGAAGAAGCCCGGACAATGGGGATAGAGAGAGCGCACAGAGTGGGGAGCAGGAGAATGGACCCTGTGGGGAGACCGCAAGATATCTTGATGAAGATGCACAATTACAAGGACAAGGCGCAGCTAACAGGGGCGGCCAGATCTAAGGGCAAGATTAGAGTGAGGGGACATGAAGTACTGATATGAGGATTTGTCCCAAATATCATTAGTAAAGAGGCGTGCCTTCAAACTGTTGACGGAGGAACTCAACAATAGGAAACTAAGATACTGATGGCTTTACCAACGAGGGTCCATTTTCGCATGGGCAATGAAGAAAAGACAGTCGCCTAGGTGGAGGATGGGCTGAGGGTCCTGGGAATGAGTCCTAAGGAACTGGTAAATGAGAGCGGGGAAGCCCAACGAAAAGCAACAACATCAACAGCGAGGTACGGGTCGCAAGAGTGGATTAAGAAAAAGGCGTGGAAGACCTGAAAGGGACAGCGATTGCAGACTGATGCTCACAGTTACTCTACTGAGGGACTAGAATATAGTCTGATGGTCAGTAAGATGGGGGGGATGACGGGCGGAGGGGAGTGAAACGATGCATGATTCACCAAAGGGGACCAGGTCAAAGAACCTAGACGAGCGATCCAGGGATTGCTCTACGGGGGGAACACATTCAGAGTCCGATGGATGGGGAAGACAGAGGGACGGGTGGCTCAGCAAACCTGGGAATACGGCCAGCGCCGGAGAACGGGGAAAGACAGATGATTAATATGGGATGTATAAACTAAGAACATGGAATGTAAGGGGGCTGAACATCCCCAACAAGAGGATAGCAATATTGAGGGAACTGGAGAAGGAGAGGCCAGAGATAGTCTGCCTGCAGGAAACGCACTTGAGGAGGGAGAGGAGGGCCGCTTGCGCAGCACGAACTATGCACAGCAATAGCATGAGACGGCTGGATCCAAACGTGCAGGGGTGGCAATTTTACTACACAAACACATTAAAATTGAGGGACTGGCGGTGAGGCGGGATGCGGAAGAGGGGAGATACGTGATGATAAAAGAAATGGTGAGAGGCCAGCTATATACATGGGCGTCAGTATATGCCCCCAAACAGAGGCAAGAGAGATTCCTGGGGCGATTCATGGAAGAACTCAGAAACTTTGGGGAGGGGGAAATGTTCGTAGCCGGGGACTTCAACCTGGTACCCGACACTCGGTGGGAGAGATCAGGGGGATCTAGGGGGAATGCAACGGGGACAATGTCAAGGCAACTGCTGAGCAGACTGAAGGAAGAAGGGTTGCTTGATGTATGGCGGGCAAGGCACCCTCAGGAAAGGGATTATACTTATTACTCCCAGGTACATAAAACCTATTCCAGGATAGACTATGTAATGGCAACTCGAGGAATAGTGCAGGCGACCAGCGACATACAAATGGGACATATGTCACTCTTGGACCATGCACTGGTCACGCTAGAATGGGAAGGTGGCCATAGTAGGAGGGCCACCTGAGGCTGGAGACTAGAGGATTACCTTCTCAGGGATCGTGAGGTGAGGCAACAGACAGAGAACAAAATACAGGAGTGGGAGGGGGGAAGGGCGAGAGGGCAACCTAGCGGAGAGGTGGGACGCGTTCAAGCAACACATAAAGGGGTATTTTATAGAGGCATCTAAGAGTTCATGGAAAGGTGGAGGGAGGCGGAGGGGAATTTGGAGAGAGAAGTAAAGCCCCTGGAGACTGAACACAAAGAGAAGGGGTCAAAGAAAACAGCGAAGGAACTAGCAAATGCAACAGGCCAACTGCGACACATAACAAATAAGGCGGTGGAGAGTACATTGCTAAGAAACAGGCAAAGGTTTTATGAGCAGGGCAATAAGGTGGGAACGGCATTAGCGAGACAGCTAAGGGCCAGAGAACAAAAGGCTTTGCGAAAAGGTGAATAAAAAGTTCAGAGTGTCACCGTGGCCGACACCACTGACACCGGTATTTGGAAACCCCGACTTTCCACCGGGGAAAGAGGGTAGCAGGTTTAAAAGGTGGATGGAGGGGGGGGAATCAGGCTGATAGGCGACCTATATGATGGGACACGACTCCGGGCATTCAGGGACTGTAAAAGGGAGCTGGGGCTGTGAGAAGAGAACAGATTTTTCTACCAACAGCTGAGGCACTGAGCTGGGGCGACCGCAATGATGGAAGGGGCCACGAATTAACTCAAAGAGTGGGAGAAGTTGGTGACGACCTCAACTAACAATAAAGGGCGGATAGCAGAAATATACAAAATCATTTTGAAGGGGGAGAACGAAGGGGGAGAGGCGGTGAGGAACAAATGGGAGGGGATAAGGGGGAGAGCATTCACGGACACAGAGTGGGGCAAAGTGGTGGGTAGCGGGAACGCTCTTGTGCGTCGGTACAACAGCAGGAGTTACAATATAAGCTTCTGCACCAATGGCATTACATGCCGGAGAGACTGCACCAAATGTTCCCCGCGAGGTCAGATCTGTGTTGGAGGGGATGCAGGGAGAAGGGGACGATGATGCATGTGTGGTGGGACTGCCAATAACTGCAACATTTCTGGCAAGATGTAAAGCATAGGGTACTGGACATAGGTGTAAGGCGCTCAATAAATAAATAAATAAATAAATAAATCATAATGGGGGCAGCAATAGAGTTTGAGGGTGTAGAGACACTGCTTGGCATCATGCTCAATCAACAACAGAGGGTAGAGGGAAAGGCAAGCAGGTTGCGGGCGAACCTGGTGATGGCTGCGAAACGATGTATAGCAAGGCAATGGAACCGGAAAGAACCACCGTCCATCACACAGTGGTACCAGGCAATCTGGGACACAATAGATGTGGAGAAATTAACCGCGACACTGCAGGGAACAGTACAAACCTTCAATAAAATATGGTCCCCTTACATACAATATGCGACTAAAGGCATGCACCACCTATACATTCCAAAAAAGCTGCAGGCACTGGGAATTCTAGATGAAGAGGGCAGCGAGCCAGAGCAGGAGTGCTGAGTGATAAACCATCCAAGGACTGGGTGGGGGTGGGCAGAGGGGGGACCTGTTATAATGTTAGAAGATTTTTGAGTTTGGAAACTGGAATGTAAAACAGTGATGGGAAGTTGGAGAATTGTGGTGAAGAGAAGTATGTTCTATGAAGATATACATTGAGCTGTTTAATAAAGCTTTGGTTGGGAGAAAATAAAACAGTTCATCTCATATCTATCTTAAAGGCCTAACTGGGACGCTTTTTCAAATTGACAAAACAAAATGTATTAATGCCTAATCCTTCTGAATTTATACTAGATTTGTTGAAGAAAGTGTGTTCAAATATCACCAAAGCGCATGTCTAACTACAAACATATGGGTGTGGTTCCTCTTCATTTAGTGTAGAGCACTTTGCCAGGTAAACCTGCTACTAAATGTCCCTTTGTTAGGTCTAAGTACCTCTCCACACCTGTCCCCCCGGGGTGTTTCTTATATTGTCAATTACTCATCAAGCTAGCGTACTGGAAAGAAGTGCTCTGCCTCTGGGCACCGTCTAGTTCTCTTTCCTTCGAGCCCCATCTCTGAATTACGGGGTTTTGCTTACACCGGACCGCTAACAAATATTACATGCACGCAGAAAAATGATGCGAATTTCATCGACACTTGCAACTACATTAGATCAATTCTTCAAAACGGTTGTACGTGTTTTTAACATTCCCTTTTTGCAAATTATTTTCCCTGCGGTTGCTTTGGTCGAATTCTTTTTTAATTGTGGGAGGGGGGTTCCCTGAAGGCCATCCCCCCAAAATCAGACACAACTGTGAAGAATGGATCTGAAAATGTTATACGTTTGTCTGCAAAAGAAAAATGTACTTATATAGGAGGAACACATTGGACAACAGGATGACATGGTCGTTATATAACACGTTTTGTTTATGGAGGTCCCAGCTTTACACATTACACACCTCTCAAAATAGATAATGCAATCACTCCCAATTCCTTGCTAGCTGTTAATACATAGAAGTCTGCAATATCTATATAAAGATAAGTGTGCATCATTTTCTTATTCCTGACCATTTATCAATGGGATAAAGTACCCTCTACTGTACATTATAAGTAAATTGCATGTCACAGATGAGTTTTGTGACCAAATAGAGGAACAAGGCACGAAGACAAAGCACTTTTATAAGGTCACAGAACTCCAAGTTGACTTGCAATGGTTCTTTGTTCACTAACCAGAAGGTAGGCACGCCCATAAACCCTCTTTTCCAAGGCAAAATATATATCAATACTACACAAATGAGAAAGGAGGGAGACAGTAAGTAAAAAATGAAGGTTAAGAATCAGATGGAGAAAGACATACAGACGAATCAATCATAAAAAAGGCATACAAAAGAGGTTGATGATTCAATGTATCCCTCCTTTCTCATTTCTGTAGTATTGATATGGTTCTATGTTCATTCATCCCCAGTATTTGTTTCGCAGCTTTTTTTGCCAAAAATGATTTCCCCGAAAAAAATCAACAATTCTTTTTGTCATAGGCCCACCCCCTGCGGACCTCCCCCAACCCCTCCCCTCAGGTCACCGCCCTTTTATGAATTCTCCATACCCCACCCTACCCGTTATATGCCCTTAACCCCCTCCATATTCTTTGATGATTTTTTGGTAAAATATTTTCTGAGAAAAGTGCCACGGAAAAAGAAAAGGGGCGATGGATGAACATCGTACCCTTGCGATGTCCTTTCCACATATGCCAGGGGGTATTTTTTTCCTTATATTACATGACCACGCACACTGTCATTCGCTTTAATATTTTGTCTCTTGCATAATATAATGAACGAGATCTTCCATTTGCTGATCCATATAAACAATCTAGAATCTGTTTGGATTTAAAAAAGCAAAAAATGCAGCTCCTAATTTGTTGCAGAGAAATAGTTCAAGCAGTTTAATAAAATGTAACAAAATAAGTTTTCATTGCATGCTTTAGAAAGAGTAATAACATGCAGATTTCTGCTCACATGTGTTAAACTCCAGCAGTGCACACATTCAACCTCCTCCTATAAACAGCTCCTCATCAATTACTGTCTGTAAAGTGGCACAGACAACTATTCTGCAAGCAAGGAATTGGAAATTCTTTTCATGGCTTTAATTGAGGGCTGCAATTACTTTGCTGGCTCCAACAGCAGGCACTGCGACGTCACATCTGACGTGTAATAACTGATTACAGAGCGGTTGTGAAGTCTTCTTATTGCAGGTCAGTTGCAATGTCAGAACTAGTCTGTAAGGGGGGCGTGGCTTGACGCCGACGAAGATGGCGGCGTGATCTGGCAGCTCCGTCTCACTGTTTACTAAATAAGGCATTTCCCCTTATTCTTTTCCCCTATTACTTACCTTTTCCTTCCTGCGCCATGGTCCGGACCTCCTCCACGAACCGCTGAACGAAATTCAGCGCAGCTCCACGCTCGCCCGCGCCGGCTCACCAGCTCCAGCATACAAGCTCCGGGGACCGCCGCAGCCGCCTTCCGGTATCCGCCCACAGTGAAGTAAGTGTCGGCGTCACGTGTTACGTGACGTGCCGGCTGTGGCCTGGTCCGCCCTCCTTCTCTTCTATGCCTCAAAACTGCTGCCTCTGGTGCCGGCGCGCAACAGCACCATTAATACAGCACCATAAATAAAGCTTTCCCTGAGGAGAACAAAAAAAAAAAAAAAAGAGGATTAGGAAGCCCAACGCGGCTTTATAAGAAACCACACGCCACAAGACACAGAAACTATTTAAATATAATCAATATCTCGGCTATACCCTTCCAAACAAAGAAGAAATTGAACATCCCATTTTCATAATCTCTGAGACTTTTGGGACTAAATAAAGAGGAAAAAATAAATAATAATAAAAAAAAAACAATAAAGAAACATAGAAAGGAATACTGTTTTATTGCACAGGATCTCCTCCACACTTTGCCACTCATGTGACACAACCCTTTCTATTTTTTGCTCGATTTTGGTTCTGATAGCGAGCACACATATGTGAACCACGCATTCTATATGCGGGAATACGCATGGAACTGGGTATAACTACAACTCAAAATTGAACTTGACTGTAACTGGATACCCATATTAACTGGAAGCTTCCTACCACTACAAGGCTTATAGCACTCTCAACTCACGCCTAAGTTTACACCTTATTATTCAACAGTGCTTCTATTAACCTCCTCTATCAGGAGTAGTACTACCTAAATAATATGGACGTAATAATTGTAAGCTTTGGAATATAGAACCCCACAAAGTTGCTATTTAAAGACTCTATACATATGTGCTTACCACCACAAGCCCTTCTCAAAATAGCTTCCATTTGAACCGGAACCTACTATTGCTCTACATGTAACAACTTTCTGCAATTCTTTACCTTCCATCATTAATATTGCTAACCAAGCTCTTTTCAATTGCTCATATATCTATATTTTGCAGCCAAAATCATGGCAGCCAACAAAAAAAACAATACTTCAACTACCAAAGAACCTAATACTCCCACCTCCAACCTCAAGAGACCCAAAAGTGACTCACCTCCTCCGTTGGGCATCTCGAAACCTTCTTTGGATGCCATTTTGTCAGAAATTAGATCACTCAAACCCTTCATAGAGACTACAAATTTAAAATTACAACAGTTGGACGACAGATGGAGGCGTTTTGAGAATAGAATGGACGAGGTGGAGAAGAGAGTGGGTCTAGTAGAAGAAACTACACCTAAAGTAGCACAACTGGAAAATGCAATAAAAGAACTTCAAAAACACAATGAAGATTTGGAAAATCGCAGCAGACGTAATAACCTGCGCATTTCAGGGCTGCCAGAGGGATCAGAGGGAACTAATACCATTGTCTTTTTGCAAACATTTTTAGCAAAGCTGCTTCACTTACCCCCTGATCTAACACTTAATATTCAACGTGCTCATAGAATCGACGAACTATCTGCTTCCACCTCTCCTCGACCTTCGTCCGGAACAATGATCTTTTATCTTCTGGAATACTCCCAACTTCAGCTCATTATATCTGCAGCAAAGGAACGTAAATCCCTTATATGGAATGGCTCTAAGATTTTCATTTCACAGGATGTCGCTAAAAGCACGGCCCAGCCCAGGAAAGTATTCTTATCCTTTCGCCCAGCCTTGAAACAGCTCAATATACGTTATGGGCTATACCACCCTTGTTCTTTCAAAATAACATATGAAGGCCGTACCAGAATGTTTGAAGAACCAGCAGACCTAAAAGCATTTATATGATCCATCAAATCTGATAACATGGACACTACCTCGCCTGCAAGTACCTCCACCTCTTTTGTTACATGAACGTTTTGCTCCCTTTCTCTCCTAACTATTACAAATTTAATGCCATGATTATCTCCTATATATATGACGTGGGACGGGTGGCCTTGTGACGTCCATCTTCCATCCTGAGTCGCTCTACTTTCCTTTTGACGACTCAGCGGGTGTCACCCTTCCCTACAAATTTATACTCCCCTAGCCTCCTTTTATTTCCAGTCTGACCAGTGTTCTATTCCATATCTCCAAGCCACTAGGCAACCGTTTATGATCAGACACCCCAACCCTCATCCTATTACCTCATGTGTTTTCCTAATGTGTCCTTTTCTCATTAATTGGTATTCAAAGTATTGTTCTTGGGCACTTATTATTTGCATCTATATGGTTCACAAATGCTATTTCAGACACTGTTCTAGAGAACCTAACATTTGCATGTATATGGTCTTATATTATCGCTATGCTATCATAATATTTAAACTGCTATTATGATTTTTAAATGTGTCACATGGAACATCAAAGGTTGCAATAATCCCATCAAAAGGTGTAAGGACATCTCGCATCTTAACAAACTAAACCCCTGCATAGCTTGTATACAGGAAACACATTTATCTGTTAGAGAAACACTGAAACTGAAGTCCCGTTGGATCAAAGAAATAATTTCTAGTCCTGCTGTTGCTAAAAAAAATGGGGTAGCTATTTTAATCAGCAAGAAATTATCATACAAAGTTCTCGACCAAGGTGCGGACACAGATGGCAGATGGGTTTGGGCTAAACTAAATATAGATTCTGCTGATGTTACCATTCTGAATATTTATGGCCCCACCAACCCAGATCCCAAGTTTTGGACCACCATCAAACAAATGATACTTCAAAAAAACTTTACCAATTTAATTATGTGTGGGGATATGAATCAAGTCCTTGATCCTTTTCTGGACAGAAAATCTAGCTGCTTGGTCAAAAATAACAAAACACACAAATCCTTTTCAGGATGCTTAGCCGAAACTGGTCTTATTGATACATGGAGAATATCTCACCCCACTCAACTTGACTATACTTTCCACTCTTCCCCACATAATACTCTCTCTCGTCTTGACTATATTTTCTCCACTAAAAACCTTACAGGTACCATTATAGATTCCAAAATAGAAAATATCATTATTTCTGATCATGCCCCTGTTTGTACCTCTTTCAGTCTTTCTGATGTTCGGAAACCGTCATCTTGGTGGAAGCTTAACAATTTTCTTTTACAAGACCTCAATTCATCCTATCCGTAGAGTCTTTTGTTCAACAATTCTATGCGGATAATCAAGACAGTGACACTTCGTAGTGAATAATTGGGATAACCTTTAAAGCTGCCTTGAGAGGTCACATCATGGCTTACTCTGGAAAAATGAAAGCACTACGCAAAAACACTTAGATGACCTTTATTCTCAGCTAACTACAGCCGAACAACATTATTATAGTGTCTCCAACCCTACCAATCTCCACAAAGTACTGACTTTACGTTTCTCAATTAATAAGGAGATCACAAATCTTGCTGCAGGGACAATTCTCAAATATAAAACGAAAATATATCAAACATCCAACAAAGCTGGAAAAGCACTGGCCTCTTACTTAAAAACCAAAAAGGAACAATTTTTCATATCCCACATCAAAGACCCTTCAGGCAATGTGCATCACCATCCCGAAGATATACTAAATTGTTTTAGAGACTTCTACACCAAACTATATACTCCCGAGAACTCCGTTCCCATAACAACATCACGTCCTTTTTTGATAATATTAATAGATCCTCCTACCCCCAAGCTGATTTATCCTCTTTAGACACTGTAATTACTCTTCAGAGATTTCCAAAGCAATTAAAGGATTGGGTAAAAGCAAGGCTCCAGGCCTAGATGGCCTTTCCACAGAATTCTATGATAGGTTAGCTCAATCTCTCATACCCAAGCTTCAAAATCTATTTTCTTACTTTATTTCCCAAGAATCGTCCTCAGGTTCCTTCTCAGAAGCCTTGCTCTATTCCCCAAACCCGATAAGGACCCGTCATTACCAGGTAATTATCGGCCCATCTCTCTAATAAACGTAGAAAGTAAAATCTTTGCAAAAATCTTAGCCAACAGGATCGAATCCTCCCTTCCTTCTCTTGTCAAACCTGAACAAGTCGGCTATGTTAAAGGGCGCAACATCTCTTCCAATGCCAGACTCCTTCTAAATGCTATCCACCTATCTAATAAAAATAAAAAAGATAAACAGGGCGCAGCGGTTATAGCACTAGATGCAGAAAAAGCCTTTGACCGAGTCAGCTGGGACTTCATGTTTCAATCCCTCTGCTGGCACGGTTGCAGTGACAAGTTAATTTCTCTAATCAGTTTACTTACTCCTCCCCAAAATCTTCAATATGTATAAATGGTCTTACCTCCCCATTTTTTTCCCTCAGCAGAGGTACTAGACAAGGTTGCCCCCTCTCACCTATTCTATACATCCTCTCCTTGGAATCGTTACTAGAATTAATCAGATCCAATAAAAATATTCCAGGTATAGCAAGTGGCACATCCCATATTAAAATAGCTGCTTACGCTGATAACATCCTTATTCTCATCAAAAACCCAAAAACACACCTCCCATATTTACTCGAAGTACTATCCCAATTTAGCTCGGTTTCAGGGTACAAACTTAACAAAGATAAGTCAGAAATTATGCCCCTCAATCCCTACTGCTTTAAACATGACATAGAACCCTTTGGTTTTAAATGGTGCAGTTCCTCTATTAAATACCTAGGCCTTAGATTTTCTCCTACCATCCAAGACACCATTAAACAGAACACGCAATCATTAGTAGATAGACTTAAGGAATTAACATCCAGATGGTCCCCCTTATATCTGTCTTGGTGGGGCCGACTAGATATGATCAAGATGATGTTATCACCAATAATTTATATTATCTACAACTCTTATGTGTTCCGATATCTCCTTCCTTTTATAAATCAATTTACTCTATCCTACTAAATTTCCTATGGGGGAGGGCAAAAGCAAAATAATGGCCTTAATCTAATTGAAGGCACCATATGACAAAGGAGGGGTCAGGTGTCCTGATTTCAAAGCATACCACACTGCTTTTCTTTTGAAGCAAGCTAGATATTGGTTTGCCTGCCCCATAACGTCAGACATTGCCACATGGTGTACTATAGAGAAGCAGTTAATGTATCCTGTAGAAATCCCCAACCTCATTTATATATTTAAGCACTCCTCGCTGGCTATATCAGAACCCATTAGAGCCACAATATCAGCCCTCCATCTCTTTTTATTCACATAGACAGTCTCCCCCAAAAAACTCCTTCTTATCTATGGCATAACAATAAGATACTGATTAAGAATAAAACCCTAAACAGAAAATCCTAGAAGAAAAAGGGTATTAGATTTATACAACAAATCATAAATAAATCATCTATCCTTTCCTTTCAGCATCTTAAAAATCAATTTTCAATCCCCAACACAGATTACAACTTCTATAATGAATTAGTTAATTCTTGCTTTGACGCTCTCCACAGCTCCTCCAATTATATTCTGACTCCTGATGCCTCAAGACTGCTACACCTTACAATGCCCACTGACACAAAGGCTTCAACATTCTGCAACATTCTCATATCATCCCTGAAGTTGTGCTCGATACGCCACAAATGGGAAGATGACTTTGGATACATTTTAAACGATCACACATGGTCTAAGCTCTTCTCTAGAATCAAATATATCTCAACATCAGCAAATAACTCCCAACATTTTTTCTTCTTTATACACAGAGCTTTCATCACACCAGCCAAACTATTTCTATCCAATATCAATAACAATGATAATTGTTGGACATGTGGAGTCACTCCTGCATCGTATGAGCACATGTTCTTCTCTTGTCCCTATACTCTCAAGTTCTGGCAACAAGTATGGAAATACCTTAACTCTATTTCTTTCACTGACATACCACTTTCATTTATGAATATTGTTTTAGGTAGCCTGGCTATTACCACCCACTTGCCTTCTGGTGCATCCAAGCTCTATGATATTTTTATTTGTTTGGCTAAGAAGTGTATAACTGCCAATTGGAAAGATTCTCGTTCCTTGTGTATAAGAAGCTGGTGGAACAATATATGTCTCACGCAAAAGATGGAAATGTGCATGGCAAACAATCTTAATTCTATACCCAAGTTTAATGCTAAGTGGTCATTTTTCATTCGCTATCTGAATCACTTTAATGTAACCACGCACGGAATGTGACATCCTCAAATATCTCATACTCCTTTGATGCTCCCAAGATCTTTACATGTGAATATTGATCCGATCACTTAACTGAATATTTACTGTAATATATGCCAATGTGCCTCTCTTCATTAATACCTACCTCCCCTCTTTCCCCCCCTCACATTTCGTGTTTGTCAAATGTCAGTGTTGTGTTTGTCTTCCCCCCACTTAAGACATCATAATGCAGAAATCGTTCTACACTAAGTTTTGCACAACACTGGGCTATAGTTGTTTCGCGTGTGTTTTCAATTATATTGACAATTTGTTCCTCAAATGCTCAACTCCTAATTATACACAGTGTACTCAATTAACTGCTCTTTCTGAACACTTTCTTTTACCATTGTTTAATCTATACTAATGTAAAGGTTTCACTGCATTATGTTTATGAAGTTATGACTTTATAATTGTACACTACATACCTTAATAAAAAAAAAGAAATTATTAAAATTAAAAAAAGAACTAGTCTGTAACAAGAAAATGATGTCCAGGCTTTAATACAGGTATTGCAGGATGCCATGTATTATATTGCTATATTCTGTTCAATCAGAGCACCTGTAATACCTTATGATAGTTGGATTGTGACTTCCCAAAGCCTTATGTCAGTGTGAAAGGACCCTCCCTAAACAGAATATCAGCTGTGGTTTGAATAAACAAAGGACTGGCTAGCTTGTCATAGTCTTTTAGTTTGAACTAACTTGTTGGACAATTCACTGATTAGCTGATAACGAGTCATTTAAGGCCCAATTCTCAAAACACTGGGTACTTAAATTAGTACCTGAAGTGTGCCTATTTAGGTGCCTGATATTTGGACATGTGCAATGTCCTTATTCTCAACGGTGACCTACGCATTGTTGTGGGGCTGCGCGCCAGCGTAAATGATGCGCTGCCCAGCCCTCTTGCATAAGGTAATGTTGGGAGCATACTCCCCACTAATATATGCTTGGCAGCAAGCATTCAGGTGAGTGCTTGGAGATTCTTTGACAGTGATGGGTCCTTAACTGCCTGTAATTGCGAACTATCAAAGAGCACATACAAGCATTTCTATTCAGTGATCGAAGTGAGAGGGGAACAGTCTGGAGCGGTGTTCCACTACTTTTTTGTTTTCTGTTTACCATTCCTCTACGTTTTACGACCATATTCACCATTCTATGCAGAGGATTTGTCCATTCATGTCGCTGTGCAAGTGTAAAGTTGTAATGGGAGCCTTAGTTACTAGTCACTTAGACCATTGCAAAGCCCCGGCCGCAAGACCTTGTCACATGTTGCACTATGCTTCCGCCTTCCCCCTTCCCCGCCGAGACCACAGTTCCACTACTTTTTTCGGTACACTTCTACCACTGTTTCTATTCCTTTTAGTGGGATTGAATTACAAGTGGGGAATGCAGCAGTTCATCACATTGCTGCCTCACTTAAAAGAAAGGTAACTCGTATATGAGCCTCTCATACATTGCGTATAGCCCTGTGTGGCATCCAAACCGGTGCAGTGAAGTGCTTTCCCTTCCTATGCTTTTCAAAGAGCATTCAAATTGTGAATTTGGAATGCACTTTGAAAGGGGCAGACACAGCCCCTTCCACCCTCTGCTTTGCAAAGTGGAGCAAGAGCCTGTGAATGTGTGATGCGCAAAATTCAGATGTCCTTTGTGAATTGGGCAAAACCTTTCCTTGGTGCAAGTGAAGGGAATTCAGTAGCTCATGCCATCATCCCCTGCACCAACGTTGATTGTGACTCATGCCCTTAGATGTCTATGTTCAATGCTGAGTTGCAGACCAGGAGAGCAGAAATGCATGTGTTACCACTGATTTCTAATTGCAAAGCCACGTTTTAGGGGTACTTTTAGTGAAGTGTTTCATGTTACAAGCTATAGATTGGTATTATGGTATCAACAGCCAGTAGATCTCCTGCAGTACAGTAATTAGGAGGCCAAGGGCCTCATCACAAGTTCCGCTGTGAGGGAATAAAGTGATGGCAATTCCGTTACCGCCTCTTTTTCGGGTGGTAACAGAATGGTCACCAATTTTCGTGCACTTCTGATGTCTACATTGAGAGATAAAGTGGCGTATTTACCTCTCTGACTAGAACAGAGAGACCAAATCCCAAAATATTTTGTTTTCGGGGGAGCAATTCTCAAAAAGGGAAAGTAAACGTGTAAAGGCAAGGCGTGCCGGAAGCCGGCACTAAATAATTGATTACCCCTCACTACTACGATCCTGGAGAGAGTTTGAAGTGCCTATGGTCACACACGCAACAGTCTACACAACAGCATTTACATAGAAAGTCAGCAAATATGAATAGCCAGACGCATCAGCGTACATGAGATCAAAATTTAATTATTTGTGCAAAAGGTTAAAAAGACAGTTTTGTACATCTGAAAAGTAAAAAAGATACACAGGCAAATGTATAATATTTGTATCAGACACATAAAACAAGACTACAGAGGAACAACAAAGAAAAAACACAGGAAGGGTAAATTAATACACCCTGTAATCCTATAGAATAATTTTGAAAACGGCTGACTTTAGACGTTTATTGATATAAGGGGTGTTGACATGTTTCAGCCAATGGTTGGATTGGACATTTTCTCAGGTGTCCATACAGAGTTAAGTATAGTGGCCATCTTCAGGACAGGTAATTTCTTCACAGTAGACCTTATGGGTGATTTGATGCTGACATCATGGATCTAAAAAGATGCATATACATATAATTACCACGAGCAGTGAAAACACATAGCTGCAGATGGAAGGCTAGATGTAGTTTATACAACAAACTTGACATAAAATGTTTTCTCATCCTGGCAATCTGTTCTAGTGTTTAACAGACCCACAGTACTCCCTGAAGAGCAGTGTTGACAAATCAATATTGTCTAAAGCAGATTTAAAATGGATTATTTAAAAACAAAGACATACAGCTGACATAACACGGTGTGACACAAAAAGAAGTTCAAACTCGTACTTATTCTCACTGGATCAGGTGTGATCAACAAAAGGTCAATAAATGGCTTGTTGCAATTGCAACTGGAGGTCCCTTGGTAACAAATCTGTGGCAGGGAAACATCTAAGTGTTCATCCAGGTGAATAACGAAATCACACTACAAGGAAATTGTAAATTTGCCATTAAATTAGTGCTAATCGTCATAATAATTGATCTTAATTGGAACCAAATGTATCTAGCATTCGATGCGTAAAAAAGAGCTCAGCCAGTGTTAAAATACAAACAGGGAACTCCTAAAGTCATATGTATTAAAAGGACTAGGGAAGGAATGCTTCGTGAACCCTCATGACTTACTTGCGAAATGAACATGTTCGTTGTTGAAAAAGAGGCAGTGATTTGGTAATTTAGAACACTGCAGATGTACAAAACTGTCTTTTCAACCTTTTCCACAAATAATTAAATTGTGATCTCATGTACGCTGATGCGTCTGGCTATTCATATTTGCTGACTTTCTATGTAAATGCTGTTGTGTAGACTGTGCGTGTGTGACCATAGGCACTTCAAACTCTCTCCAGGTTCGTAGTAGTGAGGGGTAATCAATTCTCTAGTGCCGGCTTCCGGCACGCCTTCTCTTTACACGTATTTACCTCTAGCCAAAAGCTGGAGTGCAATCTGCCACGTTACTGCTGAAAATGGTTGGATTTACCACACAGTCATTCTGCTGGTGGTAAAATCCACCAACAATCCCCCTGGAGTCCTATGGATTTCAGAAATGGGGAATTACCACCACTTGCAATCCTTTGGTACTTCCACCGGACCAAGCAGTGGTAACAGTAATCGATTTTGGTGGTAATTCAGCAGATCGACTGCCAAATGACTGCTCAACTCGTAAAGAGGGTGATAGTGTGACCATGCATTATGGGGATTAAACTACCCGCTACTATTTGTAAGAATGACATTGCAAGTCACCTGACAGTTTCATGACATTCTAAAGGGACTCTGCCTCTGACCTTGGTCATGGGGCTCTTCGATGAGCTGCTAAAGCGATTTATAAATGCTGTGTCCACTTAGTATGACACCACACCTGTAGAGGATGAGAGTCACCTCATAGCAATGGTCCCCAGATCTCAGGTCATGGAAGGAGGCAGGACCACAGATGTTTGTTTTTGGCCCAAATTGTGGCCATGTGTCCCTCATGTACTCTCTCTTTCCCAGGAACGACTGAACTGGTGGTGGAAAAAGGAAACAGGAGGCGGGGGGAGCATGTGCATCAAAACGTTGCCGATGGGCACCTATTAACAACTACGTCCATTTCCCCTTGGGCTTCCAATGACATATAACTCAAGATGGCAGCGTTTACTTAGTGGAATATATTACCAGTTTTGGGGGCTACTCATCTACAATCCTATTTAACATTCGGGGGAGTGCTTTACCCATGCATACTTTTTTGTAGATCATCTCCTTCTAATCCTCTACATGAGACATTGTAACTTGACGTCGATATTTTGTAATCCTGTGGCTGTGACATCACAACTGGTTGATTGTAATATTATCCGCTAGTTGTGATACCAGTAAACTAATGCTGACAGGTAGTGAGGACGATGGGAGCTATCATGGGTGCTGCCCACCGCCCATGGAGGCCCATCTTGTGTCACTTTCCAAAAAGTTCTTCTAAGCATTGCAGCATTTTCCTAACTGAAGGCACTCATAGGCTGGTGCAAAAGGTGACTTCCCTTATCATAGTGTTCATTATACAGAATAATGTGCACTCATCACGTGGGCTTCAAAGATTTGTTATGTTATGTTTGTATTTATTTGTATTTATTGATTTATTAAGCGCCTTACGCCAAAGCTGTTGTATTTCTATAGCGCCTTCTGCCATTTCATAGCATGAAGGTGCTTTGGCAGGTCAGAGAGGCAAAGGAGGAGTATAGTAGAACATTAAGTTGTGGTAGGGAGGAGAAAGGTCGGGTAGATAGTGGGGATGAGGGTGATGAATACATAGGATGCTCAGAAAGGCATGAGAAGGAAAAGGTGAAAGAGGTATGTATACAAATAGACCAAATTTGTCGTGATACTCAGATGTATACTATGGGGGGGGGGCACTGAAAGGGGAGACAGCTGGAGAAGAGGCCTTTGCTGTGCCAGGGAGGATCTCTGTAATGTACTCCTCTCATGGTGAGCTGGGGCATGTTGAAGTGTAAGAGGATTCAATTCAACACTACAGCTAAGTCAATGCCTAGCCTGGGATACTGAATGGAAACCCTTATTAATATATCTTTATGTCCAGTTCATGAGTTCAGGATGACTACCCCTATATAACACCCCTCTCTTGGAACCCCCCTGACCCACTGAGCCAAGAAGTAGTTCTGTTTTGCAAGTTTAAACGGTTTATTTGAGAATGTAAACAATATATATATCACACTTTATAATAAATTAATAATTAATATCACACTTCAGAACATGAACAGTTAACAATAATGGGTAATGTTCTACTAATAAACTGATTTGATTACCCAGGAGTAGTATAAAAGATGAGGTAGCACGCTTGGGAATAGGAACAGAAGAATAAGGTGGTCGAGAATGCTTTATCTAGTTTCAGATGGATGCAATGTTGAATGAAAATGCAATACAGAAAATACTCAATATGATTTCAACAAAACAATGTAATCACTTTTCTCTGGCAATTCACCCCCCCCTTTGTGCAATGTAAGGAGATGAAGATGAGAGCACACAGTTCCTAGGAATGCAATCAAATAGAATTCAGTTCAATTCCCCCCCAGCAGCTTATACAACAGGTAGGAGTTTTGAAACACAGGCAAAATGCTTTGAATATGGTGACAATGAAGTGAGAAAGATGCTGAAAATGCTTTTAATTCCCTTCAGGAGGTTCAGGGTGAGTGGTATCTAGTTAATATTAGTTCAGGCTTACTCCAGCAATGATTCAGGGATGGTTCTTAAAAGGCAAACGAAATTTGGCAGTTCAGGCAAAAGCTGCTGATTTTTACAGGTGGCTGAAATCAGGCCAAATCGCAAATCGCGGCAAAATATGCGAATGCGTGAATCGATTACTGAGATAGTATAAGGAGTAGGTTCTAGACTTGTTGGAAAGGTAAGATTCTAAGCTTTCAGAGGAAAGTTAAACCAAGTTCCTAGCCCAAACAGTCACGGAGTTATGAACGATTTTGTGAAGGTTGTTTTTCGGATTTGAAATTTTAAAAGTTCAAAGCGACAGGTTACAGCTTGCAGCAAGAAAATGACAGGTGAAAGTTAGGAGGCAGTTCTGATTAGATTAAAATAGTTTGGATTAGATTATTTTAACTAAGAGATTGGTTCTGCACAGTTCTGCTAGGTACTCACAATATATTTTTGAAATAGGCCTCGCCACGGATCTGGTCAGGTTTTGGACTGGACTCCGGTTCTGGTATCGGCACTTCACAGTGATCTGGGTCAGCTCTGCTCTGCTGGTCTAGCCTCTCTGGATTCCGGATGTAACACTGCTTTCTGGGTACTGCTACAGGTTCTGGAGATTGATGGATTTTAAGTCTGGATCTCTGGATGTGAAGTCGTCGGTCAGCATGCTCCACAGCAAATGGAATTGCATGTCCTCTCTAGCTTCCAGTGGCTCTTTTTATGTCTTTTGAAAGTGGGTGTGTGTGCAGCATCACTAGCCAGCCCCTCTCTCAACTGCCCATTGGTCAAGCTTTCCGCACTGATTTGATTGGGGGAAGGAAATGTGTGTCATGGTGATGCTGTTTTATGGTCTGCAGAAAGGATACTCCCCTGTCAAATTGCACACAAATCTATATTTGATCAAAATACACATTTCTCAAATACATAGTAGTTTGTCATTGCATGTACATATTACCTATCACATGAGGTATACTCTGTTCAAACTCTGCTCTTCCTGGGGGCTTGCATTCAGAAATGGCAACTTATTTTCGATTTTAGTGGGTTATGCAACCTTGGTTCTTCATTAAAAGTTATACACATATACACAGGCTGTCCATACCTACTCCAGTAAATTCCCATATCTCTAGCTTAAACACAGAGCATGTGGTGTCAATAAATAGCGGGGTTTTGCCCCAGAACATCACACAAATTGGAGTTTGGGCTTGAATCGAAGGTACATTTTTTAAATTAAGGCTCTCAAAGTTATACATTCCTGTCATTTGATTACAAAGATTTATTCGTGTTTCTGTAAAATATATATTTTGCTTTCAATTCAGTTCTCAGAGTGTTGGAGTCTGCCTCCAAGACTTGGGTGGGTTAGTGACCATGCCTCTGCTGGCAGGCAGGCCTTTGTTGACAGGAAACAGTCAAAATCAACATATTCTATTCAAGTGCAAGAGCCTATTGTGTGGTCTCCAGGAGGCTGCGGTCAGCAGACCAGGGGGTCACTTTGCATTTGGTTATTATGACCATGTGATATCCTGGGCTGTGGTGTGAATCTCTTGAGGTGAGAGGGTTTCCCAGGCTTCTGGCCTCTGGGAACAGCAGGTGGCTAATTTTTGAATAAAATGCAGCCTTTGAAGTCAGCTAAGTCAAATTCCTTTGTCAGCAACTGCACTCAGTTCTCCTGTCAGAGTTTAGACCGCTAGCGCCGCCTTCAGGATTTTGTTGGTACTGCATCCATTTTTGGGATCTTTCTTGGATTAATGCCTTCCAAACAGGAATGGTTCTTACATGGTAGTAAATAATCCTTGCTTAACATTGTTTCGATGGGGCTCCTTACAGTAAAATGGTTATGTGGAACACCACAAAAGGGTTGAATCTTTAAAGTGGTCCGATGAGCCACGATTTCAGCAACTTTTTTGACATCAGTAACAGTGGATTTTTTTAACAAAGATCTTTCTTTACACTGGTGGGTGGCAAGTTAGGTAACCATTTTGGTGTGCGCACAAACTGCGTGGTTCTCCTGGATTCTGGCGCACATGTGGGCTTTTTGGCCATCTTGGATTTTCTAAGCCCACAGCACCAAATGTGGCAGCATGATAGCTCAAACGTGGGTCAGGACACCCAACAGAAGCCATGCCCGAGAAAACACAGGCGCCAAAGCCGTTTGACTTGCTTCTCTGCGGCCCCCCAACATTTGGGGTTGCATGTCAGAAATCCGAATTTGCCAATTTTGCATCCGCTCCTGTTTCTGGGTTTGAATAGTGATACATTGGCGAACTCCTGGCGATGAATGATAGAGTCAGCAAATAACTAACTGCTGGGGGGTTGTGAAGGCCCCCACTGTTTCTAATCCATTTGATGCCCCGAGGCCTGTACAGGATCTGGTAAAAGGGAGGTATCCATTTGCTACGCTCCCACCGTGCCTTCAGGGATTCCTGTAATAGGGTAGAGAGTCATCTATCAAGAGTAGAGGGTCTGCAGCTAATGCACAAATCTGTACATATACTGCCTCATCACGAGTTTGGCAGTAACCCTTAAATGCGGCAGTAACGCTATTACCGACGCATTTAAGGGTCCGCCAAATCACGGACTTGGCGGATTTACCCCCAGCTCAAAGCACCAAACATTCCCCATTGGGCCCAAAGGGGAATGGGGACTTACCGTTCCGCCAAACCCGCAATCCGGCGCGAATAGCGCAGGGGGGGTTTGGCGATAGAGCTAATAGCCCCAGGGGTAATACTGCCGTAGTTAGCGCCCAACCTGTAATGAGGCCCTATACCTAGTCCCTGCACCACTTTCTGTTTTGGCAAGTTTAAGATGCTGCGCGACACTGCAAATACACCTGGTCGCTGAAACCAGTCATGGGTTTACCAACAGTTACCTTGACAGTATTCTGATAGAGCAAACGCACACTATTCTACAAGAGCCAACAGTCAGTTGCAAGTTGTGAAAGTAGTGTCTTGATTTGCAACGATTATTATGATTAGTTAATTATTTAACATGCCACACGCCAACAGGCCTCACGCACCACACAACATACAAACAAGATAACAAATGAGGACCTTAGTAAGCAAGAAGCAGACAGACCAGGGGTGCAAAGCTAGAGGACCAGGATCGAATTAGAAATCCAAAATGGATCCTTCTGATTAAACAAATATGTTTTTACGGCACTTTTACAATCAGGCACAGAAAGAATGGCCCTTGGAGGGGCTTGCAACCCATTCCAGACATAGGTTGTGTATTGTACTGCCTTTAAGAGAAGGAAATGACACTCAATTATAGAAGGGACGGTGCTTATTTAAATGAGGCATATTTGTAGTTAGTTCCTGTACTGTGACGTCATTTTCAAGCAGATGACATTGCTGCCTTATTGGCCTTTGAGCTAAAAGGAGCTAAAGGTAGCTGCCTCTGGTGGGACCATGAAATGACGCTAGAAACCTACCCTGGGCATGAGCCGCAGAAGGCTTCTGGGAACTAGGCCAAGAATTTGGAATGATATTACCTCTGGCACTAGGAATCAGGAAAAGATTTAGCTAGCTGGGTTTTTGTGTGGTCTGTTTTTTCCAGCCCGACTGGTAGCTATGATGTTTTTTTCTGAACCTGATGAAGTTGTCCAGATTTTTTTGTTCTCCTTGATGCCGGCAGAAGACTGCTAGAAACAAGCATTGGCAATGCCAACAGTTTCGGATTTTGTGTAGATTTGGGAAAGATATTTGCCAGGCATTGCCGTAATGCTACTAACTGGCCATTCATTGTAGCAACTTGGAAATGGCACATGTGCCTGGGCATATGATAGCAGTGCCTGGCAAATGCCTACCTAATATCTATGCCCAAGCCAAAACTGTTGGATTTGCTAATGCTTGTTTTAAACAGGACTTCAGTGAAGGACTAGCATACTGCTTATAAATCAAGTGGTTAAAAGCAGACCTAGCCAAGACATTTTTGTTCCACCAGTAGCTCGTTTACAGAACCAATTAAACCACTATCTCTCAGAAGACGGCTTTGTAAACCTTTGGCAGGCACTTAAAAAGCAAAGTTTGATTTTAAGGCTCGTTAAAGTTAGCTCAAAGAGATCACAGAAGAGTATATTTTTGGCAGGCAGGGGCAGGAGGTGGATGAAATGGCCATAGGGAGTAGCATGGGCAGTCAATGGGTGGGTAGATAACCAAAAAACACCTACAAACATTGTGTCCCTCCTCATATGCCACCTCTCCCTAGCTGTACTCCAATACATTAATTTCGACTTATAGGTAGCGCTAAAACACCCCTTCTAGCCAAAACTAAAAAGGAGAGGAGTACAACAAATATGACCAAAGAAAAGGTGTATGATGCTGCCCCAAAAAAAAGAAAAAAGAAATGTGGACTTTGCCAACACTGCCTTGGTGCTAGTAATTCGAGTGCTTGCATATTGTAGTCAGAAGGCTGGGTGGGGGGCGAGGGGGTTAAGGGAAGTGTTAAAATGATCTAGCACAATGATATTTCAGATCAGGCTCTCCTTTTAGGATGCACAACAATGTTCTTCCCATGAAATGTCTAAAATATAAATGTGTGGTACTTGTACATTTCTGGTAAAGCTGACCAACCCCTTGCTCACCACCCACCCTGTGTACCTCTAGCCCTAGCACTGCTTGGCGAAGTGCTATTACGCTCTCATCTATAGGGCACCGCGTATGCATACACAGTGCTGGAAATGTACACATTTACTGGAGGAACCATCTCCTTTTTGGGGGTGGAGCCGTGGGAGGAAGGGGCGTGGTCCATGTAACGCAGCACAGCATCTCTTCCTAGAACTCAAGGCTGGTCATATGCATAAAAGCAAAAAGCATTATGGGAACCTAAGAATGCCCACAATTTTAAATTTGAAGCATGTCCGATAGTGAGTCAGCAAGAAACCCTTTTGAGAGAGTAATGGAAGTTGGACTCTACCCTTTTCATTAGTCACAATACCCGCCAAAATATTTTCCTTTAGTGTCAATAACTCTGTTGGTAGAGCGCACTTGTCACCTATACAGTACAAACATTGGAGTTGGCGTGGGTCCCCAGTCACAGTGGCATTCTGGGTAATGAGTTGGTGGATCTAGCGGCGGGTGAGGGTATGAGAAGGGGAGCGGTTGATGTGAGGCTGCCTTTGAGTTTGGATGAGGTGAAGGCTGTGGTGGTGAGACGGGTCATGAATGAGTGGCAGGAGAGGTGGATGAGTGAGGTGAAGGGCAGGTGGATGTTTGGTGTTCGTGGGAAAGTGTCGGTGAAGGTGGATGAGGGGAGTCTGGAATGGAGGAGGGGGGAGGAGGTGATGCTGAATCGATTAAGGATAGGGCATGTGGGGCTGAATGACTGTCTGTATCGAGTGGGGAAGGGTGAGACGAGGGATTGTGCGGTGTGTGGGGTGCCTGAGACTGTGGGACATTTTCTGCTTAGATGTGAGAGACATGTTGAGGAGAGAGAATTGATGAGGGTTCGATTATCTGCGCTGGGTGTGGCTGAGCTGAGTGGGAAGGCTTTGCTGGGAGGTGACGGGGTGAGAGGCAGGAGGAGGAACAGTGTGATGTTGGATTTTGTGAGGCAGACAGGGCGGTGGGAGGAGTTGTGAGTTTATGTGAGACAAATATTGATTGGTGGGTCTGGTGCACATCATCCTTTAGGATGGGGAAGCGCCTGCGTGGGTCCGCCCACGCACCCGATAATTAAGAAGAAGAAGAAGAATTCTCTGTGACTGATACCATTGTAATGTACCATAGAGGTAAAATATGTTTTTTTACTTTGCATGTTAACGTTCATTAGTGTTGCAAACAATCTGATTGGCCTCGCCCAGTCCATACCCCACGCAGAATCCCTCTTCTTTCACATCTCTGTCAGCCCCTCAGCCAATAAGGAGGCCCGGAACAGGGTAATCCCCGCTCCGAGCCTCTGCAGGGCTGGAGGCTGCCATCCTCCCCCTCCGGGGATTCAGGTAAGTGTTTTCCACACCCTGCCACCTACACCTGCAAACAATCCCCCCCGCCCTCCCAACGCAACTTACCTTCTCCTCTGTTTTCGAGAGCAAACACGCTGGGAACACTTCTGTCCCCAGCGGGTCCGCTCCCGATGGCCGCCATGGAAAGGGAAAACAGACTCTGTTTTTCTTTCCCGGGTGGCCATTTTCTTAAACATTTTTTTTTTCTTTTTCTGTTCCGAAACGCCACAGCGTTTTGGGAACAGATAAAGAATGCTATTAGTATCGCAGGCTTACGGGCCGGGGTACTAATAGCAATAAGCCCCTCACCGGGGGGCCTTGATTGAGTCAGGTAATGCTCCGGGGCCTTCATTAAGGCCCTCGTTTCGCTGGGGCCTGAAACCGTGGGCCCTGGGGCATTACCTGACTCGGTAAGGATCCCCCGGCTCGGGGCTTATGACTTAAATGAAAACTAACAAATATAATAGACTTTTGGTAACTTTTCTCCTGCAATATGAAGGCAATATCCCACACTCAGTTCGCCACATGAAAAAAAAACAGTTCATGTAGAAATGTTCCACTTTAAATTTGTATTTGATGTGGTATGGCATTTGAAACCGAAATACTACACATTGGTGTCATCAGATGGTGCATAGGTATTTTTTCTGTGGTTCTAGAGACCACACAGTTTGAGGTGAAGGGTGCTTCCTCAGATGGTGTCAATGAAATAGAAGTCAGGGAGCATTGGTCGGGCCCTCAGTTCGTTCGGTGTCAAACCTGCTGCCAGCAGTGAGGTTGCAAGAGGTCGTTGCTTAGGGCCTTTTAAAAAGTGTTTCGGGACGAGGCTAAACCCTGTCCAAGAGGAAACACCCCCCTTCCGTAGCATAACATAAAATGTTGAGATCCCTGCAAAATGTGGTACAGGAGCCCCTACGCTTCTGGCCTTGGGCCATCCAGAGGCATGCCTTGGCCTTTGGTGGAGAACTATACATGCTGGTGCACCTCCACTGCACCTCAAAGGTGGCATAGATGTGCAGTATTCCCCTATGCACATCAAAGATATCCCAGGTGCATTTTTTCTATTTCATTTTTTTTTGTTATTATTAGTGATTTGGTTTACATGTAAACCTTTTCACTGTACAAAAGATAAAACAAGAGCATTTGTAAAAGCAAAAAAGTGAACACTTTTGAGATAATTTCCTTACATCACAAATCAAAAGAAAACTAAAACATATCCCATCACAGTGGAACATTTAAGCATTTTAAACTCATCTAAAATCATCCAATTTAGCTATTGCCCATTCATTCTGACCGAGGTGCACTTTACTCCCCTTGTGCACTTTAAGCGCTGCAGGGATGCACGTTATAGCCCTATGCATCTCAACCGCTCCAGGGGTTGCACGTTATGCCACTTTGCACCTCAAGGGTTCAGGGATTCATGTTTTCCCACCCCTCTGCACCTCATGGGCGGCAAGAAAGCTTGTTAGCCCACTCAGCACCTCAAAAGATGCAGGTATGCCGGCTATGCACTCCAAGGGCTATAGGGTCACACGTGACGCCCCTTTGCAATTGACTAAACCTGGGGGTGCCTGATAAAAACCTTGGATTCACTGGGACGGCGTTGGCAGGCACCAGAAACTTTCCCATGTCCTCTCATGGAGACTTCTAAAAATAAAGTCAGCAGTGTCTGGTTAACAAGTTAAACCTCTGCTCCACCCAACAAACATTCTCCTCGCCTCTCCGTCCAGAGCAGTGAATAAGCACTTCACTCTTGAAGAAGCAGCCCACAGTCTTCCAGTTTCCGCCTTCTCCACCACAAGCCTCGTGGCAGGCATTCAAGTAGGGCTTACTTCAATGAATACGTTTGAAAATATAGGGCCCAATTCACAGGGACGTCATTTAGGGGTCGCCAGGGGTCGCTGGTGCGACCCCTGAGGTCTCCCTTCCTACCCATGTGGTCTTCCTTGCTACCCCTAAAAAATGTTTTACTAAACATACTTCTTTTTTTTATTAAACTGAGGCTCCTGAGCTGTGGCTAGCAGTATGTGGCTCTTTGTTTCTGGAGTGGCTGTTTTTCTGATAGGTATAACTGGCAATATAGCTCAGTGAGTTGAGCGCTTGCTGCTGCAATGTGTGTGTGATCTGAAGGTTGCAGGTTGGAATCCCAGCAAGGTCAACTCAGCCTTTCATCCTGCTGAGGTCGATAAATGAGTTCCAACACAGATTGGGTGATATTGTATGTATATTTGTTCTATATGAAGCGCTTAAGCATAAGTGCTACATAATAACACAACATTATCGTTTGGCCTTGGATGCCTGCTTGCATTCACAGTAATTTGGTAATATGGGCTTATACGCGCTGATATTAATGATACATATGGTGATCCATTCTTGTATAAATGTATATTACTTTACAGTGAAATTCTAACCATATTTTTCAAAGTGTACTTAGAAACAATGCTAAGTGATACCACTTCCTTTTTTGTCAAGAGGTAAAAGGCCGTGTTCCATCGCTTCCCATGATGTCACTTCGGGGTGGGGTCAAACACATCACGTCATGTGATGTCATCAGAGGTCAAGGGCCGAGTGATGTCACTTCCGCTACCCCTGGCATTTTGGTGAAATGACGTCCCTGCTAATTCACAGAAGCATTTTATAATGACAAAACCCCATTGGAAAACACTTTGGGAATTAGGCCCATAATGTCTTCAGGAGGGGAAATGCTGAAGGAAATGGAGAGAACTTTACAATAGTGACTAGATCTTGAGATGTGATTAGAGCTGTCAAAGGGCTGCAGTGCACATGCAGGCAATGAAAATAGGAGTAAGTCCTGCACGCACAAAATGATGTGTTTTCCCACCTGACTACCCATAAGGTTCAGATTTAGATATGTTTAGATATTGCTTCTAAATACTTAGCACAGATCCATCCTATGGGTTCACCCTTCCCTTCCCCAGAGGACCTTTTGCCATTCCTCCCCAAACTAAGTGTGGCTACCCCAGGCGGGAGCATCATTTGCCACTTTCCAACCAAGTATCAGTGCTCTGAGACCACCATGGCGGTGACTGGCACAGTACATATACCTATTAACGCATCATAACCTACGCAAATTGCAAGTAGGCCTCTGAGACGAAATTCTAATGGCAACGCAATATAAATATATCCATTGTAAAGTACCACCTTATCTATCCTCCTCTATCCGACTCTACAAGCCTTCTCGCAATCTCCGCTCTGCCTCCTCAACTACCCCGGTGGCACCTCACCCTCCCAGTGTTTCCTCTCACTTCGGCTCTTTCTCTCTTCTTGCTTCACTTGCATGGAGTTCTCTTACATGCAAGTAACAGCCCACGCCGATTTGTTCAAAGCCAAACTAAAAGCCACCTACTCGCCTCTGGCTTGCCCTCTTAACCTACCTCTCATCTACCTTCCAGCAAACATGTTTGCCTTTCTTCTATCCTGCCTCTGTCCCTCACTTTCTCTGCCTCCACTCTAGCACTTAATCCATCTTGGTCACATACCTAACACAGGTAGCCGTACCGCCTACCTGCACTTACACATGTCTAATGTTGGTTGTGCTTAATCTATGTAGGTCCACCCATGTATGATTTCTCAGTGACTGTTCCATTTACTACCATCCACAACCTGGTCAGAATGTCACTCGCACTCACCCCATTGTGAGAAGCTCACTGCGTCCTGTCAAATCTGATTTCTTATCTATTCTGTGTTCTTTTGTTATCAAAGGAGTACTATTACTCCCTTTATTTAACTACATAAGTACACATATTGTTTAAAAAATATGTGTGTTCATGATGAATAAAAAATAGCTTTGTAGTTTATTTTAATTGGGCTTTCAAATATACAAAAACAAAACTAAAACAAACTTAGCAATTCCCCGCCCCCCTTCTTCCCAGATGACCTCTTCCCCCTTCGCCTCTTTCACCCTATCTCCCCTCCCATCCTAGTACACAGGATGCCTAGCCTATAACAATGCTCAAGGTATGCCCAATATTCTTATGCTCTGCGGACAGTCTTGTTCCATATAGTCATCATGAAGGAAATTCAAAATCGGCACCCAGTCCATCGAGAATTTGGCCTGATCCCCTTGAATCATATAGGTGACCCATTCCAGAGAAACAAAGTTCCAAACTTCCTGATACCAGTCTTTAATATGCGGAGGATCTGTAGACTGTCATTTCTGGGCCACCAGCAGTGGAGCCGCCAACTGGAGAATATAGAAATCCTTCCTCTTGTATTTCGGCCATATTTCTTTGTCCCGTTGTGCCATTCCCAAGAGACATTCACTTCTAAGTAGTTCCGCTGTGAGAGCGAAATTGCCCTCATGTTCCTCTTCACCTCTTTCCAGAATTGGAGAAATTTGGTACACAACCACCAAACGTATATCCAATCCCCTCTCCCGCCATATTCCCTCCAACAAGAGACCGGAATAGATAAGGTGTAGTCACTCAGGGGTATGGAGCCATTGGAACAATAGTTTGAACCAAAATTCCCAGATTTTTTTATGTCCTAGTCATTCTGGGGATGTCTGACCAGAGTTGGGACCACAATTCCTATGTTGCCTTGAACCGAAGGGTTTTTGCCCAGGCCATCTGATATGTGGGGAAGTTTTGCAAAGCTTCATCAGTTAAGAGCTTGTATATTTTAGAAATCAAATGTTCTCCCGAGATAGAAGTCAGGAACTGCTCAAACGACGTGAGCGCTCTTAGAGCTGCTTACTTGTTAGATGGGCCCACCAGCCAGTGACGAACTTGAAAGTATTGAAAGCGCCGGCTCTCCTGTAGAGCCAGCTCTTCTTTGCATAAGGAAAAGGATCTGATGTCCTGCCCCACAAACATGTCACAGAACTTTGTACATCCCACCCTTTACCACTGAGGGAAGGAGCTGACGTCTACGCCTGGGGTGAACTGTGGGTTTGCGAATAAAATGGTAAAGGGGAAGGGAAAAGTAGGGAAGGCTATGCATTTTTTTAAATAAGATTTGTGTTTTTTAAACGCTGTTGGTATTGGTGTAATCGTATGATGTTTCTATGACTTTGTTGGTATAGATTCGGTCCACCAAATGCTGCGAGTCTAGTGTTGCTTGAAAACATAGCCCTGCCGGTGTATCCTTTAATGTTCATGTGATGTATGAATAATGACTGCAGGCATACCAGAAAGTCCCCCTGATCTTAAAGTTCCTTTGGAACTATCAAGATGTGCACATCTGCACAATGCGAGATTGCAGTGCATGTTTGTGTTGCATTTGTTAAGTAACCTGGTTGAAGACACTGGGCGGGGTTGTTGAATTGTGAATGCAGTTTGGCATATATCGGGTGTGATGTGCTCCTGCAAATGTGGCCACTGTGGTACTGGGGAAATAGTGAGTAGAGGCATGTGCACATCACGGGCATCCAGGCATATCTTATTAACACCAAAAGCACTGGCCATCCTTTTAGACGATGACCTGATAGTCCCCATGCCGGACAGTTCATAGTTTGTTCTGTAGAGGTGGATGTCCAGGTCTAAGAGTCAGACGAGTGTTGTGTAGAAGATTCCCAGTGAGGAACTGGAGATCACTCACTGCATGGAACTGTAGAAACACAAACTGCTCAGAAGGACCTCCTGACATCCAGCAGAACCTGCTCACTAAAGATCCTTAAGTGGACCCATCCATCCAACCCTTGCTGACGATCCCACACTACTGTCTAACAAACCACCCAGACACCTGGTCCTGCCTCCCATGCCTACCAGGACCCGTGGCTTATTCTAGACAATGCACAACACCTGGCTGTTTCCATCACACGCTTAACCTAGTCATAGAGATGATGACTTTATGAACTGTGAAAAAGTATTTTTTTTAGCACTCCTGATCCTATCAGATGAAACATTTCCTAGTTACTAATTAACTAATTAAATCCCAACAATTATTACGCTCTGATTGAGGTGTGAAGCAAAGACGATTCTAGTCGTGGCCGGCCATCGGTCGGCTCAACACATTTGAGGCAAACAGAAGAGGGTTATAAATCACATGTTGTTAAGAGTGGAAGTATATTTTGATTTGAACCACAGGACGTCACGTTCTTCTCACTGACTGACCTGGGCAGATCGCCCATTTTCATTGAACAGAATGTATGCCACAACTGCGTACATTTCCTCAGTCAGTGGTAACATTTGGCATGACAGAAATTTCGCAAAAGACTCCTGTACATTACTGCAACCCCCCCAACTTGTAAAACTAACCTAATTGTACTTGTATGCTTGCCTCCCAATATATAAGACCTCTCAACTCCCAACGAGCCACACAACCCCGTAACCCTCCAGTCAAGCAACTGCTTGCCCTGGTTATCGACCCGTTCATCACCCCATTGAATACCCTTCAGACATGAAATTAACCACTGGATCGCCTAAAGTAAGGCTTCGGTAAAAGTTGAAGTATATCTCAAGCCTTTAATCGATTAATGCTGCCTTAGAGGGCAGTGCTACATTATGCATAGCTCAATCAACACAATATAGTCTTGGCTCAAATGGAACATTCCATTTCACATTTTAGGTGAAGGTTTTTTTCCAATCATTTTTTAAACACACCGTAATGTATCTGGTGTTTGCTAAAATTGCACCAACGCTCCTACCAAAAGGCTGCCAGCCTATACTACGCTGATGATCCCAAATAAGTCTGAAACCAGGTTGTCGTTGCACGCAGTCTTGAGCAATTCCTCTCTTGGGTTGATAAAGGTTGGTCTAAAGTCACACTGCCCTGTAAGACAAAGGCAATTTTCTGGAGCAAAACGCTTGCATTTAAGCTACAGGCATACCCACAATGCCTTGCTGATGTGGCTCTGAACTGGAGGTGAACCTCCTGCAATGGCTACCAGGTGACGCTGTGGCATGTGTAATTTAGCTCAAATTAAATGTTCTATTCAACATTTCAGGTGAAGGTTTTTTTTTGCCAATCCTTTTTAAACTTACCCTAACTTTGATGGTGTTTGTTTCATATCTAGCTATCTAATAGTGAGGTTGGCTTACTATCCAATTTCTGCCTTTCAAAGACATCTCTATAAAAAGAGTTTTTAATCCCCTTCTTTTTACACACCTTTTACAAGCATATTACTTGCTTTCCATGACTCCAGCCCAAGCCCTATCCTCATCATGCCAGCCACTCCACCTCCTGCATAGAGCAGACGGGATCCCAGAGTCCATTTTTTTCCTCAATTTTCAGCACCGCCCCAAACATTTGCATAGAAATAAGTCAACTGAACCAATTGTATCCATTAATTGCCCCAATGGTCAGCACAGTAGGATACAATGGCTGAAGGGGTGTAATGCATCAGCTGAGTTTCCATCGCCTGTGTCCCACTGTGCCTTAAAGGTCATGCAGACCAGGAAGGCTATGCCTTCTCGATAGGGTTACCAGATCAGGGATCGAAATAAAGGCATTTCCTTGCTATCAAGCGTCGCCCAGTAAGCAGGACTAACTCTGCTCGATGAGGGGCTCGTACATAGGGTGCCGTAAATCTAACTTCAACCCATGAAGCAAACTATAGCCTTTGCTCCATTATGTGGGAACCATTTTGCCTTGTCGACGTAACCATATCCTACCCCGACTTAATGTTGCAAAGGTATAATTGCATGACACCAGTTGGCCTGGGAAATATAAACTAGCTCCCGGTAACTGTTGCGGTCAAACTAACAGGGCCCTTGCTGCTAGGAGCTAAATGTGTGTGTGTTACTCCTTGTTTGGTTGTTGTGACCTCCTACCGTGAACAATATACACAATTCTCAGTACATACCAGGCCTCTTTCATTCATGAGTCTGCTCGAGTTGCAATGGCTGCAGCTGCTTCCATTGGACATTGTTGGTGGTAATATGATTTACATAACCTACTTACCGATGTGTCCCATGAGGAGCCTGAGCGTGCCCACAGCATGACGACACTGATTAACGTGTGAGAGAAAAGTACACTTGTCAGCAGGGACCATGACTCAAATCCATTCGATACAGTGACCCGAGGGGGAGGAGGGGGGACTGAAGGAGCGTTTTTTCGAACTCTGTAGGTTTTTGTTCTCCATTATTGTGAACTTTACACGGAGGATCCATTTGCTGACACGTGACACATATTTTTGCATGCATGCACGCTTACAAAATGATATGATATGATACGTTTTTTATAACGCGCTTAACACCCAGACGTTTCTAAGCGCGCCCCGGGGATCAAATCTGTGTTGCTCTGTTTGGTCTTGCTCCCAAGGCAAGCCCGTTGCCCCCGAGCGATCCTCCCGAGAATATGTGCAAACAGCAAGCTGTAGCATGTGTGTGATTTACCTAATGATGGCTGCAGCTTTGGCGGGCAAATTTACGACTGGTGAAGTGAAATAGACAACATCCGCCCCTAATTTTGCTTCTCGAGCAGAGCAGATTTTTTGCATTTTGTTTTCCAGCCTGAAATTTCGGTTTGTGCCCAAAATTTCGAATATGTGCCTGACATTATGGTGAATTCAGGTATGATGCCCAGTGATAGAAGGGGGAGCTCCAAGATGGCACTTTTTCCGAAGAGGCACAAGACCTTGCACAGGCCATGCAGATGGCGGATTCTGCCCCAGCCCTCCACTCCCCAGAGGCACAGGTTTGACCTGAAATAGCCACATTTTCCTATAGAGGTAGTCTAAATCCAGGCCTCAAGTGCCGAAAGCCTGATGCATTTGGAATCATTGTATGCAAATTTATCTCATGAATATTAACGGTAGTTATCTGGAAAATCCAACATATTTCCGGCCCTGGAGGCCTAGAGTTGGCGCATAGACCATTCCGATCCTTGCGGTTCAAGCGCAGGCATAATCATGTGATTACCCTTTGACCTCTCTTTGCTAGAGGCAGATTTTATTTTATTGCATAGTAATATTTGCATGTTTATTTCTGCAACAGGTCCTATGCCCCGGGTGGTCGCCCGGCTTAGCCTAACATGGCGCATGAAAGGGTGAATATTGACGATGACGAAGAAGAAGAAGACACCAACGTGGAAAAGGAGGAGGAAGGAAGATGCCAGGCTTGCGCCACTTGCGACAGGATCCACAAGTACATCTCCAAGTGGATACTCCCGGAAGATGTTCGCGATACCTACCTGGAGAGAGCCAACTGCATCCCTCCCCCCATCTTCATCATCTGCATAAGCATCGTTGAGGTAATGAGGGCACACCTTCTTGACATCCAAGTCCCAGGGTGTCCCACTTGGTTTGGACCATCCTGAAGGTATATAGGCTAAAGGGGGTTGTGGCATTAAAACCACGATGAAAGGAAGTGTGGTTTGGTCCAGTAGAAATGACAAAACAAGGCCAGACAGACAGACATTATCAGGGCAGGAATTGACTGGGGAGGGGACACATGTATCTCAAACGCAATAAGACCATAACCTAGGCCCGTACAAAATCATGCCTTTAGGGGTCCTGTGGGAAAGCAAGTCGGAATCAAATTGTGAATTGAATGGGAAGGCCGTAAAATAAAATAAATTGAGCTTTTATACTGAGTTTCATGCCAGAGACCAGCCTCTATGCGTGGAACCGGGATTCAGACCCGTGACGCTCTGCATTGTCTGGCTTCCAAGACAAATGCATTGCCCCTGTGTTATCCCCGGGTCCATAGGGTTTGTGAATTCTACTTTCCTACAAGACACCAAAAGAACAATAATTAGCTTTTTACACTGGGACCTGCTACAGAAGCTCTTTCCGCTTCCCAAGCATTACTAAACTAAATGGCAGTCAGTCTATTGGCCTGGGCGGGATAGAGGGTAAGCCGGGTCAGCCGAGAATCAATACTGCGAGCTGCAGGCTGAACAAGGATGATAATAATAATTGGTATTTTTATATAGCACTTCATGCCAGATTCCTCCAGCCTCTAAGCGCTGTAATAACAGGCCTTATTGTTACCTCAATACATGTCGCTCTGTTTTTTGACCACAGAAGGCTGAGCCAGCCGTGCCGCGGGGGTCCAGCTTGTGAAGTGCCTACTGACCCCATGTGAGAGGCGAACACTTAACTCACAAACTATTCCCCCAGGAAGTGAGTGTTCAGCTAACAGAGCTATGTTACCAATACTATATTGAAAGACTCTAAAAGGCCTTCTCATAGAGGCCTGTTTTTTAAAAAAAGTAATATGCCACTACAATTGGAAAGACCCCTTAAGTCGAATCCATATTCTACACTGTATGCCAACATCGCAAACCCCCTCTCCGCTCCCGCAATCTTCACCTCTTCTCTCCTCCACACCCCCCCCCCACTCACCACTTGCAGGAGGCTGGACTGCCAGTAACAAAATGACCTGAACAAAATGTTGTGAACTGTTTTTTTTACAATTTTTAGAACATTTCTAACTCTTTCTAAACAATGGTCTGTGCTCCTGGTCAACTTTTAGAAACTTTACACTTTTTTTAAGTCATTTTGACAGGTAATATTTTTTTTTACTACTTATCAATTCACAACAATTCCTAAAACTGGCCTTTCTGAACCCAACAAGTGTTTAAAGGTTTTCGAAGCAAAGTTCATTATCTATATCACTCAGTTTATAGCTGGTGCTTTTTACATTGTACATGGAAACCTTTCGGCAATTGAAGCTATTACTTAGTTGATATTTTAAAAACAGTGAGTGGAATTTCCTAGTCCAGCTCGCCAGCTAACAATCAGGTAAACCACCCAACACTCACACTACTGAGGGACTTCAATATCTCGTTAGATGTGCCAAACAACTCCATGACCCAACCCGTGGTTGCCAGTCCGGAGGCACTCAACCACTCCTGACATATCACAGGTCCAACCCACTCTGGAGGTCAAACGCTTGATGGAATCTTCAGCTCCTATGTCCTCGTCTCTGTATCTAGTCCCAAACCACTCATCTGGACAGATCACTCTGCCATCCCTTTCTCTATCCACACTCCACACCCTCCACCCAAGACTCACCCTGCCCGCAAAGGTACTCCCTGACCTTGTGGAAGCCCTGCTACACAGTCTCCCAGCACCGTCGACCTAAGATAGACCATTAACCATTGAATTCTTTGACTCCTGGCTTAAAGAATCACTACTGCCTCTCACCCCATCACGCTCCGCAGCCTCTCACAAAGGAGCATCCCCCAAATGGTTCATGCCCCACCTGAAGACCTTAAAAAGCCAAAATAACTCTCTTGCGCAGATGGCAAACATCTAAAACCCCTCTCAGTAGATCTATGTTCGCTCACCACCACCATAATAACAAATCCGAGATCCGAAAGGCCAAAAAGGCCTATTACAATAAATGAATACTGAACTGTCGCAACAGCAGCAAAGCGCTCCACAGGATCATCTCCGAATTCGTGAAACCCTCCTGCACCTACGCCCTGACCATGCCTATACGCAAACGCTCTGCGACTCCCTCTCAGTGCATTTCTACAACATATCTCTAGACAGGATGGCAACCCTTAATAACACATGTTAAACCCCAACCCCCTGGCTCACACCTGCCCCTCCTGACTCCACTTCTCCGACTGCCAGAATGCCATCTTTCGACTCTTTCAACCCTATCTGGAGAGACAAATTCCTTGATCTACTATCCGGCAGCAGACCGTCTGGATCCCCCCTTGACCCCTGTCCGGCCTCTCTTCTGAAAGAAATATTCAAGCAAAGTCCATACTAAAGGACTCCCTCACCTCTGGCATCTTTCCTGAGGCCTTTAAAATAGCGCATTTCAAACCTCTTCTGAAGAGGCATCCCTCGACCGCATTGAGTGTAAGAATTACAGGCTGATTTCCAACAACCGATTCTTGGCGAAACTCATTGACTGCGCTGCATACTCTCATCTCAACCATTTTCGTAGAATCCAACAACCTACTCGACCCCGCTCAATCAGGCTTCAGGCCACGCCATGGAACAGAAACCACTCTGATCTCGATCTGGGATGATCTCAAGGTCTCGGCAGACTCAGAGGGCTGTGCAGCGCTGGTTCTCCTTGACTTGTCACCCGCTTTTGATACCGTTTACCATTCTATCTTCCTTGACTGACTCCACTCCCTAGGAATCTGAGGCTCGGTCCTCAAATGGATTACCTCATTCCTCAACAACCGGAAACAATTCACTTTCCTCTCCCCTTTTCTCTCAACGGCTCGCACCGTGAATACTGGAGTACCACAAGGCGCCTGCCTCTCTGCTCTCCTTTTCAACCTCTATCTGACCACTCTACCAGGGATCATCCGTGCGCATATCCTCCCCATGTACAACTACGCTGACGATACCCAAATTATCCTGAGAATTCCCAGAACAAGCTTCAACCCACAACCCGACCTTGAAGCTTGCCTCAGAGACATTGACCGATGGATGACAGGAAACCACCTCCTTCTGAACCCAGATAAAACGGAGATGGTGTGCGGCAACACTGCCCTTCTCCCGCAACCCCTCCCATGGCCCCTCTCCCTTGGCACCCCCCTCCTACTTCCGAAATAGTCAAAAACATTGACTGCACTATGAACTCGGACTTAACCCTTTGCCATCAGATCAATAATGTATCAAAATCCTGTCACTACCACCTCAAGCTCCTAAGATGCATTTTCCCTTACCTCACCTACTCCAACAGTCTTGCTGCTATAATGTCCAACATTATGTCGAGACTGGACTATGCCAACTCCTTGTATCTGGGTACACCGGCATACCAACTTAACAAACTCCGAACAGCCCAAAACGCTGCCGCCCGGCTCCTTCTTGCACTGGGACACAGGGTTCACATCTCCCCCGCTCTCCACACCCTTCACTGGCTCCCTATTGGACAAAGGGCCACTTTCAAAATCCTTTGCATTACCCACCGAGCAGAACACTAGACCGGCCCAGCATACTTACAGGAGATGATTACACCCTACCACCCATCACGCACCCTAAGGTCAAGCAATGACTTCTTACTAGTGATTCCACCCTCCAATTCATCAGGATTGGAGGATCTGCCTACTGAATCTTAGCTCCAACTCTGTGGATCTCACTCCATACTCATATTTGACACACCCTAGACTACATGGCCTTCCGTGAAGCTCTAAAAACTTGGCTTTTCCATAAACAAGGATTAGGAGCGTCTAAGGCCGCCGAAACTCACCAAAATTCTAGAATGATAGAATTGGAAAGTAGTTACAGACGGCCAACAAGTGTTTCTAGGGATACCGACGGAAGGGATCACAAAAACCGATCAATGAGACATCAAGGTAGAATTAGGACCTGTGAGGCCACAGTTGGCAGCCTTAGTGTCCTGCAGGGTCTAGGATATGCATCTACTGACTCTCCGCTTCCTGATACTACTACACAGGCCCAGCAGCCTCTCGTGCCATCAAGTTGATCATACCCATTCACTCCATATCTTGCTTGACTACATACCTAACACACAAACCCACCCAAAGCACTAAAACAACCGGGCTCGACAATAACCCTATCCAGCCTGTCCTTTAGCACCACTGCCTCGGTAGGACTACAAGATATATCCCGACCTATGACCAGTATCCTGCCAAGACCTACCTGTAACCCACCATAAACCACAACCTGGGACCCGGAAAATGGGCTCCCTGACACACAGTGCTAAGCCTAACAATAATGACCCTCTGACCGTGCAAATCATAACTCCGATCCCAACCTGTGAATCTACCTCAGCGTATGCTACCACGAAACATGAGGATGATCACTGCCAGCTCATCCAGACCCAGAATGTAACCAGGAATAGTGGGCCCCTAAGAGTAAATCATCCACTCCAGACACCTCTCCTACCACCACGCTCACTCCACACTTTACACCAACAAACAATAGAGCGCATCTTTACCCCTAGATCAATTTCGGCCTAGCTGCACACGTACAAACAATTCTCCATGAACACCTCAACAACCTGTTAGAATGCAGCTATACCCCAGGAATACATTGGCCAGCAGCACACATAAACGTCCTACAGAGGCCGAATGCCGCCAGAATGCAGTCTCAGAGACCAACCACCTAACTGCACCCATTCGACTGATCTCTCACTACCACCGCACCTGGTGTTAGGATGCAGCCACAATCACGCAAATCACACTGGCTGCACACAAATCGAGTGCACCCAAGCACTGTATTCTACAGTGTCGACTGACCTGGATGGATCTATGCGATTACTGCGACCCCCAGAAGTCCGACGGCCGAAAAAGCCTTTTGTTTTTTCAACCCCCATTACAACACATACATATGCGGGGGGAGACCTCCGCAGGCCCCCTATACTTGTATTATATCCCATACTCCACCTACCACCACATATATATGTGGTGTAAGGTGGCTCGGAAAAGAAAAAAAACAAGTTGGATATTTTGGCAGTCGGAATTCTGGAGGTGACATTTTGGTATATTTTCACCTGGACTACGGTCTTCAAGGGTGGTCAAACCACAAGCACCTTGAAATCATACCAATGATATATAGGGCGCTATATAAATGCCAAATAACAATAAAAACAATTTCATCAGTGACACAGCTTTTTATGTCCTGTGCAAAGCTGCCCTTTTCCTCTGGAGATTCAAATTCAAGTAAACATGATTTTTTAAACTCTAGTTTTGGACTCATTGCTACTTTTGTATGTCATTCCAGATGGTTTAACTGTGAAATGCGAGCGACATATAGTCACCGTTGAAATAAAAATGTGTATCCACTATAACGATGCGTTGCACTTTCCACCAGGTTTCCGTTGCAGCGCTCATGTGAAAGTGCATGCCCACACATGGCAATTCCTGTGCTGGAAGGCCAGGAAGGAGTCCAACAAGCAAGAGGGCTTAAACAACGAGGAGCAGCCATTTTGAGTATATCGTCCTGAAGAAGTCATTATCACTGCAAAAAAACAACATGCATTGGCAATGCCAATAGTTTTGGCCTTTACTGTGTTTGCATTTTGCATTTATAGGCACCAGGGTGTAATATCACCCCAGAGATATTCATGGCCCATTGATTCCCGCGCGATAAAGACATACGCCGTCAAACGCACTCTGTGTGTTATAACCCCCATCGTTGCAGGCACCCACCCCCACCGAGCTACTCCACCCTGTTTGCAACATGTGCCTCTGTGTATTCGCACACATCACTGTCCCCTCCCCCACCTGCTCCCAGAGAAAGCTTGCACCCCCTATCCTGCCCTCCCATGCCTAGCTCCGACTGTCCTATAGGGCAATGTCCGAACCCCAACACAAAATACCAGTTCTTGCATGGTTTATTGAGCAGAGTGGGCCACTTTGAGTTAATTCGTCACGAAGCTAGGGGTTTCGACCAGTGTTTCTGAATGAATATCCTTTAAAATGCACACTCTGCCTCACATTCTATCGAACAACACCCCCCCAACCTTTGGGTCCTTCTCAACAGTGTCACCAATGGAACAAATTGGCATTTGTCACTGTGCAGCTTCTCTGTTGGTTCCCTGCCCCACAGCGTTCTAGAGGACCTGCCCCATTGTGGAATGCCTCATACACCCCCCAGGTCAGTTGGTCCTCCCAGTGCCCATTGCCCTAACCATCCAGTAGTTGCACTGCCACTCTCGAAATTCCAGCCAGTGCCGCTATACTGTCTGTGATTCCCGAAATGCACCAAAGTAAGACATGCAATAAACGAAGATGTGTAATAACCAAATTAGGCATGCCGGCACCATCTCATAACCACTTCCAGCTCGCTGTCATTCATGCCGGCACCCCGTCACAACCACTTCCAGGTCGCTGTCATTCATGCCGGCACACCATCCCAACCACTTCCAGCTCGCTGTCATTCATGCCAGCACCCCGTCACAACCACTTCCTCTTGCTGTCATTCATGCCAGCACCCCGTCACAACCACTTCCTCTTGCTGTCATTCATGCCAGCACCCCGTCACAACCACTTCCTCTTGCTGTCATTCATGCCAGCACCCCGTCACAACCACATCCAGACATCCAGCTCGCTGTCATTCATAACGGTACCCCATCACAACCACTTCCAGGTCGCTGTCATTCATCCCCGCACCCCGTCACAACCACATCCAGACATCCAGTTCACTGTGATTCATGCCAGCACCCCGTCACAACCACTTCCAGCTCGCTGTCATTCATGCCGGCACCCGTCACAACCACTTCAGCTCGCTGTCATTCATGCCGCACCCGTCACAACCACTTCCAGCTCGCTGTCATTCATGCCGGCACTCCGTCACAACCACTTCCAGCTCGCTGTCATTCATGCCGGCACCCCATCACAACCACTTCTAGCTCGCTGTCATTCATGCCGGCAACCCGTCACAACCACTTCCAGGTCGCTGTCATTCATGCCGGCACACCATCCCAACCCCTTCCAGCTCGCTGTCATTCATGCCGGCACCCCGTCACAACCACTTCCTCTTGCTGTCATTCATGCCGGCACCCCGTCACAACCACTTCCTCTTGCTGTCATTCATGCCGGCACCCCGTCACAACCACTTCCAGGTCGCTGTCATTCATCCCCGCACCCCGTCACAACCACATCCAGACATCCAGCTCACTGTGATTCATGCCAGCACCCCGACACAACCACTTCCAGCTCGTTGTCATTCATGATGGCACCCCGTCACAACCACTTCCTCTTGCTGTCATTCATGCCAGCACCCCATCACAACCACTTCCTCTTGCTGTCATTCATGCCAGCACCCCGTCACAACCACATCCAGACATCCAGCTCGCTGTCATTCATAACGCTACCCCATCACAACCACTTCCAGGTCGCTGTCATTCATGCCGGCACACCATCCCAACCACTTCCAGGTCGCTGTCATTCATCCCCGCACCCCGTCACAACCACATCCAGACATCCAGCTCTGTGTGATTCATGCCAGCACCCCGTCACAACCACTTCCAGCTCGCTGTCATTCATGCCGGCACCCCGTCACAACCACTTCTGCTCGCTGTCATTCATGCCAGCACCCCGTCACAACCACATCCAGACATCCAGCTCGCTGTTATTCATGCCGGCACCCCATCACAACCACTTCCAGCTCGCTGTCATTCATGCCGGCACCCCATCACAACCACTTCTAGCTCGCTGTCATTCATGCCGGCAACCCGTCACAACCACTTCATTTGCGGTGTTGAAAACACTTGACTAGGGACCCAAAGCCATTCCAGTCTTGCCTGACAAAACACCATACATCATGGGCATATCCAATCCCCAGGCCCGGACTGGACTATAGGGCAACAGGGAAATGCCCGAACTAAAAATACAAAATGTTGTCGTGGGGCAGTTCTTTTTTTTTTGGATCAATGTGGGGCACATTTTGGGGCAATGTGGGCCAGTTTGTTGATTTACTTCACTATGCAGCTAGTAGTTTTGATCAGTGTTGCTGAATAAATATCTTTAAAATGCACAATTTGCATCACATTTTTCTCAAAAAGCTCCCCCTTGGGTACTACTCAAACAGTGTCACAAAAGGACTGCATTGCCATGTGAAACTGTGGGACACTTTTTCATTGGTGCCCTAGATATTTATATCCCCTGGGGCGACCCTGCCAATCCCCACATAACCGCCTCGTGTTGCTCACTCCAACCCTCACATGCCTGCAAGGTAGGGTGACCAGATTCTCAAGACCAAAAACAGGGACAGCCAAAAACATAAAATAAAGACTCCCCCGCCCCCTAACCAGACCTCTCTCCGCCGCCATTCCCACAGTAGATGCATACAAATTGTGCACTTAGTGTGTTGATAAAAGCACGTAAATACCAAGCATGATACTGATTGAATTATTTATTTTTTGTTATATTTGTACAATGAACTTGACTGTTATTGGTATTTAGTGTCAAAATGTTGAGCATCTCAACTATAAAACACTAAAAAAAAGTAAATATTAATAACAAAGGTGTTTTTGCTCTGTTTGACATCCCATATCTTGCTATGTACTTTCCGCTCAGCTCGTCTCTGTGGTGGAAGTAGTTCATGCGTAAGGCTTGTACCTGGAACGTTAGGGGTACCAACCCATCCTAAGATGACAACATTCTTAACATCTAATACTGGTTATATAGTTGGTAATTGTTAGTGATAAAAAAAAACAGGACTATCACTCTCCCCTTGCCCAAAACCGGGACAGGGTTTTTAAAACAGAAAAACTCTTGGGACAGGGGGACAGATTTCCCAATCCCGGGACAGTCCTGGCAAACTGGGACGCCTGGTCACCCTAGCAAGGCAGCCGGTGTGCCGCGAGCTCCCGCGTTGAAATGTTCCAACTCTCATGTGAAAGGCTCCGCCACTGATACAAGAAATGTGCACGCAACCTGCACACCCATGGGGTCACAAACCGTCCTTGTGCCCCATCTGCTCCATTTTACATTTTGAAACCTGGTGTGTGCCTCCCACCATTGTTTCCCCCCCCCTCCTCTGTAGGGATATCTCGCTGTCCCCCTAGACCCGCCCTCCACACCTCAAGCTAATCCCTTCCCCACTGTGTTTCGGCGCCAGCACTCTGCCTGGCAGCTAAATTGGGGGTCATAAAACGTTCCCCAGACCCACTAGCCGGCCATCCACTCTACCTTTGCTTGCAGCTCCTTAACTGGACGTTCCTGCTCCTTCTAAATCGACATGCAAGATAATGCCTACCTGACATTATGGTTCGCCCCCCAGTACGTGCAACCAAACACATCAAGCATAACCACGGCCCCCATTCCCAGATGTAAAAACCTTCTCACATGTTGCAACACAACCCTATCGTCGTGGCTTTAAATTCACGTCCCGATCGATGGACTATAGGACTGTGCTGCATTTCCCCCACCATCCTCGGGGGTGCCTACGGTGAACACCTAACTGCGAGATGGATGGAGCACGCAGGTGGAGTGGAGGGGGGTGTGTTCGGGTACACATGTGCTGCCCATTTCCCAGTCAAGGTGCAAAGAATATGGGCAGAAAGGAAATGTTGAAGGGGGTTCGGGCTGCTCAGGGGGCTCGCACCGCCGTAGCTGTGGCCCGTCTGCCCTCCCCCACAACCCCCGGCTATAAACCTAGTGCGATGGTCAGCAGAGCCGGCCCTAGGGGGGGGGGCGAGCTGGGCGACCGCCTGGGGCACCACGAACCCCCCCAGGGCGCCTTTTGCCCCAGCCACGCCAGCTCTTTCAAGGGCTCCCCCAAGCTGGCGTTGTGGGACAAGGCGCACCAGGCGGCCTTTTACTGTAAAAGGTGCCCGCGGCGGTGTGTGCATTTAGAGGCGCCCCTCCGCCGTGGACAATTTTCACAAGAAAAGGTGCCATATGCCCCCCATCACGCCAGCTCCGGGGTGTCTTTCAAGCGCTCCCCCGAGCTGGCGTGGTGGCAGAAGGCGTGGCAGGCGCCTCATTGTCATTGAATGAACCCGCGATGGCGGGCTCATTCAATGACAATGGGGTGCTAACGGCACCTATTTAACTTCCTCGCCAGAGCGAGGAGGTTAAAACATTTTTTTTAAAAAAATTGCCCATCCTGGCCCCGCCACCTTCCGCCCCGCCCCCTGTTAACCAGGGGGGCGCCAGTTCGCCCAGGGCGCTGCTGGCCTTAAGGCCGGCCCTGATGGTCAGTCACCTGATGCAGCCTATGAACTCCCGGCCTAGCGACTGACTTTCCATAGCCCTGGTGAATAAGATCTCTTAGCAACTACCCCCCAAAAGCACTATCCTACCCAACTAGCCGACCCCTGTTTCCACAGGCCCTGACACAGCATGAACCCTGCCTGTTCCCCCTCCCCAACCATCGCTTCAAGGCACATCAGAATGCACATCGGGCTGTGTCGGGCACAGCGCCATGTTGTGCGTGCGGGGAGCAGTTCCTCTGACAACAGAGATTGCCCCGTTGACTACCCTTGACCATCATTGACGTGCTTACGCATTCAACCCTGGCCTGCCTGCCGCGATACCTCGTCCCGCACTCACCCCACCCCAATCCATCCCGACTTGCAAGCCTCACCTACCCATTCACCCCTGGCCTCCTTGCCGCGATTAGAAACGTAAAGTCGCGATTATTACCCTCACAAAGACCACCTGCATCCCATAACTACCACCTCGCTGGCAACAGAGGGAGGACAGGGGCTACATGCACAATTCTCCCACTACCCCCAGACCCTGTTGGTGGTTACTGGCGCCCCCCCAGCGCTGTCCGCAAGCCCCGGATCCCCCAAGGACTCAGCCTCACACGTCCTTGTGGTTCGGGCTTCCCGGTCGCTCTGCACGTCCGGGAAACGCCCCGTTTATTTATGCTGCACGCGGCGGCGTGCAACGTCACGCCGCTGCGTGAGCACCCCGTCATCAGGCAGTGCCACAGGCACCAGCGCACTCACCACGTTTCATATAAAACACAGAGCGCACGGAAGAGGAATTAAAGGAAAACAAGCCAGCCTTGGACAGGGTGGGATTGACACACAAGGCCAATCATTCCCGGCAGCCTCCTTTTCCACCCATTCCAAGCAGGGCATGTATTAAAGACAACACCCCACTGCAGGTTACCGCTTTCCAGGGACTATGCTCTGCAGCTCCACAGTGGCACTACTTCTGCCTTCGGACACGACACAAAGGACCAAAGGGATTAGTCCGACGGGATTTCAATTTTAAAAACGCATTGGTGCTTCCACATGAAAATCTAATAGGCTTATAGTTAAATGCAGTCATTTTGCTTTTACTTAGGAAGCGCGCACAGCTCACCGGCAACAGCAGCAGGCCTGCAGACGTCGACGAGAGGGTGAAGGCCCAGCTTGTGCTTCGGCCATTTCATCGCCAAGCATTGGCATTTTGCCATGCCAATCCCATACACTGCTCCCAAATTCCCATTTACAGTTTTTATACAGTAGCAATGTTTTGCCAATATTTTGGTGGTTACAATACCAAAATGTGCCAAGACCAAAAAGGGGCACAGTAGTGCACCGGAAAAAGTGTAAAAAAATGATTCACGGTCATCAGCCTGCTCTGTACATATCACAAAAATAGGTAAAATATTTCTTTAAAAAAGCTGTAGTGTCCCTGCAGCTCTCCGCTAATGGCAAGTTGTGCTGCAATGTTGAAACAAGGGGAACAGAAATAGGAGAAGAATAGGATTAAGTGTACTATTTGTGAATGTAAATATATAGAGATGATAATTTGTGAATGTAAATATATAGATAATTTGTGTTAGGTTGTGTTCTGATTGCTTTATAAATAATTCTTGATTTTATTTCCTTAAATAGGATTTCATATGTTAGATTGTACATTTTATTATTTCATGTTGATGTTGAAAAGTCAAGATTTATCTTGATTAAAACAACAATAATAAAAATAAAAAAATAGGAGAAGCTTTCCCTGTATGGGGAGCCCGAAGGACTATAAATATCATTAGTTGAGCAAGAGAGTGGGGCTAAAATCACCGCCCAACTCTCTTAGACACCTAATCAAGTAACAGGTATGCTGGGGCTCATTTAACATCTATGGAGAAAAGATGAAGTAAGAGACATCATTCCTAACAGAAGGCCAAGACATCTCTAGGTGAGCAGTGGGATATGTCTGTGCTAGGATTCCTATAGGATACGTTTTGTGTAATAATTCCTATCCTAAAGCCATATTTTATTTTTTTATATAGTGATTACAGGATTTCTGAAGACATCAAATGTGTAGGATTTTGAATCCTGAAACCCATGAGTCAATGAACGAATGATGAATCCAGCCATGAATGAGAACATTCTATTGTGTCTATTTCAGCTGGCCATATTTATATATTACGCAGTCTGGATGACGCAGAAGCAGTTCATGACTCTCGATCTTGGCGTGTGGGAGAGCCCTTATATCTACAAACCTGACAAGAGAGAACAGGCCTGGAGATTCCTGTCCTACATGCTTGTTCATGCTGGGTAAGTACACACAGTAATGGACCATCACACATCCGGTAACCCCTCCATAATGCTTATCAGACCAAGGTATAAACCTGATCCCTAATAATACCTTTTAGCACAAAAACAACGGTTCATTGGCAGAACAAATTATCACAGTGCGGATATCAATATGGGTGTCAATTGCACATAAGATGGTTTATCTGCACATGCAGCAGCTCGTGTGTGAACACTGTTTCCTATCAATGTGGAGTGACTCACATGCGTTAAGAGCAGGGGCACCAAAGGGTGCCTATCCACTTGAATATGTGAAGAGAGCAGCCAGTCCAACATTCCTCATGGGATTGGCACAAGAGGGTGAGGGAAGGGGTGAGTGGGGGATGGGAGACGTAAGAAACATGGGCGGTTGTGCGTAATACGTCAGGTACTTAGTGGGCAAAGCGATGTGAGTGAGGGTCCTTCGAAATAAATCGCTTGTTTATAGTTTACCCCGTGACGGTGGGTGAGAGCTATGATGGCACCACGGGTGAAGCTTGTACAACAGAGGCATGCTGGTGACTCAGGGGCCTGGGGTCAGTGTGGGGATCGACCACACGGACCACGAGGGCTCTCGTGATCCTGTAGATGTTCAGATGCGAAAGATGGACACTCTCTAGATCTACCTTAGTTTATACTGACGTAGAGTGAGCATTTTAGAACATGGACTCGATAACGACCATTTTTAAACAATTGATTTAGTGGACCACACTGATCTCCCCTGTTGATTACAATACCCATGGGTGGATTAAAATATACAATCTAATAGGTTTGAAGAGCTGATACAGCATCAGATACCTGACAGAATCTAATACTCAGTTCTGTCAGTACACCAACAGCTGATTAGTTGTGGTCCCCGTTCATGAATTTGTGTTCTTAGAAATGTATTCGAATGCCGGAACTGTTAGCGCTGAGGGGCAGCTTTCTTCATACAATCCCTATTAGATAGGCGTTCCATCATACGCTTCCCAGGGACAGGCACTCCTGTCAGGGACAGGGTGTTCTTCCCTTAGGGACAGCTAGTACATTGTTTTACCATATAACAAGTGTTCACTCACCACTGATATGCGCACTGTGATAATTTGTTCTCCCAATGAACCGTTGTTTTTGTGATAAAACATAGATTTGTTTAACGGTTAGGGAAGGTATTTGACTTTCCTTGTGTCTTTGAACCTACCCTGTTGTTTGTACCCCTAATAATACCTGTCACCGATGGAAGGGACATATATGCAAGTTATGTGTGTTCAAAGAGAGGGTAAACATCCCCCATACCTTTAACCACCGTACATCTTCTAAGCCAGGGGCTTGCAAACTGAGGCTCTCCAGATGTTTTGGACTACGACCCCCATGATCACTCTCCATCGACTATGCCCACTAGGTAGGATGGACATTGTAGTCCAAAACATCTGGAGAACCCAAGGTTACAGACCCCTGCCTTATCCTGTCTTTGATTGGCATGCCAGTGCCTCACTTGCAATATGACATCACCTGATTCTATCTGCTCCTTGTTTCACATCACTGCATTTGTTATGCCTAGTGGAAGTTCTACTTAACCAGTTACCAAGTGGTTTTAATTCGATCCAGATCATATCTGTGGTGATATGACATAGAAAAAGGGCTTGTTCTGGGCATTGCTCCAGGTACATGGAACAGCCTATTCCGGGGTGCTGTGAGTCCAATCTGCCACAACTCCTTTTGACAGCGTTGGTTTCATGCTTCATTTTCCCAGAGTGCAGGCTACCTCCCAGGCTCTGGTTGGCAGAGGGACCCCCGTAAGGGTGGGCAAAGACCCATCCAAATCCAGATGTGGGTCTTGGTGCAGACTCTTAGGCTCCATGGTTACAACCTTGCTGCCTGTCTGAGGGCACTGATGTCTTCTCTTTTGAAGAGGGGACAGTCTTTCCTGTCCCTACCCCTGTCTGAGTTGGGGCCTTCCATGATTGCACCCCCTCTTCCACCTCCCACCCTTGCTCCTTGCCGAAGACACCTTCTGGAGTAAGCATGTGCTCTAAAATGCCACCATTCCTGGGGTGGTCTTCATTCTGCCTGTTTTCAAGGGGACATGCTTCCCCAGGTACAGGGCTAGTTATGGATCCAGGAAGCACGTGGTCCCTCGTCAGCATGCAGAATGCCTCTATGCCAGATGTAGTCAACCTGCGGATCTGCTCATGACATGCAATCCATTCATTGATTAGGGCTCTGCAGGTGTTCTGACCTACAACTCCCATGATCCCTCATCATTGACTATGCTTGCTGTGGCTGATGGGATTTGTAGTGCAATCTGTCAATCCGAAGGTTGCTTATCTCTGTTCTATGCGAATGAAAGAGTTGTCCTATTTGAATATATGCCAGTAGAAGTTACAGTATATTTGATTATTAAAATAGACTGTGGAAAATCAAGTTTGCAGCCTTTGCACTATCGCATGTCCTGTACATTGTCGCCCACCCTTCGAAATGGGAAACACCCTATACCATCATACTGCCTCTTGCAATTGTTGGGGTACAAACCCCTCAACCAGCCACCAATCCTCGCCCAAAATTCAAGCCTATATTTTTTTATCAATTTTTGTATTTTTGTTTGTTGATGTTTTTACCTGTATATTGGTGTAGTCTTTATATCTGAAGTCGATATTTTTCAATGGATGCCATATACTGTGGCTCTTGTGGCTGTGATTACAGTATGCTTTGTTCGCAGAATTCAGCACATATTGGGAAATGTAATTCTGCAGCTTTTCCTGGGGATTCCTCTGGAGATGGTCCATAAAGGGCATCGTGTTGGCCTGGTGTATCTCTTAGGAGTTATTGGAGGTTGGTCTATTTCTGTACAGTCTCAATGTGGCCCATTTTTCATCTTTGCTGTGCTCTCAAAACTCAACTTCTTGCACAGAACCATTGCTATTTCTTTCTGCCTCTTCTCTTTTGCTTATATTCTCGTTAACATTTATTTAATTTCAAAATGTATTTCTATTGCTCTTGCTTAATTGATTGTTTCTTAACTGGTATTGTTTACTTATTGTTAAATCCATGTTGCTTTTTTATTGTTATGTGCTTTGTTCTATCTTGTGTTTGTGCAGTGCCTCTTTGCCCCTCAAAGTTATGTTATGTTACATGTATTTATAAAGTTCACGTCCACCAGAGGCATCTTGGCGCTAAAAGTATAACACATCCAGCTAAAAACCACACCAGAATATCTAGAAAAGGAAGGTTTTCAAAGAGCGCCTAAACTGGAAATGATCTTCAATGGCTCTAAGAGAGATAAGCAGAGTGTTCCAGAGTTTGGCCGCTGCGATGGAAAAAGACCGACCACCAGTCCTTGTTAGCCGGAAGGAGGAAACAAAATTAGCCAAGCGTTCTGAGAGCGCAGAGAACGCCCAGGACAGTGCGGTAGAAACTTGAGTTGTAGGTATTCTGCACCCTGATCGTAAAATGCACAGTGAACTATGCAGAAAGACATGAATTTATTCCGCTCACAGAGATGGCAAGCCAGTGGAGGGAGCCGAGCACCGGAGAGCTTTGGGTGCCATAACGGGTGTCAGCTGCGACACAAGCAGCCAGGTTTTGCAGAAGCTGAAACCGGCAAGTAAGATAAAGAGGTTAGTCAAGAAAAAGAATTACAATAGTCAATGCGACTAAGAACTAAAGAAACCATGACAGGGGCAAGAAGAGAGGAAGACAGAAATGGCAAAGTCTTGCAAAGAATCTTCAATTGAAGGGGACTGGCTTGGCAGATTGAACTAACTTGAGCCTCAGTAGACAGAGACGAAGACATTTTGAAGCCCACGTTTTTCACAGTAGTAACCGGTATAGGAAGAGGACCCAGAGCAGGAAGCAAGAAATAGAGAAATGGAAGAAGAGGGAGAGCCGGCGACTAGTACCTCCATCTTGTCCCCATTCATTTTGAGCCAATTGTTACTCATCCAACATCCCACCGCTGCCAAGGAGCTCTAAGCTGAGATGCCGCGCCAGGCTGAATGGAATTAAGGCGAACAATGATCTGGGTATCGTGAGCATAGGACTAGCAACGGAAGCTGTGCGAGTGAATGAGTTGGACAAGAGGCGGAATATAGATATTCAATAAAGTAGGGGACAAGGCGGCGCCCTGGGGGACCCCACAAGAGAGGGCACCAGGCCCGGAGAGCAAGAGTTTGGCTATGGTATAAGTGGGCTAGAGAATCCAGCCACACTCAGACGGGCTAACAGGAGAGAGTGGATACAGTGTTGAATCCAGCTGAGGGATCCAACAGTATCAATGTGCACACTCCCCCACCTGATGCACCAGCCTCATGAGATTGTCTGTCACTGAGATCAGAAGACCCTCCATGCCACAGGCAGGCCGAAATCCTGATTGAAAGGGGTCAAAGAACTTCGAGTTTTCCAAATAGGAACAAAGAAGAGGAGCAATCAAGCATTCTAACAATTTCATGAAAAAGGGAAGACGAGAGATTGGACGAAAGTTAGCAAGAACAATAGAGTCAAACAAGCGTTTATTCCCACAGAGGGATGACAAGCGCTTGCTTCAGTTCAGCAGGAATAGTGCCCGACCCACATAAAAAGTTCACAGCCCGAGTAATATGACGGGAAATATCCGGCATAATGTCCTTAAGAGTCCCTAAGGGAATCTGATCAGGAGGAGAGGCAGATTTAAGCCGCCTAGTGGCCACCGAAATATCCTCAGGAGTGAATAAAGGAAACAAATATCACGTGTGAGGAGGATCAGCCACCTGGGCAACAGGGACAAGAGCATCCGAGAAATGTATTCCGAATGCCCTCAACCTTGCTGATAAAAAACAAATCAGAGAGAGAATCGCACAGAGCTTGCGAAGGGACGACAAACGCATGAGAACTAGAACCACAAGAGCCCGAACGTACCAAGAATTCCCTTCGCTGATTTAAAGCACTCTCCACCATGTTGGTGTAGTAGGCGTATTTGGCACCCCGAATAGCTTGATTGCACTTCTTGCTAATTTGCTGGAGGCTCAGCTTATCATTGTGGCAATAGTTGAGGCGCACACATGCATGGTTTGCCTCCGACAACGTCGGCGGGATCCAAGGTCATCATTATACCAGGGTTTCGAAGGACTGCCACACAGCTTAAAAGACTTCACAGGTGCAAAGTGGTTGTGAAGAGAAGTAAACACCTGGGTAAGGAGGGAGAGGTCAACCAACTGAGCAATGCAGCATCTATCGTGAATAAAAGACACAATACCATCTTTGGCCACTGCGCGGCAGCAGCGTTTAGAAACCTCCTTGACGGGAGAATCCAGACGCCCAGTTGGAGAACGAATAACGAATAAGGGAAGGAACCAGAAGTGGTCGGACGAGGGAACTTGAAAAGCAGGAAATATGTCAATAAGTGAATCCACAGATAAAGCAAGGTCCAGAATATTACCCAACACAATGGTAGGTTCTGCAACATGCCAACTGAGTAGCGGATGGGGAAATCAGGACGTTAAACTTAAAATTAAAATCACATTTGAGAATTTGAGCACTTAGGAGTGTTCTCTATTAAATATCTCTATTAAAAAAAAAATATATGTGACTTACAGCCGCCATTTGGCTCTGGTGGAAAAATGTCTTAAGTGGAGAGTGGAAAATGCAAATCAATTTCTTTCTGTCGAAGGCAAAAGTAACTTTCCTTTTTTGTAACCCTCTTGTTGTAGTGTATTTTGTCCTGAAGAATCTTTGCATGAAGGGATTATTCTAAATGTAGGAGCCAGTCCTAGAAATAGCTGGTAATCCACGGCTGGCTGTTTTTCTCTAGCTTGTGCAAAGAGTTATGGAAAGGTCTAACATGTACTGGGCGAGCTCTCGTGCTGCCGTCTACTGGGACCGTGGTGCGCAACCAAATGCATGAAGCATTTCTAAATGCTCTTGTTTCACTAACATTGACTGTAGGTCCTTGCCATGAGCGGCCTGCAGCTGTAGCATTGCCTCCGTGCACAAGTGAAAGTGGCCCCAGGGGCTGGCTTTCTTAGGACCTTTTCCTGTGGGGCCCATCCCCCATGCCCGCTTTCTCCACACCACCCCACCCCTCACCTCACCCCAAAACCCCACCCCAATTTTAACACTCTACTAGGGTGACCAGACGTCCTGGTTTTCCTGGGACAGTCCAAGGAAATCACTGTGCATCCCGGGATCCCGGGAGTTTTTTAATTTAAAAAACCCAGTCCAGGGTTTCCAAGTGTGGGAGCTACGGTCCCGGTTTTTGCCGGGACCCGTTTCGAAATCCCGAAATCGGGTCCCGGTGCCACTCTTGATGCACGACTGGGGGCGTGAAATGCTTTTCACACCTCTATTTCCTTCCTCTTCCCCTCCCTGACGCTCTCTTCCAATGGGAGGATTGTGCCCGGGAGCGCACACCCTCCCGGCCCCCACAAAAGACAAGCAACAAAGAAGTAGGACTACCGTTTTATTTGTATTTACGGTAGTCACTTTCATGTCTATGGCCTGTCCGGGTTTTTTTTTTTTAATCTGGTCACCCTACCCTCTACCCGCAAGCCTTTTACCGCATTTTACCAAAGAGAAATATCTCATAGAAAAATTAATTAAAAGGGCTGCAGGGAAATGGCAGGATTCCCTGTCTTATGCACTCATCTAACCTCTTTCAACCATGCATTGCAATATCCAGCATTGGCAACACACCCTTAGCTCATTCATGAACATGAGTTGCTAAATATGATATGATATGATATGGCATTTATAACGCGCCTATACACAAGTGTTTCAAGACGCGACGAGGCAAGGGAGAGGGAACAGAGGGAAGACAGAAACAACGATCTTACTAGGTCAGGTGACATTGAGATTGCGCAAGTGCAGGGGAAGGGGAAAGGGGAAGGGGGAATGGGTAAAGTGCAGGGTCAGGGGGAGGGGGCAGTGCAGTACATAGGATCGATATTAAAAAATAAATAGAAAAAATAAAGCAATAAGTAAAAAGTGCAGCCTGCTGGTGGCAAGTGCAGGGACAAGTGCAGACAAAAGGTGTCAAGTGCTGGTAGGGGACTGTAGGGGTACAGAAAACAGTCCCCAAGTGTGGGGGTTGCCAGGGAGGCAGTAAAGGTGTGCACATGGCGGGGGAGGGGACCTGGGCCAGAGACCGGAGGGTGGCCAGGTGACCAGTGCAGTTTCAGTTTCAGCCAGGAGTTCAGCAGGGGAGAGGAGGAGAGAACGCAGAAGCAAAGAGGAAGGTTTTAATGTGCTTCCGGAACCAGAGATGGTTCTCCTCAAGTTTCAGGGAGGCTGTTCCAGAGGAAGACCCCAGCCGATGAAAGAAATGACGCCATACAGCACTACCTGACGCATACTGGAAGGCAATCTGCATGCAGATGCATTTTATATCCTTAAATAGTCGCCTACAGGGGACGCATTATAAGTTTCTGCATCAAGCATACTTTTCACCAGCAAAACTACATCGATTCTATCCTGATAGGTCATCCAGTTGTACCAGATGCGCCCAAGACATGGCTGACTTTCTTCCCATTGCCTGGACCTGTCCACTGATACGGCCGTTTTGGGCGGTTATAGAAACGGCAATGTCCACCATGTTACACACCCCATGGCAATACTTGCCCGAACTTCCGCTGCTAGCATTGATAGAGGGCGGTTCCAGGAGTGAGAGGAAATTCATTGGTATTGCATCAGTAGTTGCTAGGTCTGTTATTGCCAAGACATGGGAGGAACGTAAAGCCCCGACACTTCGGAAATGGTTGAATTACATGAATATGTGTGAAAAGAGGGAAACGCTATATATGGCAACATTCCCAGCATGCAGCAGACCACTGGACTACTGGGTCTCCTTTAGGAAATATATTTCTGCCGAATCGGACGACCTGAACCTCTCCAGAAAGCAGAGGCTCCAGTTGATTGACAGTCTTGCTGAAATCCATGACATAGGCTGAGGAAATGGTGTGCTCGTGTAGGAATAAGCAACAGCACGTCAATCATTCAGAAAATGGTGCACTTACTTATTAGGTTCCTTTGGCAAGCGCATATCTCCCTGTATATTTGTATTTTTCTGTGCTGCCTTGTTTTTTCATGTTTTTGTTCTGGGTTTGTGTGGAGATTCAGGGGGGTAAATGTGTACGTTGTTTATTGTTTATGTATTATAAAAAGACTTTAAAAAAAAAAGAAAATGACACCATAAAAACCAAGATGATTTCTTTTTTTTTCTATGCTGCAATACAGTGAATGCACCTTGTGCAACTCAAACATCTTTGGGGTGCCGGTTGTGCAACATTATTACTAGAGGACCCGCCCACCCCCCTTTCCAGCTTGCTGTGAACAGCTGATCTCCTCCTTTGGGTTTCTCTTATTTATTTGATTTGTTTGTTCAGTTATAGCAGTGCGCATAGCCCATTGGGCATCTTGGCGCTAGTTACAGTGTAATAGTACTGGTGTAGTGGTAAGAAAAAAAGGTGGAGGAGGAATGTCAGTTGAATAGGAAAGTCTTGAGCTGCTTTCTGCTTTCTACCACCTCTCCGCTGATGAGGCCCAAATCATCTTCTCCTTCCCTACTTTCCCCCTTGGCCTTTGTGCGCCTGCCTCACTTTTAAATTCTCTTACTTACATTATCATTCGCTTGCCTTAACTACTGCGCTGGGTTCCTCTTTGGCCGCCCCCTCTGTTCCTTCTCCCCACTTGGCAAAGTACGTAACTACACCACGCGCACCTTCTACAATCTTCCTTGCTCCTCTCCCACCTCCAGGCACCACTGCCATGCCAGCCTGCTTTCCAAGAGAAACTGGTCTGTCTTTAAATTCCTGCTCCATGTTGGGGGCACCTGTTACCCTCAATAATTAAATGCCACAAAGACACAATACAGCAGAGGAGTCCCTAACACCCATGGTTATGCACCCCTTTGAGAAGAGGAAGTGGGTCAGCTCCTCCTCCATTGAGAAGAGGAAGTGGGTCAGCTCCTCCTCCTTTGAGAAGAGGAAGCGGGTCAGCTTCTCCTCCTTTGAGAAGAGGAAGCGGGTCAGCTTCTCCTCCTTTGAGAAGAGGAAGCGGGTCAGCTCCTCCTCCTTTGAGAAGAGGAAGCGGGTCAGCTTCTCCTCCTTTGAGAAGAGGAAGCGGGTCAGCTCCTCCTCGTTTGAGAAGAGGAAGCGGGTCAGCTCCTCCTCCTTTGAGAAGAGGAAGCGGGTCAGCTCCTCTTCCTTTGAGAAGAGGAAGCGGGTCCGCTCCTCCTCCATTAAGAAGAGCAAGCGGGTCAGCTCTTCCTCCTTTGAGAAGAGGAAGCGGGTCAGCTCCTCCTCGTTTGAGAAGAGGAAGCGGGTCAGCTCCTCCTCCTTTGAGAAGAGGAAGCGGGTCAGCTCCTCCTCCTTTGAGAAGAGGAAGCGGGTCAGCTCCTCAACGTTTGAGAAGAGGAAGTGGGTCAGCTCCTCCTAAGGTTGCACCTCCCTATGTTGCCTATAAAGGAGAATAAGACTCAAAAGGACTTCAAGCTCTGAACGCCGGGTGCAACATCATTGGGGACCCGCAGCAGTCGACCTTCTCTTAATAATATACCCTTGACTTGTTAGATGCAGGCCCGAACTGCCAAGCTTCCAATAATCCCTTCCTATCCACACTGGCTACAGAATTCTCTTTATCTTCATGGAGATCTACGTGTCATTACCCTTTTGACTACACAAGTGTCATTTGATCCCATACCCTTTTACCAGCCCAAATTCTTTGACTAATTTTTGCTTGGCAACTTTTTCACTGCAAAGGTATTTTCACCACGACCCTTTCACTGACTACATTTTTGCTGGCAACATTTTCACCGGATCACTTTACAGTGTCTGCATTTGTTCTGCTCTCCAAGATGACCTTAGCAAAGGCTCTCATACGAACATACCCTCAATCCTTTCTTCAAGACCCAGGACCAAAACATATGCCCAACAGTAACTCTTGCAAATGAGCCTTCTTTAGGGGTCATGTTTGGTGTGAGACAGATCGTAAAAGGTGGCAGAAAATATCTGTCCTGCCACTTTTGCCTATCCGGCATTTGTCAGGCATAGTTGGTGAGCGAGAAGGCCATACCATATCTCTCTCCATATCCCGCTCTGCCAGACAAGTGTTCTGCCTTGCCGCCGGCATGGAATTTCATGCTGGCAGTAAAGCTATGGATTCTTTTGGAATCCGTCTGAAATTACCACCTGGTAAAATCCCAACAGATTACGTAGGAATCCATTGTGACTGCCTCCCGCAATCTTTAATTGTGGCAGGCATTTACACTTTTCCACCATTGTAGTGTAAAGGCTATTTTGTATATGTTTTACTCTTGAGTTTTCCACTATGTGGAGGAAAAGTAAAACATTCCATTAAAGGGATATAGTGGTTCCCTCTGTTCGAATTTACATTCCAACTGAGCATGACCACCTGCCAGTAATGTACCCCTGATTTGGGGAATAATAATTCCTGACTCTGCTGTAACGTAAATATTTCTTTTCCATACACGCTGCTCACAAATGTGAAGACATTTTTGGATGATTGTGGCTGAGTTTCTTTCACCTTTTTCTTTCAAATGTCAGGTTTATAAATGTGAAATCTTTTCAGCTTGGCTTATGTTGCCACCTTCTGGCTCTTTGAAGGATTGCATCAGTCAAGTGTGAAATCGGTTTCAGCTATCAGTCGTTATTTATTTATAAAATGTATTCAGTGCCTCATTTCCCCAGTAAAATCATACAAAACAACATAATGGCAGTTGTGATGACCAATGATAGAAATACTCTATCATTAATACACGTGCTTCTTGTATTAAGTACTGGACCCTTTGAAAAGTAGAATCAATACCATATCAATTCCTCTAATGTCACTCTTATTACAATGTTTGTATTTATTTATTTAAGTGTTGATATTTTATACATAAACTTTGTACACTGTTTAGACAATTTAAGCATACAATAATTACATAAATACATAATACTAGGATAATATTTCATCTATAAAGCCCCAAATCTCAAAACTAATTAGCATTTGATTTATAAAATCATCCCATTACATAATCAAAATTAATTTCTTAATATCAATTCCATTACTTTATCCCATACCATAAAAGCAGCATTTGATAACATTTGATTCCGCACCAACTGCTGTGGACAAACATGGATTTTCTGCAACATCTCTAATTCTACTTACGTTCACTCTTGTTGCAATACTACAGTTTAGCAACATGGAGGATTACATATTATTTTGCAGTGTGGTTAGTACAAAAGTGTGTGAAAACATTTATATTGCATCATAGTGAGAGAAAACTGATATGGTATCAGTTATACTTTTCAAAGGATGCAGTATTTAATCAAAGAACCACATCTATTAATGATAGACTTTTTCTATCATTGTTGGGCCCAATTGCCTTTATTTTGTTTTGAGGGCATATACCCGGTGCAAAAGGGCCAATATGTTCCCGGTTCCCCATTGTGTGTGATTGCAGTAAAATACATACAAATACATTACGATTAAATGTTATACTTTAGTAATACCACATGTCACGCATGGCATAAACTAAAAAGAAATGAGGGAACAATAAAGTTACAAGAAAAGATGATTGCAAAAGAATAGATGCAACTTACAGACAGATTGGTCCAAAAATAAATGTCAGATGTTGCAAAGTGCAATGCTAAGGCCAGACTGAGGCCACATTAGTAATGACAGGTCTGTGCAAGTCTGGCCACGTGTACATTCCTATCTAGGAATAGATCAAGGACTATGCGCAAGGAATGGCTCCCCGGGACTAAAGTGGGGAGGGCCATAAGGGAGAACAACGAAGAAGTGCCTTCTCCACTCAGGTCCTGCTTCTTCCACGGTGAGGACTAGGTTTCACCTGTAATATGCTCATTCCATGGGCGTTTTCTTTTTCTCTGAAGTAATGTATTCAGTCCTCCAGATAAGATTTTGAAGTTGGAGTAGTTTACTCCCTAGTTTTGAAAGTTGGGAGTGAAATGAATTTTTAGGGAGTAAAAAAGTAAGTCCTGTTCCCAATGGGAGTATTTTATATGCAAGTCAAAATATATTTTAACTGCAAAACAGAAATGTTTGTGTGAAATACATCTTTCACAGTTATTCATGCATATCAAAAGATACATTTGTCCTCCTCCATAATTATAGTAGTTTCTTCCTGTTGTTCTACGTGCACTACTGGTCCATGCAGCTGTTTGGGTGAAAGCAGGGGCACAAGCTCCTATGTGTACATTTGCCATTTTTCATTGGGAGTATTTTTACTCCCCATTTTTATTTTTTGGGAGTATTTGCCTATTTTTAGGGAGTAAAAGTGGCTGATACAGCCCTTATCTGTAGTGCTGACTGCACATCTAATTGCATCTTTCTAGCATCAAATGTACACCGGGGTTAGAAATGTTGTCTCCATTGCCAAAGCCTGTAGCCCTGGGTTGGAATTTCACCCCTCTGCTGACCTGCTTGTAGGCACTAAGATGGTGCCCTTCCTGGATTGCAAAGTCAACGTTACACACATGAACAGTGCAAGATATTAATTACGCAGCCCAGAAAGCAAAAGGTGGCGGCAGGAGGAGCGGCAAGTGGGGAGTTGGGAAGTATGGGTCGCAGAGGAGGGCAAATGGACATGGGATCGGAGGGGGTGGCCAGAGGGGCAGGCAAGTGGCAGAGGTTCTTGGGGTGTCTCCCAGATGATGAATGAGGGGAGCCACGGCAGGGAGGGGCGGGAGGAAGATTCCGGGTGTGTCCCCCAGATAGTAAGGCGTAGGAAGAGGAGGAGATTGGGGGCAGAACAGAGAGCGAGACCGGTCCTTTTTGGAGCTCCATTGCGCAAAGCTTAGTGTGCAGCAACATTTTTGAAAAGGATAATTTTGCAACGAGATAATAAAAATAACTTGTCATTTATATAGCGCTTTTATCCAAAGCCCTTTGCAGATTTGGACATGACATTGCACAGGTCAGGGCAAGCTATGGTTATTCTGCACCTCATTTGAAGTACCCCCCTAGGCTCTGGCTAAGTCGCCCTGGTAGGCTGGATTTGCTGGGCTACAGAGACACTTCCAGGCCCGGTGATAGGGTGAGAAGTCCAAATTTATAATGTGATATTTTTAATACATGCTTTCTTTTTCCAATGCCCCGCTGAATCCACTTTAAAGAATATGCGTGTTCTCTTTCTTTCTAGGTTCCTTGGCCAGTTCCATCTTTGACCCCATGAATGCGCTGGTTGGGGCTTCCGGGGGTGTCTACGCTCTCATGGGAGGGTATTTTATGAACGTGCTGGTGGTAAGTGAACTTGGTGCCACATTTCCACAACCATAAATCAATCAGTTAAGGACATGTTTATCTGGATAGTTCCAAATCGCAAACTCTTGTCTCCCAGTGCCATCTCTGGCCAGATCCATGTGTGGGCGGATAAAATGTGCAGGTCAGGCCTGCTGGTAGTTCACTGCCCCTACCGGAAAACCAGGAGTGTGCTGGTCTGGTAAAAATGCCAGATCCAGTATAACTCCTGCCATAACAGCCAACCCATATTTCCAAGGCAGATCAGATCTGGAGGCTAGCCTAATATAGGTTACTCTAGGAGGGTTTAATGTTTAACCCGTGGATCAGACGTCTCTCGCCAGGTGGTATTTCAATCGCTTCAGTACTTTGCAGGTCAAACCCAATGGATTCAGCTGCAGCTACTGTGGGGGCCTTGGCCTTTGAACTCAACTGTGTTAATGTTATGGGTCCCCAGAGTCTATCCACTGTTATACAACCCACTTTTGACACCATTTGCGGTGAATCAGAAGAACACAGGCACCCTGAGGACATGTTACACATGGTTTTATTAAAGGAAAAATGATAAGAGCTAACTTTCTCTAGCACTATGGGTGGTCCCTACCTATGTTACTAACTAAGGTGCTCATCACTCATTCGTGAACGTCCACAGGAATACGTCCGCTGTCCAAACTAACCACCCTTACCTCTGTGATAACTAACTTCGGTCAGGAGAATGGATTACTTCTTGTACCAGTTGTCAGACTCCTTAATATATAATCTTCCAATAGCCTCTCGTTATTTCTTGTATCAGTCTCTGTAACTCTTCAAGTGTGCCACTAGCTTTTCTCTCCTCCTTGTATGTAGCCTTAGTGGATTGTTTATAACATCTGCATTCCTTGTTACTAGATTCAAAGTATTCTTGAAAAATATTATTTCCCTGGTAGTCCTTCTCTCCTGGACAAGTATGGTTCACCTTGGTCCGTTCTTTTTGATTTTGTATAATATTCACCCAGACAGTTCCTCTGAGCACTGGTCATAATATTGTATTTATCTTATGTTATTCTCTTCTTGAATAGAATACTGGGGTACTTTCCCCAGGGTATTGTTATGCACTGTTCTTTTCTTTCAATCTTACAATTATCAATACTTCTTTCTCTTAACACACAACACTTTAAATTCATCAGTTTCACGTTCAACTTTTCCTCATTAATTGTACTTGGACACATTTTTTGCACGTGATGAGGATTACCTCTGGGCCTCTCATTATTCCCGTTCTCCTTTTAACCTCAAACTGTGAAGGATAACGTCTTTTGGATTCTGGTTTCTCTGGGAGCTTTCCTCTTGCTCAGTATTGCTGTCTGCTTGCTTTCACTAGCGTTTTCCTTCCTAACGTTTTCTCTTCTCCTCGCGGCTTCCATGTACTCTAAGCGGTCAGGCACTTTGTTGCTTTGTGCATGCCGTGCTATCGGTGATAGTTGGTGGGCTGGCTGCCCACAATGGATCCTATGTGGTCACGCCACCACCTCCCTCGGGGCTCCTGCTCGTTTGGCTTCTCACAATAGGGATCCTGACATCTCCCTGTTCAATACAGTGCAAGCTTGAAACTCGTAGGCTTTGCGGCTCACGCCTACTCCGATCATCCAGGTGTTACACAGCTCGAGGCCGTCCCTTGTCTGAATATGTGTTCCTTTTTTTCCTTTGTTGCTGGTGAAGTACTCTCTAGACAACGTACTCATCCTAGTGGATTGGATACTTTCATTTAAAGGGACATGTTCTCTTTCTGGGTGATAATGACATCTGTTAAGTTTTTCTTCATCCCAATCTTGTTGTTTAAAGATCTCTGGTATTTTAGAGCATCCCATGCAGGTGCCAGTGTGCACAGCTTTAAGGAGTTCCTCGTAGGAACGGGAGTCACTGTCCCCTAAGGGGGAGTCTCTCCCAGTGAGGTCCCTCTTGCCTCGACCCCTACGGCGGGTGTTGCCGAGCGAGCACACCTCTTTAGTCTAATGGGGGGGGCACTCCCCCTTGGAGAGAAGGGGCGAATCCCCTCGACAGTTTCATGCGTGTAATTAAGACATTCAGAGTTCCCTGTGTGAGTAAGCAATGCAAATCTGGGGCCACGTTTACAAGCAAATGCTTCTCATCTAATTTACAAGCTATCTGGAGGATATTAACATCAAATGCATACACTGTTAAACGTTCTGTAATGTGGTTGTGGCCCATTTTAGAGAACTGAGATGAGCCATGTTCGCAAAGCATCAGAAAATGTTTGCAAAGCATCTGCGCGCTCCTAGGTGGATTGTATTTGCGCAGACACTAAACTGGTGTTATTGGGGATTGTCAATGGAATGTCGGCACTTTCAATAGTAGGTCTGTAATCAAAATCTTCATAGCAAGATAAACACGTTGCACAAAAGGTACCTCAATGATGGTGCAAGTAAGCGAGCAAATGGTCTTGCCTATCTAAGCTGCCACCATTACTAGATATCGTGTTTTTTAATCGTTTTTTACACGGCATCAGGCCCATTCAATCAGTCGAATTCCTTGACTATTCTGGACATATAATATAAAATAGCCGGTCTGACGCAGGTTCAAATCCTGGCAGGGCCACACTCAGCCTTTCATCCTTCCGAGGTTGATAAATGAGCACCACACACTGTGGGAAATGTGCAGCGCTCAGATGCCTGAGGGTTCGTAGCGCTATATAAATGCTAAATTATGATGATTATTATAACCCCCACTGGGTTCTTAGCATACCTTTTGCTTACTAATGTTAAAGGTTAACTATTAGATACCACACACAAAGAACAGACTAGCATCTGGGCACTTGAGCAATAGATGTTACTGTCACACAACTCAGTGGTGCTCATGTTGTGGACCTCAGAGGATGAAAGTTTGAGTTGCTCAATGTGGGATTGGAAACCATGACCTGTGTATCTTGAGGGGAGGGGGCTGTCATTCCATGACGCCCACATACTATTGCCTCCCTCCCCACCGTCCCCCCAACTGTGTCCAGGTGAGCTGGTTGCCGTGTGTAACATAAGTAGGGTGCTGTTATTGTAACCAAGTCTTTCTTTTATCCCATGCCAGAATTTTAAGGAGATGGTCCCCCTCTTTGGAATCGTTAGATTGCTGATCATCTTACTCATTGGTGAGTACCCCCTCTTTGGCATCGTTAGATACTCATTGGTGAGTTTTTGGGATATGTATCAATCAAATAAATGCCATTTTAGTTCATCGATACTTTTGTCAATGATGGGTAACTCTCCAGCATAGGACGCATACAACATTCCTATGACAGCTGATGATGGCTGATTATGCTCTCTGATGATGGCTGATTGTGCTCTCTGAGGATGTTTTAAGATTATTTTATTGTAACACTTTTATGTTAGTAAAACAAGATGGTCCAAAGGCCTATGTGAACGACCAGCGCAACTGCACAAGAGTTAGAAGTTTAAAAAGGCAGCGTTCAACATGAGAGTGTGAGGGAACCCGGACCAAGGACCCTCGATAAGAAGTAAATTAGATATAAGCAGTGAACTGCGCCAATTGACAATAATACAATAATAATTGAATTATGTTTTTAATTCCATTCCACAGCCTGACACGTGTTTCGAGCAAAGCTCTTTTTCAAAGGCTGTACATAGTAACAATTATACAACCAGTAACCCATTCATTAGTGATATACATCATGTCAATTGGGCAAACATCAAGGGGTAGCAAGGGAGATGGCCAGAAGAAATCAGGACATCATGGCATTAAATTAAAAGGAACATAGTATAATATAAGTCATTTTACATACAACATTTACCGTTTAAGCAGATGATCCATCCGGTTACAAACCCAAAAAAGAAGAAAAAGAAACATAACATAATAAGATAATAAGAGATTAGGTGTGTGCGGTGGAAAATCAACCATAGATAACATAATTTGTAAATCAACTCAAGGACGACTGACTAGATAATTACCGTTGAACCTTGTCCAAAGGAAACTATACGGCAAAAAAGATAAATTAACAAGGATTATCTAATGTCATGTGCATTCAAACGCCAACAATTATCCCACAGTAGATATAAAATTTAGGTATAATTACCTTAATATTACTTGCGGTTGCAATAACCATTAATTAATTACTGCAAAAAGTCCACAGCCAAAAAGGAAAAGTTGCGCGTAGATAACACCAACCAACCAATTCAGGACGAGTCACGTATCCATGTTGTTTATATTTATATTTTATTTTGTTATGTTGGCTATACTTGTAGAGGGTCTTTTCCAAAATAAAACTAATAAAGTATTAATGGAAGAGCGTATGAATGAATGATAACATCTTCTCCTCTAGCATTGGCGCTCCCCCATACCATCGTCTCCTCTAGAATTAGCACTCCCCAACATCATCGTCTCCTCTAGCATTGGCGCTCCCCAACATCATCGTCTCCTCTAGCATTGGCGCTCCCCACACCATCGTCTCCTCTAGCATTAGCGCTCCCCACACCATCGTCTCCTCTAGCATTAGCGCTCCCCACACCATCGTCTCCTCTAGCATTGGCGCTCCCCAACACCATCGTCTCCTCTAGCATTGGCACTCCCCAAACCATCGTCTCCTCTAGCATTGGCACTCCCCACACCATCGTCTCCTCTAGCATTAGCGCTCCCCACACCATCATCTCCTCTAGCATTGGCACTCCCCACACCATCGTCTCCTCTAGCATTAGCGCTCCCCACACCATCGTCTCCTCTAGCATTAGCACTCCCCACACCATCGTCTCCTCTAGCATTAGCGCTCCCCACACCATCATCTCCTCTAGCATTGACACTCCCCACACCATCGTCTCCTCTAGCATTGGCGCTCCCCACACCATCATCTCCTCTAGCATTGGCACTCCCCAAACCATCATCTCCTCTAGCATTAGCGCTCCCCACACCATCATCTCCTCTAGCATTGACACTCCCCACACCATCGTCTCCTCTAGCATTGGCACTCCCCACACAATCGTCTCCTCTAGCATTGGCGCTCCCCAACACCATCGTCTCCTCTAGCATTGGCACTCCCCACACAATCGTCTCCTCTAGCATTGGCGCTCCCCAACACCATCGTCTCCTCTAGCATTGGCACTCCCCAAACCATCGTCTCCTCTAGCATTGGCACTCCCCACACCATCGTCTCCTCTAGCATTGGCGCTCCCCACACCATCGTCTCCTCTAGCATTGGCACTCCCCACACCATCGTCTCCTCTAGCATTGGCACTCCCCACACCATCGTCTCCTCTAGCATTAACACTCCCCACACCATCGTCTCCTCTAGCATTAGCGCTCCCCACACCATCATCTCCTCTAGCATTGGCACTCCCCACACCATCGTCTCCTCTAGCATTGGCGCTCCCCACACCATCGTCTCCTCTAGCATTGGCGCTCCCCCACACCATCGTCTCCTCTAGCATTGGCACTCCCCACACCATCGTCTCCTCTAGCATTGGCACTCCCCACACCATCGTCTCCTCTAGCATTAGCGCTCCCCACACCATCGTCTCCTCTAGCATTAGCGCTCCCCACACCATCATCTCCTCTAGCATTGGCACTCCCCACACCATCGTCTCCTCTAGCATTGGCGCTCCCCACACCATCGTCTCCTCTAGCATTGGCGCTCCCCCACACCATCGTCTCCTCCAGCATTGGCGCTCCCCACACCATCGTCTCCTCTAGCATTGGCGCTCCCCCACACCATTGTCTCCTCTAGCATTAGCCCTCCCCACACCATCGTCTCCTCTAGCATTGGCCCTCCCCACACCATTGTCTCCTCTAGCATTAGCGCTCCCCACACCATCGTCTCCTCTAGCATTAGCGCTCCCCACACCATCGTCTCCTCTAGCATTAACACTCCCCAACCCATCGTCTCCTCTAGCATTAACACTCCCCACACCATCGTCCCTCTAGCACTGGCACCCCCATACCATCGTTTCCTCTAGCATTGGTACTCCCCAAACCATCGTCTCCTCTAGCATTGGCACTCCCCACACCATCGTCTCCTCTAGCATTAACACTCCCCACACCATCATCTCCTCTAGCATTGGCACTCCCCACACCATCGTCTCCTCTAGCATTGGCACTCCCCACACCATCGTCTCCTCTAGCATTGGCGCTCCCCACACCATCGTCTCCTCTAGCATTGGCGCTCCCCACACCATCGTCTCCTCTAGCATTGGCACTCCCCACACCATCGTCTCCTCTAGCATTGGCACTCCCCACACCATCGTCTCCTCTAGCATTGGCACTCCCCACACCATCGTCTCCTCTAGCATTGGCGCTCCCCACATCATCGTCTCCTCTAGCATTGGCACTCCCCACACAATCGTCTCCTCTAGCATTGGCGCACCCCACAACATTGTCTCCTCTAGCATTGGCACTCCCCACACCATCGTCTCCTCTAGAATTGGCACTCCCCACACCATCGTCTCCTCTAGCATTGGCGCTCCCCACACCATCATCTCCTCTAACATTGGCGCTCCCCACACCATCGTCTCCTCTAGCATTAGCACTCCCCACACCATCGTCTCCTCTAGCTTTGGTGCTCCCCACACCATCGTCTCCTCTAGCATTGGCACTCCCCACACCATCGTCTCCTCAAGAATGGGGCTCCCACACCGTCTCCTCTAGCATTGGCACTCCACACACTGCCTCCCGTCTTCAAGGATGCCTGTCCCATGAAAAGAATGACAGTGGCTGCCTTTGCATCCTCCTAATCCCCGCCCCCTACTCATGCGGCTGGCTCCCACCATGACACAGCCCTCTCTAACTTTCATCTCTCCATTTCCAACACTCTTGACATCCTTGCCCCTGTCATTAGGGTGCTCATAAAGCCTCCCAAATAATACAATTCCTGGTACAACTCCAATCTGGCTGCCCTAAAACGCAAGTATAGAGCAGCAGAACGAAAAGGGGTGTCTCCAGCAGTTTTCTAAAGATAGTAGTTGACACATAGTTATTGAGATCAAGAGGGAGAGAATTCCAAATAGAAGGAGCCTAAAAATTGAAGTTGGCTCTGCCAATTTCTTTCAGGTTCAATTGTGGCTGATGCAGCATTTGATTTCCATTATAGTGAAGGGTTCTTCTGACAGGGTTCTTTGGATCTTGTTGACAAGATAGCTTGGTATGTTTCCGAACAAACATTTAAACAACAATACTGCACCTTTAAAATTGATTCACAGTTCGACAGGGAGCCAGTGCAGTTTTCCCCCGGCAGACGAAATCTTAGAGCGCTGACTCAAACCATAAACAGCCCTAACAGTTCCATTTTGTATTGTTTGCAGTTTCTTTATGTTTGTTTTGGAGGTGCCCATCAAGGAACTATTGCAATAGTCTAATTTTGCATTTATGATTGCACAGGCAATCATGGCTCTATTATGTTCTGTCAGATATGGGCAAATTTGTCAAAGGCGATTTGAATAGAAAACACATGTAGATTTCAGTTATGAAATATGCCTCTTAAATGATTACTGGGAGTCAAAAAAGACTCCAAGGGTTTTCACATGTTCTGACACTGTAATGTTATTACCATTTATCCTAAAGCTTGTATCCTGATCATCCAGCTTTTTTACTTTTTGTGGTGTGCCTATTATTCGTAGCTCTGTTTTCTCCTCATTTAAGGCTAAGGATTTTGCTACCATCCATTTTCGAATTGCGAGAAACACATAATTTACTCTTTGAACATCATCCTCATGCTTTCCTGACAGCTCAAAGACCAACTGTGCATCATTGGCATAGTTGGCGAACTGGACACCCAGTGTTATGAGCATGTCACGTAGAAGCTTTGAGAAGACATAAAAAAGTAAGGGAGACAAACAGCAGCCCTGTGGTACTCCACATGTTAGGGATGTTTTTCTCGACGAAGAGTTTCCTTCGCAGATGACTCCCACCTTTTTCTCCTTTCCTGAACTCTCCACTGACCTATCTACCATAATCTCTGACTGTCTCTCTGCTATTAAATATTGGATGGCCTCACACTCTATTATGTTGAACAGAGGTGATATTCTTTCCTGCCAAATCCTCTCTCTCTCTTCACCTCCCCTGCCTTACCAGTTCCCACCTGACACTCTACCAACTCCTCTTCAGCTAGAAACCTAGGTGTCATCTACAACCCTTCACACGCATTTTCTATCTGCATCTCTAAAACTGCAACGGCGGCTCGCCTCAACCTCCTTAAATATTAACAAAAATCAGGCACCTCTTTCCTTGCAAAACCACCAAACATCTAACCACTCCTGTTTTCTCGAAACTGAAATACTGTGCCAGTATCTTCTTGGTCTTCCAAACTATGCATTGTCTCCCCTTGGGTAGATTATTAACTTTGCTACCAGGGCTCTCTTTGAACTACCTCACTTCACCTCTGCTTGTTCCTATCGCCAATAGGCTGGTTGGCTAGCTGTGCAAAACAGGGCCAACTTCATATCTATCCTACTAGTGTATAAATCCATCCACAGTCTCTTTCCTCTTCTACTAACCCCTAAAAGCCCTCTCACAGCCTTTGCTCTTCCTCCTCCACTACCCTATCTGGCTAGACTGCTTGCCCACTGACACTTACCTGTCCCAGGTCTGTCCACCGTATTGTTCCCGGTATCTGTCCAATATACCCCTTCTCAAACCCGGTCATTATGCCACTAGAACTCTCCCCATTATAAGAGGCTCACTGCCTCCCACATATCTGCTATATTACCATTTGTACGCTGCTTTGTTACCTTTTGAGCGCTGCTTTGTGACCGAAAGAGCTTGTTTACCTGTATGTATGTTGGCACTCCAAATCTGACTGTCTAGCTATTACATTTTTTATGAAACGTGTTTCCTTACCCCCAATTCTCTTAGGCTTGAACTGGGAGGGCTGTGAGTTGAACATAGAATCAAAATTGGACCCGTACTACTTTGGCCCAAATTGTGGGAAACTGATGACCTATTTGTGCGTAAAGCTTCCATCATATATGTTTTACAAAGCATCAATACTAAACCCTGGCCATGGTTTATCCATGTTAGAAACACAGTAAGGTGGATAGGGATAGGCCATCTGTGGGACACCCCTGAGAAAATCAAGGATTTTCCTGCGCAACTCTTAAGAAAGTTTGCTGGGACTGGACATTACTGGATGTATTGAATAAAGATAACTATAAACAACTTGTTGCCCAATATCTGAGGGCAAAAACACTTTTAGGATATGAAAGTTATATTACCTGGCTCACAGATTCATCGGAGAGGAACCTCTACGCAAAATTTAAATTGGGAATTTGACCCTTATCTAGTTTCACCTGTAGCTGGAAGAATTCTAATACTACATGTTTGCTGCTGTGCCCGTTTTCTAGAGTGGATGGATACCACTTTTTTTATTTTGGTATTTGGTGCCCTTGCCTTAATGAAGTGTGACGGAAATGGCTCATCTCACTGTTTAAGCTCCTTAATGTTTATACTTTATTAGAAGCTTGTAAACCTGTGTAAGGCAGCTCATAGAGAAATATGTGCCTTTGATGTGACTGGCTTCCTCGTAAGAGCTTGGAATATAAGGCGGAAATATTCGCACACATGACTGATCTGCTTTTTTTTTAATTGTCTTTTCTGTACTATTGTCTTAGCATTTTACCCATTGATTTCTCTAGAAATTGCATTCTGTGTTCTTAAAGCAACAGCTGTAGTAATAATGTTTTTTATTTTTTGTCCTGCTTTTATGTGATGGTTTATGGAATTATTTTCTAAATAAATATGTACTACTGCTGCTAGTGCATGTACGCAAATACATTAATACAATAAGTGCATTGTACCACAGAGTCCTAGAATAAAATCATGCGAATACTTTAATAGTAGCTTTTCCTAAGGGACCGTACCCTAGTCATGTACTCACCTCTGCACAGCGAGTATGATATAATAGGGTATTTATAACGTGCTTAATACCCAGAGGTTTCTAAGCGCGGACACGGGGATGTAACCTGCGGTGCGCCGTGTTGTCTTGCATCCAAGGCGAGAACATTGACCCTGAGCTATCCTCCCGAGATCAATAAGTCGCAGATCAAGCATGCACAGATAAGACATGAGTTATGCTACCTAAAAACTGAACAGATCCATAAAAAGTACAAAGTCCTGGTGAAGCTGCACATTTAAGTGAGAAACATGAAACCTGCTTCTTTCACGTTTCACTATTCAATCCATTCGTCCATCCATCGCATTCCCACAACAGATCCAGGCGGTGCTTGTCCTGTGTTTGTGGGCCTAGGATCCTCATTCCCTCTGCTTCATTCTGCTCTTCCGGCCGGGAGAAGTCGGAGGACTCAAATCGCAGACACCAGAACGCTATTTCACATAGGAACCACATCTCCCCTGCTCTGGGATCCCTGCTCTGGCTACTAAGTGAGAAACAAATTAAGTTCAAAGCCATAAGCATCACTCATAGAGCATGTCATGACGAGTACCAAGAAGTACTCTGAAAGTACCAAGACACATTTCAACCCAATTGTAGCCCCAGATCAGGACTACCATCGTGTACGAAATCACACCACTGGGCCCCATGGCAAAGCAGGTAGGAGTTATAGAGGAAATTGCAATGGAATACCAATGATTTGTTTTTCGTATAACACTTGCTATACCAGTTCTTTCTGCTTATTAGTGCTGACAATAACAATTGTTAATATTACCCAACTTGATGGGTCTCAATATTTTACCTTTGGAAAGTTGAAGGCTGAGTCATCCGAGCCGAACTTGGAACCTGCAACCCGGAGGTTGCAAACACTAAAAGGGCATATCAGAGGTCTCTGGGTTTCTTACAAGAACCTATGAGACCTAGACAAATCCGAAAGAACTTCTGTGCAAAACATATATAGGGCTTCCATATAGTAACTCCAAGAAGGTTCTAAAACTATCCTATGGAAATCCTAGCATAGACGTTTCATACTGTGCCCCTAGGGCTGACCTAGAGTCCCTGTAAAATACTGGTGATGGCTGGACAGTTTCAAATTAACCTTAACCTCTGACAGCTGCTCTGGGCAACCCTCCAGGCCATTACAAAAAGGGTAAAGATTATATGCAAACCAAGCTTGGTCCGACTCCGAAAGGGGCAGTCCAGCCCGATCTGCTAGGACGACCCCGAAAAGGGGCAGTCCAGCCCAAACTACTAGGTCACATCTCTTTTGCACAAGACCTCAAGCAATCCCAGATATGTTTTGGCCTCATTGGGCCTCATCACTGAGGAGTAGCTTCGGTCTCTAGGCCCAGCAAGGGGAAACATGTATGGGTGCACAAGTCCCACTGTGGATGACCTAAATAAATCTCTAATGGCTTGGCAGGCTAAGAAACAATGGTCTGGAGGGTTGCCCCGAGCTGCGCCTGTGCTTATGTATGATTCAAAACCTTCCAGCCATCACCTTTTGCTGTTGTTTAACATAGTACTAACAGCCCATTAGGAATCCTGTGAGAAGGAAGAACTCAAAGAAAACGTTTCCCCAAAAGAGTATGGTTTCCAACATGCCACCCTCACCACTCCAAACTCTCACATACTGACTCCCCCTTCCTCCCCCACCATGCCGAAACAACCACACCCTACCTGCAGCCAAGTACACAGATAGCAAGATCACCATGCCACAAATAGCTCACAACACTAATGACAACCCGTAACATAGCCAACCACCTGAATTTACGCTACAATTGCTGTATGATAGCCATATAACCTTTCTGACACTTGTTATTCACAACATCACACATTGGCAATAGCTGCTGTAGTAGGTTCTATAGTTCAATACATTGATTCCCCTGTATCCCTCAGCACCCTGTGGGTGGGAGCTGCCAACCAGGTGTCTGGAAATGCGGGCTGACACTCCTGATCCAGCCCGTGTTCCAAGCCGCCAGATGGCCGGCTCCTCAGCCCACCATCTTCCCTTCACCCTCCTTTCCCTTTTTTTAATATAATGTTTTATTATATCAACCCCCCTCCCCAAACCCACTTACCTGATTGTAGTGGCAGTGCTATGCCGCCGCTGCAGCAGATCCCTTGCCTCTTCCTTTTCCGGCCGCCATGGTAATAGATGAGGGGATCCGTACAGAGCGCCGCCTTCTACTACCATGGCAGCCATCTTGGCAAAACATTTTCATTAGTTGAACGTGACGTGCCTGGCGTCCCGTTCAATGAATGAAAATACTTAATTTTTTTAACACCTCGTGTTAACTCTTTGGTAACCCACGGTGCTGATGACATTCTAAAGCTCTTCTATGGGCCATGCGGCAGGTTACATCCTGGTGCCCTCTTTAGCCACACTCGCTCGCTCCACTCGGCCCAATAACTCAGGCTGCCGGGCCGTTACCCCAATATTGGCAGCGGAATGGTTTAAGAACCCCATAGTAGGAAATTAGAAACAATCCCACAGCCGCACATCTTTGCATATAGAACATGATGTGAGAAGCCATGTTTATGGGATGGCTATGTTTCCTGATACACCCCGAGAAGACATAAAGGTGACACCGAATCCAGCCAGACAACCTCCCCAGTCATCCTCTCTCTATCCCGCTCTTCCTATCCTGTCCTGAAAATATTGTAATTTCTATATTGCCCACCGCCTGAACTTTTTAAGTGACTCAAAGTCCCTCTGGGTAGGGCCACCGCTGGACAGAAATTCGAATAAAATGAATAATAATAAAATAAGGGTGCACTTAAGAACTATGTGCAGGACATTTGCGTATTTTCTAATGGGCTTAACTTGAGAATCCTGAGGAATGACACAGGGCAAGAAGAACGACATAGAAATTCGGCCAAGAGTTAAATATTCACTTTTTGAAAATAAAATTGTATTGAGAAAATATTCAAAATATGTCGATTGATAAGATCATTCTTTCTAAAGTACATCTCTTATTTTCAAGAACAAATTTACATCCATACTCATTGAAAAATGTGGAAGCCCAAAGAATACTAAAACATAGTGCCCCCAGGGGTGAGTGCCTGGCCAATGAGGTGGTATGGAATGCGGGCGAATCTGCCAGTAAGCGCCTGCTTTCTCTGTGACCTGCCCCCTGAGTGTCTGCCATCTTTCCCGCATTACCAATACCCCTGAGCCAAGTTACCCCCTCGCCCTATAACTCTCTTTCCCACCAGAGCACTGCTTTTCCTGACCTCCAATCAGTCACCCCCAACTTACCTGGTCGCCGCCTACTCCTTGCACCCCCGCTCAGGATCCTGCCTGGCACTTCTGAAGACAGTAAAGAAACAAGGTCCCTTTACTATTCAACTCCAGACATCTTTTGTTTTTTTAAGGGAAATTGCACATTTCTGAGCAGCGCGACTCTGATTGCCCTTAAAAAGAAATGTTTGTCAGTACACTGGGCGAAGGCCGAGGCCACTAACAGCTACCGCCGCTCTGCATCCTGGGACGGCTGAACCCTTACTGAAACCTGGGCTGCTGCACTGTTACCAGTCCTGTCCACCCCTGATGCGGGGATGATAGCTACAGTCATATCCTGCACCCCGTTGACTCTCCTAACCTTCCTGCATCCCTACCAGGGACCTCTTTTGTCTAGTTTCAGAATGTAGCACCAAATCTTACCCACGTTCCCTTTCTGCCCCTTTGGTTTAAAAGAAACCGATTCTATCATGACTGCGATGTGTAACCTCCCACGTGTATTGCCCCTTTAACAATGTGTGTCCCTCCCACGTGTGATGGCCCAAGCTAATAAAAGGAGCCCCTGCAGGCACGTGCTTGAGAACGACTGAGTCCGTCTCTCATCTAGGCCTGCAGACCCACACCGTGTGAGCACGGGCCTGCAGGCCACGATGCTGTGGGGCCCTCGTGCCAGCAAGGTGGCAAGGGTCCGCTGCTGTGGGGCCCTTGTGCCAGCAAGGTGGCAAGGGCCCGCATGGTCATGGTTATGGCCTGCCCCGCCCCCACTTAAGACTGGGTGTTCCCCTGCAACCCCCAGAGACACTGGGCCTCTAAGGTGCTGATAACCCATAGCACCCATGGGGGGGTTTTTGGATGCTAATAGCAGGCCCCCATCCAACAATGGCCACAAGGATGGGATTCAAACCCACGCGTTGGCATTTCACTAAGCCACAGGTGCACAGGCGCACATGGAACGAGGCTGTGGAATGAGCGAAGAAGACGTCTCTTGACCATAAGGTCCCCTACTAAACTCAAACCATTCTCCAACATTTCTTATGCAGCGACCAGTTGACTACATTTTCCTAAGAATTAAGTGATTGTTTATTCATTTAAAATATTATGTCTCTGCACGTACTCTTCATTTTCATAAATCTTGGTATTATTTATGCCTACTGAATACATCAAACCACCTTTTGATTAAACGAAATCATAAGGTGCACACGCTACATCAAGTAAGTTTTGTACAATAATTGACTTGCCAATTTTCTGTCTGATCACTATCTTCCCTTTGCTTTTAGTTGGAACGGATGTGGGGTTCGCGCTATATCGACGATTCATATCGCATGATGTCGGCACTCCGGTAAGAAACCTTTCCAATTGCTGGCTGAAGATTTGGGACTATGTTATGCACCTGGGAGAGTATTATATTAGTATATGGGTTTGCTTTTCTAGAGACCTTTGACTTGTGTCATCAGCGTTGTTGATGCTTGGGTTGGCAACTACCTGGATTTGTGGTATATCCGGGTCAAAGTGAGTGTAAGTGCCCCACCGTTCTTCCTTCCTTCCCTTGGCTTCTGCCCACTCGAAGTAGGTCTCAGCAGGGAATGGGCCAGTCAGCGGGCAGCGACAGTTCTGTGGCCCGCAAAGATGCTTCTTCATAATAGTGGTCCTCCACTGACTTTCCAAAACCAAGGGTCGCTTGAAAAGATAAGAGCGTTCATGTCACAGGGAAGAAGACATTCTTTTCAACTTTGGTATGAAATGAATGCAAAGGTGAGTATGCACGTCCTTTTTGCATAGACTTGCATAGTAGCCTGGCACTTAAGGGGTTACAATAACACGAATAAAGCCACTAAATGTGTCTCCAGATTCAGAAAAGTGGACCTTCACACCAGTGACCGTGGACCATAGTGACGGCTTCTGCCGCATTGGTGCTCGACATTAGAAGCTCCTGTTACCAGCTTTACTGTCCACTGGTCCATGACGTCACAGGCATTGTATGTTCTCTCCACCCTTATTATTATTTAATATTTGTAAGACGCTGTGTGCCCATAGGCCTCCCCCGCTTGCAGCGCTGTGCCTGGCAAAGCAAAACACAGGGGCCCCAGTGAGATGTAGAACATCATCCTACAATCATCATCATCCTACAATCATAAAGGGGGGTAGACAACATGCACCACTTGATCCGCCCACTGTGCCACTTTCACCCTTTTTTAATCGCTTTTTGCGGGGTGACATCTGGGCCACATGATCTTTAAAGTTTTGTGTGGGGTGGGATTCTTCCAACTCAAGGGGTGCTTCCCCGGCTATGGGCGGTGCATTCATTGTGCATGATGGTGATGCTCTATAGATGTTCCCTTCGTATGAAAATCACAGTTCCCCTCTTCATTAGCATGTTGGTATCTTCCTTGCACGAAGTGCTTGCTGACTGCATTGTTTGGGCTGCACAGCACGACACAGAGCATGCACACTTTGTATAAGATGTCCTTTCCACACAGTTGGTTTTCCTGGGTGCGGTGTGTGATTATTGACCAATCTGCCTTCATTTTGTGGGCCTGGGCTTCTTTGTGGTCATGGTATGTGAGCTTGTGTTGCCAACCCCTGCACCCTACACTTGGCACGACTACGTGTGCCTAACTCGAGCATTTGCACAGCAGCACCATGCAATTATGCAATAGATATTTGTGATAAGGGTGTGTGAATTGTGTGTCATTAGTGTAGTAATGGTATACTTGCCTCTGTGATTTGGATGACATGCAGGCTGGTGGTTAGTGCATGTATAAGGATGTGCAGCATTTTGCACTATGCAAAGCATCTCGAGTAAAACTTATAAACCTCCTATGCCACATGGGGTGCTGGGCATGCTATGCCCGATATAGGAGAGTTGGAATCTGTACTTTTCTGCAGGGGTGTTGCTAGGTTTGTACAATATCAGGCGCTACGCTAATGTCAAGACTGATGGTACTCTGGGCTAGCTGGCCTTCTGGTTGTAGCCCCTGAGCTTCTATCCAGGGCTACCCGGGGCTATAATCTCCCCAGCACCCCTGTGTGTGTGTTTGCACATGTGTGTTTTTGTGTGTATACACGAGCAGTAATGAACATGTTGATCACCTGCATGATTAGGGTGCTGATGGTCATTGGAAAATTCCAGCTATTTTAGCTGCAACAGCTTGAATTGATCCAGGTCCTGGTGTCTGCTGTCACAGGTTTCCCCTTTTCTCACCTGTTTTCTCTGTTTTGCGGAGTCCTTTGTCGAGGTTTTCTTCCGAGCAGTTCGGGTCTTGTACAAGCCCGCTCGGCCGTCTTCGGATTCCAGGATTCGTTCAGCTTCTTCGTCTGGGATCTAGGAAACTTCAGGAAGCTAGGAATGGGGGCAGCATGCGGAGGCGGTCTGCGCGGAACGCGGAAGAACAGGATCAAGGAAGGTAGAAGGAAAGGAGAAGGAGGAAGGTCCGGGAACCGGGAAGCAACACAGTTCAGGAGAACGAACTACGGAGCACGTCAGGTCACAGCTATTGGTAGCATTGAGACGCGCGGAACCGCAGGGGAGTGGCTAATTTATAGAACGTGCTGCATAGGACATAAAGGTCGATAGACCGCGTTCCGTGTATACGGCCATGTTGGGTGTACTGCAGCGAGTAACCCCCGATGTTCCAGGGACCAGGAAGACCAGAAAGGGCGTGATCGACGGATCATGACAGTCTGCACTGTGGTCGTCACATTCATGTTTACATTATCCTATGTAATGTGATGTAAATGGGTCCAGTATAGAGCAACCTCTGTCATTTGGGTATCCTCTAGTGCAAGGCTGTGTAAGAGAGATGGAGGTTAGAGGGTTCTATGTGAAAATGTCCCCTGAGAAAAAGTCACCAGGTAGGCATTTTATTTTTTCCCTGCCCCCCTAAAAGCCTTCCCCCACATATTCTAGGATGGGTATGAATTACTATTCTAACTCCAGTCCTAGAATATTTGGGGAAAGTGCTTGATTTTCGTGCGAGTGAACATTTGGGGGAGTGTCGCCCCCTGACGACCTTTTCCCAGGCACATTTATCACTGGATACCGGTTAAAGTTAGTGGGGAGAGATGAAGAGGCATGATGTGAAACCTAATGCATGGATGCGAGAGTTGGAGTAGGGCCTATGGAGTGTGTGATGGCATAAGATAATCGAGTTCTACCCTGTGAGCAATGGTGGTTGTGGAGGGTTGTACTGTGGTGGGTTGGTCGATGAGGTGTTGAGATTTCTGCTTGTGAGTTCAGAGTGTGGGCCTGCGCAAGCGGTAGGGCCATTGCTGTGTATTATTTGGTCGGTGTGTCTAGTTTAAGATGGAAGGATTTAGTGGTGGGATGGTGTCTAGTGTGTGCCGTGTTTGTGGTTACGTGAACACTTGCTTCCATTTCAATAAGCAGCTTTGTGCAAGAACATGGAGTCATTTGCTTCCATATTTGAACAAGCAGTATCAGAAGGCGTTCTCTTGCTTTTTGTGTGATGCAGAGAGATCTTTTCTAACAATTCTGAAAAGCCATTTCTTGCACATTTCTCTATGACTTAGTTTCCTGTTAATTATATGCTCTTTCACATTTCGGTCCGTGTGGCAAAACTGGCATGTGTCCTTCTCCTGTACTCTCAAACTTGAGGTATGATATTCTGAGCACATGGAGATGTCTATTGTCAGGCACAGGGTCCGTTGTTGTATCATGTTTTTGGCATGCCAGATCTTTAAATTTTCCCTAAGATTGCGCGAGGAGTCATTGGCGTTCTTGTCCATTATGCGGCTTAGTGAAGAGCCAGGTCTTCAGGAGGTTCTGGAAAGTGAGACAGTCCTACTTTGTGCTAGGTCACTGAGGCAGGGTGTTGCAGAGGTTACGGTAATATTAGCAAAGGAGACCCATCCCTGGCTGTTTTTGTTGGGCCGTGGAACCGTCTCTGAGACTACTTCTCTGGATCGTGGCATCTTCCCTGGGATGTATGGGATACACTTCTTCAGAGTAAATTTGCACCCATGACTGCAAGGCTCGGAGGGCAATGCAGAGGGTTTTTAGATTGTATCCTGCGTTTATGATATGTTCCCATCTTATCAGTATCAGTAGGAGTCTTGCTGCTGTATTTTGACAATGGAGATGGTTCAGAAGGTAGTCTGGAAGACCTTTGCAGAGGCAGTATGAGTAACCCGATGTGCACGCCCTCATGGAGCCTGAGATTTGAGATTTGAGTTGGGTCTAAAATCATTGGGCTCTATGGCTGAGTGGAAGCTAATGTCACTATCTCTGCATATTATCACTGTACAGCAGAATGCACTCTATGGTGATGTTAGAGTCCTGCTTGATCACTCAAGATCTAGGCTTCTATCTAACTTGGAAATAGCAGCCAAGGAGATGCTTGTTAAAGCAGACGCAGATATTCAGATGCTAATTACCAACCCCCAGAGTATTAATGGAACTTGCGAATTGGATTGAGACAATCAGAAAACTGAGGAACTCAGTCCCTTCAAACTCCTTTCAGACCATTTACCAAGGTATTTGGTCAAATTTCCTGACAGCCAGGTAAGGATGAATTTCCTTAGAATCAGGCTTAATATAGTACGCACAGGGGACATTTTGTCCATACGAAACCACCAAGGGATTGATGCCCAAAATATGTGTAGCGTTTGTGAGTCCCCCTCAAAACAATTGTTAAAACATCTCCTGCCGGACTGTGAGGGTCCTTGGAATGTGAGGTGAGCATTGTACAGAAGATTTGTGGACCGGGACGAGGGGCTGCTTCCAAACTTCTTTTGGAGCAGAATCATCTCTGGGCACAAGCAAGCACTTACATTCGCCACTGTGCAGGTTCTGGAGAAATGTAACATTGTTCTCTGAGATCTGAGGTATCCAAGGATACTAGTCGAGTGGAAGAGCAATTTTGGAAATATCATTGTCGAACATTTTTGGTTAAATGATGAAACACAGCTGATTGAACCTCACTTTGGTTCAGAAAAGCCCAAGCAAAAGAATGTTAGTGACCATCTATTTGTCCCAGATTGTTGTACATGTTAATGGGTTTATAATTTTGTGAAAGTTGAGAAATTGTTTTTATTCTTTTTCTTAAACAAAGAAATTTTATTTTTTTGTAAAGGTTTTGTACCATATACTAATAAAATAAAAAATAAAAAGTAACCCAACCTTGAAAGTTCAAGTGTGATGACCACAAACGATTCCAGAACAAAATGATGCACTAAAACGAGCTATGGTGGAAGGAGCAATTCATGACCAGGTGAAGGATAGTGGCACTGCCCATAGGTATAATTACGATTCTGACCATCTCACTAGGCTGAGGACATTCTCTGATCTTCTTTCACCAGGAGATTGTCATGCGGTATGCTGCCTTAGTTCGGCTGGGTATTATTTCCTTTCTGTTCGGGTTGCCCTTTAAACTCTTGTTGATCAACCAGGAGGCAATTAATGATGAACTGCTGGATAGTGCTAGCTGGTGATTTGTTGAGTTTTGGAATTAGGTTGTAGAAGATGTGTGTGTCTTCTGTAAAGTTGTAGCAGGTAAGTCCTTGTTTGCTAAAGATGTCCATGAGCGGGGCCATATGAATGTTAAAGAGGAGGGGCGAGGGAGTGAAGCCCTGCTCGCCCCCACATGTGGTGCTGTGTCCTGTTACATTGCAATTCCATTATCCAGATTAGCTCTAGCCCAGCCTCAGTCATTCCGCATTATCAGAATGTCATAGGTAAATGTATTGACAGCTTCTTAGATGTCTGGGAGGATGAGGGCACTTGGAACATCAGCATCCACCAGGTTCTTTAGTTTGTGCCACAGAGCTGAGTGTGTAGATGCGGTTCCTCCCATTGGCCTGAATATTAATCCTAGCTGGTTCTGATGCAGGATGTTATCATATTGTGCATGGTCTATTTATAGATGACTTTGTCCAAGACCATCAGCAAGTACCAAACATTGAACATCGGCCAAAGCAAGTTGGGTCAGTGGGATTAGTTGTCATTTGTTTAGGAGAAGTCTGAAGTTTGCTGACTTTAATGTTCGTGGGCCTATCCTTTGCTCAGTGAAGCAATCGAGTAAGGTCCGGTGGGCATAGGTCCTCTGGAGATCCTGCTCTGGTTTGCAAGCATGCAATCTCTGGGGCCACTACCAACAAGGCTGAACCTTTCAAAATCTGCACGGAACTCGCCAAACCTACTGCAGTCTCTATTTCTCCTCTGCCTTCCCTGGCCCTCTGGACTGCATTGGCCTCTCACTCCATCATTACAACTCAGGACATCCTGTCCTCACTCTCTCTACACCACTCCCTTCTCCCTCATCTGCTCTCAGGCCTCCCTTGGATCCCTTTCCCCATCCCTCTGTAAGGAAGGCATGGTATCAACAGTAAGACAGACACAAGTGACCACAGTTCAACAGTGTTTATTGAACTTCAAAAAAGGTTTGAAAAACACCTATCTAACTCTAAATCTACAGATGGGAGCAAGCTACGATCATCAAATAATAATGACGCGGTCCTATGGGTGTCTTGTAAAAATAAATGGGCCTATACTAATAAACCTATTGCCAATCCTTACCTCTAAATACAAATAGTGTGGGAAACAGTGTTACAAAAAAGAAAGAAGTTTTCACAAAATTATATTTCAGGATGTTCAGGCCATTGGCCTCCTTTCCCCACGTTTTCAGCATGGGAGAAAGCGGTACACTCAAGCTTAACACAGTATCTGGCTTTTCTAGCATGAGGATACAGTTCAACCATTAGCATCAGAGCCTTCTGTTCCCAAGTCTCTTTGCCTTTCAAAGTCTCTTCTTTCAGAGTGCCTGATTTGACAAACAAACAAGAAGTGCTTTTCCTTTTAGGATTTCTCAAGTATTCAATTCCTCAGGCGATTCTCTATTCACCTTGGAACCCCCCTCAGCAGGGCTCAGATCGTCTTAACACAATGTTTGTAGGATATTCATGCATCCAAATTCTAGGGTGATTCACGGTTCACCATGGATCCCCCTCAGCAGGGCTCAGATCCTCTTAAGACAATGTTCAATTAGTCCCCCTCCACCGGACCCGAACCAATTTCAATGGAACTTTTAAACTCAAACTTGCTTTAACCAAAAGCTCTCCGCTGATCTCACTCTGCTGGGCTCGGACCAACTTCATCTACTTTGTCATTAACCTTCTTTATGCTATTAACATCATAGACATTCGATTGTGCACAGAAATTTGCTTGACCCATTGCAGGACCACTTCGATTCACAAATCTTTGTGTCACTTTCGCTTTTACCACGTTTCAATTGGATACCTTACATAGACTTACGAATGAGCATTCACGTGGTGCTAGACCACTCTGTCTAAGGTATTGTATCTTGGCTTCAAACTTCAATCACTCATCTGTTGTTCCCTTTTATACGCATTGATTATCACATACGCTTCATACACTGTTCGCTTCACGTTCACTATACAATGTTGCAGCCTGCAACCTTGGCTTCAACACAGACTGGTCTGGTATCTGTCTCCCCAACTCACCGGCTGTGCTGACTTTACTGGCGCTGCTTTGTTGTAGGAGCCAAGGACAGTGCCACAGCGGCAATCGGTTCTCCCCACCTTGCCTACCGATGCAGGAGAGCCCTTGGTACCTACAACACACAATACAGGATTCTTCAGCCTTGTTTCCGGGTCTTACGTTTTCTATTCTTGAAGGTTCATGAAAGTAACGGCTCCTTGTCGAAAAAGTCAAGGGCACTTACCTCCTTGCAATCCCCTTCTGTTTTTCCATTTATCGCCTTGTATTAAACTGCCATCTTGGAATATCTGCTTTCTTCTGTGCTTTGCCTCGCTCATAGTGTGCTCTCGTTCTCCGCCTTTTATCCGTATGGGGAAGTGTAATGGAATCAGGTGTGTGTAACGGTCAGTAATTGCTTGACCCAGCCTGACCATTGCATTGGGACATGACGGGTATACGGCTCGAATGTTAGTCTGTTTTCTCTCATAGCAATCTTTCCGTGAGAAAGTGTTTGTGTAGGGAAAGGGGGGGGGGTATTGAGTTCCTAAGGATCCTAATTGGTAGGATGGGGTAAAGGTGTTATAGGAAAGGGGATTAGGTGTCTCTCCATCCGGTGTCCCACTCCCATTTCTCGATGACCCCTCACCCAGGTGATCCTCCCACACTGGTCCACCCCCAGGAACTGGATCCAAAAGCAATGGCCGTGTCCTGGCCAACTGGATGACAGATCTCTGAGGAGCAGTGGTTGAGACACCTTCATGTTTCTTACACCGCCTACTCTCCCCTTTCTCTCACATATCTCCTGATGAGGTTACTAAACAAGTCCGCTCTATGAAAGTCTCATCCAAACAGGTTCTCCCCTGCTCCTCTAGAACTATCAAGGACAACATTGTCTCCCTTGCTCCAGCCTTGGCTGATTTCTGCAATCACTTTTTTGCCACTGGATCCTTCACCTCGCTCCTCAAGCACTCCCTTGTGCACCTTCTCCTCAAAAAGCCTTCTGCTGACCCTTCCTGTCCGGCTAACTACCCCCCATCTCCATTACGCCCTTCCTGGGCAAACCCTAGGAGAATCTGGCCATCTGCCAGCTTATCCACCACACTGAATCCATTGGTTGTCTCCAAAACCACCAGTCTGGCTTCAGAGCTGCCAGAGGCACAGAAACTGCACTCCTGAACACCTTTGAATATCTCGATTCCACCTCTCCTTCCATCCTCATCCCTCTTGACCTTTCCTCTGTCTTTGATACTGTCAATCATGCCACACTTCTAAATCGGCTGTGTGATACCCTTGGCATCATGCACCTGTATCTGGACTGGAGGACCTTCCTCTCTGACCGACCTTCACAGGTTCAACTAGGACATTGTCTCTCCTCCATCTCAATCTCCACCTGAGGTGTCCCTCAAGGCTCTAGCCTCTCGCTTTGGCTTTTCAACATCTACCTGGCCCCTTTAGCCCATTTGGCCTCTGTCTTCTCTCCTAAAGTCCAGTGTTATGTGGACGACACGCAGTTCTCCTGCAAGGTTCCCTGATCTGCCTCCTCCTCTTGCTCTCTCATACCTGACTGTCTGCTATTCAGTCATGGGGCTCTTCTAATGATTTCTGCCTTAATGCCAGTAAGTCAAGGATCGTTCTCATTGGGACCCATGCTCCCTCTTCCCCTCCCACACTCTGTCTGCCCTCCATGGGCCCCCTCCCCTCAATCTCCTGTGAGGTAAAAAACCTTGTTGTCATCTTCGACTCCACTCTTTCTCACCTCACATCACCTCACATCACGGACCTTGCCTAGAAGGCCCACTTTCAACTGCACCTCCTGAGATACATTCTCCCTTTCCTCACCTTACCCCAGAATCTCAATGTTTCCAAAGCTTTGGTCCTCTCCAGGCTGAACTACTGCAACAGCCTCTTCCTCAATCTACTAATCCAGAACAGGACTGCAAGACTTATCCTTTGCCTCAAGCCCAGGGGCTGCATTTCTCAGCCCTCAAATCTCTCCCGGTTGCTGCAAGGATCAGGTTTACCACCTGCTGCATCATCCAGAAGGCTTTCTGGGTCCTGGGACCCCGCTACATCCAACTCTCTCTCCCTAAATACCTTCCTGCTAGAGCCCTTCGGTCTTCTAACTCCAACTCCCTGCAGATCAGATGCTTTACCAAGCAGAGAGTGGGTGGTAGATCTCTCTCCCTTGCAGGTGCCTCCCTCTGGAATGGCCTCCCTGACCCTCTCAGACTTGAGTCAGATCTCCTTAAGTTCTGGAAGATTATCAAGACCTTGCTTTCTCTTCTTCTTCTTCTTTCCCTCTCACCCCCCCTGCTAATCTCCTCGCCTGCCACTTGAGTGGCTGCCTGCTGATTCTTCAGGGCACCAGGCCTTCCTCGTTCAGTCTACCCCTTCACCTGGTCTCCTCTCACCCCCGCCCTCCTTAACCTGCACTTGCCCTCCCGGGCCCCTTCTCCCTGCCCTAGCCTGGCTGGGCATGCACCCCTTGAGCCCTTCCAGCCCCCCTACCTCTCACTTAGCTCGTAGACCTTCATTCCCCTGCACTCTCTGCATTCCCCTGGTTCTGCCCACCTGGCCTCCCCTGGCATTCACTTTCTTACAGGCCCTTCCGCCCTGAAAGGTATTTCTTTACCCCAAACCCCTGCACTTCTTGTTTACTGCACTTGCACGATCCGAATGTCACAAGGCCTAGTAGGACTGTTTTTTGTTTCCGTCATCCCTGCCCCCGACCCCATTTGTCTTGTTGCGACTTGAACCATATTGTGTCTAGGCGCATTATAAATACCCAATGAATACATTAAAATAAAAAATATTGTTTCAATAAACAATGGTTTGAGGGTTGATGAAACGTTTTTAAGTTTCAGAGTTGCCATATATTGGAATGAGCTTGTTCTTGTGCTCTGAGGTTGTGTGAGTGTTGTTCTGATGATCCACCATCTCTGTAATTCACCTTTTTTCAACCAAATGACAGAGTTGTCTCGGTGCAATTTATTTATATATTGTTCATTTATAATTAATACCAGCGCAGACCCGGGATTTGAACCTGTGCTTCCAAGACAACGTGTTGCCCCTGAGATATCCATCCTTGGCTCGTTGCTGTAGGCCCACGGATTTCTCCTATCCTTAATACATTGAACGTGTCTTCTTCTCAGCTAAGCGGTTTTAAGAACGTAGATGGATGCGCCAATGTATGTGTGATGTAGGCTAGGCCTTTTACAGCAGGCTAGGACTATGAAATATTTTTAATGTTTTCGTGAATCACCCTATCAAAAACTAACACTCCACTGTAGCAAGGACGGATCCTATCCAATAGTCCTCAGAGGTTGTTCGAAGCGGATGGATGTGCGGCATTAAAACCCTCCCCAGTCGCCCTCATCAGCCAATTGAACACAGGCACAGAGGTTTGTGGGAGAGGGCTTGGAAAGGAGGGTTATTTCAGGGCACTGAGGGCCATTTGATTTATTTATTTTTTATTTTGGGTATTTACTGAGTGCAAACCTCACTTCCGGAAGCAACAGGGAGCTGGTAGGGGTTGTAGTCATACAATACACGGCTACGGGGCACACAGTCCTTACAATATACCATTCATCACTGATGTATGATTGATCTCACCAGAGAACAGTTAAGATTTATAGTTAGTAAGTAACATTGTGCTGCAAGGTGGAATGGCGGTACAACTGATGACTGGGCTGCAAAGTTTAGCTGTCAGGAGGGATACTACACTGGGGTGTATGGCGCGCATCTTAGTGGTCTCAAGAAGGTGATCCATAAAAAAGGAGGCGCTCAACTAGTTTTCTGAATTGCATGAGTGTGGGTTCGCGTCTGATGCTGATGGGTGTGAGGTTCCATGATTTGTGGGTGATTTGTGGGTGTAGACAGAGAAAGATTGTTTCCTGGTTCTTTTCTTTTTGCGCTGGACTGGGCAGGCTATGACTTTGGGGGTAGTCGCTGACCACTAGAGATGGCGACTTCGCTAGCCGTGGGTGAGGGATCCTACATGGTGACCGTTTTTTGTAGGATGCAGCTGGCATTGAAGGTTATGGAACGTTGTAAGGGCAGGCAAAAATGTTTGATGAGTGTGGGCATCATGGAAAGAATTATCGAGTATTTTAAATATGTTCGCAAATCACCGCAAATTCAGAAATTGAATGCACAGGGGCACGACTTGTCTCCCCCACAGTCCTCAACTGTTCACTGAATATGAATTTGGGCTACTGATGTCCTCCTATTGGCCACTGAAGAATTCAAACCTGCCCTATGGCTGCCCACCTATGGGTAGACATGGCTGCACACATATGCTGGTAGTCTGCCATAATGCACAGTGCATTCCGATTTATTCATATTGTCTCTGCTTTTATGCTTTCTTCCTTTGATTTCCTGTGGGTTTGTGTCTCGAGAATCGGAACTCTTTAGGAGAACAGTGTGTCAATGTCTAAGCTAGGATTCTTCTAGGACGGTCTAGTGGGTGTACCCATAGCGATGAGATGAATGTGGAGAACAGTGTGTAAATGTCTAAGCTAGGATTCTTCTAGGTCGGTCTAGCGGGAGTACCCATATGGATGAGATGAATGTGGAGAAGAGTGTGTAAATGTCTAAGCCAGGATTCTTCTAGGTCTGTCTAGCTGGGGTACCCATAGGGATGAGAGGAATGTGGAGAAGAGTGTGTAAATTCTCAGCTAGGATTCTTCTAGGTCGGTCTAGCTGGGTTACCCATAGGGATGAGGTGAATGTGGAGAACGGTGTTTAAATGTCTAAGCTGGGATTCTTCTAGGTCAGTCTAGCGGGAGTACCCATAGGGATGAGATGAATGTGGAGAACAGTGTGTAAATGTCTTAGCTAGGATTCGTCAAGGTCGGTCTAGCGGGAGTGCCCATAGGAATGAGATGAATGTGGAGAACAGTATGTAAATATCTTAGCTAGGAATCGTCTAGGTCAGTCTAGCGGGAGTACCCATAGGGATGAGATGAATGTGGAGAACAGTGTGTAAATGTCTTAGCTAGGATTCGTCTAGGTCAGTCTAGTGGGAGTAGCCATAGGGATGAGATGAAAGTGGAGAACAGTGTGTAAATGTCTTAGCTAGGATTCGTCTAGGTCGGTCTAGCAGGAGTACCCATAGGGATGAGATGAATGTGGATAACAGTGTGTAAATGTCTTAGCTAGGATTCTTTTAGGTCTCTCTAGCGTGAGTACTCATAGGGATGAGATGAATGTGGAGAACAGTGTGTAAATGTCTTAGCTAGGATTCGTCTAGGTCAGTCTAGCGGGAGTACCCATAGGGATGAGATGAATGTGGAGAACAGTGTGTAAATGTCTTAGCTAGGATTCGTCTAGGTCGTTCTAGCAGGAGTACCCATAGGGATGAGGTGAATGTGGAAAACAGTGTGTAAATGTCTTAGCTAGGATTCTTTTAGGTCTCTCTAGTGTGAGTACCCATAGGGATGAGATGAATGTGGAGAACAGTGTGTAAATGTCTTAGCTAGGATTCGTCTAGGTCAGTCTAGCGGGAGTACCCATAGGGATGAGATGAATGTGGAGAACAGTGTGTAAATGTCTTAGCTAGGATTCGTCTAGGCCGGTCTAGCAGGAGTACCCATAGGGATGAGATGAATGTGGAGAACAGTGTGTAAATGTCTTAGCTAGGATTCTTTTAGGTCTCTCTAGCGTGAGTACCCATAGGGATGAGATGAATGTGGAGAACAGTGTGTAAATGTCTTAGCTAGGATTCGTCTAGGTCAGACTAGCGGGAGTACCCATAGGGATGAGATGAATGTGTAGAACAGTGTGTAAATGTCTTAGCTAGGATTCTTCTAGGTCAGTCTAGCAGGAGTACCCATAGGGATGAGGTGAATGTGGAGAACAGTGTGTAAATGTCTAAGCTGGGATTCTTCTAGGTCAGTCTAGCGGGAGTACCCATAGGGATGAAATGAATGTGGAGAACAGTGTGTAAATGTCTTAGCTAGGATTCATCCAGGTCGGTCTAGCAGGAGTACCCATAGGGATGAGATGAATGTGGAGAACAGTGTGTCAATGTCTTAGCTAGGATTCGTCTAGGCCGGTCTAGCAGGAGTACCCATAGGGATGAGATGAATGTGGAGAACAGTGTGTAAATGTCTTATCTAGGATTCGTCTAGGTCAGTCTAGCGGGAGTACCCATAGGGATGAGATGAATGTGGAGAACAGTGTGTAAATGTCTTAGCTAGGATTCTTCTAGGTCAGTCTAGCAGGAGTACCCATAGGGATGAGATGAATGTGGAGAACAGTGTGTAAATGTCTTAGCTAGGATTCTCTAGGTCAGTCTAGCGGAGTACCCATAGGGATGAGATGAATGTGGAGAACAGTGTGTAAATGTCTTAGCTAGGATTCATCTAGGTCGTCTAGCAGGAGTACCATAGGGATGAGATGAATGTGGAGAACAGTGTGTAAATGTCTTAGCTAGGATTCTTCTTAGGTCTCTAGCGTGAGTACCATAGGGATGAGATGAATGTGGAGAACAGTGTGTAAATGTCTTAGCTAGGATTCTTCTAGGTCGCTCTAGCGGAGTACCCATAGGGATGAGATGAATGTGGAGAACAGTGTGTAAATGTCTAGCTAGGATTCTTCTAGGTCAGTCTAGCGGGAGTACCCATAGGGATGAGATGAATGTGGAGAACAGTGTGTAAATGTCTTAGCTAGGATTCTTTCTAGGTCAGTCTAGCAGGAGTACCCATAGGGATGAGATGAATGTGGAGAACAGTGTGTAAATGTCTTAAGCTAGGATTCTTCTAGGTCAGTCTAGCGGGAGTACCCATAGGGATGAGATGAATGTGGAGAACAGTGTGTAAATGTCTAGCTAGGATTCATCCAGGTCGGTCTAGCAGGAGTACCCATAGGGATGAGATGAATGTGGAGAACAGTGTGTCAATGTCTTAGCTAGGATTCGTCTAGGCCGGTCTAGCAGGAGTACCCATAGGGATGAGATGAATGTGGAGAACAGTGTGTAAATGTCTTATCTAGGATTCATCTAGGTCAGTCTAGCGGGAGTACCCATAGGGATGAGATGAATGTGTAGAACAGTGTGTAAATGTCTTAGCTAGGATTCTTCTAGGTCAGTCTAGCAGGAGTACCCATAGGGATGAGGTGAATGTGGAGAACAGTGTGTAAATGTCTAAGCTGGGATTCTTCTAGGTCAGTCTAGCGGGAGTACCCATAGGGATGAAATGAATGTGGAGAACAGTGTGTAAATGTCTTAGCTAGGATTCATCCAGGTCGGTCTAGCAGGAGTACCCATAGGGATGAGATGAATGTGGAGAACAGTGTGTCAATGTCTTAGCTAGGATTCTTTTAGGTCTCTCTAGCGTGAGTACCCATAGGGATGAGATGAATGTGGAGAACAGTGTGTAAATGTCTTAGCTAGGATTCTTTTAGGTCTCTCTAGCGTGAGTACCCATAGGGATGAGATGAATGTGGAGAACGGTGTGTAAATGTCTGAGCTAGAATCTCTTCTAGGTCAGTCTAGCGGGAGTACCCATAGGGATGAGATGAATGTGGAGAACGGTGTGTAAATGTCTGAGCTAGGATTCTTCTAGGTCATTCTAGCAGGAGTACCCATAGGGATGACATGAATGTGGAGAACAGTGTGTAAATGTCTTAGCTAGGATTCTTCTAGGTCGGTCTAGCATGAGTACCCATAGGGATGAGATGAATGTGGAGAATAGTGTGTAAATGTCTTAGCTAGGATTCTTCTAGGTCGGTCTAGCGGGAGTACCCATAGGGAAGAGATGAATGTGGAGAACAGTGTGTAAATGTCTTAGCTAGGATTCTTCTAGGTTAGACTAGAGGGAGTACCCTTAGGGATGAGATGAATGTGGAGAACGGTGTGTAAATGTCTGAGCTAGGATTCTTCTAGATCGGTCTAGCAGGAGGACCCATAGGGATGAGATGAATGTGGAGAACAGTGTGTAAATGTCTTAGCTAGGATTCTTCTAGGTCGGTCTAGCGGGAGTACCCATAAGGATGAGATGAATGTGGAGAACAGTGTGTAAATGTCTTAGCTAGGATTCTTCTAGGTCGGTCTAGCGGGAGTACCCATAGGGATGAGATGAATGTGGAGAACAGTGTGTAAATGTCTGAGCTAGGATTCTTTTAGGTTAGACTAGAGGGGGTACCCATAGGGATGAGATCTAGTGTTTTCTTATGGATTCTGATGCAAGTACCATGAAATTATAGGTTGGCAAGCACATGCCTAAAATATTCCTGTCGACTTCCTACCGGATTCAACATGCCTCTGGTAGATGTACTCTTTGTAATTATAGAACTGCACAGATGCTCAGTCAATTGAGTACTCACTGCCGTCATCTGTGTTCAACCTTCAATGAGCAGGTTCAAATGTCAGCGCGTCTGATTTGCCTTGAATCCTTACTACAAGTATGACAGGTAAATAACGAAGGTGCTACAATGATTAGGAATATTATATAACCATATTTGACAATTGAAATCATGTATTCACTTCAACTTCAAATCCTGTTTGTTGATCTTATCATTTCCATCACATCCAACAGCATGACACATTTCAATTACTAGATCCACTCAGAGCATGATTCCAGATACGTACTCTTTGATACTACGTGAACAATGTGGGCAAAGATAAAATAGTCACCGATTTTCACTTCTCAGCCATAATCCTATCAGGGTCAATATGCTCAGGACCTTCATTTGTCTTATAGCAACAATTTCTATCCAGGAACCTAGAGCATGGGCAAAACGACTGCAGCAAGTTCTATGAAAGAAACACATTATTTGTGGTTTTATTATATACCTATTGTCCTGTAGGAAGCTAACATAAAAGTGTCCCATGGAATTCCCATTAGAATGGCCGATAAGATTCTTAATCGCTTTCTTACAGGAACCCAAAAGGAAGGATTTCTTATAGCAATATTATATGGGGTTGCGCTTGTCATTTTCTGTTTTGATTGCTTTTTGGTTTTCCATCACAACCCCATTATTTTATGGGTGGGCCTTCCTGTTTGCCCTACTTCTAAGAACAGGCTTACTCATTTTCAATCAGGTTGCACTTGTTAGTGGGTGGTGCTCGTTCTGTAATTGGTTTCTGCTGCGCCGATACCAAGCAGTCACTTCCTCACCGCACATTCATTCCCGACTGAAAGATCTGGATCACCTTTTCTGCAAAGCTCATTACGTGCTACTAAGAAACCTGTGTTGGACCCAGATTAACCCGGTCCAAAGGATGAAAAACTGCACTTTCAAAAAACATTCCTTGATGTAGTACCTTGATATAGTCCCGGATCAACTGGTTGAGTCATTTCACTTTAAATTAAACAATATCTGGCTTGCCCAACAGCTAGAGATGGTCCGAGCGACTCGCACAAGGGAGTCATCAACAATCTTGTTGTTGCATAATGTGCAGGAACTGGTTTACCTTGAAATTATTACTGTCGTACAACAATAGCTAAATTGCTCTATCTACACCAAACTACTGAGTTGGCTACTTACTGCTTTTAAGATCCCCTAAAAACGAATTAAAATGACTATCTTATTGCTTCAAGCACTGGAACAGTATGTTCAAGTAGGATCAAACCGTCCACCAACCTCTGCTATAGAAAGCCAATACAATCAATTAGTTGTGCCACTAATCATAGATGTCTTTGCCCAGTAGCCTTCGCAGCTTTGTGATATCCCTGTGCTGTCAATGTATTAACTTCATCCTACCCTTTCTGCTCCCCGTAGGTTTCCTACATGGCTCATGTCGGAGGCGGACTGGCGGGAATGACCATTGGCTATGTTGTCTTCAGCAGTTTTGACAAAAACCTGATCAAAGACCCCCGGTTCTGGATTTGTATAGCTGCCTATGTTGTCTGCTTCTCATTTGCGGTCTTGTTTAACATCTTTCTGTCGCCAGCTCCAAAGTAGGGAGCAAGGAATGGGAAGAGAAGAAGCCTGGAAAACAAAATTATGTTTACAATGACCTTTCTACGATGACTATACGTACAAATGGAAAAAAGCGTTCGCCCCTGCCTCATGAGTGACATTGTTATGTAAAGACTAAGGGCAGCTATTTTCAAGGCCTAAGCAGCAAAACATCTGCGCACTCAGAACTCAGCCCTGAATTCTCCTGAAACTTGAAAGTGAGATTCGCACTGTGTCTTCTTCACTTACGTCACGCTTTGCGTAGTCAATTCTTACTGACCTATTTGAGATAGGTGGAACCAGACTCTAAGTATATTATTTTTTTAACAAATAAACTTTTGATTATTTCTGGTGGGCCTTCATCATTCTTTTCATTGTCAAATACTGAGAGTTTTGGTTGTATTGGTGATCAATTTGCTGTAATTTGGGACCTGAGGACATCTGTGTCACCTCATCACCCGCATTTCCTCCTAAGATCGTCCAGTGGTAAACACTCTAGACCGCTTTCTTACAAGTAAATTTAGTTACCAGCTATGTATGGTCGAGGCCAGGGTAACGACGGAAGAAGTATGGATCATTAGACACACCGGCTTCATTATGAGTTTGGCGTTGCTGTACAAAAAATGGCGGTAATGGATTTACTATGCTACCACCATATTAAATCTTTGGAGGTAAGTTGGGTGAAAATGGAGACTTCACTGCTGGAGGTAATTCTGCTGACAATACATCCACCAAACCCCAATGAAGTCCCATGGGACTACATAATGGGGAATAACCGGAAACTCGAATTGTTGAGGATTTACTTCATTTCCAGAAGCGGTAATGGGAAACGGGGTTGGTAGCCAAGCTTGCAATGAGGCCCAATGGTGGGGAGAGGGGTATTTCAGAAAGCACTAGGAACAGTATGTCGGATGGGCCATCTTGAGTCCAGTCAGGGGAATTGACGCCTCTTTCCTCTTTAGTAAATGAAACCATGTTAATACTTCAGTACTGACACCACTCATTTTTAATTTAAACTAACATGGAGCAAACCATAAAAACAATACATAAATCAGCTATTTTCATAATGCACTTCATGCCAGACTCCAGCCTCTATGCCAGGACTAGTATTGAACCTGTGCTGCACGCCGTTTTCTAGTTTCCAAGACAAACACGTTGCCCCTGAGCTATCCTCCCAGCTATAACAAGAAATCATACATGTGACATAGAAATACAAAAACTCCAAAGTAATACTTTACTTAGAATATAACAAATCATATATACAGCCCCAGACTACCTCCCCCCCAGAACCAGAAATTCAACAATATTTCCGTAATAGATGACAGATTAAATCATTATATCTTAATTGCTGTGGCATTACATGTTGGCTAGGTATTTGTATATCCTCTGACTGTGTAGCATCTCAATTAATTACAGAAATCAATTGGATTACTCAGTATTCTACTCACTAGCTCTGGGCTTCCAAGGCAGAGGTAAGTCTAGGGCCCCGTTTGTCTCCGGCCACCTTCCACTGTCTGTTTCAGTTTCATGGTCATGAAAGGCTCGGTGCTACACCGTGTACACTCTCTTGCAGCCCCCTCCCCCCACCCTCCTCCTTGTGACTGCCCCCCTCCCTCACCTGATGTTGGTGATCGGACCACAGCCTGTTGCAAAAAGAATCCGGGGTTTACATCCATATCCTTCCTCTGAGCCTTCTTTAGCTCTGGGCTTCTGAGGCAGAGGTAAGACTAGGGCCCCATTTGTCTCTGTCCGATTGCCCTATCTGTTTCAGTTTCATAGGCATGAGAGCCTCTGTGCAACAGCGCGCTCTCTCTTGCTAAAACCCCTTGCCCCCTCTGTGTTAACGCCCCCCTCACCTGATGTCGGTGATTTGGCCGCAGTCCATTGCAAAAAGAATCTGGGGTATACCATCCATACCCTGCCTCTGAGCCTTCTTTAGCTCTGGGCTTCCAAGGCAGAGGTAAGTCTAGGTTCCCGTTTGTCTCCGGCCACCTTCCCCTGTCTGTTTCAGTTTCATGGGCATGAGAGCCGTGGCACTACAGCGCACGCTCTCTCTTGCTGCCTCCTTTCCCCACCCTCCTCCCTTTGACCACACCCCTCCCTCACCTGATGATGGTGATTGGACCTACAACCCAATTTGAATTCAGGCACTGGGCAGCCCTCTGCCAGGCAGCCCCCTCGGCTAAGGACCCCGAGGCAAAGGACAGCGCTAGATGATGTCTGCAAATGTCTGCAGAAGATGCAGTACGCATCTCTTGCTAAAACCCCTCCCCTCCTCTGTGGGGGCCATCAACAGGCAAAGACTGTCAAGGTACGGTGGTGTGGTTGGGGGTGACAGCAATCACTGCACCCCTCTAAACTGACCCACCCCTCGATTACATATTTCAAAAATGGCCCATGTTGGTATGATGGTCATATAACGCACCTGTACTTGTATGTTAAACATTCTCTGGAATAACTCTTAACTGCCCCACCTTTCCCAGATTGCCATGCGTCACTCCAAGACACAATTGTGATAGAACTGTGGGATTAGCCTTACATGGCGTCTAACTATAATTGTGATATTTAGCTTCCGTCGCTTCTAGTCAGAATGGTGAAGTTTAGCAAGCGTCACATCTAGCTATAACTGAAGTTTAGCATGTGTCACATCTAGATAGAACTGTGAAATTTATGATGCACCACTACTAGAAAGAACTGTGAAGATTAGCATGAGTCACATCTGGATAGAACTGTGAAGTTTATCATGCGCCACTCCTAGATAGAACTGTGAAGTATAGCATGCGTCACATCTGGATAGAACTGTGAAGTTTATCATGCACCACTCCTAGATAGAACTGTGAAGTATAGCATGCATCCCATCTAGATAGAAGATAGAACTGGGAAGTATAGCATGCGTCACATCTGGATAGAACTGTGAAGTTTATCATGCACCACTCCTAGATAGAACTGTGAGGTATAGCATGCATCCCATCTAGATAGAAGATAGAACTGTGAAGTATAGCATGCGTCACATCTAGATAGAACTGTGAAGTTTAGTATGCGTTGCATCTAACTATAACTGAAGTTTAGCATGCGTCACATCTAGATTGAGCTGTGAATGTTATCATGCGCTACTCCTAGATAGAACTGTAAAGTTTAGCATGTGTCACATCTAGCTATTACTGAAGTTTAGCATGCGTCACATCTAGATAGAACTAACCCAACTCTAAAATGGCAACTTTTGGCATGCACCTCACATACAGAAGTCTACATGACCACTTCTCTGCACAGCAATCTGCAAGTACTTCACCACATGGCAACAACAGACAAATAACACATAAACTGACACAACAGCACATGGGAATTGGCACCAAATGAAAATCGCACTCAAGCTCAGCGAACGGTGCAAACCGAACTGAAGTTGCTCAACATGGCATCACAACTCTCTTTCCTATTCCCACTACACCATACCAAACCCCCACCCCCTCTTTTTCAGATCGACCAGAGCGCCTGGAGACCAATTCCGTTGGTGACGGTGCACGGTACAAATACCTTTAACATTAACATAACACATGGAACAAAATTTGCCAGTTAATTGGCGGCTAGCATGATTGGTGCTGAATCAGCGTTACATGATCCACAAATCTGATGATGACTTTGGCAGCTCTCTTTTGATTAACCGGAATCCTCCAGATGGAATTAAATAGGAGACAATATTAAAATATTTGGGAGAGTAAGCCTCCCCCTCCTATTATTTACTCCATATTCCCCTCCCCCCTAACCCTTATATACCTTTACAAACCCCCTATATTTTTTGATGCGTTTTTTCATTGAGAAACATTTTCGGCAAAAAACAAATCAAAAACTGAACCAGTTGGATCCCCTCACATGGCAGGTGGAAGCGCCTGGAATCCACTGAAGCAGCGGTCGGTGAGTGTCAGCGGTGGCTGCCTCCCCACTGGCTCAAGACCTCATTAGGTCACATGCCTCATTCGATTGCCCATGTAAATATCAGAGGCGAGGCAACAGGGTAAGTCAATAAAATAGTGCAGTGGGGTAATGCATCTGCAGCACAAATCTGTGCACAACCTGCATGTGAAAGATCTATGCCTTGCTAGGCTGCGCTACAACGACTGCGGAAGCATGCCTTATGAATGCGAAAAATGATGCTGAGCAGGCATTGTGTTCTTTTTCTTCAACTGGTCAAACTTTCTATGTACCATGTTCAAGGGGTTTTGCAGGCTTTTCTGTAGTAGAGTTTATATGGCACTTTAGATGGCCATATAAACTCGTCTTCCCCTTCAACTTTTGACCTCCTCCATGAATGTTCACCAAATTAGGCAAGCAACTGATCTGGCCAAATCCAAGCATTAATGCGAAATTTGGAGAAGTGCCACATATTCTTTCAAGAAGTAAAAGAATGATCAAAAAAGATTTTATTTTTTCATTGAATTTTCCGTTCTTTAAAATGTTTTTCGATTTTTAAGATGGTTGTTGCACACCTAGCCCTTACTCTGAACTGGTGCATGCACAGATATTTTGAACATCAGATCAGCCAAACTCAACATATGAAAAATGAAGTATTGATATAGTTGTACATGTGCAATAGGTCCAGAGTGACACTACTACCTGCATTCCGGATGAGTCATGGCGACACAAAATATCATGACCATCAGTCTGGCTTCAGAGCAGCCAGAATCATGGAAACTGCTCTCCTGAACAACCGTGAAGCCCTGCTCTCTAACCTTGACTCTAAGCTCCCCCCTGTCTTCATATTACTCGATCTCTCTTCTGCTTTTGACATGGTCAACCATGCCATCCTGCTCAATCGTCTCCGTGATGACTTGGATATCACCGATAAGACCCTGGCCTGGCTTACCTCGTTCCTCTGTGATAGACTCTGCCAGGTCCAACTTGGGTCCTTCCTTCTCTCTACCTCAATCTCTACCTGTGGTGTTCCTCAGGGGTCTAACCTCTCTCTCTGGCTGTTTAACCAATACCTGGCACCTCTTGCCCACCACATTGTAGCTCTTTGCTCCAACTTCCAGTGCTATGCGGATGGCACTCTGCTCTTTTTCAGGCTCCCCTCTGCCACCTCTTCTCCTTCTCTCAGCTCTGACTGTCTGCTATCCAGGAGTGATGTGCCGCCAATGATCTCTGTCTTAATACCAATAAGACAGAGATTCTCCTCATCGGCACACCTGCACCCTCCTTTCTTGTCACTCTCTGGCCAGCCTCCCTTGGCCCTTTTCCTGCTCACACCTGTGAGGCTAATAACCTTTGGGTCATCTTGGACACAACACTCTCACTCTCCTTTTCTCCTCAAATCTCTGACGTCTCTGAGATGTCAAACTAACAACTTCACCTCCTGAGAGGTATTCTTCCTTTCCTCTCCTTCCCCCAGAAGCTCATTGTCTTTAGAGCTCTGGTTCGCTCCTTTTCTCCTCAAATCTCTGACGTCTCTAAGAAGTCAAACTAACAACTTCACCTACTGAGTGGTATTCTTCCTTTCCTCTCCTTCCCCCAGAAGCTCATTGTCTTTAGAGCTCTGGTTCTCTGTAGGCTGGAATACTGCAACAGCCTCTTTCTAAATCCACCTGCCTCTATTCTCCACCCTCTACAACTCATCCAGAACAGGACTGCGAGACTTGTCCTTGGCCTCAAGCCCAGGGATCGTATCTCTCCAGCACTGAAATCTCTGCATTGGCTTTCAGTGGCTGCAAGGATTAAGTTCAAGACCCTCTGCATTGTCCACAAGGCTATCTGGGGTCTAGGTCCTCAATACCTCCAAATCTCTCTTCGTAAATACCTTCCTACTCAAGCTCTTCGCTCCTCCACCTCCAAATCCCTCAGGGTCAGTCGCTTCTCCAAGCAACTAGTTGGTGATAGATCTCTTTCTTAAGCTGGGCCTCCCTCTGGAACAGCCTCCCTGCCTCTCTGAAACTCGAGGAGAACCATCTGCGGTTCCGAAAGCACCGCAAGACCTTCCTCTTTGCTTCTGCCTTCTCTCTTCCTCTCCCCTGTTGATTTCCTGTCTGATACTGCACTGGTCACCTGGCTATCCTCTGTTTCTGGGTGCATGTCCCTACCCACCCAGTTGCACATCCGGACTGCCTCCCGGCAACCCTTCCACTTGGGTCTGAATCTGTAACCCTACAGTCTCCCTACCTGCACTTTTAGACACCTGCTGTCTGCACTTACCCTTGCACCTGCCACCTGCTGGCCGCACTTCTTGTTATTCGCCCTGGCACTTTCCCGTTCCCCCTCCCCTGCACTTGTGCAATCTCAATGTCACTTGGTCTAGTAAGATCGTTGTCTCTGTCCTCCCTCTGTTCTCCCTTCATTGCCTCATCACGCCTTGAAACACTTGTGTATAGGCACGTTACAAATGCCATATCATATCATATCATATCATATCATACAACATCGCTAGCAATAACTCATGCAAAACAAACATATGAACCCACCATACATGCAGAATAGTGCAGCCCACACAGTAAGGTATTAGCATATGTACACGCATTCCATGCAGAAGAACAGGGAGCATAATAGCCACAGACAACATGCATGAAAACCACACACGGACCATATGTGTGGAATGTGTATGTGAATAATGGCAGAATACAAAGGAGCCCAATATTGTATTGTAGTTGTCATTTATATAGCGCCTTTTCCCATTTATAACACTTTGTGGTAGGAATGCCCTCGGGGGCCGAAGTTCAGGTATGGGAAAGTTCTAAGAGGAGGCTTAAGATGCGTGTGTGCATTTGACCAAGATTAGGAACTAGGAGGGCTGGCTAGGCTCCAATAAGCAACCCAAGAGGCTAGGCATGCGGACGGTTGATGAGGGAGGTGACGACAGAGCGCTAGTGCAGGAGACTCAATATGTACCCAGCTAAACCGAATTTGTCGTATTAACTTGGCCTCATCTGCCAATCTGTTTTGTGCTATGTCTTTCTCACGCTCTTTTATTCTTTTGCAGTGGTTGACTATTATACTCTGAATTTCAGGCCACCCCTTCGCCTCGATCCCTGCAATTTTGTCAAGTGCTTTCTGTACCTCTTTAGGCAGGCCTCTCTTTATTATGAAATAAAATAATGATGTTGACTGGTACCAGGGCGTGCCCGTTTCCGCTCTCCACATCTCTTGTACCCGGAAAATGTAATCCATAGCATCTTCCCCCTCATTCATTGTACATTGCATAACTGACTGTAAGTCGGGTGTGTCTGGAAATGTTTCTCTTAACGCATCCCACACTCGTGCTCGCACTGTGTTGAATGAGGCACCGTCATGACGGTCACAATCTAATGTTACCCCCGGGAAACCAGCTTTTACCCACACTCTATCTGCCTGGTCCCCAACCGCTGATACTAGCAGGCTTTTTACATCCCCTACCGCCAGTAGGACCCCAGCTGTGTGCTTCTCAAATGAATATATCCACTTACTCGCCCCTCCGGACAGTGGTGGTAACAACTTTAACAGATTGGCCTTATCCATTTGAGCCCAGGGTATGTAATTTGGTCTCCCTCCTCCCCTGTGTATCAATGGGAGTTGTAACTTCCCCTTTGTCACTTTGCTCGTACTCACCTTCGTTCCCTTCTTTCCTAGTGGAGCCATTCTCCCCAGCCTATTTCTTAATCGTCCTGTCCATTCCTCATCCATTGTTCTCCCCAGATGTGCACCATCCATCCTCCCACTCTCTCCTCCCATTGCCACACTTAATCTCCCACCTTCTTCTTCATCGCCCTCCACATCACACCACAAGTGCTCTCTTCCTCCTGTGACCAAAATCTCATCATCCACATGTTCACTTGCCCCGTCTATTTCTATTATTTGCGTGGGCTCTTCTTGTATTCTGAACAATATTTCCCCCTTCTTCCACCCTCCCTCAATTGTCCTGTCATTGTTTTGTGCCCTTGGTGTTTGTTCTAACCGGGCAGCATTAGTCCCACTTTGCTCACAGATATTTTTAATTCTAGATAATTCCTCTCTTGCTAATGAGAGCCTGGAATCTAAGTCCTCTGTTAACTTATCTATGTCTACTGTGGGTGTACTTATCTGTCCACGCTGTCTATGACTTTCATACGGCGGGGGTGCAGTCGGGCCATGTGTTTTTGTAGCTTGAGTTGGGGGCACATAGGTGGGGTCGCTATACCCTTCTGCGGGCACCGGTTTATTAAGTATAGGGTACAACCGTGTCACTTCACCTGACTGCTCTTCCCCAGTCATTTCTTTATCGTCTTTGGGTATCATTAATGGGTTATCTGTGGTGGACGGCAAATTGGTCGTTGCCACTTTCTTTCGCCAGAGATCTAATATCTCCCTCCTATTGTGGAACTGTTTCCCCTTATATTTCATAAAGATGCAGGTAGCTACCATATCTAGAACATTTTTGTCAAGCGATCCTCCTTCGGGCCATATTTGGGGCAGACCTTCTCCCTTTAACTCTGTGGCCCACTGATCGTGGTATTTTCTAATGCGTTCAGCATACCCAGGTAAACTCTTACAGATATGGGCCAGGGGTGTCTCTGTCCCCATTGTGTGCGTTTGGCTTGTGTAACACTATATATATATATGTATCTTTTTAAAACCTTGTACTTTTTTAACACCTTGGCAATAAGGGAGTGTGTGTTTGTGTAGTTTATACTGAAAATACCTTAGGGGGCACATACAAGAGCAAACCACCTTTTGCACACTACCACTACTTCCAGCACAAATATTCACAAGAAACTGCTTAATTTATTGGGCTTACCACCTTATAATGTTTCCTGGTCACACTTACCATGACCACACCATAATCATGCACTTTTCATCATTCACTAAAATCATCATGACATGGCTACCTTCTAACACATATAATGCATATACAATGATAGTTAATACCCTATTGATAGTTAACCTTTAATCCTTTTCCTCCCTCCCTAGTTTTCCCCCGTCTTTCTTCATTTGATATGAAGTCCCCTTTTCTCGCAAATCTCTTTTTGTCTTTACTCAGTATTAACCTATTTTTATTTATAGACCCAGAAAGAATGAAAGAAAAGTGTTTACTAATATATTCACCGTGTCTCCCTTTTCTACCAGAAACCTTTATCTTATTCTCCACTTGTTCATATATTCCCAGTACTAGTCAAGATAGCACTATGCGGCGCCACCTTCTACCCCCTTGCAGAGATAGGTTCCCGTCTCTTTATCTCTTTTCACCTTTTGATCCTAATGGCCATATGCAAAGAAAAAGGAAAGAAAGGATAGTATTGCTTTTAGTGGTCTCAAAACGTGTCCCCTTTAAATGACCTCCTCTTTTTTTTTTTATATCCTGCTCCCTTCCCCTACTCCCCTTATGATCACTCGCACTTAATACTCACGTGTCCGCCTTGAACCGAGAGTCTCCGAACTGGGTTCGTCCAGACGCCGTTGCCACACGCTCAACGGCCAGCCCCAGCTCCGACAAGCAGTACTCAAAGGGGATTTTTTGAAACGGCATCCCGTACCCTTTCTCTAATGAGTGCGCACTTCTAAGCGTACCAGTCGCCGTAGGCGGGTAGCTTTCCGGAGCAGGCGTACCGTGAGTCTCCCCTTTCGACCGGAGATTTTCGTGCCAGAGGGGACGGAAGGGATATACCGGGAGATGTAATCACGTCTGGGTCACCACTGAAGGCGAGCGTCCCCAGATAGCACGACCCACCCCGCAATGAGAGGCAATAATGGACTCTCCCACGGATGGGAATAAGGCTAGGACCAAGTGCGGGTGAGCTCAAGGGAAGTTTTATCTAAGTCAAATAGGGCATGCAAATAACTCTGCAAACTCTGAGAGCGCTCTGTCTGACAATCGCAAAGACAGGCGTTTATATTTACAAAAAGTGTCATAGGCACCTACACACTATAGGGGGCACATGTACATGGGGATTGGGTGGCGTCGACTAACTATATGTGCAGCTGTGATGCGTCGCTTCGTGGTTGGTGGACACCGCCGGGTGCCAACGTGGGGTGGCAGGTCAGCTGGGCTCATCCGGGAGGTACCGTCCGGTCAGGCGTGGTCAGTGTCATTGATGGACGTCCTTCTTGGCTTTCTGCTCTAAGGGCCATGCACACCCTATTCATTCAATGCTGCAATGTCAGTTGCCCTGTAAATCCTACAATAGGTTATTCTACAGGTTAATACAACACAGGAGGAATGCGCATTAGGTGGAGTACTTTGGCGATACATCAATACAGGGTTGCTGTTATCCTGTTGACTAGGTATCATAGGCCACGGGGTCGGGTCTCAGGGCACGGGGTAAGCTGTCCGAGCTTTGGGTCTCGTTAGAAGTAATGATGGATGCTTTTATACAATGTTGGTGCAATATTAGGTGTCTTCTTTTACAAGCATCATTAATCTGGTGGGTCGTGGGACCTATGAGGGGGCACCTCTGGCCTCTGGTTATGGCCTGATTTTGCTGCTGGGCTGTAAATAATTCAGGTGGCTGTTCGTGGCCATGTGAGCTGCGGGGGAACATGAATGCTTGAATCGACTCCAGCCGAATTGGGGGAGGTGAGGCGGTGTAGCTTGGGCCTTTGCTCTCTCCGGCAGGCTTCAATGGGAAGGGAGGGGAAGTGACCTTGGATATGCCCACGATGATACTCTTCTCGTATACTGCAAAATATGTTGAAAACAAAGGGATTCGTATAATGTATAATGCTTATTGGTTTTCTAAAGGGTTACACGTCTATATTCTCTGCACCATTACATAGTCATTTCAAAACATGTTAACTATACCAACATTTCTATTAATCACTACAGGGTAAGTATATGCAAAAAATAGCAGCTCTTGCAATATATGGTAGACATGAAACGTGAGGCAGCACTAGGGTTGGTGGAGCACGCAGGAGCAACAGACCAATATGGTTGACGGCAGTAATACACGTTAAACTCGTACATTTACATTTGATGGCATTCTATGTATCTCTTTAAACAATTTACATGAGCTTACAATACTGTCACGCTTGTGTTCCTTTGCACTCTAGCAGCATCAGGGTAGTCATGGCATAAGGACTTGGTATCACTCTCTTTACATTACCCCTAGAGAAGCACAAAGTGGGAGGCCAGGGGCACTGAGTGTTTGCACATAACTGAGGGGGTTTGAGTATCGTGACCATGTTGTCACACAATAACACATTCTTCTATTCTTATAGTGTTTGTAGATTTTTGACAAGGGTGTCGTGCAGAAGGAATATCATTGTAATGCAATATATATATATATATATAAACAGTTTCTTGGTATAAGATTGAGGCTTTTCTTTCATCAAGGACAATTTACAGTTACTTCTCAAACCAGCCCCGCTACCCGGGTCACACTGAGGATAATGATGCACTGCGGAAGGTGAAATATACAGTGTTTGCTCTAACACTATCTCATGTCTGACTGTTCGTGGGAACGGGCTTTCAGCGGATCCGCCAGGGAGCGGAGGCAACCGGGGCAGGCGAGGACTCTCTGAAGGTGGGGCTGTGCTGCAAAGCCCGAGGAATCATGTCTTAAGATAGCGTTCTGGTTTTCAAAATGGTTTCCAGAATCTACGCTAATACAGTACATTTGCTCCATGTGTCGGCCAGTGGTCCACCAACCACCTGGGCCCTGGTGGCAGGGGGTCCCCTGACGAGCCATAGACATCACAAGGAGGGGACTGTAGGGGAGGGGGGTCTCTTTGACCTGTCCTCCCATACATTTCTAATGGCAGAGGTGTTGAGTTAAGACTGGTGTTTTACTGCGAGGCAGTTATGTGACCAGTTAGACTGAATTTTTCATAGTCGTTGCTGCATCCTAAAGTGCGTGGGATGGATAGCGCGCCTGTGGCAGGTTTCCACCAAAATGGAGCGTTTATACGCTTATATCCCCAGACAACACACACAATCAGTACGTAGAGACCTGTTCAGAATTCACAAAAGCATGGATCACAAATGGAAGGAACACTGCCAACAGACAATAGGCATGTACCTGTCCGGTAGATGAAACATCATGGATTGCAACCGCAGACCATCCAGTGCGCATGTCACGTGCACATGCACACTCAATATGCAAAATAATCGTGAATTACATTTACAATACACGTAAGCACGGATCACACGTACAAGCAACACTGACAGCACACAATGCACAAATGCGTGATCCACAGACTAAATGTAAGCTTGCATCTGAAGCACAGAGTAGTCAATAAGCATGTAACATGAACATGCACTCACAAAATGTAATAAACACAGACATTACTTTTGGAATGAACAGTGAAACCCAGCACATTCGAAAAACAGGAAATCAGTGAGGAAGAAAACGTTCAACTTTAAACATTGCTTAACTTAGATCAAATCAAGTGAGTTTTATATAGTAGTGTTGTAACATATGTCAAGGGTTAATTTGTAGCGCGATGGGCTTTGTATTTTGGAAATATTTATTGTGTGCTTTCACATTTACACACTGGGCCTCATTACAAGTCTGTCAGTATTTTGGTGGCAAATCTGCTGAAATACCGCCATACGGATTTACCGTAAACGCCACTTGGCCCTGCAGATTTCCTTTAGGATTGCAAGTGGTGTATGTCTATTTTTGGCAGTGCATAGGGCTCCATGGGGATTTCGGGGGAATTACCACTGGCGGTACTTCTGATGATTTTGACGGTAAGGTGGCGGATTTCCCCTCCAGCTTTTTGCTGGAGGAAAATCCTCCACCTTAAAGCCAAACGTGTAGTATGGCGGTAAAGTAACATGGAGCTAAGAGAATTACTACCACTTTACCGCCATTTTTTACCAGACTACCGTTCTTGTATTGAGGCCCACTCTTTTTTTTTCAGTGCTATATATTAACCCCACAGACACTTTTAGATGTCATTGTCCGGTTGCAACGGTCATCAGGCTAATTAAAATATGTGATGCCGTTTAGCATTTTAATAAAGAAGATATTTACTGCAAAGGCTTGCCTGAATAACCTATGTAGCGTCTGTTGTTCTTCCTGCCTTAAGTATTGGGTTTGTTGGCGCTTCCGCCTGGGTATAATGATTACGGCTGGTTTTAGGGCGCAGCCATGTTATGCGATGCTCGTCTGGGAATCCGCGTCTGCTGGGACCACATGCGCTGCTTGCTTGATTGGTGTATTGATCAGTGGTGTGTCCTCCACCGGCATGGGGTGTCAATAGTCTGCACCATCATTTCCATCTCTGCCCTGAGGGCGGCAATATTCTCAGAAACAAAGAACAGTCTGGGCCACTGGCTCCAAATCTAATTTGCTGTGTAATTTCTTTACATCCCCATCAAAGCTGGTACCGCTGGTAATTCTGCAACCTCTACACTTCTCGTTGAATGAAATTGTGCCTTCATGGTATGTTAAAGGTTTTTATACTGTGCACTGATGCCACCTGCATGGTTTCTTGGCTCTCTGGCGGATCTGTAAAGCAGGGCGAGAGGGGTGGAGGGATAAGTTAGCAGGTCTGAGTGATTGAAAAGAGCAAGAGAGCTATGATGTGCTGTTGGCAGCTTCAGTTTGGTTGACACCGTTCTCTGAGGTGTAGTTTTCGGTTGGTAGCTGCCATGTGCTGTTGGGCGAGGCTATGTGTGGTTTGTTTCATTGTTGTGGTGTAGTGAAGCGTGTGCGGTTTGTTGTGCTGTACAGTTATGGTTGTGTTTAGTTCAGAGCTTGAGAGGCGTATGCAGAAGGATGAGGTTTTTGTAGGGTTGGTTAGTGGCAGTACTCCATCCTACCCCCTCTGTTTTGATTGACTGTGGCACATATCCTTTCCCCTGTCATACATTCTGGTGTGCTGCAATTATCACACCTTCATTCAGATGGTTAATATATCATTCCCTCTCCTGCATTTTGGGAGACACTGCTAATGATATGATATAATAGGTTATTTATAACGCACTTAATACCCAGAGGTTTCTAAGCGCGGACCCGGGGATCGAACCTGCGTTGCTCCATGTCGTCTTGCTTCCAAGGCGTGCACTTTGCTTCTGAGCTATCCTCCCTATGAGTCAAAGGTCAGAATGTTGTGGCTCAAAGTCATTCAATAAAAAGGTGTAATGAAACAAAGTAGCAGATTTATTAACATGGACCTTTTGAGTATAGAAATGCACAGTTCTGAAGGGTTTTGGTGCTGGGTTTCACAGTTGTAAATTGGTTTTGTAGATGGAAAGATGGGGTGAGAGGGGCGTCTCCACCTGAGATGGTAGCAGCCCCTCCTCAAAAAAGGTGGTATTCCGCAGTTAGAAATTTGGAGAGTGCTTTTCTAGTTGGCACCGAGAGTTACAAGCTCTCACCAAAAACACGCCCCAAGAAAACTGACTACCTAGTATATGTAGATATCTTTTTTATTATTGTCATTTCGAGATGGCTTTTGGGAGTATTTTACAAACTGTTTTGGTGAGCTCACGATATTCGTTTTTCTGGATTTTCATGTATTAATGTGTGGAAAAGAACTGGACCAAAGTTTTACACCTGTCCCCTTTGTTGCCTTATTGTGTAGTTACCTCATTATCTATTCATCAAGCAGTGCTAATTAGTGGCAATTAAGTCACTTAGACCCTAAAATACTTAGCCTTCTTAGAAACCGATAGAATCTAGCCACAAAAGTGCGGTGGAGTAAAATTTTTAATAGCAGGTGATCTAGGGTCTGCAAGCTTTGGATCCCCAGATAGTTTGGACTACATCTCTCATCAACCCCAGCCAGCATTGTCGATGGGGATAATGGGAGCCATAGTACAAAACACCTGGAGAACTGCAGATTGCAGACCACGCCTCAACTGCTGCCTTATGAAGATACCGCCTGTGTGATGTGTGGAGGGAACCAGCAAGCAAATGATATCCTCCTTAGACAAGAAACCATGGTTACTCACTATGTGGTCCTCCCGATGTTTTAGATTAAAACTCCCATAAGTCTTCACCACTGACTATTCTGGCTAGGGCTCATGGGAGTTAATGTCGGCCTGTCTCCTCCTCCCGAGAGTTTTATTTTTAATTTGAAAACCCTGTCATGGTTTTAGGGACATGGAGGGTGACCACTAGCAGACTCCCATCTTCCCAATCGGCAACAATGCAAAAGAACATTCATAAACCAAATAAACATTTTAATACCTTGAAAAATGTACATAATCAATTAAGCCAGAGTTCTCTTATCATAGGGTGAGCTCAAACCCCCAACATTTCACTTACCAGTGTGAGAAACCAGAAGGTGTCTGACCCGCTAGTCCATGGGGTCTCTCTCTCAGGTGGCAAGGGCACGTCCATCGCCTTTGTATCCAGACCCTGGGGGTGGACCAGTGTGGGAGGATCACCTGGATGGGGGGTCTTGTGGGAGTGGGACTCTGTATGGTGACACCTTTACCCCATCCTACCAAGTAGGATACTTAGGAACTTTACCCCCCAGCCCCTTTCCCTACACAAACACTTTCAACCAGACAGCCCGATCTGGAAGAAAACAGACTCACATCCGATCATTGCATCTGACATGTCCCAATACTGTGGCTAGGCAAAGTCAGGCAATTACTGTTGACAACCCACACCTGCAGCTTTTTAACAAGACCCAGGTGTATAAAGATAGGTGGCTGCGAAGAGGAGGAAAGCGTTTTACGGGCGAGGAAAACCACATGAATGAATCGTTTTTTCCAGACGGCAGCTGAACGAGGGGAGAAAGGCAGCAAACCGAGAAGGCAAAGCAAGGAGGTACCTTGACCTTTCCTCAGAGAAACCATTACTTTACAGAAACCTTAATATTGAAAGATGTGAGGCCAGGAAACCAGATTGAAGAATCCTGCATTGTGTGTCAGAGATACCCGGGCCCTTCCTACATGACTAGTCGAAATGGAGAGGAGCTGCGACCACTGTGGTACCGTCCTTGACTCCAGGATCAAAGCAGCACCAGAGAAATCTACACATCCGGTGAGTTGGGGAGACCCAGGCAAGGCCAATCTGTGTTGAAGTCATGGTTGAAAGTGGCAACTTTGTATGAAGGTTCCAATTTAATGAGCACATTTATGGGTGAAGTCAGGGAATTACTACACATTTCCACCTTAAGAACCTCAGTTTACCATCCCCAAATGGACGGATTGGTAGAGAGATTTAACAAAACCCTTAAAATGATTTTGAGAAAATTGGTAGAAAAGGATGGGAAGGACTTGGATAGCATGAGTCCCTGTGCCTTGTTTGCAGTAAGGAAGACCCCTCTGGCATCCACCAGATGTTCTCCTTTTGAACTACTTTATGGTAGAGAACCAAGAGATGTCTTAGACATGCTCTATGAGGCCTGGGAAGACAGTGAAAAGACACCTATTCCCCTCTCACAAACAGCTACCTGATTGCAAGAGCATACGAAAATCTAGTCTACACTCACATGAAAAAAGCTCAAGCCCAACAGAAGTCCACCTATGACAAGAAGGTAAATTTAAGATCCTTTTCTTTAGGACAGAAGGCGTGAGTCCTCTTACCTACCTCTGAAAATAAACTTGTCTCAAAGTGGCATGGGCCATGTGAGGCGCTAGAGCAAACAGGGACCTGTACATATAAAATAGCTCAAACTCCTAGGAAGCAAAAGACCCACCTTTACCACAAAAATCTCTTAAAGGAGTGGAAAGAAAATCCATCTGCTACTATCGCCTCAATATTGTTTTGTCTGGTACCAGAGGAGATAGACAATTCAGAGCTTATTCCCCAAAAGCTATCTAAACAAAAGCAAGAAGATTTAAACAACCTGGTAATGGCATTCCCTGATGTATTCCGTGAGAAACCAGGGAGAGTACATGGTACTTATCATTATATCAGAACACCAAAGGGAAAGTGGTCCATTTAAACCATATAGACTCCCAGATGCCCAAAAACAAATAGTGGTTGAGGAAGGGAAAACATTTTTGAAGGCAAACATTAACGAGCCTTCTTCAAGTCCATGGTCCCGCACTATTTTATTGGTAACTAAACCCGATCATTCTTGGAGGTTTTGCATAAACTTCAGGCAGGTCAATGCCATCTCCACCATTAATGCCTATCCTATGCTTTGCATCGATGAGTTAAGAGATACATTTGAAAATGCCACATTCCGATCAACCCTAGATTTGACCAAGCTATATTGGCAGGTACATGGACTTGATAAGGAAAAGACAGCTTTCTCGACACCCATGGGACTTTTCCAGTTCAAAGTCCTTCCTTTTGGCCTGCATCGTCCCCCACCTACTTTCCAGCCCCCTATGGACAGGATATTACAGCCCTACTCTGATTTCTGTGGGCCCTATATTGATAACATAGTCATTTATAGTAAAACCTGGGAAGACCATCTTTTTCATCTTTCTACTATTATGAGAACCCTCAGAGAAGCCGGTTTAGCTGCCAACCCATCCAAATGTATACTGGCTGAATTGGCCGTGAAATACATCAGCTTCTTTTTAAGAAATGGCAGCATCCAGCCCCAACAACAAAAAGTGAAAGCTGTCTTAGATGACCCCATGCCTAAGACCAAGAGAGACCTCAGGACATTCCTAGGATTGATTGGTTATTACCGTAGGTTTATCCTGAATTTTTCAGATAAAACAGCTAGATTAACTGACAAATTAAAGAACGCTGAACCCCAGAAGATTCATTGAGCTGACTAGGACGATGCATGTTACAAGAACTTAAAACAAACCTTGTGTCAGAACCCAATCCTAAAATTAGTCGACTTTTCGAAAGAATTTGTGTTACAAACTGATGCCTCTCACACAGAGTTAGGAGCAGTGTATCACAAATTTGTGATAGATTAGAACACCCCATCCTATTCACTAGTCGTAAAGTCTTCTCACATGAAAATAACTACTCTGTGTTGGTGTTAAAGGGCATTGCCATCAAATGCGCAATCACCCATCTAAGATACTATCTTCTAGGAAGGAAGTTCAGACTTGTCACCGTCCACTCACCTTTGGTATGGGTAAGTCAACGAAAGGACTCGAACGCTCAAGTCATGCGATGGTTCTTAGACCTGCAACCCTGCTGTTTCACTGTGCAAAATCACTGAAAGGGTAAAAACCAGGGGAATGTTGATTTCCTTTCCTGGTTTCCCTGTGAAACACATGTGGCTACATCGCATAGCGCAAGGGTATTTGAGAAACCAGAAGGTGTTTCACCCGGTAGTCCCTGGGGGTCTCTCTCTCAGATGGCCAGGGCACGGCCATCGCCTTTGGATCCAGATCCTGGGGGTGGACCAGCGTGGGAGGATCACCTGGGTGAGGCGTCTTGTCAGAGTGGGACAATGCAATATCCGTATGGCAAGATGCAATATCCCCCCGTAACACCTTTACCCCATCCTACCAGGTAGGATACTTAGGAACTTTACCCCCTTTCCCTACATGAAAAACTTCACAGAGACAGCCTACCCTGGGAGAAAACAGACTCACACCCGAGCACTGCACTTGACATATCCCAATACTGTGGTCAGACAAAGTCAGGCAATTACTATTGCCAACCCACACCAGCAGCTTTTTTAACATAACACAGGTGTATAAAGATAGTAATCTGCGAAGCGGGAGGAAAGGTTTGTACGAGCGAGACAAAGCACACGAAGGAATAGCATTTTCCAGATGGTGCTGAACGAGGGGAGAAAGGCGGCAAACTCGAGAAGGGAAAGCAAAGAGGGAGATGGCCTTGACCTTTATGCTGAGAAACCATTACTTTCCAGAAACCTTCAGATTGAAAGGCGTGAGGCCAGGAAACCAGATTGAAGAATCATGGATTGTGTGTCAGCGATACCCGGGGCCCTCCTGCAGGACTAGTCAAGTCGGGGAGGAGCTGCAGCCACCGTGGTACCATCCTTGGCTCCAGGATGAAAGCAGCACCAGAGAAATCAACACAGCCGGTGAGTTGGGGAGACAGAGGCAAGTCCGGTCTGTGTTGAAGTCAAGGTTGCAAGCGGCAACATTGTATGAAGAGCACAAGAGCAAAGAATATTAACACGTGTGATGAAAGACGTGAGTAAAGTTCAATTACTGATCGATGTTTGAACTCTAATGTCGAATCAGAGAAGATATGAGACAAAATAACTGAGTGGTCCGGCACAGAGGGTGTGCTCAGTTGGAGGTCTCTGTTTTAGGTACCCGGCCAAGAAGTGGCAGAAAAAAAAAGTGATAAAAGGGAAATTAATGAATGGAATGAATTGACGTGGTCCAGCAATGGTTTAAGAAAAATACATTGCACAGTCGAAAGTTTTCAAATTCTGAACTGTGAAAGAAAGCAAGATTAAAGTGGTCCGAGCCCGACCAAGGGAGACCTGTGGTGAACAGTAAACACGAGAACTTGTGAATGTGAAAATCCTGATGAGATGGAAACTTTGATACTTGTTTGTTGCAGAAGGCCCTCTGCAATAAGAGACTTTTATTGGAAAAGAGACTTTTGTGCAGAAGGCCCAGATAGCTATATTTTGAACTGCATCCTTGTGGCAAAGAACCCACAGTGTGTACGAAGCTCGAGTGTGTCACATTGTCCCGTGCTGAAAACATGGGGAAGCCAACTGCTCATCAATTCTGACATATTGTATCTTGAACACCATTTGTATTTAGAAGTAAGGACTGGCAATAGGTTTGTTAGTATAGGAACTTTTTTTGACAGAGTCTCAACTAGGACTGCGCTATTATTATTTGATTGTCGTAGCTTGCTCCCATCCTCAGATATAGGGTTACATAGGCTTTCTATCAACCCATTGAAGTTCAATAAACACCTATGAACTGCAATCACTTGTGTCTGTCTTAAATGTTTGATAGCATGCCCTCCTTACACCGGCTAAATCCATTAACTGATTGCTACCCAGAGACTGCTGCTTGGGAAATTGAGCAACCGCAAGACCAGTAATAGAAATCGGAACAAAAGCTAATCTGTTTTTAACATGCTGACAGTTACCACCCATTCCGCACAGTTTATTATTATTATTATTTTTTTTAAACAATTTTTATTGAGTTTATTTCAACAACCAACATAAACCAAACTTACAGTGTTCATGACAACAATAATACACATCATTTTATCTTGTCCACCATGTTCTACCCCTTGCCACCCTCCCCTCAAGCCTATTTTCCTTCCTATTCCGTTTCTACATCATATGTTAGGGTTTCTGTATCAATAACTCCCGGTGGGTCCTGGTCGCTAGTCCCGTCACTTGTGGTCCCAAATAATTCTGCAATTAGTTGTTTCCAGGCTATTAAGGTACTTTCTTCCTCCTTCCCCCCCCAACAGTCAAGTGACACAGCGAGTAGAGCGCTCGCTTTGACATCCGTGCAGAGCCTCCTAACGCAGGTTCGAATCCCAGAGGGGCCAAACTCAGCCTTTCATCCTTCCGAGGTCGAGCACCACACACCGTGGGTAATAATAAGCAGCGCTCAGATACCTGAGGGTTCGTAGAGCTATATAAATGCAAATTATTATTATTTATTATTACTCGCCTCTTGCCATACTGTTTTTTCCGCCTGTGTCCATTTTTGCAGATCCCTCCACCACTCTTCTAGTCTTGGTCTATGACATGCTTTTCAACTCATTGCGATTTTCCTCTTTACTAGTACATACACCAGGTCTTTCAGTTTGCTGGTCTAGGGAACCCTCCCAGTAGGCAACCCATGCTGTATCTATCTCTAATTTGATCTCTTTATCTTCCATCCTATGTGCTACTTCCCCCCAAAAGCATTCTATTTCTGGGCATGACCAGAACATGTGTACCATTCCAGCATTTTCTTCATTACATTTGGGGCATGCTTGTCGCCCTGCTTTTTTGAACGTAGCTACCCTTTGTGGTGTCATATACGCCCTATGGGTAATATTTAACTGTATATGCTGTAGCCTAGCATTCCTCGACATTTTTTTGTGATATAGTTGAGCACGCTCCCACATCTCATCACTCATTAAGGTCCCCGCTTCTTCTTCCCAGTCTTTCTAAATTGAATCACTTCCCTACCCACCTTGGTCATCACCAGCTCATATAGCCTTGATATTTCGTGGCCCCCCTCTGCTTTGTCATATATTGTATCAATAGCGGTTTCAGGTTCACTTGATAATTTTTCTTCAGACCATGGGCCTCATTCCTAGTTCGGAGGTAACCACGTCGCTATTTGCGGCATGGCTGCCTCCAAACTCGTCCAAACTCCGGCCTGGTGAATGGAGTAATTACCGGTCCATTCCGAGGTCGGAGGGACCGGTAATTCCCCATTCACCAGGGCCATTCTCCATTCCCATTTCAGCCCCGATAGGGCTCAATGGGAAGGGGGAAGGCGGCAATAACGGTACTGTAAATTACAGTACCGTTATTGACCCCGGAGTCCCTTTGCGGGTCCCGTCCTTAACGCCTGCTAAAAGCAGTCATTAAGGAAGGACCCGCAAAGGGAACTCGTAGTAGGGCCGTAAGGGTTTAATGGCACCGGTCTCATTACCGGTGACCGTTAACCCTTACCGCCCTATTCGGAATGAAGCCCCATGTCTCTTTGATCCGCTGCACCACCCTGTGATATGTGATATACTGTCCTACATGTACCCCTGTTTCTTCCACCAGCCCCTCAAAATCCCTTATATTCCCATCTTGCCATATATCTCCAAAAGTCGCTATCCCCACGGGCTCCCAATGCTTCCTGATCATTAATCTTAGTTGTTTTTCTTTTCCCACTATAGCTACCAATGGCGCCTGCAGGGAGCTCGGATAAGGGTCTTCCATCATCTTACAGGCTTTTCGCCATATCTCCCACCCAAGTACCATCATTCTTGGGCGCCCCTCCATGTCCACTTTAGGTAACCACATCATCTCTTTAAGGAAGAATGGGGCACAATCTTGTTGGAACAACTTGGTTTCCGGGGTAGGCTCCTCAGAAAGCCATTTCGCTACATACTGGAGTTGGCTTGCTATATAATAGACCTCATAATTTGGTAATTTTATGCCTCCCTTCTCTTGCGAGTTTTGTAGTTTCCAAAGGGTCATTCTGTTCCTTGTTCCTTGCCAAAGAAATTCCCTGCATAGTATGGGATATTCCTGAAGTAATGTAACAGTCTTGGCAGGACCACCATCTTAAGCATTGCCCCTCTGCCCATCATCGCCAAGGGAAGTTTCACCCAAAATCTCATACTATTTTCTATGTTCCGTACAGCCCTCTCAGTATTCTGTTGGTGCTCTGCTTCCACCGTATGGTATATATCTATTCCCAGATATCGAAACGTGTTGACCCACCATGGTATCTGGAGGATCGGTAATTGCTCTAATGGGATCCCTTCATACGTTCCCAGTGGAAACACACAAGACTTTTTAGGGTTCACTGCTATGCCTGAGAGTCCTGCAAATCGATCCAGCACTTCGAGGGCATACTATAGGTTTTCTTCGGGTATCGCAGATACAGCAACATGTCATCAGCATATAGGGAAATCAAATGCGATTCCCTTCTAATGGCAATGTCTATTGCATCATACTGCTGCCTCAAATATATTGCCAAAGGCTCTAAAGCCAGGATGTACAACATGGGGGACCACGGGCATCCTTGTCTGGTACCTCTACTGAGCTGCCACCTCTCTGATATAACTGAACCTGTCTTCATTCTGGCCAGCGGCTCGCTATATAGTAATTTGGCCCACCTTAGATACACCAGTCCTATTCCATAGTTTGTCAAGGCAGCTACCAACCATGGCCACTTGACCGAGTCGAATGCTTTAATTGCATCCAGCGACACAATTGCCATTTCACTTGTCTCTTCATTAGCATATTCAATGACTCGATGGAGTCGCCTAAGATTGTTGGATATGTTCCTACCAGGAACATGCCCAGTTTGAGCGGGATGTATCAATTTAGTAATGATTCTCTTCATTCTATTTGCCAGGACCGCTGTCAGAATTTTGCTGTCCTGGTTCAAAATCGACAGGGCCTGTAGGATCCACACTCACCGCCAGGCTTATTGGATTTGGGGAGCGAGATGATTATCGCTTCTCTCAGGGATTCTGGTAACTTCCCGACTTCATATGATTCGTTTAGCATTTCCAAGAGTGGTGGGAGTACCTCATTTTTATACATCTTATAAAATTTACTGGAGAGTCCATCGGCTCCCGCAGTCTTTCACGTGGGTAACTGCCTCACCACTTCTTCTAATTCCTTTAGAGTAATTGGCGCATCTAGCTCCTCTCGTTCCTCAGCACTAATCTGTGGCAATCCTATATCTTCTAGAATTTCAATTATTGCATTATTGTCACTTTTCTTCGCGTCTCCGTACAGGATATTATAATATTTTGTAAATTCTAAATTCACGTCCTCCTGGGTATCTGCTATACTTCCATCTTCTTTCACTATCATCCTGATGACTGGTCTGGGAGTCTCTTTTTTATATAACCATGCCAAAACCCTCCCTGGTTTACCTCCCCCCGCATGCTGTCTCTCTATGTATTTTTTATAATTTAGGTTGCACAGCCTTTCCCAATATCCTGCACATTTCTGTTGTATCCTTAGTATTGTTTCATTATCATCTTTGGCGCTGCCTCCCCCCTTCAATGCCTTTTCCAGCTCTCTCTCCGCTTCTTGTAGGTCTGCTACGATCCCTCCTTGTAGCCCTTTGGACTTGCCTATTGCTATACCCCTCACCACTACTTTAAAAGCTTCCCAAAGGACCCTCGCCGACTCCACATTACCTGCATTGATTTCGAAGTAACTTATTATTTGCTCCCTCATGTCTTCTCTGAAGATGCTGTCTTTTAGCGCTTCCGCTCTGAGACGCCACGTCAGTATTTTCGCTCTCAGAGCTCGATACTGCCATGTCATTATAAGCAGCAAGTGGTCCGATAGGACCCTCGCCTTACATTCTATCTGTGTTATCTCCATCGTCAGTGCTTGGGTGACAAACATGTAGTCTAACCTGGTATGTAGATTATGAGGGGCCGAGTAATGCGAATATTGTCGATCTTACGGATAGTGTGTTCTCCATACATGCTCCAACCCAAAATCTGTTATCAAGGTCTGCAGTATCCTGGCTGCTGGGGTCGGTCTATCTAATTTGGAGTCTGAACTCTCTATCTTCGGGTCTATCACGCAGTTAAAATTTCCCCCCCAAATCACCACCTCTCCCAGGCTAGCGCTGAGTTTACTATATAGGGTCCTGAAGTATGCAGCTGTATCCTGATTCAGGGCATAGGTATTTACCACACAAATCTCCCTGTTTTCCACCAGTCCCTTTACTATTACCATCCTCCCATCTGCCTCCACTGCAGTTTGCAATAGCTGAAACGGTACATGTGGCGCTACCCAGGTGATTACCCCTCTAGCATACGCCGAGTATGTTGCCCCCACTACAGTACCACTCCATTTCTTCCGTATCACCTCCAGTTTTTCTTGCGTCAAGTGGGTCTCTTGCAGTAAAGCTATGTCTATTTTCTGCCGTCGCAAATACATCATAAACTTGTTTCTTTTTAAGTAGCTATTGAGCCCTCTCACATTCCAGGTGTCTACTTTCAGGTCACCCATGGCACATCCGGGTCTCTCCCTTCCCTCCCCTGGTCCCATCCAGGTCTATCAGATCTCAAATCTTCCCCTTGTTCATATAGGCTTGTTCTCCAACACAAACATCTCCCAACTCCTAACTCTACTCCAACTTTCCAGCCTCTCAACCCCCAAACTTCCCCCCTCCCGCCTCCCTTCCCTGCCCCAACTCCCTCCCCTGTGCCCCTTCCCCCCTCAACGTCCTCCCCAACTGTTGCCCAGCTCCATCCCTGGATCTCAGGCACCCCCGCATCTAGCCCTTTTCTAGCATTAGCCTGTACTCGCGACTCAGCAGGGTGCAGTCGCCCTAGTGGCTGTCCTACTACTACTACTTCCGGGGGGTAGGTCGCTCTCATCCTGTTGCTCATGTTTGCTCATAATGCAGCGTGCTTAATGCTACACACTTTACTTGTACATCTTACATTCTAGTCCAATGATTCCAATCAACTTAAAAGTCCCATGTTACAATTTCAATATTGTCCCTCTATTTTGCCCCTCGTCTGACTTCCATGCCACTGTCTTTTCCAGGCCTCCCCCCACCCCACCTGGTATTATTTAAGTGGTTTCCCCATCACTTATCGTGCTTCTCGTGATCTTGCTCCTCTTCTTGTTCTGGGCAGCCCTGCGTGTCCAGCCATGTTGCTGCTTCTTCCGAGGTGTCAAAGAAAAACACCCTACTTTTGTGCAGGACTTTGAGTTTTGCAGGGTACAAAAGCATGTACTTGATTCCAGCTGTACGCAGTCTCCACTTGACCGCCACATAGCTATATCGCTGTCTCTGCACCAGCATGGTGTAATCGGGATATGCTGTGATGTTTGCAGATGCCCTCTTTATCATTCCACCTTTGCGAAAATACCCCAAGATCTTCTCTCTGTCTTTATAATTCAGGATCTTGGCTATTATTGTTCGAGGGGGGGCTCCAGGTCGTGGTTTTCTCATAAGAGCCCTATCCGCACCTTCGACAGTAAATCCTTGCGAAAAACTTTCGGCCCCTATCTCCTGCAGGATCATGTTCTCCACATAGTCCGTGGGGTCCTGTCCTTCCTCTCCCTCCGGCAGGCCGACCACTCATATGTTGTTACGTCTCACCCTTCCCTCAGCCTCCTCCGCACGATTCTCGAGGTTAGCCACCTGTTGCTTGAGTATGTGGACCTCCCTTGCATTGCTCGCGCTGGTTTCCGTATTTGTTTTCACTGCGCTCTCCAGTCCACTTGTTCTTTCTGCCAGCACTCTCACATCTTGTCGCAGCAAGGTGACCTCTATTCCCACTGCATCTATTTTGTTTTCCAGGGCAGTCCTTAGGTCCGCTATTGTTGTCCCCCATGAGACCTTTAACTCCTTGATGGCTGTTAGGAGCAGGTGGTCCACTTTTGCCGGGGTACTCTCTGCGGGCGCAGCCGCCACGCCTTGCGCCGGGCCAGTGGGAGTCTGTTGCGACTTAGCAAAGACGTCCATTGTAGGCTGCTTGCTCTTTGCTTTGTTTCCTCTACCTGACATTGCGTAAATCTGTCTATGTGTCTGAGTCCGGCTTTCCTGTGGCGTTCGGATCTTGCTTCTCCATCTCCCCTGGCTAGCTAATGATTGGGAGTGGTCCCCTCAGTGGGCTGCAGCGAACGTTGGTGTGCGCTCTCCGTGCTATGCTCCGAATGGATTGTATCCCCCCACGTCTTGTCCGCAGCTGTTTCTGCAGGTGGGCACCCTCTGGTTCTTGGTAGGACCTCTTGCTGCCTGTGCGTTCTTTAGTCTTAAGCCTGCATCGATGGTCATGCAGGACTAGCACTCGTGTTCCTACGAATCAGGCTCCGTGGCATGGGTTCCTGCCAAGGCAGCAGGCCCTCCTCATTCCACTCAGTTGGAATGCCAACATCCTAGTTCGCGAGACACCACTGTGATGTTTCAATCGCGTGGGATCTTCTTCTCCTCAGCAGGGTGGCAGGGGAAAGTCACCGGCACCAGCTCTCTGTGCGCATGGGAATGTTCCATACAAGCCTCACCAGCCCTCTTATTCGCCCGGCTCAGTTCTCCTGTCGTTGTTCTTCCGGCGTGACACCTTGCAGGCACCCCTTTCTTGCGTGTATTGCTGCCTATGCAGCTACTCATCTCATGCACTTAATTTCCTGTATTCCACCAATGCAGTCCATACTGTGTACGTGACACCTCACTGTGTCATCTCTACAGATCCTCGCTTTGTCGCAGTCCCATGGCTGTTCTTGCTCTTTTTCTGCACAATTGTCACATGCAGTGAAATGCCCACTACGCTTGCTAGCTAGCAGGGGTGTAGTCCAGGCACCGTGTGTGTACCTGGCACCAGTCCTACCTTCAAGCTTCCCCCACTCGGAGGGTGGGAGGAGCTATTCGTTTACCTCAGAGTGCCTGTTAACCACCACGCGCGGATTGCCGGCCGCATCCTTAATGCGCAACATTGTCACAGCTGCATTCACTTGCTCAACCTGTGGGGATCAGACTTCTTTCCGTGGGGGATGCCAGTCCTCCGCTTCTTCAGTTATTCCAGCAGGGCTCCTCAGTCCGCCTGAAGCCGCTCGCCTCTCTGCTGCTGCACGTCTCACTGGACCTTCAAGTTATGTTACTCCGGTCCTGCCATTCTGCTTTTGCCGCACGCATTGTGTGACTCCAGGTCTCTTTCACAGCACCTCGGCCCTCCGCACTTATCCTCGCAGTGTCTCCGACGCCGGGGAACACGGCCGCAGCTGCCCGTACGGCACCCTTCTTCGCCAAAGTTTGTTGCTCGAGTTCCTCTACCTTGGGGGGGCCGATGTCGCTTGGTGGCGTCAGCGTTTCCTCATCACAATCTCTTCACGTTGCCCGCATCCACGGGGGTTGTTAACACCAGCTGCCGCAGGCAGCGCGTATGTGAAGACTTGATGTCACACCAATATTATTTCCGAGCCGGCTTCCAGGTCTCCTTTGGTTTAGGGGTCAGCAGCCATTTTATTTCGGTTCCCTCGTTGTCGTCTGGAGCTTGTAACGTACGTAACTTCACTTGTACGTGTCCCAGCCGCCTGAGTCCACTCACATCTAAGTGCGCTGAATGTCACACAGCATCCTGCATCTTTTTACTTCAATTCATGGGGTTTAAAGGATCGCGCTTCGTTCGGATCATTTGCCGGATTCTGGAGCTCAGGATTCGTGCAGCCTACTCCATGGCTGCCAAGCCACGCCCCCCGTTCCGCACAGTTTATAACCAGGAGTAGTGCTGGCAATGAAGAATCCATAGTAAAACAAAAAGGGTCATGGCTGGAAGGTTTAGAGGGTCTGGAGGTTTGCCCAGAGCAATGCCAGAGGTTAAGATTAATTTGAAAACTTCCTGCCATCACCTCTTTTGTTTTGTGTTGCTTTGTCACCCCAAGTCGGACGTGTATGCCCAGATGTGGGTCCTGTGCCTGCTGAGCCTAGAGACCCACGCTACTCCTCAATGATGAGGGCCAACAAGGGTGAAACATGTTTGGGGATGCTGGTGGTCTCCTGCAGAAGGGATGTGGCCAAGTAGTTCAGACTGGACTACCCCTTCTGGGGTGGGACCAAGCCTGATTTGCATATGTTCTTTTCCCTTTTGTAATGGCTTGGCAGGTGATGAACGATGGTCAGGAGGGTTGCCCAGAACAATGCCAGAGGTTATGATTAATTTGAAACCTTCCAACAAACCCCTCTTTTGTTTTTCTTAGTGAAAAATCTTCCCAGCCTATCTATGGGGTCACTTAAAACACAATGGTGCCCATTTTATAAATGGAGATGTTAATTGAATGGGGTCTTGTATCGTGCACTCTTTTCACTTGCGTGGTCTCTTGGTGTTCTGGTGGATCTGCAAGGAGATTTGGGGGGTTTCTTACTGGGATTGAGAGGGAGAAGAGATAGAGAAATGTGATGTGCTGTTGGCAGCTTCAGTTCAGAGAAGCCAGTCACTGAGCGTAGGTGCGTATTCGTTTTGTAGCCATCATGTGGTGTTGAGGTATGGTTGTGCATGGTTTGGTTTCATGTTGGGTGTTGTCAAGGGCAAGTGGTTTGTGGTGCGGTGGAGGTATGGTTGTGTTTAGTTCAGAGTTTGAGGGTGAGTATGCAGAATGGTGAGTTTTCAGTACAGTTAGGAGCAACACATTTCCTACCCCTTCCAATCCATCTAAGTGCAGCACATTTCCTGTCCGCAGCCACCCATCTAAGTGCGTCACATTTTGACATTTCGAGCAAGCCACTAGTGAGCAGAGTATTCAAAACATAACAGATTCACAAGCTCCAGAAGCATAGTTATCAGTGTGTTTCTAAGCTGCACATCATAATTTCTCCCCATCAGGGCTTCCTCAGCCAGAGGAGATCTTCTATGGCCAGTGGCTACTTTGCCAACTGGTGAGGGTCGAAGACGCAGGGGATGTAGGGTACTGGGAGAAGCTGTGTGAAACCAGTAGTAATGTAATCAACCAATAATGGGATACCAGGAAGAGAGGCAGGGGTAATACAACGGATCACCAATGGGGCATAGGGAAGATGTGATATGCATAGTAGTCAGTGATACACAACTGCATAGGGTGTCTTTCAGTTACTGGCCAGCTGTAAATTCCATCATTTACAACAAGTAGTAGCTTAGTCGAGGGTTAGGCGTTCTGCTCTGCCCATCAGTGCTGAGACGGTGCATAATGTGAATGCAGACCACTACTGCATCGGCTGGCACTGTCATGACAAATAGCCAGTGCCTTAAGTGGCACTACAAATCGAGCCGGGGCTCATCGAGGGGGCGTGGCCTAACAGCGGGGGTCCTGCTGGCCCGTGAGGCCACGCCCCCTTGACAAGCCTCGGCTCAATGGGCTACTGGCACCCCTGCCAGGCAGCCTTTTGTAGAGATCAGCACCCTCTCCCCATGGGGGAGAGGGTGCTGATCTCTGCATTTGTTTTCTATAGGCTTGCCTGGCAGTGGACAGCGCCTCGTCTATTCAGCCTTAATGGTGGCGCTGCCCTTCGCCAGCTGGGAGGGCAGCGTCACCATTAAGGTTGAAAGGGTAAGGCCACTGGAAGCAGAGGCCTTTTTCCTAAATACTGAAACTCCGCGAATCCGCGGGGAGCTTCATTATTTAGAAAGCAAGGCCTCTGCTTCCAGCGGCCTCACGTTTTCTCTATAATGGTGGCGCCGGCCCACGGGCATCCCTTGATTAAAGGGATGCCTCGCAGGTGCGGCGCCACCATTATGGCTGAAAGGCATTTTTTTCTGAAGCCTGAAGCTCTCGCACACGAGCGAGAGCTTCAGGCTGTAGAAAAAAAGCCTTTTCGTGTAGTGGCTGGGGCTGCAAGGGGAGATTAGTGGGCCCCGGCAGGGCCCCACCTCAAAACGAAATTTCGGAGCCTGCCGGGGCCCAGCCCCGGCAGGCCCCGGCCCACTTAAAGCCCTGCAAATAGCATAACTGAACTGGTGGATGAAGGCGCATCACCGACCAAAATAAGACCAGTTCAAAGCTGTCCTTGTTCACTATTCCATTGGCAATGAAGATGCTGGACTAGCTGCCAGGAATTCATGTTGCTGTCTAGTGTGGGCAGTCTTGGAGTGTACAGCCAGGGTTAGGTCTGTAGGAGACCAGTGAGCCCTGAGACATGGGGCAGGCCTCTTGCCACCATCCACTGATGTGATATCTACCTGATGCTTCACGGGACATCAGGGTGAAATTAAAATGGCAGAGTAGAACATGTGCCAAATGACCCGTTGAACAGCTGAAGTGACGGAAAGAGAGAAATTACTTTATGTACACCTTCTCTGCCCAGGGTTGAAGCTCACACGAAAATATTAGGGGCCTCATTATGAGGCTTGCGGTCGGACCGAGTATTTGCCCATTCCTGGGCGCCGGGAAAAATTCTTCCCCATTCCCATTTGAGCCCCATAGGGGCCGGTGCATCCGACAGGCTGTGCTTGCGGCTGCCGCTCTGCCCACCAGGTCAGACCTGGCGAGCAGAAAGCCCCCCGTGATCACAAATCGTAGTTTGCCGGTCCAAGAACTACGGTACCGGCAAGTTTACCGGTACCGTAGTTCCCAGACCGGCAAACTTGAAATGAGGCCCATTTTATTTCGAGGTACATGGCCTTTTCCCTAAATATCAATACTTGTCCAAATGGCCATAATTGTCTTTTGCTAGTTGGTAGCACAGTCTCTCATCCTACAAAGTAGCGGCCACCTGTGCCGAGTAAAAGGCTATGAGCATGATTTACAAAGCGTTTTCCAAAACGCTTTGTAAATCACCCTATTTAACTTTAAAATTGTCACAAAAGGTTAGTATTTGGAAAAACAGAAAACTCGACCCGTTGAAATGTGACCTAAAACGCGTTTGTCATCTGTCTTCTCAAACTGGGACAGAGCTTTCAATTGACTGAAATGGGTCATGACCCATTGATTAATCCTCATTGCCCGGCTAGAGGGATATTGATCAGACTGTTTCGCGCTCCCGCTCTTTGCAACAGCATCAGCCTTGCTGGTGGTTCCCCCAATTCTGCAATTGCATTTCCAAAATAGCCTTGCATCAGAATCAGAAAAGATTTGCACCCCCTGAAGATTATATTCATGTTTTCCTTGGACTTCGTTCCCAGGTTTCGGACATTCTATCTCCATGACTACCCAGGTTTCGGACATTCTATCTCCATGACTTCTGGAAATGCAGAAATCTTCAACCAAGGTGCAGCACTCGTGAGCGAAGCACAAGTGGTGGTCGGCAGGCCTGATGTACCCTGAGATGTGACTGCACCCTACGAGCGAGCGTGAATCACTCGCAGGCTGGACCGACGCAGGGCACATGATCCCTCAAGCGGTGAGAACATATCAAGCATGCATGAAGGCACAAGCCTAAAGCATGATGTAATAATCATTCATGATATAATGAGCCACCAACGTGCCTTGAACAGCACAAGTTCCATGATTTGTCCTTGCTCCAATGCTTTGACATAGCAGGCATGTACGATGCCATTTGTTGGTAAATTCTGAAGATGGCAAATCCTGAGATCACATCTTGTCGGAGCTTTTGCTTCCAAATAATTGCACACAAAAAAATCATTGTTGTCCAGATGGAACTCCCTTTTTTCATTACTTACATGAACATTCTGTTAAAAGCAAGGGCAGTTGATAAGGAGTGAATTTCCTAAACATGCCTGTAGCCTGCAGCTGTGGGATATAACCCTATTAGCACTCAGGCCAACCTCCCGGATGCTACGTTGACCTCTGCAAAACACATTTGGTATCCACATGCTCGGAGCCGGCACATCTTCCCCACATACAAAAGACCCTTCCTGCATGGCCACCACATATGTAGAAATGCCTCTTCTTTGAAACTGAACCACAACTCGTTATTTTTCGATTTATGAGGTGACTCTCTAAACAGGAGAGGGTAATAAGTATTGCAGAGAGAACATCTGCATGGCCATTCAACTAAGAGGACTCCGGAAAAGGATAGGTAAAAAGAAAAAGTGAAGCAGGATTGCAAGGACCACAGTTTGCATGGAACTGCTGTGCAGTATTGGTAGTCATTACAGGCAGTCTGAACAAACTGACTGGCTGATGTACGCTTCCCAGGTGCTAATACAGAATTACAATAACTTTGACTGGAAGAGCGACACACTAAGAGCATCCATCACACGTGGCTGTAGTGTGGTGATTGGGCTAACAAATGACTAAGAACGCTGAGCTGTTTGGTTGGTGGAAGCTTGTTTGATCTCTGTGGCCATGTTGGTGAGGTCAAAAATCAAACCATTGTGCTAGAAAAGAGGTCTTATTACATGCAGTAATGGGAGGGTTTCATAAATACAGGCAAGAAAAGTAAAGTAATTTGAGCTCACTTTATCTAGTCTAACAAACAATTTTAGAATGAATACAGGTTACAGAAAAATTGAAAAAGCATTCTGGATACAAATTTGGGACTGGCTCATGGGTGAAAGACCGTTCCTACAGTATTCAAAACATGGACCCGATCACGAAAAAAGATAAAAAATTATGCAACATAACAGAGCTTAATCCATTGGTTTGGACATGAGCTTGTTAGTTTTTAGAATATGGTGATATTGTTTAATAACGATGTAATACTTTGTATTGGTTGTCTAGTTTCCATAAGCATCATAGTTCCTGTTCATAGAAAAGGATTTGAGCATAAACCCAAAATGGATATTGAAATAACAATATTTCCTAGAAGTGTTCCCTAGCAACTAAATCATTAGAAAACAAAATTGACATATTAATCAATCAATACATCTTTATTATTTATGGTTAAAAACATTTGCAATTGATGCTCTACAACCTGTGTAAACTTACAAAATAGACTTTGAACAAAAGCTACATTTCCAAATAGACAATATGTGATTAATTGAGGGATCGAGCAGGACCCTTACTTTGAACCTGCATTCGTTCCAAAATGAGCTCTCCAGTGAGATCAAACCGAATACTTTAACAAAGAGGCATACAATGTATGCTTCTACCTATCTGCCACAGGCCTGGGGCCATTACAAGAGGCAGGGGATCAGGATAGACCATGTCAAAGTCAAGTGGATGAGACACAGGCAGAATCAGATCTGGAAAGTGGCCGATGCCATGAAGCAGGATCAGGACCGAAAGGCTGTGGAATCAGAAAATACAATATTAAGGCTTTTACGCCATGCAAAGAGAAATACACCAACACAGGCTTGTAAAGATTCCCATAATCTTTATTGCAACACTGTACAGTTTACAAAACAAAGTACACAAATAGCTATTTGGCCGTCAGTACATCACAGAGACCACCAGCAGGTTCAATGTGAGCAATGAACAGGAATTGCTAGCTGGACATCAGCGTATTTATACAGTTTCTTCATAACGATGTCCAGCCTCCTACAAGTTAATCATGTACTGGGCTAGGGTTCGCGCCAGGTTTGTTCCTAATTTACATATCTCGTGCATGCGGTTTACTTCTTAATACATTTACTAACGAACACTATTATTCTCTGGGTTTAACTTTACACTCTTTACACATTTTTTTTAATACAGGTCAAACAGATGTTTCGCATGTCATGTTTAAATAGCGTTATTGTTCTTGTATACTTGTAGGTTAACATCGCTGATTCAAGTAATCCCCTGATCCCGAGGTCAATCTTCTTGAAGGAAGGCGGCATCAATGAACTGTCTGGGGGGGCGTGGCCTCGAGCTCATGGTGAGAAGAGGCTGATTTGCCAAGCTCTGGCCGAGGCGCCGCATCCTGATCCTTTTTCGTTGGTTGTAAAAACACCTTTGACTGATAAATACAGCCTTGAGGCCAGTGCAAGCGGAGCCCAACACAGCTCAGTAAATTTGAGGAAGAATCGGACCCATGGGGCGGGTGAATTCGCACTCGACCTGATTCCCCTGCCTCTGGCCGCATCCAAGATGGCTGCCGCTCCTCGTAATCAGCGTCGGCTGTGATTGTGACGCCGGCCGCCTTCGCCGTGGGTGCCGCCCGCAATAGCAGAGTCGGGCGAACCCGAAACCGGAGGGTTTGTTGGGCCCCGCCCGTGGATGCAGACATAAACAACCCAACACAGAGCTGGGGAGAGCTGCACTGGGCGGCGAGTTGCCGTTGGAAGCATTTCGTGGCAGAACAGGGAAGCCCCACTCATTGCACCGCGACGGAGACCGAAGAAAGCAGCTGGGATCGCCCTCCTATGATTCAGCCCCAGCTCCGCTCGCGAACTCTGGCTCGGGGCCCCCCCCTGCAGCGTGGAGGGCCGGCGGACAGTGAGAGACGCACATTGGAGTGGAGGGGAGCCAGATCCTATGCAGAGGCACGGGGGCCGTGTCTCCCGCACAGCCCGGAGATTAATTGGCATCGGAGTGATGGTGACGGACAACTCTGAGGTGAGGAGGGCAGCGGGACAAAACAGCAATTAATGGTGGCACTGAACCTGCCACACCAGAACCAGCACTAGCACACCCCAACTGTGCTGCTAAAGCCCCCAACCCCCCAGAACGGCCCCGAGAGGCACGGGCAAGTACCCCAAGAGCCTGCGAGAGGTGTCAGTCCCCCGCAGTGGACACCCGACATACCACACCAGGACACCAGCTACGCCCCTACAGCACCCACAACGCTGTGCCACAAAAACGGGAGCCAAGAGTTGGCCCCACATATAACCAACCTGCTACAGAGTAATACCCTGAACTCGCTAGCCAAGACTCGAAATCCTCCATTCTCGACAGCCTTTTGGGCTGCAACACACAGTCCCTGAGCTAAACTGGACACCACACCTCCAAAGCCCCAACATGTCCTCCAGAAACAAAGGGAAACCAGTCACCATGGACACATTTGTCACCACCAAAGCCCAGACCCCAATACAACCTCACCCCTCCGCTCCTGATATCACGCAGATGAGGGAGGCAGAATCTAATGCCCAGGTGCTGGAAGCCATAGCTTCACTGCGAACATTTATTGACTCAAAGATTGACGAATTTAAATCCGATATGCAACTTATGCGCCAAGATGCCCGGATCTTAACCGAGAGAGTCTTGAATGCTGAGACAACTATAAAAGAGACATCAAATGACACAACGGACCTGAAGGCTAAAGGGGTGGACCTATGGAGGAAAGTGGCCACACTCGAAGCGAGATCCGAAGATGCTGAAAGAAGGGCTAGACGGGGTAACGTCAGAATACTGGGAGTACCGGAGGGAACTGAGGCCTTAAACCCAACAGCCTACATAGAGACCCTTCTGCAACAAGAGAAAGGCGCAGGAAAATGTATGCAAGATTTCGTGGTGGAAAGGGCGCACAGGTCACTCCAAAAAAAAAAACCCACCTGGCTCACATCCTCACCCTATAAATGACAAGATACTCAATTTTCAGGACAGAGAAACTATTTTGAAATACTCCAGAGAGGGAGGAGCCATAGAACCCGGTAACTATAAAATAACCATCTACCCAGACTACACTCCGAAAGTTCAAAGGGAGCGAAACTCATTTGTGCCAATTAAGGCAAGGCTCCGGCAGTTAAACTTGAAATACATGCTGCTCTACCCTTCCAGATTAAAGGTAATTTTCAAGGGCCTGTGCGATATTCCTCGAGACTCTGGCAGCTGCCATTATGTGGATGGAACATAACAACCTGGCAGAAGGCAAAGACGCCCACCCTGATGATGACTGAAGCATGACACGAAACAGCGCATGTGATGGGCGAACATCCCCCAGCCCACACCCCCAGTGCAGGCAAAGGCTAGCTAGAAACCAAGAAGGTAACTTTCACACCAGTTTGCTAAATGGAAGCAGCCCTCGCTCGGCCTCCCACTGGGCACAAGGCACAACCCCCACAAACAGACTAGGACAGGCCAATTACCTGTCCGGACGTACTCGCGCTCGATACCCGGATGGGCTCAGACGGCGCGAGAGCGCCTGAGCACCGCATGGAAACTGCAGTCGCTGGGCGCACCAGTTACAGTTATGTTACCTGTTTTGTTAGTTATACAGTCTTCAAATCACCAAAACTAAAGAGACATGGAGCAAGACGACCCCAAGATCTGAGAACTGGCAGACTTAAGAACTCAAACAGGAGACCCACCCTCTGGCAGCAGGGTACAGCCCAAAACGAAAAAAGGGACCGAAAAGATGAACCCATAGCATCAACTAAATGGCAACACAACTTAAAGTTATGATATGGAATGTGACGGGGATGGGCTCTTACCTTAGAAGGAATAGGATCCAATCCTACCTCTGTAGAAAGAAAGTTTTGATTGCGATGCTCCAAGAAACCCATCTCACAGAAGAATCCTCATCTAAGTTGTCTGAACGATGGGGTGGAACCGGAATGGGGGCACCCTATTCCAAATACGCTCGGGGCGTCTTCACGTGGGTGAATCCAAATGTACCATTCCAACTACTGGGCCTGGAAGCTGATAACGAGGGCAGGTATCTAATTATGTGGGGAACCATTGAACATATTGAGGTGTGCCTAGTGAACTCCTACTTTCCCACACACGGAATACCTTCCCATTCTTGAAACAATGTGTGCCAGATTGGTGCACCACAGAGAAGGAACCTTCATATGGAGAGGCAATTTCAATTGTGTCAGCAACATATCTATCGACAGGTCCGAACCCCCAAAAAAGCCAAATAATGCTGCCACCCAGGCACTGAACGACACACTCGAGCACCTCAATTTGGTGGACATCTGGAGGGAATACCACCCCGCCGAGAAGAGCTACTCACATTATTCATCCCCGCACAAGATCCACATGAGAATAGACTATCTGTTTATCGATAGGGAACAAATTCCGATGGCTGAAACCACAGCATACCTCGGCAGGTCAATCTCAGACCACTCACCCCTGATCATGCAGTGGAAACTCAGGGGGACCTAGGCCACCGATCCTGACATGGAGGATGCCTACCACAACTTTCACGGATCAAGTATTCAGAGAAAATCTTGGCACCAAGCTGGAAGATTATGTAGTCAACAACACAGGCTCGGTAGCAAGCTGGGGCACGCTATGGGAAGCCATGAAAGTGGTGACTCGGGGCGAAGTTATTTCAGGAGCAGGGGGCATCCGGAAATAACTAAAAAGAGATTTGGAGGAACAAGAAGTGGAAATCGCACACTTGGAAACCCAAACTGATGCCACGCCGGAGGTCGAATCAAAGCTGAGATAAATCCGAGAGGACTGTCGAGTGGCCTGGGACAGACTAGCCAAATTCAATTTTGCAACACACACAGCCAGATCACACAAAGAACCGGATAAACCCGGCAGGCTGTTGGCTGTGTAAGCGTGAACACCCAAGACACCTCCCGACCGAGATTACAGATGAAGGAGGGAGAACGCACAGGACACAACAAGATATCAACAACGCATTCACGGAATTCTACTCCAAACTGTACTCCCATGAGCATCAAATATCCAGAGAGGAAATCAAAGACACCCTAGAAGAGATAGGGCTCCCGAAATTGACTACTGAACAGAGGGAGGCGCTAGAACTAGAGATAACTCCAGAAGACGTGTCAGAGGCGATCAGATCACTGTTCACGTGCAAGGCCCCCGGCAGCGATGGCCTCCCACCCGAATTCTATAAAGCATACGAAGCAACCCTCACCTCGATATTACACAAGGTTTTCCTGGAAGCATACGAGAACGGGATCCTCCCCAACACCATGAAGGAAACAGTCATAATTCCCATGCTTAAACCAAATAAACTAACCACCGATTGCGACTCCTACCGCCCATTAGCGATGCTGATCTATGACAGCAAGATCCTGACCTCTATACTAGCCAAGAGACTTGCAAGGGTGGTGGGAACCCTGATCCACGAAGACCAAAACAGCTTTGTCCCAGGACTCAACATAACGTCCAACCTGAGGAGGCTTCAACACATCATGGCAGAAACTTTAACGAGAGAAGAGGACTTGGCAGTACTCTCGCTCGATGCCATCAAGGCCTTCGACTCGATATTCTGGGAGTGGCTAGTCGAGGTACTGAGAGGATTTGGTTTCGGAGAAGGCTTTGTGAGATGGGTCAAGGTGCTCTATAACTCGCCTGTGGTCAGAGTAAAAACTGGAGGAACAATGTCAAAACTCTGGGCGATACAACGAGGCACCAGGCAGGGATGCCCGCTATCACCGATGTTATACATTTTGGGCCTTGAGCCGATAGCTATTTACTTTAGAAAACAATACTATGATGCGGGCATAAAGCTGGGCAACGAATACTCCATAATATCATTATATGCAGACGGTGTGCTTCTATATCTGAAAGACCCTCATCTCAACGCACAAACTGCATTGGACATCCTTGATAACTATGCAAACTACTTGGGGATTAGATTCAGCAGGCTGAAATCCTGCGCCTTTCCGCTGGCCAGACTCAGAAACTTGAAAGAAGAAGACCTACCGGATGTTGGGATAAAATGGCAGCCAGATATGTTTTGCTATTTAGGTGTCAACATTAAACACACCCCAGAGCTTATGCACAAACATAATACGGAAGCTGTGATAAAGGGGTTGCGCAAATCCATGACATTTTGGGCAAGACTCACACTCTCGATAATGGGCAGAGTGGCTATTACCAAAATGATAATTCTACCCTGGTTTCAATACTACTTTAAGACACTGGAAACACTAATCAGGGAATTTCTATGGGGCCCAACTAGGCACAAGCTATCTTTATCGATCCTCACGCTACCTTACAAAGAAGGAGGGATACAACTCCCCGATCTCCAGATATACTACCTAGCGGCACAGCTCACCCATGTGACAGAGTGGCTCCAAGACGAACCCACAGCTGAATCAGAACTACTGAGACAAATAGCCTCCCTGCTATTCCCTAAAGAGGTACTTTGGAACCTGTTGAATCAAACACAAAACGTCCCCATGATTGTAAAATTAGGCAGACAGATATGGTCCAAAACCTGCTTGGCGAGGCAATCAAAACACCTCTACTCCCCCAATAGCCCCATACTGGCAGACACATGCAGAACTCAAACAGATCTCACAGCGGCGAGAAGATGGGAAAGCGCCGGGATCAACGTATGGGGGCACATGTTTGACGAGGGCAAATTCAGGGACTTCGAATCACTACAAACAATTGAAGGACTATCAAGTGGTCAGTTTTTGTGGTAACTCCGACTCAAACAGATCGCCAAAAAGAAATAGAGCGACTGGCCGGAGGAAACCCACTCCTGACCCTCTCCTGCAAGAGATGCCCGACCTCACGGATGGCTGGAAGCCAGTGATCAGACTTTACGGTCGACTGATGGCCAAACCCAATCCCAGAAGTGCGGCACTAAGGGAAAAATGGGACAAGGATCTGGAGATCACGCTGTCCGATGAAGAATGGGAGAGAGTGTTACCTTACCCCAAAGAGGTGTCCAGAAATGCCAGATTCAGGCAAATACAACTGAATGTCCTGTACAGGACTTACATGACCCCTCAGAGAGTGGCTAATTTCAGCAAGCAGGCCTCACCAAAGTGCCCCTGGTGCGGCAGCCACGAAGCAGATCTGATCCACATGTTCTGAACTTGCAGCAGAATAATGACATTTTGGTTTAGGGTGAAACAGACCTGCACAGAAGCGGGGATAACCAGGTACGAATGGGTCCCCAAAGGATGCTTACTAGGCACCCACCCCAGAATGAGCAAATACAAGCATATTGTCAAGTTGATGGACATCTCCTGCATCCTGGCAAAGAGAACTATAGCGATGGCATGGAAGTCCCCGGGGGGCCCAAGATATGAACGCTGGATCAAAGAACTGGAAAGATGGACAACCGCCGAAACCAAGGCCTGGCAAGACAGGGCTAACCCTGGGGAGGAGAACATGAATGGCACTCTTGAATCGTGGAAGGTCCTACTGCAGGACATTCGCTTCACCGCTGACCACAAGCCACCATGACCTCATCACTCCCACCAGTAAGGTCCAGAAAAGGAAAGCCCACCTAAACAATTGAAGACACCTGAAGTAAGTCCCCACTAATTCATGAACTGCCAGTCTCTTATACCGACAACCCAGATCGAATGTTAGAGGTCACTATGGAGCACGAAAAAGACTGTTTCTGTTACCTGTTTATCATGTTACTGTTTACCCCGATGACTACCTGCGCCCAATGGTGTCCACTCTACTACATGAAAGCTAAACATTGATGAGCCTAAGAGCGGCCAGTGATGGGAACTCTACCTGGGCTACAGTGCCACCGGGGCACCCACACTACAGCTCCCCCGATGACTACCTTCGCCCGATGGTGTCCACTCTACTACATGAAAGCTAAACATTGATGAGGAATAGAGCGGCCAGTGATGGGAACTCTACCTGGGCTACAGTGCCACCGGGGAGCCCACACTACAGCTCCCCCGATGACTACCTGCGCCCAATGGTGTCCACTCTACTACATGAAAGCTAAACATTGATGAGGAATAGCGCGACCAGTGATGGGAACTCTACCTGGGCTACAGTGCCACCGGGGAGCCCACACTACAGCTCCCCCGATGACTACCTGCGCCCAATGGTGTCCACTCTACTACATGAAAGCTAAACATTGATGAGCCTAAGAGCGGCCAGTGATGGGAACTCTACCTGGGCTACAGTGCCACCGGGGCACCCACACTACAGCTCCCCTGATGACTACCTGCGCCCAATGGTGTCCACTCTACTACATGAAAGCTAAACATTGATGAGCCTAAGAGCGGCCAGTGATGGGAACTCTACCTGGGCTACAGTGCCACCGGGGCACCCACACTACAGCTCCCCTGATGACTACCTGCGCCCAATGGTGTCCACTCTACTACATGAAAGCTTAACATTGATGAGGAATAGAGCGGCCAGTGATGGAAACTCTACCTGGGCTACAGTTCCACCAGGAAGCCCACACTACAGCTTCCCCCATGACTACCTTCGCCCGATGGTGTCCACTCTACTACATGAAAGCTAAACATTGATGAGGAATACAGCGGCCAGTGATGGGAACTCTACCTGGGCTACAATGTCACCGGGGAGCCCACACTACAGCTCCCCCGATGGCCACCTGTGCCCAATGGTGTCAACTCTACTACATGAAAGCTAAACATTGATGAGGAATAGAGCGGCCAGTGATGGAAACTCTACCTGGGCTACAGTGCCACCGGGGAGCCCACACTACAGTTCCCCCGATGACTACCTGCACCCAATGGTGTCCACTCTACTACATGAAAGCTAAACATTGATGAGGAATAGAGCGGCCAGTGATGGGAACTCTACCTGGGCTACAGTGTCACCGGGGAGCCCACACTACAGATCCCCTGATGACTATCTTCACCCAATAGTGTCCACCCTACTACATGAAAGCTAAACATTGATGACGAAGGCAAGTGCACCAGAAAAAGAAGCTCTCAATTTTACAAATCTTTAGTAGACTTTCCTTTTTGGTTAGCTATTTCAATGTATTCAAATCGTACCACAGATTAATGTGATAGTTCTGCTTGATTTCAGTGGTCATCAGCCCAGATTAATTTAGCTTAAAATTTAAAAAAACGTTTCTTTCTGTTTTATCAGTATGAATTAGGCACACACATCAGCCCTAGAAATGCTTTGGTTTTCTGTAAATATTCGCTCACCTCCATGTTGTTTGTAAACTGTTGTGGTTTTAGCTTTCTGAAATAATTAATCAGTTGAGATGATATCCTTTTGGAAAAAGGTTGCAGTGTATCAAGCAGTTCTAGATTCCTCCAATGTTTTTGTGGGTGATAATCCGACAAATCTGTCCTTTTATCAATCAACCTTTCCTGAGTGCAATGGGAGCAGGGATGCGCACGGCTGGAGCTCTTCTCGGGTGTCTTCAATCTTCGGCACTCCAAATGAATTGGACTACAACTCTCATCAGCCGGATCCACCATTGTCAATGGTGAAGGATCATTGGAGACATGGTCCACAACATCTGGAGAGAGATGCAGGTTGCAAACCCCTTCTCTGGCCCCACATGTTAGGCCATGATCGGAACAATAAAATACTGGAGACTTGAGAGTACTTGCACACCCTGGCGGCTGATGAATTTTTCAACTGGAGGGGCGTAAATATTTCTCCCAGATATGCTATAGTATAGTGACATCATGTAGCGAAGGAGCACGGCCAAATCAAGCGGCATTCAGGGGGGATCTCCCCCGATACATTATTTTGAATAATGGGTTAACATTGTGAATTTAAGAGGACACATTTAAAAGATTTGGGTAAAAAGCCAAACAGTTTGCAATTGTTTTTTTAGGGTAACTCCATCCAATAGATGCAAGTCACCAACAGTGCACAGTAGCATTTCTACAACACATTTTCCTCATGCCTTTGCCCATAATGTGCCAGTAGGAAACATTTTCACAATGGCTATGCCCATACATTTCCATGCTGACTGCACCATTATACCCTGGTATTTCCATATGAGAATATACTCTTGTTTGCTTTGCACATAATGCCAGTAATGATATAATAAGAAAACGTGTCCGTGTTGGTTCTGCCAATATTTGTCAGTATCCCCATGTAAGAACATTCTCCAGTTGGCTTTACCATTAAAAATGCATGCCACAGTATGAAAATGTACCCAACCTGGCTGCACTTATACCAGTCGAGCTACACTGATCATGATTGCTTTATCAAAGATTCTCAATGAAAAATGCCATACCACAATAAGTAATGATTAGACTGACGGCATTGAAATGCCAGTCCTTCTACATATTAATAGTTATCATGCTTGCTTTATCAAAGAAGCCTGATACAAAATGTCATGCCATATAAAGAAAAATACCACTGATCATGCATGCTTTATCAAAGAAGACCAATGCAAAATGTCACGCCACAGTAAAACAGTGGCTAGACTGGTTGCATAAAAATGCCAGTCTAGCTTTGTACTAACTCTTATCATGCTTGCTTTACCATAGAGGCCCAAATACAAAATGTCATACCACAGTAAGAAATTACTAGACCGGCTGCATTACAATGTCAGTCTAGCTACATATTAACACTTATCATGCTTGCTTTATTAATGATGCCCAATACAAACTGTTACGCTATAGTAGGAAATGGCTAGACTTGTTCTATAAAATGCCAGTCTAGCTTCGTAATAATACTTATCACGCTTGCTTTATCAACCAATTCCAATAAACAAATGCATGCCTGCCCCATTGGGCGCCAGCGCCTTGCACTCAGACATAATCACATTAATTATGAATGTGAATATGAGTGCGTGCGAGGCGCTGCGGGCAGAGGGAGCAGATGCGTGTCAGATGCTGGGGTCCCAGGGTGCAGCCATGGCATATTTTACTGGGCATAAATGCCCAGTAAAAACTGCCATGCCTGCCCCCTGGAGCCCCAAGCAGCTCACAGGCACACATCAATTGTGTGTGTGTGTGTGTGTGTCAGGTGCTGAGGGGCCCAAGCATGCCATTTTATTACTGGGCATCTATCATAGATGTCGATTAATAAATAGTATGCCATCCAGGGCCCTCCAGTGCCTCACATGCACAGATAGTCAATTATGTGTACATGCGAGGTACTCGGGGGCTTAGGGGTTAGGCATGATATTGCATGTGAGGAGCTAGGAATCCCAGCAGACTTAGTGGTATTATTTACTGGGATACCCAGTAGAAAATGAAATGCCTGCCCCCTGGGCCCCAGTTCCTAACACGCACACGATGCATGTGATTGTGTGTATGTGAGGCGCTGAGGGGCACAGGGGTCAGACATGGTATTTTTTACTGGACATTGTCATAGATGGAGAGTAAAAAATAAAATGACATGTTTGTCCCCTTGGTCCCAAGCTCCTCAAACACAATCAATGTGGTTATTTGTGAATGTCGGGTACTGGGGTCCAGGGGATGGGCATGGTATTTTTTTTACTGGACATCTATCATAGATGTCCAGTAAAAAAAATACCATCCCTGTCCCCTGGGCCCCACAGAACCTAACACACGCACGCATGTGTATGCAAGGCGCTGGGACGCCCAGGGGGCAGAAATGGTATTTTTTTTACTGGACATCTGTGATAGATATCCAGTAAGAAAAATGCCATCCCTGTTCTCTGTGCCCCACAGCACCTCAAAATGATGAACATATAAACACACATGTATAAAACATACACACAGCGCACACTCTCTCATTCACACAAGCACCCATCATCATGCACTCACTCATAACACAGGCATACATGCATCCATACACATATTTAAATAATAAATCAATTATGAACATACAGATATATTTACACAACATACACACAGCAAGCACTCTCTCATTCACACAAGCATCCATCATCATACAATCATCCATAACAACACAAGCATGCACGCTCAATACACATATTTCACTAATAAATACATCAACATAAACTTATCTACTGCCGATGACCCTGCTGTTTCCTCCCCAATGCTCGAGCCCCTGCTAGCATCAACAGGAATCAGGAAGCTTCCTGGTTCCTGCACATGCATGCCAGGGCCTGCGAGTGGGCGATGAAACGCCCCACTCCAGCCTGCTCTGTCTGTGCGAGAAGACGTAGGAGCACCCTCTGGCACATACAGACTTGCAGGCCCCGGCCTTGCATGGCTCATTGAGCTTGCGCGGCTAGGGAACTAAACTGTCAAAGGGAAACTATGTTTCTAGATGATTTGTGTCATGTACAGGGACTTACACCTAAAACTAAACTGTTCTATTGGGAGAGGTCCCCATCCGGTATACAGTGTTTTGGTGCAGCCAATTTGGCGCCAGCCATTTTGCCGCAGCGCCCGTATAGGCTTGCCCAGTTAGCCGCAGCCAACAGGGCGCATGGAGCTATCCATGCTGCGATTGCACTACAAACAGTAATATCCCAGAACAGAGACCTACCCGCAGTATATTTAAGGCAAACACCACACGCTCATTGCATCAAACCGTGCATAGCTTAAAATGAAGTACATTGCACTCTCTTTTGGGCATCGTTATGCAACCATGAGCCCAGTTCCGTTTTTTAGGTGTCTGAGTGGGACGGCATTTGGATTGCATGAATACTCTCCCGCTTACTTTTTAAACTCTGTACATTCACAGTATGCTCTACTTTCTGAGTGCCAATGATGACTACATCCTGACATAAGAGTGCCAGGAGACCGCGCGAGTGGCAAGAGTGCGTGGTGCAAGACCCATTAACATACACATAATGTCGGTGGATGTCCCTTCATCCCTTGCACGACAGGGGTTACAGTGCCCTGCACCCACCCAGAGAGAAGCCTGCTTCATCAGTGTTCCGATGTTTCAATGGTTACAGCTGAGTCTGCGTCACTGTGGATTGATTTTTCAGAAGCCCATTAGTTCAATGTGCACAGCGGGGAGCCGCCGCATACAGGGATCAGGAAGCGGGAGAGGAGCAATTACATTCACTCAGCGGTCGGGGTCAAGGCAAAAGGATCTTTCCAGTCCACGATGGATGGCCTACAAGACCCCTTTCGACCAAGCAAGGTTTGTTTTGTCATATTATTGATTAGGATTTTTTATTAAGTGATGATTAACCTAATGAACTTGGAAGGCAGTTTCTTTCTGGAAATCCTGGGGGGATTCTTGCTTTTAGAGGCCTTTAACATATCGATTTCCGATTCCTCAACCATCACTGCATTTTCCCATCAATAGCAAAGAGGCCCTAACAATACAATGAGACACATGTATGCATATATGTAGGTCTGTGCATTGGGGATTCAGCATTCACATCGCATGTACATCCTACCCCTGAGACCTGCTTCCTTAATTCTACCATTCGGACAGGCTTAATTTACAAGGCTGAGAAACCTTAATTTGGACACCAATGGATTCGCAGATGTCTCAGACATGTAATGACCATATCCACATGAGCACCAAGCTCAGTGTGCATTATGTACTCCGTGATTCAAGCGGAAACGCCTTTTATCACAGAGATATTTGATTAATATAAAGATCTGTGATGCCAAAATGCGCTTTGATTTCATGCAAAGCAGCCAGGAACCCTCACTAGTGCTATTTGTCCCCTCCCCCTTTCTCCTAGGTGTACTTTGAAAGAGTACAAGAGATTTGTAACAGACTGGCCATTTTGGAATGATAATCTTAAATATAGCCGTCCCCTGGGAAGGCTGTGCAGTGGGAACAGAGCGCGCGCACCGCTTTCCTTACACAGAGACTGAGGCGTTCCCAATCTGTATATGTGGTTCAGTTTCACAAAGGTTTTAATGTTAGGGTGAGTGTTGAGAAAAAGGAAATGAGCAAGAAGCCCCGTGTGCTTTCTGTACACCCCACTTATCGCCGGCATGTTCCTCCAATAGAAAGATCTGTGTCCCAGGAAATGCCCTTTGACTTTACACTGGTGCTATTTGCCCCTCCCCCTTTCTCATAGGAATATTTTGAAAGAGTAGCATAAGAGTGTGCCAGACCGTCCACCTTGGAATGCTATCCTTATAGATGAAAATAATGTACAGGTTTACTCTAGGTTTTCATAATGCGCTTTGCTCCGTAAGGAAAGTGTAACATTTCTCATTATAACTAAAACACATACCGGAAGTGATTATTATAAAGAAACACCGTGCACTTTTTTTTAAAAATATACCCTTTACAATGTTAGTGCAATTAATTCATTTACTTTCTGTGTTTTTCTTAATAGCTGCTTTGAAACCTCCCCCCCACCCCTCAATATATCTCCTTCTTCCCCTCTGGCCACGCGTCTGTCAGCAGTGCCTGGAGTGGCTTTGGGGGGATGGGTGGGGGAGAGTGAGCACTGGCAAACATGCACCTGACAACGCTACTCTCACCCACATAAAAAGAGACAAAGAGAAAGACGGTGGCCAGTGTGATGGTTCGGACTGGGGCATACACTTATCTCAGGCACCAATGAAAAAGTGGCCCACAGTTGCAAATGGCAATTCCTTCCTTTTGTGACAGACTGAGCAGCACCCACGGAAGAGTTTTTTGATAAAATATGATGCAAATTGTGCATTTTAAAGACTGTACACCGGGGGCGAAACTGCTAGCAGCATGGTGAAGTAACTTATTAAACTGGCCCACATGGGCCAAAAATGTAGCCCGCTTTCGCCCCAAAAACTCTGCCACACTAGCATTTAGCGTTTCAGATTCGGGCATTGCCCTATAGGCCAGTCCGAGCCAGAGAGATGCAGAGAAAGAGAGAGCTAGAATGGGAGAGGAAGAGGGAGAGAGAGAGCGCTAGACTGGCAGATGATACACTGGGTACAGTTAGTGATTGATGTCACTTCTAATGGGGGTGGGGAGGACTTTCTGCTGTCCTTTGCTCATGTCATGACGTTTATTGGTGAATTTTAGGTGGCACTTGCCAAGTTACAGGCTTTACATTCCCATCGATTTAGTCAGAAGTGCAAGTAAGCAGCATTAGAGTCACTGTTCTTTCAATGACATTCAATATACATCGATAAAACTGTAACTAAGATCAGGGGTCGTCTGCAGCTGGAGCCTCTCCTGATGCTGTGGACTACGATTCTCATGATCCTTTACCATTGGCTATAATGGCTAGTGATGATGGGAGTTGTAGTCCAAAACATCTGGAGAGCCAAACCTTTGAGTTCCATGAACAGGATCACAAAATATTAGGTAAGGTAAGGAGATATTGCAAAACTCCGAATTAAGGTTAGTGTTAGGACAAGGAAACATGCCTCATGTGTTCTGTAGATGAAACCAACACAATCAAGTTGTACTGCCCATTTTGTCTTGACTAACACTAATCACGCACCTCATTATTTTGCAAAAGAGTTGATTTTTGATCATATTAAATATTTTATCGCATTAAGGTTTTGTCCTGAGATGTGATAAGAGCATTGCAATTTGCCATTAACAATCATTATTAACCATCAACCATATTGCGTGATAATTATTGGCTATAGGCAATGTGACACATGGTATTACAGAACAAGCATTGGCAAAGCCAATTGTTTTGACCTTTCTGTGTGCATGGGATAGGCATTTGCAAAGCAAAGCAACAATGGCATGACATAATGCTACTACCTGGGAATCATATCACCTGGCAAATAGTGTTAGACCCTTTGAACGTGATGGAAGGTCCTGGCAAATGGCTGTATCTATTAACCATGCCAATGCGTGTTTTAAACAGAAATTCAGTGCAAGGAGGAGATTGAAGGACACACATATTACTTTTATATCAAGTGTCTGAAGGCACAGTTGGTTAAGAATTGTTATTTCAGCACGCACTCTGTTATAGCTGTAATTAAGCCATTAACTCTCTGAACACTGCATTGAAGTTACCATGAGAGCGCCATCAAAGCACACAGATTGATGTTCATGCACTTTACAGTTAGCTAAAAGAAATCCCAGGATCTCATGCACTATACAGCTAGCTAAAGGAGATCCTAGGATCCCATGCACTATACATCCAGCTAAATGAAATCCCAGGATATCATGCACTATACAGCTAGCTAATGGAGATCCCAGGATCTCATGCACTATACAGCTAGCTAAAGGAGATCCCAGGATCTCATGCACTATACAGCCAGCTAAATGAAATCCCAGGATATCATGCACTATACAGCTAGCTAAAGGAGATCCCAGGATCTCATGCACTATACAGCCAGCTAAAGGAGATCCCAGGATCTCATGCACTATACGGCTAGCTAAAGGAGATCCCAGGATCTCATGCACTATACGGCTAGCTAAAAGAAATCCCAGGATCTCACGCACTATACAGCTAGCTAAAGGAGATCCCAGGATCTCATGCACTATACGGCTACCTAAAAGAAATCCCAGGATCTCACGCACTATACAGCTAGCTAAAGGATATCCCAGGATCCCATGCACTATACAGCTAGCTAAAAGAAATCCCAGGATCTCAGGCACTATACAGCTAGCTAAAGGAGATCCCAGGATCTCATGCACTATACAGCTAGCTAATGGAGATCCCAGGATCTCAGGCACTATACAGCCATCTAAAAGAGATCCCATGATATCATGCACTATACAGCTAGCTAAAGGAGATCCCAGGATCTCGGGCACTGTATAGCCAGCTAAAAGAGTTCCCAGGATCTCATGCACTTTACAGCTAGCTAAAGGAGATCCCAGGATCTCATGCACTATACAGCTAGCTAAAGGAGATCCCAGGATCTCATGCACTATACAGCTAGCTAAAAGATATCCCAAGATATCATGCACTATACATCTAGCTAAAGGAGATCCTAGGATCCCATGCACTATACAGCCAGCTAAATGAAATCCCAGGATCTCATGCACTATACAGCTAGCTAATGGAGATCCCAGGATCTCAGGCACTATACAGCCAGCTAAAAGAGATCCCATGATATCATGCACTATACAGCTAGCTAAAGGAGATCCCAGGATCTCATGCACTATACAGCCAGCAAAAGGAGATCCCAGGATCCCATGCACTATACAGCTAGCTAAAGGAGATCCCAGGATCTCATGCACTATACAGCTAGCTAAAAGAGATCCTAGGATCTCATGCACTATACAGCTAGCTAAAAGATATCGCAGGATATCATGCACTATGCAGCTAGCTAAAGGAGATCCTAGGATCCCATGCACTATACAGCCAGCTAAATGAAATCCCAGGATCACATGCACTATACAGCTAGCTAAAGGAGATCCTAGGGTCCCATGCACTATACAGCCAGCTAAATGAAATCCCAGGATCTAATGCACTATACAGCTAGCTAATGGAGATTCCAGGATCTCAGGCACTATACAGCCAGCTAAAAGAGATCCCCAGATATCATGCACTATACAGCTAGCTAATGGAGATCCCAGGATCTCACGCACTATACAGCCAGCTAAAAGAGATCCCAGGATCTCATGCACGTTACAGCTAGCTAATGGAGATCCCAGGATCTCATGCACTATACAGCTAGCTAAAGGAGATCCCAGGATCTCATGCACTATGCAGCTAGCTAAAAGAGATCCAATGATATCATGCACTATACATGCTCTCTTACCACGTACAAAAATGAGGTGCACCTACAAATATTTTGGCATGCTCTCCTCTGCCTAGAAAATGATGTGTGACTAATAATTCTTTGGCATACTCTCTCGTCTTCTACAAAAAAATGTCATCGGACTAAGAATACTTTGGCATGCTCTCCTAGTCCGCCTATGAAATGACATGTGCTTAAAATGCTTTTGCATGCTCTCCCTCACCTATAATAATAATATACATTTCATGGTGTCCGAATCCTGGAAAATACAACGGGGCACCAGACAAGGGTGTCCGCTGTCGCCCATACTATATATACTGGGCCTGGAGCCGATTGCCATATATTTTAGGAAGCAGTTTTTTGACGCAGGCATCACGGTAGGCAACGAACACAATATAATATCGCTGTACGCGGATGATGTGCTCCTATACTTGAGGGACCCCCAAGCCAACGCACCAATCACACTGGAAGTACTGGACAACTTCGCAAAATACTCAGGGATCAAATTCAGTAGACTGAAATCCTCAGCCTTCCCTTTGGCCAGCTTGAGAGGCCTCGAAGAGGCTAAACCCCCGAATATATGGATGGAGTGGCAACTGGACAAGTTCCGATACTTAGGAATCAATGTGAGTCACACCCCGATGCTCACACACGAATACAATACTGAAGTAGCAATAACCAGCCTTCGCAGATCTATGAAATTCTGGTCAAGACTCCCACTTGCGATGGTAGGAAGAGCAGCAATTATCAAGATGATAGTTCTCCCCCGTTTTTTATATTTCTTTGCCAACATATGCCACTACGTCAGACCGCCCTTCTTTAAGAAACTGGAGTCACTCATCAAGGAATTCCTATGGGGACCTAGCAGGCATAAATTGTCTTTGGCTAGCCTATCCCTGCTGCATAAGGAAGGAGGAATACAACTCCCAGACCTCCAGTTGTATTATCTTGCGGCACATCTTAGCCATGTGACGAAGTGGCTCTCGGACGATCCATCTGCTGAGCTGGGGCTGATACGACAATCTTCCTCCAAAATACTCCCCAGAGAAACGCTTTGGAACCCTCTGCAACAGAAACCCGATGCCCCCATGATTGTCGAACTTGGCAGGCAGATCTGGACCAGAACTTGCTACATTAGGCAAGTGAAACATCCCTACTCTCCAGACAACCCCATCCTGATTGACGTGTGCAAAACACAAATGGATCTCTCAATAGCTAGGAGATGGGAAGACTTCGGAATTTACACATGGGGAGATATGTTCGAGGAAGGCGAGTTCAGGGACTTTGAATCTTTACAGACCAACGAAGGGCTATCAAGTGGCCAATTTCTCTGGTATCATCGCCTCAAACAAATCACTAAGAAAAATTGGTGCAGCTGGCCAGAGGAACCCACCCCGGACCTACTGTTACAAGAAATGCACGACCTTACAGATGGCTGGAAACCTGTTTCTCGACTATATAAAAGGTTCAACGACAAACCCAATCCCAAAAGTTCGGCACTAAAGGCGAAGTGGGAAGTAGACCTTGAAACTGCACTCACGGACCAAGAATGGGAAAGAGCACTTTTATACCCCAAGAAGGTCTCGAGAAACTCTAGATTTGGTCAGATACAACTAAACGTTCTTTACCGGACGTACATGACCCCACACAGGGTGGCCTCCTTTTATAAACAGGCCTCCTCACAATGCCCATGGTGTGGGACCGACAAGGCTGATCTGATCCACATGTTCTGGACTTGCACCAAGGCAATGGCGTTGTGGTCCAGAGTACAACAGACCTGCTCAGACGCCGGAATACGCAGATATGCATGGACACCCAGAGAAATCCTATTAGGGACTTACCCTAGACCAAGCAAATATAAACACGTCGTAAAGTTGATGGATATCGCATGCATACTGGCAAAGAGAACCATAGCCATGGCATGGAAGACACCAGGAGGACCGAGGCATGAACGCTGGTTGAGAGAACTAGAAAGATGGACCACAGCCGAACCCAGAGCCTGGCAAGACGGAATCATCCCGGTGGGGACATAGCGAGTGGCACCCTTGACTCTTGGAAAGCCCTCCTGCGAGACATACACTTCAGTGCAGATCACAAGCCCCCTTGATGAACTTTATTATTTTGCTATATCCGAACCCAAGCATTGGAACAGAGACGATGTCCCCGCGACCATTGCCCCCTTCACTTCCTGAGACACTGTACCCTTACCTGCAACCATGCCCATCTGAGTCGGATGCACCTTCCATATGTAGACTGTCGTTGTTTAGTTTAGACGTTTTATTTTTGGTAACTTTGTACTATTTGTATGCACCTAATACAAATGCTAATAAAATGCGTTACAAAAAAATAATAATAATAATATACATTTTATGTGTGACTAAGAATGCTTTGGCGTGCTCGATCAACCTTCAAAGATAAAATGTGCCTTTATTATTGATTTCAAACTACTCTAATCTGAATTAGACTACAGCCCTGCGCTACCAACAAAGTAGACTGATTCCCTTCCCCACCTAGAGCTCCCTGAATGTGTTGCTTCCTCTTCAAATGCTGATAGCTGACTGTCCCGAGTCATACACGTGCTACTTTATGTAGACGCAAGGGTTGGACCGGTTGAACCACATAACTCTAACCTCGGAAAAAGCCTAAAAAGGTTGACTTGCCTGAACTTGCTGAAATCCAAGGGATACAAGTTTGGCTTGAACCGGCTCGCTCATGCTTATTTGGGAGCGTAGTAATACATGGTTACATTTAATGACAGATGTGTTAGCCATAGTAAGCGTAGGAAGAAAAAGAGCAAAAACCTACAGGGTTGTCTGGTGGCGGGTATTAGTCTTTTGGGGGCCTTCAAAGGCTCCACATCTGATATAATTCTAGGATTTCATGTCACAACTGTGAGACCTTCAGGAGCCAACATATTGTACAATTCTGCTTGTTACAATGAAAACTACTCACTATAGAAGAAGGTTCTGAGACTTGGTCAATAATAGATGTCTTTCTTTCTGATGTCTTTTAGTGATGAGATGGTGGATGAAACATGGGAGACTGGAATTTCCTTGGCGTCATTCTGGAAGAAGTCCACATGCACTCTACGATCGTTGGCAAGATATGGCTGACAATATTATTCATCTTTCGAATGCTGGTCCTGGGTGTCGCCGCCGAAGATGTTTGGAATGATGAGCAGTCCGATTTCTTCTGCAACACCGAGCAACCTGGCTGCCGAAATGTTTGCTACGATGATGCCTTTCCGATCTCTCTTATACGATATTGGGTCCTTCAAGTCATATTTGTGTCGTCGCCTTCTTTGGTGTATATGGGACATGCAATCTACAGATTGAGAGCCCTGGAGAAAGAGAGGCAGAAGAAGAAAGCTCAGCTTAGGTGGGAGCTAGAGGGTGTAGAGGTGGACATGTCTGAGGCCCGGAGACGGTTGGAAAGGGAACTGCGACATCTCGAGCAGCGAAAACTCAACAAGGCCCCTCTCCGAGGCTCCCTGCTGTGCACTTACATTATCCATATTTTTACGAGATCGGCGGTGGAGATTGGGTTCATGTTCGGCCAGTATGTCCTTTATGGGGCGAAGCTCGCCCCTCTGTACAAGTGTCAGAAGGATCCCTGCCCCAACATCGTTGACTGCTTTGTGTCCAGACCCACTGAGAAGACTGTGTTCATATTATTCATGCAGTGTATAGCCGCTGTCTCGTTATTTTTGAATATTTTAGAAATTGTCCACTTGGGCATCAGAAAAATTAAAAAAGGACTTTTGGGACAGTATAAAATGAGCCAAGACTATGATGACAGCAAGTGCAAGAAAAATTCAGTAATGCACCACTCTTGCATTGGGATCTCGGCCAGCCCACAAAAGACGCTACCGTCCGCACCGAGCGGCTATACTTTATTGATGGACAAGCAAAGTGACCCAACGGTGTATCCGATTTTAAACCCACCATCAGCCTTCCAGCCCATTGAAGATGATCATATGGAAGAGGGAAGGAACTCAACTGAAGAGGAGAATAAGATGCACAATTCAGTGCAGCCCGTTCATGCCACAGAGCGACACCGCCAAAACACCAGCTCCAACAATAACGAAGGGATAAGCAAGATATTCGGGCCTGACATGAATGGTATGCAGAAGCATGAGCCAAAGAGGCGCCATTGTGTAAGGAGCGCACATGCCAGCTTGGAGAGCGCTTCAGGCCTACGCATGGGGAGCCAGGTGGAACTGGCTTTAGAGACCACGGGAGAACCTTCAGTGCAAAATATGACTCCAACCGTGCCAAGGAACCTGGTCCGAAAGCCACGTAGAATCAGTGCTCCTTGGAACTGCTCCACGGTGGTAGAGGGACGAAACATCACCACTGAGGCTGACTTCATGAGCAGTATCCACAGAAGATACAACTTCAGCTCAGGTCCACCTTGCGCCCCATCCAAGACCGAGCTCAAACGAACAAGCAGACCTGATACACCTGAGAGTCTGGAGGAGCTGAGCTCCGAATCCAAGAACAGCCGGAGCTGTGACAGTCCCCAAGCCTTCCCGTCATCCCGGCGCATGTCATTAGCAAGTAATGCCAGCAGCAGACGTGCCACCACCGACCTCCAGATTTAAGCACTAGCCACTTTGCTGTGGCCCTTTTCTAGTACAGTGCACTAACGGAACAAAGAAAACCACAATATAAACCTACTCTTAAGACTGCAATGCATTAAAGATTCTCAATAGTGATACTTTGAGCTGATGTAGCCTTTATTTATCAGGCCGATGCATGGGTGCGGGATTGAACACTGCTGTGCCTAGCTTTTAGAAAACATGGACCTCTCTGTGAGCCCCTGTTTCAGTTTAACCAATTAAGGGTTCCATGTGTTAATATCCCTGCATAAATATTGCCATACAAAAATATTGCCATATTTCTGCGGCAATATTAAGCCATGGAACCTACGGGGGACACCACTGCAACCCCCAAATTTTTTTTTTAATGTAGCGGGAGACACCCCTGCATCTCCCGGATCCAATAACCCCATAAATGATCCTCACTAATAATATTGCCTATGGCCTAACCCCCCACACCTCCACGACCATATATATGGGGATATTATTGGTGTGGATAAAATTAGCTGATAACCAATTAAGACACATCGCCGGCTTGAAATCTGGGACAAAGCTGTAGATAGCCCAGCACTGCCTGCGCCCGCCATCAAGGGCCCCACCTCTAAAGAGACTCATGTTAGTCGAGAATGGGTGGCCTTTTATTTGCTATTGATTCTTAAGGGATCCATAATGGGCATCTTACATCAAGGTTAGGATGTGCATAGGAGAAAGGTATCTACAATTGAATTTCCATACAATAGTCGTATATCTTCCCAGTAAATGTTCCTATACAACAGCCCCATGTGTTTTTAGTTTCGGCAGAAAGTTGGCAAAGCCAGTTTAGCCAAAATATTCCTGTACAGCATGGGATTTCAGCTCTGTGCAATCAGCTAGCAGTCGTTTGGTTTGCTATTGCCTTCCTGTAGTGCATCTATTCAGCCAGGTTTTTTCTTGATCTTTACATGACAGCATCAGAGACATCTTGATTGGATGAACAGTCCTGCCACTGTGGTGCTATTTAACTCATCTGTAGAGGAGGTGGTTGCATGCACCACTGCTTCCTGCGCGAAGATGGCAAACACAATATGAATATGAAGACACCCTAATCGTAAGCATTGGGGTTGGATGATGAGATGGTGCTGCTCTCTGGTTCTGACCTTCTCTTGCACCATCTGCACCCACCACCCATCTCGCTCACGTTCCAGGTCCCACGAGATGTGCCCACTGGGAGTCTACCATGTTGTTTGACACCACCTGGATGCACGAGCCGCAGCAAAGTGTTTCCGCCTGTGCAGGCGATGGATGATGATGTCACTTCCTTGTTATCTCAGTAGACGAGCCTGAGGGATCTGGCCCGAACCACGGTCACATCAGACCCGGGAACAGCCTCGGGGAATCATACAGCGCCTCCCGTGGGTGGAGTGGGCAGGCTAAGGATGACTGCCTGTATCAAGGGTAGGGTGGGGCAACAGACCCTGCCAGAGGTCTGCTGGACAGTGGAAGCAGAGGCATGGGCGTAATTTTAGGGAGGGGGCAAGGGTGTTTGCCCCCCAACTTTTGTGGCACTCCATTTTGCCCCCATCATTTCGCAGAGGCCCACATCCTTTAGATGTCATATCCCCTTCAACATTTTCGGCAAAGTTATTTTACTAAGCAGAGGTCGCCCCCCGGTACATGCCTCAGAAGGACACCCCCTCAACCCCCATAAGCAAGCTAAGCCCCCTTCTCCGCAATAGCCCTGCTTTTTGCATGGGCACACACACTTCCGGAGTGTGTGTAACGACACTTGCCCTACTTTGACATGTTGCAAATGCCGCCATTGTCTATATGTAGCAAAACACGCCTGGGGGGCGGGGGAGGAGATTTACTGACTGTGCGCCCCAGATAGATTCACAGAAAGGAAAGCTGCTATTATTTTGGGGCGGCCCAAAGAAGCCCCTTCTAAATTGTACAGATGCATTTTCCACCTTGTTCCTTTGTTCAAAGGGGATTGGTAGTGTCCCTTCAAAGGGGATTGGTTGGTCCCAGCAAGTGTTGCGATTGGCTGTGCTTCATGGACTACCTGGATACAACATGCACTAGGAGCATATCGCCAACCTCAAATGCCAGTAAGGTTAAGTTGAGCTACTGGCAAGTATGTGAAACTCTACAATTTCATGCAAATAAAATAAAAATTCAATTTGTAAAATGGATAAAATATTGCATATAGATTGAAAACCGTGAAAACAAGATACGTAATTCATGCCAATATGATGTATTGCAGTGTGGGTGTAATTTGACCATCTTTGCATTTTTTATATTCAAAGAATTGCTGTGGAATTTCTCTACTAGTTGCAAACGAGGCTTCCATTTCGCAGTCATTGTGTCCCTGCACGTCGGTCACCTTGGACCCACTTTAACCCGCACAGTAGAGTCCAGGCATGGTTTCTTAGAAGCGGTTTCTCGAAGGGTCGACTGATTATTTTCACTCGATGGCGCTTACCCAAGTCCTGGGTCGGGTGAGCCAATGACTGATCATCTTTTGATAGTCTTTCTCTGGAGCCTCTCTCTCGCCCTGCTGTGCACTCACTCCTTTCCCGTGTTTTCTCTCTGTGTCTCTCGCTCTCTTGTATTGATCTCTCTGGCTCTCTCTCTCTGCCTGGACTCTTCCTCCCTCTCGCTCTCTGCCTCCATTCTCCTTGTACTCTGCCCTGCTCTCTTTCTCAGCCCTCTCTCTTCCACTCTCCTTGTAGCCCTTGCATTCTCTCGCTGTCTGTGAATTCTCTGCCCCCTCTATTCCCTTCCCCCTCTTCGTGTCTTCGTCTCCCCCGCCCTATATGATCGTATTCCTCCTGCCTGTGCTCTTATCATGTTCATTCTCCAGTATTCACTCATCCTCCATCTCATTCATTCACTTATCCATCCATCCTCACACTCCCACATTCACCCAGTCGCACATTCTCATCCATCTACCCACCCCCCTCACACTCATATATCCATCCTTATATGTTCATTCGATAATCTATTAATCCATATTACACGTCTGCATGTATCTGTTCATACATCCCCACTTCATCATATCTCCTTAAACTTTAATTCATTCATCCATCTTCAACATCTTCCATCCCACACTCTAGCACTATATTTATACTTAAGTATTAATCTTCATCATCATTCGCACAACCTCCCTTGCTGCCATTCGTTTGACAATCCTCACATTTGTATTCATTCATCCTGCCCCCTGCACCCCCCGTGTACCTCTCTACACTCTGTCTGTTTTCCCTTTCACATAGTCTCCATCTGCCTAAGTGGGCCTGAGCTCAGAAAAGGTTTTCACAGTACAACAGCCAAAACTACTAGCTTTGACGAAGCTTGTTTTTGTCATAGTGATTCATGTAGGATTCCCATCAGATTTAGAGTAGCTTCTGATTGTGATCTGATATAACGTTCCATAAACAACCAACAGGCCTTTCGGAGAAGTCCTATTAGTGCCTTCCTATAGAGAACTGGCCAGATATCTCAGTAAATGAAACAATCGGTGCACAACAAAATGGCAAGAGCTGCTGTAGCAAGCACAATTAAAACAAGGATTGGCAAAGCCAACAATTCTGGCTTTTGTGAAGACGATGGCTAGGCAGTTGCCAAGCATTGTCATTACAGTGCTGCCTGGCCATAAGATGACAACAGTTTAAACATTTTGCGTTGCCTGGACATATGATGGCAGTGCCAGGCAAATGCCCATTTAATACCTATACAGAAGCCAAAACTGTTGCATTTTACAACGCTTCTTTTTAACAGGACTCCAGTGCAAGGAACAGATATATATCAAGTGGCTAAAGGCATACTTGGTTAAGACATTTGTATCACACCAGTAGCTCTTTTATACCTGCAATTAAGCTGTTAACTCTTAGTAGACTAATTGGAAAGAGTTTTGGGTGGAGAGGGGCAGGTAGTGGGTAGGAATGGCCATACAGATTGGATTAAGATGGCCATGGGCAGTTAATGGGTGAGTAAATAACCAAACAACACTCACAAGCTGTGTGTCCCTCCTCACGTGCCCTCTTCGTACTAGCAGTAGGGGTTCGACTTGTCCTGGCCAATCACATACCACGTAGTTGTTTATGCAACGTTTCCACTGGCTCTGGGTTGGCCTTTGAAGACTCTATCTCTCTGTTCCCACAGCTCGGTTGGTTCTTCTCATCCAGTTCTTTCGGAAAGGTCTTTTTTTTCCTTGGGTTGGTGTGTTTGCCATTGGTTCCTCTTTGATATTTATCTGCTGTTTTTGCAGAGTCCGTTGGACAGGGATAGTTTTTTTTGTCCCCAGGATCTACACTATATTCCTTATTTCGGCCAATCAACACGTGCTAAACTTTGACCTTCTAATTTTCTATAGTGTTGCTTGGTTCTCTTGGCAGCTCCCTTAACACTTAACATGTTCAGCAGTTTGCTCTGTTCAATACACGTGCAGCTGATACAAGTACTTTCTTAGCTGTCAACACTGACCAGTGGGTTGGATGTGACCATGCCCATTTTCAGCTTCCAGCAGGGTTTTCCATAGCTCCACTTGTTCAAGTGCCTCTTTTTTTCTTCTCAAGAACCTTATGTTCTAAAGACAGTTTGCGTAAGTGAAAGTTGCTACAGTGCTTTCTTCCCCAATAAATGGATAACTTGGAGGCCAGCCCACACAATAGCCCTTTCAGGGACGTCATTCTGCGGTCGCCAGAGGTTGCAACTGCAACCCCTGAGGTCTCCCTTGCTGCTACCCCTAAAAAAAAAAAAAAGATCTTTTTTTATTTTATTTTTTTAATGTAAGGTCCTGGGTTGTGGCCTGATAGCCTCTTAAAAAAAACGAAATATCAAAAAAAATAACGGGGGTTCCACTAGTCTAACACTTTCAGCAGTGACCCTAAATAAGAAAGAATAGGAATACCAAATAATGTGTCTTTCTAGAATTATATACAATAATTGCTAGACTCATTAAAGGTTTATTTCAGGTACACTTCAGGGGGTGAGTCACTGGTTTAGTCTGTTCTTAAACACCTCAACTCAGCCTTTCATCCTTCTGAGGTCGATACATGTGTACCAACACAGGTTGGGTGGTATTGTATGTATATTTGTTCTATATAAAGTGCTTAAGCGTAAGTGCTATATAATAGCACACCATTGTAATTTGGCTATGGACATCTGTTGCATTCACAGTCCTTTGTTAATATGGGTCTATACACGCTGATCTTAATGATACATATGGCGATCCATTGTTGTATGAAATGTATATCACATTATAGTGATATCATAACCATATTTTTCGTAATGTGCTTAAAAACAATGCTATGTGATGCCACTTCCTGTTTTGTCAAGGGGTGAAAGGTTGTGTTCCATCGCTTTCCATGATGTCACTTCCGGGTGGGGTCATCAGAGGTCAAGGGTCATGTGATGTCACTTCCGCTACCGCTGGCATTTTGGTGAAATGACGTCCCTGAGCCATTCGAGATCAAAACCCCAGTATATCTGCTCCTTCAGCTTTATTCACTGCTCCGTTCAGATATTATTGTTTTTAGACAGTGGCTCCTCTTCCTGTCATAGTTGCCGCACGTTCTCTTGGAAATAATTGCCATACACCCTATTTCGTATCACCATTTACATTATTTCAACCAAAGTTATTACTTCAATAACTAAGCCATGATTATGCAGATGTTTCTACTTTGGTAAATGACTTCTTTGGATCTGGGGTCAGAACCTTTGAATAGATTTCTCACATTATATGTGCCAAACAATTACTTAAGCATTATTTCCAGCAGCTGTGAGAAATAAAGTATTTTTTGTGCCTGGAAACCCGATTTATGGGCCAGAGCAAAGTGAGGTCGCACAAGGAGGGCTGATGGCGCATACCGTGCAGCTGGTAAGCACCTGTGACAAGACTTTGTTGCCATTATTCTGTGGCACGTGACGCAGAAAGTAAAGTAGCACTGGAGTGCTTTTATTCTAAATTCAGGAGCTCTCTCTTCCATTTGTGCGCAGAACATGCAGCTGCTAAGCACCTGTGACTAGCCTTTGTTGCCTAGTGTTTTTTCATCTTTTGTGTGCTTCCTTGACTCGTTCGTTTTTTTCCCCTCATTTCTTTGTCCCTTCCTCCATCCCCATCTCTCCCACTCCCCCATTGGTCTGAGTGTTGGCACGCATGACCGGAAAGCCCTTCTTCTGTGGCTTTCTCAGGGCAGCTTTGCCCGGGCAACCAGCTAAGGGCTACAGAAAAGGGCAGCTCCATTCCCAGACAGCCCCCATTTCCTGTTTGCCTCAATTCACCTGTGGACACCTGCCAACCAAAACCACCTCTACAATACAGGTAAGGTGGTATGGGTGTGGAACACAGCTCCAGAAAACCCTTCCACTTCCAAACTATTGACCTAAAGCTGCTGTTTAGACATTGCTTATTTGAAATTAGACATCCTTCAGGTACTGCATATGTGTTGAATATAGTTGTTGTCTCAGGTACCGCATATGTGTTGAATCTAGGTGTTTTTTTCTAGGTACTGCCTATGTGCTCACTAGGAACTACATGCGTTATGATTCTAGCCTGTTTTCAGGTACTGCCTACATTTTTTTAAATTTGCCAATTTTAGGTACTGCATACACGTTTGAATTTACCCTGTTCTCAGGTACTGCATACACTTTTTTATTTTTTGCCTGTTCTCAGGTACTGCATACATTTTTGTAATTAACCTGTTTGCAGGGACTGCTTACATTTTGAATGTAGGGGATTTTTCAGGTGCGCCTGGCATGCCTGTGTGAATTTTCGCCTGGTATCTGGTACTGCATTTCATTTTGACTTTACACATTGCACCTACATCTTTCACACCCTCTCAAAGCCTAACTATTCTTAAAGAACACCAGCCTCCAGACAACCCCCTCCTTACTGAAACCACTGACAGCCTCCTCCACCATGCCCACCAATGCCCGGAGTAGGGCGGCATGGTGATGCTTCAAAAATCAGATCCCTCACCCCTTGCCTCTTTCTATCACAGCCCCCAGGCCTGCTCTCCATAGGTACTTTCAACATCCTCTCATCCTTCAACGAAAGCCTTCCCCCCTCCACCCCCATTCTCCACTCCTCCCCCCCTCACTCCCATTTCGCTCCCCTGAGCATTGCTTGGGCCGCTCTGTCAAACACACCCATTTCAACAACCCCTCCGACACTCATGCCCACCCATTTGGCTCCCAAAAACCACCCTAAACACAGAGGTCACCCCAACCATAGGTCACCTTCTCCATCCCTTCCTCTACTACCTCCCAGACCCTACCCTGCCCCCTCACTTGCACCCTTTTACTCCCCCCTACTCCTAACCCTACCCTCTCCCTCTTCAACAGCCCTACAAACTCACCAACACCTGCCTCTCCTCAACCCTCCCCAACCCAACCCCAACCATTTCCACCCCACAACCCCATCACCCTGCCCTCGTCTTTCCACCCTTACATTTCCCCTGGGATCACTCAGAGAAACTCACATCCCTTGCTCTGACCCGCTCCCACTCCTAACACCCCTCCCTCAGCAAATCCTTTCCTCCTTTCTGCTACACCCTACCTGCTCGCTTGCAAACCAGATCTTCTCTTTATCACTGAAACTTGGTTCTCGGATGACTTTGAACCCATCGCACAGGAAGCCTTCCCCACCGGATACTCTCTAGTCATGAACAACTGATATGGCAGAGCCGGAGGACTTGCCATCCTATACAAACAACACCTCACTGTGTTACACAATGAGAAACAACCCTTCAGCCCTGATTGCGAGTCTCTACTAGTGAAATTCCAACTCACACCCTCCTTCGCTCACAGATTCTTACTCCTCTACAGACCCCCTGGCTACAATGGAAACTTCACAGACTCCATTAGTGACTCAGTTTCAGCCATACTCATACCAAACCCCTCCCTCACCGTACTAGGGCATCTCAACATTTGGTTTGATATCTCATCTAACGCTATGATCCGCCCACTCCTAGATAACATGGAAATGCTCAACTTGTCCCAACTGATTTCTCACCCCACCCACATAGCAGGTTATACCCTTGACACTGTATTCAGCTACACTAACCTGATCTCCACTCTACCTCCCTGCCCTCTAATTTGGACTGATCACTCCACCATCTTCTTCAATATCACTACCCCCTACCACTTTCCCTCGCATCCCTCCAGCCCTAGAGAGCCCTCCCCCATTCTTCTTTGTCGTCTTTGTAACATCGTCATCAATAACCTCGACCTGGCCAACTCCCTCCAAAGCTCCCTCCCTATCCTCGCCCTTGATGAGGGGACTCCCTGCATTGTCCTTTTAGATCACTGGCTCTCTAGCTCCCTCATGCCGCTCACACCTATGAGATCTGCCTCCCAGAGGAAAGGCCCCATTCCCAAATGGTTCATCCCCCTCCCTCAAATCACTCAAAACCCTTAAACATCACCTGGACCGCACCTGTCAGTCCAACTCTACGCCCCAAAACAGAGTTCACTAGGCCAGACAGACCAGAGCATGTAGGGTGGAAATCAGGAAAGCCAAACAATCCTTCTATAGGATCTGAATAGACAACTCCCAAAACCCGAGGAGGGAACGTCATAGGATCATGGTGGAATTCAGGACTCCAATCTGATCCTCCCCAACTCCCCCCATCTCCCAGGCGCTCTGCAATGCCCTATCAGACCACTTCTACAACAGTGCCATTGATCGACACCACACCATCGTCAGCAAGTTAGAAAAATCCGTTCCCCTCTCCCCCCCATCTCCACTGTACACCTCCCTTCCCGCTCTGGCACACACGGCAGTCTCCTCTTTTAAGCGCATCTCTCACTCCGATTTCCTGACACTTCTATCCCAAAAACGACTATCTGGATCCCCTGATGACCCATGCCCCCCCCCACTCTCTTGAAGGACATATCTTCACCCTGTACAGGGAGCAATGCTGGTGACATGATTAACCATTCTCTGATCTTAGGCATTTTCCCCCCAGCTCTTAACGCCTCACACGTTAAATCCCTACTTAAAAATCCCACCCTTGAGTCTCTCATTCCTGCCAACTACCGCCCAGTTTCCAATACCTGCTTCATAGCCAAACTCTGAGACTGCACAGCATACTCCCAGCTCTCCCTCTACACTGAATCCAATTCCCTTCTTGACCCAGAACAATCTGGTTTCAGACCCCGCCGAGGTACAGAAATGTCTCTTGTCTCCAACTGGGATGACATGAAAAGAAAGACAGACTCTGAAGGCTGTGCTGCACTCAACCTCCATGATCTTTCAGTGGCCTTCGACACTATTGACCACTCCATCCTCATAGACAGACTCCACTCTCTGAGCCTCAGGGATTTTGCCCTCAGATGGATCTTTTCTTTCCTCTCTAACTGTTCGTAAGTCACTTTCCTCCCCCCTTTCTCCTTGATCCTCAGCCCTGTTTCTAAAGTGGTCCCTAAAGGGGCCTCCTTATCCCCGCTTCTCTTCAACCTCTACCTAAGCCCCTTTCATGCACACATCCGCTCTCATAATCTAACCTGCTACAATTACGCTGTCGACACCCAGATCATTTTCAAGATCCCCAAAACAACATCCTCTCCCCACTCTGACCTCGTCTCTTGGCAGACGACCACTGGATGACGACCAAGCACCTCCTCCTCAACCCCAGCAAATCTGAAATCATGATCTGTGGAAAAACATCTCCCTTTCCCAACCCACAACCCTGGCCACCCTCACTAGGACCCCCAACAGTAGCATTCAACTCAGTGAAAAACCTGGGACGCACCTTGGACTTTGATCTAACTCTCTCTAACCACATCAACACTGCATCCAAAACCTGTCATTTCTACCTCTGCACACTCAGGCAAATCTTTCCCTACCGCTCCTACCCTCACGGAGTCTCTGCAATCCTGGCTATCATTCTCTCCCGCCTGGACTATGCCAACTCCCTCTATCTGGTTTCCCCGCCTACCAGCAGATCCAAAACTCAGAAACCAGACTCCTCCTTGCTCTGTCGCCTAGAGAACATATCTCCCCTGTCCTTAGACTGCTTCACTTGCTCCCTGTCAGCCGAAGGGCAACTTTCAAAGCTATGTACATCGCTCACCATGCCCTTCACAAGACAGGCCCTGAATTCCTTCAAGACAAACATTTACATTACCAAACACCAAGAAACCTTAGATCAGGCTCTGCACACCTCCTGGTTATCCCCCCTTTCAACTCCACAAGAGCAGGAGGATCCTTCTTTTCTGTCCAAGCCCACACCCTCTGGAACTCCCTCCCACTAAGCATACACTGGAAAGAAGACTACCTCTGCTTCAGGAAGACACTCAAAACCTGGCTATTCCCCCAGCAACCTGAAGACCACCCCCCTTTTACATGCTCATCCCACATCGCCTGGGTACTGACTCTGCTCGGGACCCCAATCCTTCTTGCCTAGAGCTAGGTACAGTATAAACCCAGACCAGAGCAGATGTCCTGTCCACAGAAATACTCCCAAAACAAAGCCCAACTTAATCACGGGGCGCATATGCACTTGGACGTGCTGGGGGAGTGACTGGGTTGCTGCACTTAAGAGGTGCTGGGCTTTGCATTTAAATGAAAGTTAAGGGGCAGTCATGTACCACACATAAAGGAAGGGGGGTCATTGTTTGTTTCGCTTCGAGAAATCGGGAGGACAGCCAATGTGAAGGCAGATTGTAGCCAACTGTACTTAATCTGGGTGAATGTAGAATGTGGCCAATGATGATTCCAGGTCAATTTTATGTTTTGTTTATTTGTTTATGCATTTGTGCATTTGTAAAGCGCTGGACAGTTTGACAAACCTTGTTGAGTAATGGTGCTGTAGGTGGGTCTTTGTAGCCATTAATTAGTTCTTGGATATTTAAATAATGGAGCAAAACTCCTGATTGTTGTTATCAGTGAAGGTTTTAATGTTGTTACACACATAACCAAGGGCCTAGCAGAACATACTAGGTACAGGAGAGAGGGGAGTCAACACGTGTTTCGAGCATACTCTTTATCAAGGCTGTACAATGGTAGGTGATCCTGTATAGGATTGTAGCGCCTTGTGAGTACTTCCCAATACTTGTAGGTAGTGGGCTGGATAGCCAATCTGTATAGGTGTGAATGGTGCTCCGTAGTTCGGTACTCCAAACCATGTGCCAGGACGTAGGTCGCATTAAGCAACTAACTAATCTTAACAGTTAGCGCAGCGGGCCCACCATCCTTTAAAATCCAAGCATTTGTAAGGCGCTTATACATCAAGATTATGTGTTTCAAAGCACCCACATGGCAAGAGGGGGGCACAGGGGAACAATATGCAAATACAATAACAATGATGAGCAAGACAGAGGGGGTCCGACTAGGCCTTGTGAGCATTTGGAACGTGAAAGTGCACAGAGAGAGGGGAACATAAGAAGGGGATAAGTGCTAGAGGTTCACAAGAGGAGGAAGTGCCGGTAAAGGGTAAGTGCTTGGCAGAGAGTGCTAGGTGAAGAGTGGTCACCTGCCCATACCATAGGTGCAGCCCTGTGGAATAATATAGACCAGTGGGTACCCAAGCAAGTGCTGGGAGAGGGAGGAGACTGAAGGCGGAAGGCAATTGGAAGGAAGGAAGGACCCGGAAGGACAGATAAGGGCCCAGGCCACCAATCTCAGTGGCTCTGGGCTTTAGCATGGGAGAGAGAGGGGGAAGGAGGCGGTGAAGAGGAAAGTCTTGAGGAGCTTCTGGAATTTGAGGAGATCCGTCTCAAGACAGAAAGGAAGCAGCAGGCTGTTACTGAGGAGGGAGCCACCCGAGGAAGGTGATCGGCCATACGGCACGCTGTTTAGAGGAGCGCTTGACAGGCAGAGAGCTGGAGCTGGAGGAGCATAAAGATCTAGTGGAGAGTATTTGGTGAGAGCAAGTTGTAGATAACGTGGTCCTCAGCCCCAGAAAGCCTTATGGATGATGCAGAGGGATTTGAATTTGATCCTTGCAGCATCCAGGAGCGAGTGGAGAGATTTTAAGGATGGAGAGATACCGTCCCTGGGCTTGAGGTCAAGGATAAGTCTGGCAGCCCTGTTCTGGATAAGTTGGAGGGGGCAGATAGAGGAAGAGGGTAGGTTAAGGGAGAGGCTGTTACAGTAGTCCAACCTGGAGAGTACCAGCGCTATGGAGATATTGAGTTTCTGGGGAAAAGTGAGGAAAGGGATGATACCTCTGAGGGGGTGGAGTTGAAAGTGGGCCTTCTTGGCAAGGTCCAGAATGTGAGAGAGGAAAGAGAGAGAGGAGTCAAAGATTACTCTGAGGTTTCTGGCTTCAGATGCAGGAGAAGGGGGGAGCCCATTCAGGGTGGCCAAAGTGAAGGGAGGAAAGTGGGAGCAGGAGTCCCAATAGGAAGGATCTCAGTCTTCAATGGCAGAATGTAATCCTGTATTGTATCTAGTTGAATGTAAAAATGATCCCAATTTATTGAATCTATGTGAATGTGGAATGCAGCCAAAGTATTGAGTGTGGTTGATTCCAGAATGCACCCAATGTACTGAACCAAGCTGAATGTAGAATGTAGCCAATGTGTTGAATGTATGTGAATTTAGAGCATGGTCAAAGTATTACAGTATTACAAGTTGAATGTAGAATGTACCCCATTTATTTAATCTAGGAGGATGTAGAATGCACCAAATGTACTGAAACCATATGAATGTAAAATGTAGGAAATATATGACATCTAGGTGATTGTAGAGTGGAGCCTAGGGACTGAATATAGATGAAATATATTACAGCTGACCGAATGCAGAAGGTAGCCACTAACTTCTTCTACCTAGACTTTAGAATAGGACGAAGGACAGGCCCTTTCGCACTCCATGCTGACCCAACGAAGCCGAAGGCACGGCCGCATTCCTGCACGCAATCGCCTTCCCACACCAGACTAAACACAAAGCACAACACCTCTGTCATCAGAATTCCGCTATGTCCTACAAGAAATTATTTGATGTAGCTGGACACATAACAAGTCTATTGCACTTGCTCTCTCACCTGATCTCCTCTCAGCACCCATCCACATGCCTGACCATCAATGGTAGCTTACCGGGGCTTGGCCATCCCACCAATAAATTACTTTGGCCAAATGCACACAAGCATTAACTCGTCGACAATCATTCCCAAAGCTTGGACTTCGGTCCCCCGAGGGCTCCCCTCCTACAAGCGCGTTGAGGCCATACAATTGGGTTAAAGGTACTATAAAAATGACAAACTACTCTTTCTACTACTACTCTACTACTCTACTACTACTACTACTACTACTACTAATAATAATAATAATAGCCTGTATTGTCCAGCAGCTCCCAGCAATAAGGTTATTAGCAATCGGTCACAGGGCTGGCTGCTAGTATGAGATGTTGATTTCCAGCAAACGAGGAAAGCCAGTTAGTAATGGCCACTGGCCAAGAGATACTTAGTGGCCTGATAGCGTAAGTACCTCCTCTATTTCCAACCATGGGGTGGCTAGCACAGTGAGGCAGGAGGAAAGCCAGAGCCTCATGGGGCGTCGAGGAAGGGGCCCTGTGGGACCAACGAAGGGGGAGGAAAAGGCTGTTGGGGGTGAGTGGGGATTAGGGAGCGGAGACAGAAGAGAGAGGAAGGCTACAAGATCCATGGGTACACTGGTAAGTATTTTCCAGCATAAAGGAACAACTCGAAAGCTGGGGAGAGATAATCCAAGATAACCAGGAACAGTAGGAATCCTTTTACCAACAAGGTTTGTGAATGATCTGATTAATATTTGTGAATGTTGATATACCATTGATACATTTAAAGTGGAACTAAGACAACTGTTTATATATTATTTTTCAGGGAAGTGGACAGGATTGGCCCTTGATAAAGGATAGATTAATCTGAAATGCATTGGGACATTTGTGAATCATCCAATTCTAGAAGCACTGAAAAATTGGAAAACAAAAGAACTTGATTTAAAAAAAATGTTTGGGATAAATGCTATCAAGAATTATGTTAAACAAATTATATCAAGAGAATGCTTTTTTGTTGACAGTTCTATAAACATTGATACTTTGTTTGGGAAATTGTATTGATTATATTCTCTAGATGACTAGCTGAAGAGTTGAGTCTCGCTCAGAGTGCTGGTGAACAGTGAAGTTTGCTGTTACATAAATGTTTAATTGTGAATCTCGGGCTAGCTAGAGAACTGAATGATAAAACCCCATGATATTGAAGTTTAGTATATCGAAGGTAACTTCAGACACATTATTGTGCACCAAATATCCTTTTTCAGAATATTGCCCAGAAGCCATGGATACTGATTGGCTCTTAGGATTCAATACCACGGTGCTAATGACAGAAGAAGGACATAGTTACTCTCAAAGTGTCATTGTTTATAATTCCCTAAGTGCATGTTCCTCACATATAGTTAGGATGCTTCTCCTCATTCTGCCAGGACTATCTGGTCCTTAAGAGCCTGGTCTTCCGCCTCTTTACTCCTTTCTTGAGGTTGCCAGTCGCAAGTTGGCTTCTCAATGCATTTCTTAGTCTCTCACAATTCTCCATCCTTTGGAGGTTTGCTAACTTTAAATCATCTCGGAAGCTCTCTCAGGCCCGAGGCTCTTTCAAAAATTTTGAACACTCATCTGAAATTCTTGGCTTTTTTCCAGATTAGTAAGTGGCTCCTCAACGTCTAGGCCTTTTACATTACATTACATTTGTTATGCACACTATTGACCCACAGGCATAAAGGCGCGGACTATGAAAAGACAGACAACACCAAACAGAAGGCAGAGAAGAGAATGGGAGGTCAAAGCCAGTAAGGAGTGTTTACTGGATTCCCAGCCAAAAACGGATGCAGTTGGAAGCGTCCATGGCATAGAAATATCAGGCGAATAAGAGGGTCTTCAATTCCTTCTTAAAAGCTTGGAGAGAATTATGACTCCTCAGTCTTGCAGGCAATTTATTCCAAAGGGAAGGGGCCTTCACATTGAACGCTCCATTTTCCACCTTTGATGTCTAGCATCTTGGCTGTATTATCAAGTTTATGGATCCTGATCTAAGAGTTCTTTGGTTACACTTCTCTTTTATGTGATCTTGTAAATAAGCCTGCATTATTTGTAGCCTGCATTTAAAAACAATGACTAGCACTCTGAAGTTAATCCGGGATTCAATGGGAAGCCAGTGGAGAGGACGTCTAGCCTCAGTTACATGGCTATGCCTGGGGAGTCTGAGAACTACTCTAACCGCCCAATTGTGGGCAAACTGTAGTCTGTGCATTTCTCGTTGACTGATGCCCAACAGAAGGCTGCAGCAATAATCCAATTTAGCACTGATTATTGCCCTAGCAATTGTCTCAGCACATTCTTGGGAGATCATATGCCTCAAATGGGCCACAAATTTTACGTAATATACTACCCCGCCACCACTGATGAGACATGTGCCTTCATACTTAATGTCAGGTCCAGTATTACTACTAATATTTTTGTTTTGGGTAAAGAAGAAATAATGTCATCTCCCTGTTTAAAGGCACTATAGGGTTGATTTAGGTTGTTAAGAGACTTTGGGCTACCTACAATCAACAACTCTGTCTTACTATGATTCAGAGCTGGGAAGTCGTCCAGCAGCCACCTTTCAATCAATGAAAAGATTCTGTTAACCTCCAACTCATCATTCTTGTGAGGTCCATTTAACAAGATGACACATTGGGTGTCGTCTGCATAATTGAAAACACAACCCCTTCATCCTCTAACATAAAGAAGAAAGGGGCCATGAACAAATTATACAAACATGGCGACATACTTGCCCCTTGGGGTACCCCGTACAGAAGTGAAAGTGGAGTAGCTTCTGCAGAAGCTGAACAGACTCTACTTATTCTATGCTCCAGAAATGAGGCAAACCACCTAGCTGCCGGATCAGAGAGGTTTGCAACCTCCTGTAGTCTGGCTATAAGGATGGAGTGTTCTCAATGTGCACTTCATATTATATGTCTTTCAGGCTTCTTGGCATCCTTCTTGGCCTCTCAGTGCTTTGACTGGCTCCTCAGTGCCCATCTCAGGCACTGGATGGTTTTCAAAACTTTGCAACACTCATCTCCAGTTCTAGATATATGAAGACTTTACAGCCCTCCTTTCCCAAGGCTATAGGTGCTTCCTAAAACATATCAATGCCTCGCTCAGCTTCAAGGCATCTTTCAGACTTCGCAACCCCCCTCTCAGGCTCTATGCACTTTGTCTTATCAGCGCCATATCACGCTCCAGGTGCTTTGCCACATAGCCCATAGTATTGCCTTAAGCATTGATCTGTGTAAGTGGAGTCAACCGGGCAAGAACAGGGCGGTGCCAGGGTGCAAGGGTGAGACTGACCTTAAATAAGTCTACTCCTAGTGATTTGTTTGAGATGCATTTGAGTAACCGCCCAACATTTATTATTGTTTTTATTTTTTTTAATTGTGTTTAACTGGGTTTTACCAGTTTTTACAAAAGGACTTCTCATCATGTACGTTGCTTGTTTCTTTAGCTTTGTGAGGTCCAGATCCTTGGTTAGTTTACTTTTTGGTGCAGTGAGTCCAGATCGAGGCTCTGCAAGAAGTTTCCAAGTGCGATCATCGGCTTTCGATTGAGCCCATTCATCAGGAAAGCCCACCAATAATCATCATCCAGCATGCAAAACTGGGAGTATAGGTGTCCTAAATGGGTTTTCCTGTTCGGAGCTAATACTGGGCATTTGAGGATAAGATACTTCAGGCTTTCAGTTGTATGAGGCTCAGCGCAGAAGCGACAATGATTTGAGTCCGATTTTCCCCAGATTCCCAGAATTTCATTTGTTTTTAAGATGTTTAATCTTGCTCTCAAAAAAGTTGAGCGGATTTTCTTATTTGGAAATTTCAGTAAGTAGTTGATGGGCTCATTTAGTTTTTGTGCATAGGGAGGCAAGTACTCAGTGCACTTATAGCTCATGGGTTTTGCCTGCGTGTCACACCAATCTGTTTCCTTACATTTTCTGGCGGTTTTTGTAGGGTTCGTCAAAAGTTCATCTTCTGAGCTTCCTATCTCTTCCAGAATTGCCAGATTTTTGACAATCCAGTCATGAAGCATTTTGTTGGATCCTTTCTCCATTTCCTCGTGAATAAGGACATAGATTATTTCTTTGGAGGACCGGGTTTTCCTGTATAGCATCAAGCTATTAAGATTCACAGTTCCTTTAAGAGAAGTGAGACTGAGCTCTCTACTGATCAAAGCCATCGGGATGGATGGAGGAAGGTGTAGTAGTTTACTCCAGAGAGAGCCTTCGAGCTTGTTCCAAATGCTTTCAGGAATCGTCGGCGTGGCTTCCACTCCATAGGTAAGGGCAGGGACCACCTTTGTCTTGTAAAAGGGAATTGCCGCTTTGAGGGAGAAGTGGCCGAACTTTTAGTCCATCAGAATTAGTTGATTGGTCAGACTTTTATTTTTAAGAATCAGAGTTTCTTGCATCAGCAATTCTCTAGTTTTGTTGCTGATGGTGACTCCCAAGTATCTGAAAGTGTTGACTTCTTCTAGTCGTTCTTTCGCTATGAACCATGCACTGTGTTTTTTTCGACTTGAATGTTTCCCTAGACACATTACTTTGGTCTTTACCGTGTTGCTTTCTAGATCGTTGTTTTGAAGATATTCGTGCAGATTGTCTAGTTTTCTCAGTAACCCAATCTTGGTTTGATCGATTAGGATTATGTCATCCGCGTAAAGCAACCTACTGACCTTTTCAGTGCCCAGAGTAGGCGGGAAAGCATTCACATCTTTTTCTGTGTGTTGGTAATCTCCTGTATAAGCATTGTACAGGGCCGGAGCTAAAAGGCCTCCTTGATTGACTCCACGATAAGTGGGGATATTTGTTGAAAGAAGCCCTGTACCATTAAGCTGGATTCTCATACAAGTCTGTGAATATAGTTCTTTTATCGGTGCCAACAAGGAGTTTGGGCAGTTCCAGTTAAGGAGTTTCTTCCACAGTTTATCTCGATTGACCAAATGCTTTAGACAGATCGATAAAAGCCAGGTATAAGTGAGGTGAGCCTTCCAATACTTTGGCCTTAAAGATGCTGAGTATAAATATGTTGGCCGTTGTGCCGAGATTTTTTGTGAAGCCTGTTTGGAAGGGGTCTGATCCTTCAGATGAAGAAACCCAAACTTTGAAGCTGTCCAAGAGGAAAGATCCAAAAAGCTTCCCGATACTGTCAAGCAGTGCAATAGGGCAATAGTTTTTTGGATCGCCTCTAGCACCTGATTTCTATATCGGCACCACATTTGGCAGTTTTCCAAGACAGGGGTATCGATTTTGTTGACATTCAGGATTCAAAGATTTCAGCCACCAGTATGGACCAAGGACCAGGGTTTAACTTTAAATCCATATTTGATGAACCATCTAGACCTGGGGCGCGAGATGTTTTAAGTTTCCTGATTTTTTTTTCCGATGTTGGTTTTATCGAGTTCGATGTCCCATTTGTCGATAGCCCTGCCGGACATTGGGGGTGATTGCGGAAGCATACCGAAGAGATCTGAAAAATGAGTGATCCAGGTCTCCTCGGCTACACTTTTCACTAAGGTGTCTTGGATTGTGGCGCCTTTAGTTGATATTAGTGACCAAAAGGCTTTAGTTTTCTTACCGCTAAGTGTTCTCAGCATAGCCTCAGAATCTTCCTGGTAGAGTTGGATTTTATAACCTTTTAGCCAACTTTTGTAATGATTGGTAGCTGTCACGGCTTCAAGACAGTTGGATTTAAAGGGAAACCGGAGAGCTTTTCTTTTGGCTCGTCTCATGATGAGTCGCTTTTCCTTAAGAATCGTGTTGTTGCTGTGGTGTGGTTTAGTTGTGTCACACTCTCCCTTGTACACACACCTGACAATACTGCCACTCCTGCCCAAAACTCTAGAATCACTATAGCTCACCCCGCTCCCTCTGTCCCATCTTATTCCCCCTTCACACTCCGGCACTCACGTGGGCCTCCTGATGACTTGCCACGCTTCACCCGCAACAGAACATTCTCCAGGTTGCGTCCTTTTTTGCATTGGTAGCTTCCTTGGCGCCTAGGTAATCGGCGGAACGCTACTATGCTTCCGCGTCACGTGACCAATGCTGTGTGCTCACGTGACCCGGGAATCCACTCACGTGATGCGACAGCGCGTCACGTGACGGGAAGTAATGCCAGAAACGTGAGTATTTAAACACAGCTCTCCATGTACTCGCTGCTTCACAGCTGTTCTTTGCAACCTGTTTGGCATTACGCTTCCGTTGGATTTCTTGACTCTTTTTGATTTTTGACCTCGGTTTGCTTACTTGGACTTCGCTTGGATTACCTTACTGGCTTTGTTACCTTGGATTTGCCTGTGGTTTGAATACGGACTGCTCTTTGGACTGCAACACAGATTTCCCTTTTGCATCTGGTTTTCTTTGGAACCTCTTGTTTTCAAGCTCCACAGCTACCAAACCACGTTCTTGTCATCAGGTGGTTCTCACGCCATTATTTGGGACTACAGTCTACCTGCCCACGTGAGTCCCGGACCCCTACCTCATAGGTTCATTGCCTTTCTCCTGACCTCTCTGGTAAGACCTTTTTCACGTTATGTTGGCACTGTCATTTACTGTCATTTGTTTGGTACTTAACCAGTGTTTTCTTGCAGCGGATTGGGGTCCCAGAGGTTAGCGGTTCCGGAGTTGACCATCTCCACCTGTGGCCTCAACAGTCGCACAGGGAGTGACTTTGAGTTCTCTCTGTGTGGCATTTGGGGACAGAGGACTCTTCTGCCTACACGACACTCAAGTCTCAACAGACTGTGAAGCCGTATTGTCGTGTGGGCAATGGAGGGAAACGTTGAAGATCCCATGTCCGCTATAGTCCAAGCCATCACAGTATTACGGGCAGACATGGCTGCCACTAACACCGCCATCCACCAGCGGCTTGTCCACATGCAAAGTATTAGACACCCATTGCCCCCAGACACGGAATTTGGGAATACACCCTCTGTCTCCCAACCCATGTCACCTCCACCTCCATCGCCCCAAAATCCTGTCCCTGTTGTACTGCCTTCCCCGTTCCCTTTAGCGGCTCCTGAAAGGTACCATGGAGATCCCAGGACATTTAGAACCTTTCTAAACCAGTGTAAGTTACATTTCTTGTGTCAACCCCTTGCCTTTCCGGATCCCACTACCAAGGCGGCATTCATCCTTTCTCATCTAGCAGGCACTGCTGCCGCATGGGCCAACCCCCTTTTGGAAAGTGATAGCCCCACCCTCTATGACTTTGACCTTCTTGTCACGGAAATGTCCAGGGTCTTCGACACCAGACATAAAGTACAGTCGAGAGACCTGGAGCTCCTGGATTTGAATCAGGATAAGGGTTCCCTTATTGAGTATATAACTCGGTTCAACCAACTGTCCGCTGAAACATCCTGGCCCGAAAGCAAGAAGGCGGTGGTATTCTATAGGGGCCTCAGTAATCCCATGACAGACGTCTTGTCCGTGGTCCCTTCACTACCAACAGCATTGTAAGATCTTGTTGACCTCGCCCTCCAGGTAGATGCACGAAGGTCCAAAAGGAGAGCAGAAGCTGGGTTCGCTCACTCAGTCACACTCCCCACTTCGCTTTCTCCTTCTGACACCTCATCAGAACCCATGCAAATCGGGGGAATCAGGAGCCCGATTTCCCCTCTGGAAAGAGAACGTAGGGGGGGTGGATAATGCCTGTTACTATTGTGGTCTAGTTGGTCATTTTGTGAAGGAGTACCCACGTCGTCCAAAGACCAAGACTCAGGGTTTTCGGACAGCTCGATCTTAGAACCAGGGACGGGATCGACAAATTCATACCATACCCCAAACCCGATTCCTGCTTTTGGCCGCATTAGGCCCATACACGTACAGGCCACACTTCACCCCACGCCTACTATCACACATCCTGTCACCATTATAATAGACTCAGAGGCAACGGGTAACTACATTGACATTGCCTTGGCTAATACCCTAAATCTGCCTCTTCTGACCAAGACTAGACCAGAACCCGTACAGGCAGTGGATGGTACCTCTCTAGTATCTGGCCCGATTAAACAACAAACGGCACCCATGTTACTGACAATCCAATCCATACACAAAGAAACTATAAGTTTCAACCTCATTGCCATACCCCAGTTTGGTCTCATATTGGGAATCCCTTGGCTCCAGGAACATAACCCACTCATTGACTGGAAGTTAGGTTTGGTTCATTTCAAATCGGAAATTTGCCAAAATTTCTGCCTACCCACAGATACCAGCAGTGATAACCCGGCTCAAGCAATTGCTCGGTTAACCGTGTCCGACTCGCAAGAACCATCCTCAGAACACGTAGTGGGGCTAGTGGCCACGAGCATTCCCCCTGAATATCAAGACTTCGCAAATGTGTTTGATCGTGGTTCCCCTGAGGTCCTAGCACCACATCGCCCCTACGACTGCCCCATCGACCTACTCCCTGACGCCACGATACCCACAGGACGGATCTATTCCCTCTCACCGTCGGAGGAGATAGCTCTGAAAGACTATATCCAAAAGGCCCTGAAGATGGGATACATACCCACGTCCACCTCACCTGCAGCGAGTCCCATATTTTTTGTCCCTAAAAAAGAGGGTGACCTACGTCCATGTGTGCATTACCAGCGACTTAATGCTATTACAAGAAAGAATCGGTATCCCATTCCCCTCATTAGACCTTTTCTCGACCACCTTGAACATGCAACCATTTTCACCAAGTTGGATCTGCGTGGGGCCTACAATTTGGTCCGCGTTTGTTCCGGCGATGAGTGGAAAATCGCTTTCTGTACCCGGTATGGGTTATTCGAATATACAGTCATGCCGTTCGGTTTGTGCAATGCCCCTGCCACATTCCAGAGGTTCATGAATTACATCCTAAGCGATATCTTGGACGTGTTCATCGTGGTATATCTCGACGACATTCTAATTTTTTCTCAGTACCCAGATGAACACGTACGCCATGTTCGTGAAGCACTTTCACGGTTACAGAAACACTCTTTGTATGCCAAACCAGAGAAATGCTAGTTTCATGTCAGCAGTGTGGATTTTCTTGGGTTCTGCATCACCCCTGCCGGCTTGTCCATGAATCACTCTAAAGTGAAAGCTGTTCTAGACTGGCCCGTCCCTGCGGATCTAAAGGCATTACAATCATTCTTGGGATTCGCAAATTTCTATAGACGTTTCATCTCGGGCTTCTCGTCCATTGTGTCTCCCCTCACTGCCCTGACCAGTCCTCATACCCACTTTTTGTGGACAGATACACACCAAAACCCAATTCGAAACACTGAAGACTGCGTTCACTACAGCCCCTGTTCTTCAGCATTCTGACCCAGATCTCCCTTTTATCGTTGAGGCGAACGCTTCTTCTTTTGCTTTAGGTGCAGTTCTTTCACAGACTTGTCGATCCTCGGGCCACTTGCACCCTGTCGCTTTTCACTCCCGCAAATTCACCATCCCTGAAACACATTATACCGTGACTGAGAAAGAACTACTGGCGGTCATGGATGCTTTCCGTGTTTGGCGGCATCATCTCTTGGGCGCCAAACATCAGGTCACGGTCTTCACGGATCACCAGAATCTGCAGGATCTAGCCTCCTTAAAATGCCTCAATAGTAGACAAGTGAGGTGGCATCTATTCTTTGCGGCATTCGATTTCCAGATACTTCATCGCTCTGGTTCGGCTCATGGGAAGGCCGATGCCTTGTCACGTTCTCCTGGGGGGATTTCTCTGCCTGTGTATCCTGACACACTATTAGACAACACCAAGGTAGTCTGTCTGTGCACCCCATCAATGCCCTTGCTGGATGCAGTAAGGAACTGGGTATCGCTTCATCCTAACGAGCTGGCAGAATGGAATCTGGTAATTCATGATGGCCTTCCCTTTGTCTTGAACCGACTGTTTTTACCAACTGCAGACACGTGGAATATGGCCCTTGAGTGGTCACATGACGCCCCTGTGAACGGTCACCCGGGTCAAAAACGCATGTTAGCTCTCTTGCAGCGTTGGTGCTGGTGGCCGGGCATGAAAAGGGACGTGGACTCTTACGTCAACACATGCTCCATATGCACTCAATGTAAGCCCCATAGGGCGCGTCCTCTGGGTCTGTTGCTTCCTCTACCGGTACCCCCTAAACCTTGGCATACCTTGTCCATGGACTTTATTACAGATCTCCCTCGGGTGCAAGGTTTTGATACCATTTGGGTGGTAGTGGACTCCTTTTCCAAGATGGCATGATTCATCCCCTGTAAGGGTATTCCTTCCGCCCCTACCATGGCCAGAATTTTCTTTGACTCTGTGTTTTGCCTATTTGGCCTGCCTTCTGTCCTCGTGTCGGACAGGGGTTCTCAGTTCACCTCACGCTTCTGGCGGGCCTTGACCAAATTGTTGGGTATCGATGTCCGGTATTCCTCGGCCTACCATCCGGAGACGGATGGTCAGACCAAAAGCGTCAATCAGACTTTGGAACAGTACCTGCGGTGTCTGATACTTCAACAACAGTCCACCTGGTTGCATTCCCTCCGTCACGCTGAATTTGCTTACAATAATGCGGTTCATGCCTCCACTGGGTTCTCCCCCTTTTATGTCCTGTATGGCCAGCATCCCCGTGTTCTGCCTATACCCGACCTCACGGCCCCTTCCAATCCAGCCGCTAGTGCTTGTGTCAGGGATATGTCTGTTATTCACGCCCGCACCTCGGCACACCTCAGTGAGGCTCAGGCATCCATGAAATCCCAGGCGGGCAAGAAGCGTGTGGTGGCTCCTGTTCTTTCAGTGGGTTCTCGTGTCTGGCTCTCTACTCGTCATTTGCGGTTGGTGGGTTGCAGTAAACTCTTGCCCCGTTTTGTGGGTCCTTATGTGGTGTCTCGGGTGATCAACCCTGTTACTTATCGTCTTGTACTCCCGAGCTCCTGGCGGATCCACCCTGTGTTCCACGTCTCCCTCCTCAAGCCTTATCCGGGTCTTTCCTGTCTTCGCACTCCTGCTGCCCCAGTGTCCCTGTCGGCCCCGGATGTCTCTGAGATCTCTAGCATTTAGACTCCTGTATCTGCCGGGTGCGCTTGCAGTACCTGGTGGATTGGGCTGGGTATAGTCCGGAGGAGCGGTCCTGGGACCCGCTTTTGATGTCCACGCTCCTCGCTTGGTGGCTCGCTTTCACAGGGATCATCCTTCCTGCCCACGGGGTCGTGGGCCTTTGGGGGGGGGCTCTGTCACACCATCCCTTGTACACACACCTGACAATACTGCCACTCCTGCCCCTGCCCAAACTCTAGAATCACTATAGCTCGCCCCGCTCCCTCTGTCCCATCTCATACCCCCTTCACACTCCGGCACTCACGTGGGCCTCCTGATGACTTGCGTGCACATGCACGACTCACCCGCAACAGAACGCTCTCCAGGTTGCGTCCTTTTTTGCATTGGCAGCTTCCTTGGCGCCTAGGTAATCGGCGAACGCTACTATGCTTCTGCATCGCGTGACCAGCGCTGTGTGCTCACGTGACCCGGGAATCCACTCACGTGATGCGACAGCGCGTCACGTGACGGGAAGTAATGCCAGAAGCGTGAGTATTTAAACACGGCTCTCCGTGTACTCACTGCTTCACAGCTGTTCTTTGCAACCTGTTTGGCATTACGCGTCTGTTGGATTTCTTGACTCTTTTTGATTTTTGACCTCGGTTTGCTTACTTGGACTTCGCTTGGATTACCTTACTGGCTTTATTACCTTGGATTTGCCTGTGGTTTGAATACGGACTGCTCTTTGGACTGCAACATGGATTTCCCTTTTGCATCTGGTTTTCTTTGGAACTTCTTGTTTTCAAGCTCCACAGCTACCAAACCACGTTCTTGTGATCAGGTGGTTCTCACGACATTATTTGGGGCTACAGTCTACCTGCCCATGTGAGTCCCGGACCCCTACCTCATAGGTTCATTGCCTTTCTCCTGACCTCTCTGGTATGACCTTTTTCACGTTATGTTGGCACTGTCATCTACTGTCATTTGCTTGGTACTTAACCAGTATTTTCTTGCAGCGGATTGGGGTCCCAGAGGTTCGCGGTTCCAGAGTTGACCATCTCCACCTGTGGCCTCAACGGTCGCACAGGGAGTGACTTTGAGTTATCTCTGTGTGGCATTTGGGAACAGAGGACTCTTCTGCCTACACGACACTCCAGTCTCAACAAGTTTGTATTTTGCCACCTTTTTTTGACACTTGATATGGTAATAGAAGCGGGCAATAGTCTGTGAGCGTTGGAGCCTCTTTTTGCTTTTCTAGCTTCCTAACTTGATTGTAACGGTTGGTTATGTCATTGATTGCAATGGATTTCAACCACAAACGAGTTCTCTTGGAGTTTGTTTCTATGTTGGCCGACATTGAAGAATGTAAAGCATTGCTGATAAAGGGAGTGGTCGCCCATGTTGTTAACAGGAGGTTGTAGTCACTATGCAAGGTACGGATGATCTTGAAGCAGGTGACATGTGGTAAGAGATCTCTAGAGATGTATATGTGATCTAAAGTTGCCTGCCGTCCTGCTAATTCCCAAGTTGGAATGTCCGGGTTAGTGGGTTTTTTCAGGCAATGTAAGTTATGCATATCGTAAACTTCCATGAGTTTAGCCCACTTGTTTCCTCTAATTAACGCTCCTGGAATTGTTGGTCCCTTGTTTTTCTTCTCTTCTTAGAACAATTTTGGAATTCAAGTCCCCACAAATAATTTTACTATCTGTTGTGTAGTCGTTTCACACCTTATCTAAAATCTCTTCGATCTTAGGGATAAATGTCTCTGTAGGAAGTTCTTTCGGGTTCCAGTAGACGTTTATCACCAGATATGTTGTTCTTGTCAATTTGTTGGTAGCAGGTTGGGATAGAGATCGTCGGATCAGAGTAACCAGTATGTGTGGACCTTTTTGCAGTACTTTGACTAATTGAATATTGCAGCCTATATGAATTGCTGTAAGTAGTCCCACCCTTGGTCTGCCTGCAGGCCCTTGGAGGGCTGGAGAAAAGGCGATCTCGAAGCCGTCGACCATGTTTTGTGTTAGTATCAATACTTCTTGAAGACAGAGAATATCAAATGATCCTAGGTTGATGGCTGAGGAATTCGTCAGGTGAGAGAATTCTTGAGTGTTCTATGAGCCCAGAGTCAAGCAAGTAACGTCCACCTTTTTTTTTTGCGTTGTGATGTTATGATTAGTTCCCTGTCCCACTGCTGGTTGCTAGAATCGTGGTTTTGCAACTAAGGCTCCTCGAAGCCATGCCCACAGTTTTAGTTCCTCTTCTATGCAGGTCTGTTTCTGGTCATTCGCAGAGTCCATATGCCTTGGCTTAGATTTGTCCCACTCTATCGTTACATTCCAATATCTTTGTGGACCAGCCGTGACTCCTTCATTTTCAGTGAACTAGGCCGCGTATAGCTTGGATGGTTTGTTCTTAGTGAGTCTCTGTGGAGTTCTGCACACTCTAGTTTGGCTCTTTCTCATTGATCTATCTCTGATTCTGCTGCGAGAAGTTCTCTTTTCAGTTGAGCGAGTGGGTTAATGTTTGTGTTTATTCCACGAAACGCGTCTCCTGTTTACGTGCTCCTGATTTAGTGATTTGTTCTTCTCGTCGGTTGTACGTCATTGACCAAAAGTTGATCTAAAAGTTTTAGACCTATGGTCGTGTGGTTTGGCTTTAAAAATTTGCTGGTTAACATAGGGAGTTGGTTTCTTCGAAGCATTGTTCTCATATTCTTTTAAGTCATAACACAGAGATCTTAGTTTGTTTTTAGCCTCAATTAACAAAGTCTTCGTAGCTGAGGATTGTATGTGAAGATAAACGCTGTCTACACAATCCTTGTCTGTAAATTCTACAACCATGATCGCCTCTGATGAAAGGTGATGGAGTGATGGAACGAGGTACAGAATAGTCAGAATAGTTTTCCTGTTTAGGATGAAGGATGCATTCCAGCAGGAAAGTAGGGGGTTTTGTGGTACTTTCTGAGCTATATAACATTGCTCTTTTGGTTCGACGATCATTGCCTTTCTCCCTGTCGGTGTGCTCATGTGTAGGTTTTCTTAATGACCATGGGCTATCGGCAATGTAATTTCTGGTATATTTTACTCTTCTCTCACTGTTATTAGCTTTGAATCGCGTTTCAGACATAAATCTGTGTAGAGTAGAGCGACTTTTTGATCTTCTGTTTGAGTGCACTCTGGAACTCTTTGGCAAGTTCAGCTTGGGCTTGTGTTTTTCTTCTTTCATCAATGTCCCTCTATTTTGGAGGCAAGTTTGTGGTTTTAGCTGTTATTTTTTTGTTGAACATCTAGCTGAAGGATATTTAGTTGGTCTAGGATCTTTATTCTTGGCAATGAGTTTTAATTTCTTTTCTTCTAAAGTGAGGAACGTTGGGCTTTCGAGGTCTAAAACTGGAGCCTTTTGGACCGGTTCATCGTGACCCTGAGAGGGTGTGTCTCGGTTTGCCTTTTCTTTTACCTCTTAGTAAATCACTGGGATCCAAGCTGTCAGGATCTTAAGGCTGTGTCAGAATTCAAAGCGGCCTCCATCAGGTCACTTTCCGTGAGTGATAATATTCTGGTTTCCGAATCTGATCGTTGTCGAGAGAGGTAGATAGCACGCTGTCTTGAAGGGATCGAGTGATTACAGAGGATTTTTTTCTCGAACGTCAGGCGTGCTTGTTTTAGTGTAGGCAGTAGGTTAACATCAGTGTTTTTTGTTTGGCCAAGTTGGCCACTTGGTTTTGTCACTGGGATGTCTATGGGTTTCTCAGTATCTTGTTGGATTGATAGGTCAGTTGACCATACCATACAGCCGTTTTTTGTGGCTCTCGGATTCAAAATCTTGGGCTTTGTTTTCTTAAGGAGCGCTTTTTTTCCCGATAGGTGTTCCTGCACGGGATTGATTGCACGATTCTCCTTTGATTTAAATGAGAGTGAGGTTTGATTTTGCTGGGTGCAAGAGCTGGGCTGGAATTGCTGCTGTGGATTGACCCTTGAGTTTGGTCTCTTTTAGAGAGCCTCCTATGAATAGAAAGGTTTTAATGGTGTTCTCTTCAGTTTGGGTATCAACTGAGCATCTCGTTGAGTGTTCAGGTTGCCCGAATTGAGAGCAGGCATCCTTCATGGCAGGTTTGCTGCTTTCTTTTGCAGTGATGTAACCTTCAAGAAAAGAAAGTCTAGTTTGGATAAATGCCATTAGCGTCAATTGATCTTTTAAATTGTCATTGAGAGCTTCGTAAAGCTTGGTGAAGTGAGCCAGTACAATTGTCAAAGTTGACATAATAGAGAATAGATCAGTTCTTTTAGAAGGGGTGGAGAGGCCAGTTTCACCTGTACATTCGCTCAATCTTGAGGATTTCTTCTGCGTTTTTGTAACTGGGAGAGGAATTTGAGGGTCTTGACTGGCCGTAATGTTGCCTATTCTTATGGGAAGAGGATTGATGGAAGGCAAACTAATCGGATTATTGAGGAAAACTGGTTCTGATCGTTTAACACTATCCTTCACTTCTTCACGAGGTGGGTTTGAAGAGACCGATATAAAGGCCTTGGCAAGGTTTGCTGACTCCTGAGCATTTTATGAAGACCTTGATTTAGAGTCTTCCAATAGGTTTGCGTGAGGAGTGGATGACTGCTCAACTGAATGGTCCGATAGAATTGTAGTTAGTTTAGGATGCGGCCTTAGCCTCCTGACCAAAGTGGGTTTTCCACTTTCCTTTTGCAAACCTGACTTTAGGTGCCATCTTTTCAGGAAAGCTATTTTTCTCAAGGAGTCGTTTTCATCCGCCTAAGTCTGGACGGAGCCTGAATCAGAGAGGAAACTGTGATCAAGCTCAGTCGTCAGCTCATGACACGTTCCTTCTAGTAAGTCGACGTCTGACATCTCGGCTTTTCCTTCTGCTTGGATTTTCCTTTTTTTTTAAACCAAGAAGTCAGCGAGAGTTTCAGTAGTTAGAGCCCTAGATGAGGAGAAGTCATTTCTATTTTTCACTTTGGATTTGTTGTGGACTGCCAATTTACCAGCTTTGGTATTGTGTTTTAGTTGCTTTTGACTTCGTTCCATTTTTTGCAGCAATAGTAGACTTGTAGGGGTATCTGTTGTTGTCGTTAAGAATTGGCTCTTCTTGTTAATGGAAAGTTGATAATTGGTCTGTGAGTTAAAGTTAGAAGAAAATGGCTCGATATCATCATCCGAATACTCTATAGTAGAAAGGAGCAGTCGTTGATTGCAAGTTCTTTGTAGTGGCTATTTGGAGAGCTAAACAAGTCCGCTTGAGTGATGATAGGATGAATATCAACCTTTATGGTTCCTTTAAATATGGGTAGTATTGAGTGGGCACCTGCTAAATTTGCGATGGGGTTAACCAAAGCATCCCCTTCCAGAAGGTTCGGACTTCTTTCCTGGCAGTTGGTCGCCTCGAGAGTGATCATTGATTTGCGACGATCAAAGGAGTGAAGGATTTCCTGAACCGACTTTTGTTTATGATCAGGGACAGCTTTGCAGATCACTTCCGAGGCAAGGTCGATCTCCAGCTGCGTCAGAGCATTATGCGGGTCGCCACAACCCGGGGCCGCGTACAGTGCTGGCGCTTGTTTCCTCGCACTGTCAGACCGAGGCTCCTCCTCGGCCTCCGACGTCTGGCTCGCATCAGCACTGCCGCTCGCCGCCTCCGTGGTGAGTTGCGGGCTGGGAACGCTGCGTCGGTTATGCCAGAGGGCCCTCGATGACAAGGTAGCCAGTGATGGGACGAAGAAGGATGCAAAGAGCTCGTCATTGTCCTCCTGAACAGGGGCTTCATGCTTTGACGTAGCTCGCTCAGGTACGTGAGCGTCAAAGCTGGAGGCTGGCGCTTCCTGGGGTTTTGTAGCGCTATATTTACAGTCACTGGGAGGTTGCGATTGTTTTCTTTTTCCTCTAACGTCTGGGCGGTTAAACGAAGTCTTTACTTTAGGCACTATTTCATGGGCTGTTGCAGGCGTGTCTGTCGCCGTTTTGTTGTCAGCATGCAGGTTGTCTATACACACCAATGCTACTATGGGTTTAGCAAAGGGGTCGCTGCTGTGCTCAGATTGTTTTACGTTGGACGAAGTTGCGGCCACTTTGTCATGCGGCATGTATTCCAGCCATATTTTCTCGTCAGGATTTACAGTCATTAACGGGCCCGTTGTTTGCATCCTCCCCACTCCCATTGAGCCCTTTGGGGGATCAAATGGGAATGGGGATGTACCGGGTCCGGGTTCCCTGAATGGGGAAATACCGGTCCCTCCAAGGTCAGAATGGTCTGGTATTTCCCCTTTCAGGGGACCCGGTACCTGGAATGGGGGTAACCATGCCACAAAAAGTGGCATGGTTACCTCCATTCTCGTAATGAGGCCCAATTTCTTCAAACACTCTATTCTCAAATCACAGCCTCACCGCTGTACCATCTAGTATGCCGTGCTCTCCTGCTGCGTCACTCCAGGATGCCTAGAGGCAAAGCCTACAATCCTACACAAGCCTTTGATTTCCATCTCGGCAACTGTGCGATAGCTGAGCTACATCGCCATTATACTTGCTTACCGATTACTGTATATCCGAATGCTTACGCTACTGTATACTACGAATGCGCTATACTAACCTGCTACAACTTCCATCTTGGCTTCTATGCATTCTCTGAGACACACCTCAGTTTACCTGCTGCCTATCAATGTATTTTGAAATGCATACATCACTGTATATTACGAAATCCCTGTACTAGCCTACCACAATTGCCACGCATGCTACTGCACAGCTGCGCTTACTGTCCATAATTCGTATGTCACCTGTGCCTACTTCAGGCCACGACCTGTTTGGCACCCTTTTTGGAGCAGCAAGCGCCTCTCACTGTACCTCTTGACCCAGGTAGATGCCCCTGCTACTTACTGTCTATTCTGTTTTCACCACCATACTGACTGCTGCATTGATTGTTGCTCATTTGTGCTCTGCTCTCCCGACATTGTGACCCTTAACGCACCTCATAGCTAATACTATTGCATGCGTCCTGAACTACACCCACCATGCTGCTTAAAGTCACAAATAAGCTCCACAGCTCTTTCCCAAACACCTCAAACTAACCTCTCACTATTACCACAGTGATTGCTCTCATCCTCACACTCTCCGCCTTTTATACTACCGCGACCTATACTGGATCCTCCTGCTCACGACCACTACTTCACAACCTCACCACTGGACTTCCCCCATTCTTTACCATGCTCACCTACATTACCACTCAACAGCCTTCCCATGCCCATACAGCATCCGCGTGCATATTGTTGCGCCCACTCAATACAGCTAGCAGACTCATCAGACTCAGAGCCCACACTCAACCACTGGAACTAACTTGCCTTTCCATACTCACGGCATCCAGGAATCTTAGACTAAGCTCCCGCTCCCTCCCTAGATACACCCCATACCTTGCTGGCCCATCCATACCGGAACCTATACCCACCCATCCTCTGTGGACCTCTGCCAAACACACACCCATCACCTCTACTCCACCCCTTAATTCAGCTTCAGCCTTGACCCCCACCACCTTAGAGACGAAAATCGGACCAACACCTCACCTCAAATGTGCCCTTATGAACATTCGTTCTCTCCCTGCCCATGCCTTAGAAATAAATGATCTCCTATCCAGTCATGACCTGGACCTATTGGCCATCACCGAAACCTGGTTACTTGAGGCATCCGGTCCCGCCGTTGCTCTAGCGCTCCCTCCAGGTTATACCAACCTCAGACAAGATAGACCAGCCCACCTAGGAGGTGGAGTAGCCCTCGTCTTCAAAGAAGCCCTTTGTCTCAGACTTAACAGTCGCCCGTGGTTGGGCAACTCTGACATCCTGTCTGCAAAACTCTCACTGTCCCCCAATAGCACCATCAACATCCATATATTATATCGGCCCCCCAGGCCTCCCATCAGATTTCCAGGGACACCTCATTCACTTACTCAGTGACAACATTAAAAGCTCCACCAAGCCTCTACAATGACCCAAAAGACAAAGCTGCCGCTACTCTCGCCAAAGAACTTAATGATTTAGGTTTCACACAAAAAGTCACAAGCCGTACACACTCTAAAGGCTGCACCCTGGATTGGGTTGCAGACCACAATTGTCTCACTACCATCACCTCAAATGCTGCTTACCCGTGGACTGACCACAAATGTATTCCATTCACTTTACCCATTTCCTCAAGCACCAAAACTCTCACCCCTGCCCCCCCAGCATAAGTGAGAAGCTCAAAAAACTCAATGAGGACAACCTTCGCCCCTTACCTGAATGTCCCAGAACTAGCTCCCCCTTTCTCCAATGACCCTAACACTCTAGCAGACATATACAAGGACGCCCTCACTAAAGCCATCAACTCCATACCCCCCTACTTGAATGCAAAAAAGAAAAAAAGTCACTGCACTCCAACTCCTGGTTCACTGAAGAACTGCAGTCCCTATGCTCTTGCAAACGGAAGGCCCTCAAAAATTGGCAGGCCAAACCCAGTGATGCTGCTAAGATTTGCTTTAACCTGATCTACCGCCAATATAAATATGCCATCACAAAAGCCAACTCCAACTCCTTCAATGTCTGCATCACAAATGCTAACTCTCAATCCAAGGAAATCTTAGCCATCTTTAACAAACTCATCTCTCCTTCTACTAGCCCAGATGAGATCATCAAAAATGAAGCCTGGTGTGCCAGTATTCAATCTGCCATACTAAACAAAATCAATCTCCTTCAAAAAAGAATCCAGGAGCATTACAAAGCCCTATCTCACCATCATGGACCCGATCTAACAGCCCCCACTCCAAAAAACTCCTCCAACCCCTTTTAAACTTTCTCTTTTAGAGGCATCACTGAACCAGAAGTCATCAACCTCCTCAAACACCTTAAACCATCTATGTGCAAAAGGGACATCTGTCCGCCAAAGCTTATTAAGGACTGTGCCGATTCCCTCGCCCCGCTACTGACAGCCTTCATTAACGCCTCATTCAGAACTGGCATTATCCCCACAAGCCTCAAAGAAGCCTGGGTAAGCCCCCTCCTAAAAAGCCCACCTTAGACACGCACAGCCCAATAACTACCACCCCATTACCACTGTGCCTTTCCTCCTTAAAATCCTGGATAAAGGTGCCCACAGCCAGATCCAACAATTCCTTGAAGCCAATGCTATTCTCTGGAAAAGACAATCTGGCTTCCGCAAGGGGCATGGCACCGAAACAGCCCTGGTAGACCTAAGAAAACAAATCGCACAAATCATGGATAAAGGCAAGCCAGCCCTTCTGTTACTCTTAGACCTCTCGGCCGCCTTCGATCGTGTTGATCACAAGACACTCACCTCACACCTCACCCACTAAGCCACCTTCTCCAAAGAAGCAGCCTTCTGGGTCACCTCCTTCTTGGAAGGTAGGGCAACTGGTTCACGTAGCCCCTCTTTGGCAAGCTTGATGCACTTGGTATTACATATACTAACTATGCTGATGATACCCAAGTACTCTTACCACTTTCCGGCTCCTACAATCAAGACGCCTAAGCACTTCATCTAATATACACCACGATCCAGGCATGGATGGCGGCCAATGGCCTCTGCCTCAATGGGACAAGACCAAAATCATAATTCTCTGTCAAAAAACTATGCTAGCCAAACACGAGACAAGCTTTACTCCAACTTCACCATAGACAACACTATCATCCCAGTCTCCTCATCAGTGAAGACCCTAGGGGTATACATAGATTCTACACTACCCATTAAAAGGCAAGTCAGCGCCATCACCTCTGCCTCGGCCCACACCACTAAGCTCATCAACGCAATTGAACCTTATCCATCCAAGCCTAACTGTCTTTTCTATAGCCAGAACAACTATTGGTGCTAATTTAGACATTTGCAACGCCCTCCTAGCAGGAACATCTGCAAAAAATCTAAACAGACTCCAAATCACTCAGAACAACGCCCTACAAGCAGTACTAAGCATTCCCAAAAGGGATCACATTTCTCACCAGGTAGGCAGCACACTTACTCCCTGTCAAAGAGCGCATCACTTTCAAAATCCACACCCTCTCTCACAAATGCCTCACCCTCACAGCGCCATCATACCTATCAGAGACTATAGCTAAATCCACATCTACACAACCCACCAGAACCCGCTACTCCAACCAACTGTACATTCCACATATCAACAGGGCTAAAGCAGGTGGGCTAGGCTTCCCCTACATAGCCGCCAAGCTATGGAACGCGCTCCCCACAGATATCAGAGCAGAAAACTCCCTCCTTGCTTTCCGAAAAAAACTCAAAACCTCTCTCTTCAACTAACCCTCTGTATGCACTGCTCCTTATTCTTGTCTGTACTTAAAAATGCAGATGTTTTTCCCCTGTAACTAAGATTTGTTTCTGTGACAAGCGCCACGACGCCCCTGGACTGTTTGCATGCTCTACAAATGTGAATAGATAAACAATGCACTGTCATGGGACACATATGTGTGGATGAATATTTCCATATTTCTTTTCTCTTTTTGGGCTCTGTGATTGATACTCTCAGGAGCTTTGAGCAAGAGCTGTCAATACTAACAGATAATTTTCATTATCAGAAAACAATATGCAGCTGTCTGTCCCCCTACACCACTAGCTCCGTTATGTGTATCTGTCCATTTCAAAAAATGTTAGCATGAAAATTGAAGTTTTGCATCAAAAATATTTGCATTTTGTGACATTTATGCTTAATTGAATTAGTTATAGGTAGCTACTAAACTTAAAGAATTTAATTTCGAATGCCCTTAGTATGCCTCCCGATTGGTAGCAATCGCTCAAAAAGGTTTTCATTCATATAAATGGTGTGTGGAGCTTGGCAGATGGGTAAATAAATATATATACTGTGCAGCATTATAAAAATATTGTAGCACATTTAGAAGTGACACATTTTATGAGGCACGCGCATAATATATATATATATATATATATATATATATATATAGTGTGGATGGTCTGATTTGAGTTGATATTGAGGTTTTCAAAACATTATACTTGTTCTCTGCTCCCAGGAGTTTTTAGTGGTACTTACCTTCAGTGCTTAACTTGTGCCGGTGTTTTCCAGTGGCCAACACTGTCACTCTTTTTCTGACACCGGTACTCTTTTGAGTCTAAGTGCAGATTGTAGCTGTGTAGCTGAGCTGCAGAGTCCTTCCTTGGTCACACTCAGTACTGGGCGCGCCTCATTGTTGTTTATTTATTTTGATTGAATTGGTTTTTGATAGTGTGCCCAATAACAGGTTTGGGTTCAGTTTTTAAGCACGGAATCCGGGATTTGAACCTCTGTTGCTCTACGTGGTCCTGCTTCCAAGGCCAGCGCGTTGCCCCTGTGCTATCCTCCATTTGTTTCGGCATTTTTTGGGGGGAAGAGATCTGACTGCTTCCTGTGCTCAACTGCAGAAAATACAGTGAGAGTCCTTTTGTAAATATAAATATGACGACTACTACGAGGCGGCCTAGCAGCCGCACTGGACACTGCACACTAAGCGCTGTGTGGCCGCCAGTCTGCTTCGTTGTGGGCATTTGTTTTTTGGTATTTCTTTTGGGAGGAGATCACTGGTTACTGACCCTCACCCTCTCCATAAGTGCTGTTGCAGTGTTACTGAACTGCGTGCTCAGTCACTGCACGGCACAGCGGCCCATCAATGAAATGTTCATTGCCGTCGGCCCGGGAAGGCAATATGCAGCATACCTGCTACTTGCCTTCTGGGCATTGGTTTATGGATGCTGCGGCGGGTCAGGTCTTCCAGGCCAGTAACCTGTGACAAATTAGTCAACAGGCCTGGATGACTCGACCCGTCTTTTGCATGCACAACAAAATATTCCAACCTTCTCTAAACTCTTACTCCAAACACCAACTCTTTCTACCTGTTCTCCTCCCAGCACTCTGATTTCTCAACAAGTGCCACCAAATTCCTTCCTCAAACTCCTAATCAAACTCCCAACCCTACCAGATTGAACATACAGTGTTTTAGGGTCTGTGCTCCCCATATGAGGCGTGAGGATACTGTACTACTCTGTGATTGGGCCATATGTTGGTGGTCATGTGGTTTTAAAGAAGGCTGGCCTAAGGTTACACAAAGGACTGCCATCCTCTTGGTGTTTATAAATGCCATTGACCTGTATGGCGCTTCCCCACTCTTGAAGCCCTGCTGCTACTGCCTTCCTTAGCTTGGGTCTCTCTGTCCCCTCAACGTGTGAATCAGGAGTGAAGAAAATCCTACTGTTTGCTGGAGGGTTAGTTACATTACCAATGCCTGATATAGAGAATGTGCAATTTTTGTAATCCTTGAGATGCTAGTGAGACAGAGTGGTTGTCAATTTGTTTCCGTTTTCACGTTGTCAGCACCAGTCAAATCTCCAGGGTTCTAATGCGACATTGTATCATAGGGCTTCCATTGAATGCATGAGGGTGAGGACATTTGAGAAATGTGTCCTGCAGCCTTGACCCCCAAAAGAAATAATGTATTTCTTTACTATGTTGCTCCCTTAGAGGGAAAGGCTTCCTTTCTTGCACCTGATGTTTGGTTCTGGCTAGGGAGTGGGAATAGTTCTGATAGAGTCAGACTTATAGGAAGGAGTCTATTTAAGGGGTTTGGTCTTGCGCCTCTTTTTGTGGTGGTCACTGGTATGGGTAGAGGTGGTGGGGTTGAATATCCCTATGTGTAACCTCTTTGTGGTTTTGCATATAAGTACTGGCAGTGGGGCTTTGAATGACCTTATGACTACCCTGTAGGTGGTCCTGAAAGTCTGTAGCATTGGAGGGCTTGTGAGTGTTCCTATGACTGCCCCTTTGGTGGTCATGGATGCTTGCCATTGGTAATGATGTGAGTACTTCTAAGGCTGCCTCTTGCATTGCCGGAGGGACACAGTTGGGTTGATCTGAGGATCCCGTGGACACTGCCTCTGGGTCCAGCATTCACTAGCATGGGACTGCTCCAGCACTTTTGACCACCCCACTGTATGTCTCCGAGGCCAAACAGAGGACCTTGTCACATTTTGTTAACAGCAATACACATTTTATTCCTAAATATGAACACCCCTCCACTCAATAATTATCCATGAAAAAGAGATGAGCAAAATCAAAAATTCATATCCAAAGATCATGGGCAAACCACGGTTAAACTGCATTGTTCACAATCCAGGATGACCCTTTGTGACAAAGAACAGCTGTGGTTGCCTGTCCTTTTGGGACCTCTTTACACGTGGTAAAAAAAAAGTGCTGGTAACAGAATTACTGCAACTTTTACCAGTCTGCCCTGTGTGAGACAGGCATGGTATCAAGAGATGACACAGACGGGAAAGTAGATTTTCAAAAACCTTTATTTCAGTGGTCAAGATGGGAAAATACATAACTTGCCCTAACTCTAAGGTGGCAATGTTCCCTAATGAATGGAAAACTAAGGGGAGTCTAAGTCTGTAAGTCAAAGGTAAAAGGCTGCCTACGTCAAAACCTTTGCTTGCCCTCACTTCTACAGAATAACAGGGCGAATGTGATTTGGCCAACTCAACAGTGTTCAAAGTAAAGGTAGAGGGAAAGTGGAACTCCTCTGTAGCTCCCTTCCCCAAGTTCAAAGCACTCTGGTTTAGAAAGTTCCACAAAGTCTTAGGATTCTCTTGACAGTTCAGACTGACTGGATAAAAGTTCACAATAACTTGGCAGGATTTTCTTCTGTAGAGGTTTTCTCAGACTTCCCTCACCCTGAGCCGGACCCTTTTTACTGGTTTATACTCCACAAACATGTAACTGGCTCACTGTTGACTCTTGTATAATAATAATAATGTTCAGTTCACTGTTCTTCATGCAGTTTAGGGCCCCCCCTGGTTGTGTCGCAGTTGTCAGACTGCACGGTCCACCCACTCCAGGTCACGCAACCAGTGCCTTATGTTAGGAACTCATGGTGGCAACAGTAAAGACAGACACAGGTGATCACAGTTCAAGGGTGTTTAATAAACTGTGTAGGCAGTTGGAAAAAAGCCTAATCTAAACCTAAATCTAAGATGGGAGCAAGCTACAACCATCAAATCATAATAAGGCAGTCCTAGTAGCATCTTGTCAAAAAAAGGGCCTATACTAAAACAAAACGAATCCTTACTACTAAATACAAAAGAGTATGGGATAATGTTCACAAGAAAGAAAGAAGTGTTTGGAAAGGCCTTTGGGTTTTTTCGCACCTGTTCTAAATAGCAAATGTATCACTATACTTCTTTCAGCATGATTTCCTCTTAGGAATTACCGATGGAGTCATTATTTCCTTAAAATGGTGGTAATTCCTCTGGAGGAATTGTCGTTTAAAAAATAAAGATGTTAAGACCAGCTGATTGTACGTTACAAAACAATGAAAACGCCTAAAACCGACTGTAGACCTCCAAAAAAGGTTTGCATTTGCTTCCCCGAACGGGTGGAGGCAAATGCATTCAGTTGATGAAAACAAACATACAGGTGCAGCCAATAGCTCCCAAGGGGGTATACAAGGGCCACACCTTACTCAAAAACAATTCCGAGCACCATGCAGCCCCTAGCACTTGCAAACCTCAACACCCAAATCCTCCTTCTGTTCATAGACCTGTAGAGGCATGTGCTTCAATAGCAGCAAAAGATCCCTCAAGGCCAAAGCTGTGTCAAGATTTGATCGGGGCACACAATCTTACGATGTTGGTTCCCAAGGACCTTCTCTTCAACCCCAGATCAAGTGTAATAATCTGCAATTCTCTTAGAATTAAAGTCGACGGTCGGGGAGTTTAGTTTAGTTTATTTAGCTTATATAGCGCACCAAACCCGTAGGTATCTGTGCGCTTTCACTTGACTACACAACAATTGGGAGAATATCAACCAATTACCAGCTGCAAAAAGAAACACATCACGAGTCCGGCATAACCCTCTATGGGAGTGGTTGTTAATGGTGCAGGCATTTCGGTGAACGGTCTGACCCTGCCGGGTGCAGCAGCTATGGTAGGCTGACCTGTCAGGCACAGCGGCCACAGCAGGCAGACACGTAGTTTACCGGTCCAGAGGCAAGGGGGCCATTGAGTTTACCGGCACCCTTGTTTCCGGACTGGCAAACTTGTAATGAGGCTCAATGAACAGTGATTATTTGTGCATTTCTTGCCAAGAAGAAACTGTATCCTGAAGATGAGCACGGTTACACCTACGAAGGTGGGTTGATGTGATGATTGACTGGTCTGCAGGAAAAGGGTGAGGCACTAAATAGACATGGAAGGCGCAAGGCAACGCAGAGAGACTTTGAAGGCATGCGAATGGCAACAACGACCTTCCTGACCCAAGAGAGCATGGGCAGAGCATCTGGAGACAGAAAAAGCATTTTAGGAGATGCAGTAGTCCAACGATCAAAGAAGGCCGAGTGTAGAAGAAGATCCAGCAGAGTTTTGTGCATCACATCCAGAGTTTGCAAAAGAATTCAGGAGTCGGTCAGAGCAGTGCAAGGTCTCAACGAGCAGTATACTGAGGAACTGGGGATTAAGGGCAGGTCAGAAGGTTTGTCCAAAGTTGGCAATGGGTAGATCGAAAAACACAAGAGAATCCAAAAGCAGAGCTAACTCAGAGGAAGAGTGTGAGGTTGGTAGCGTGCAGTCATCAGTGTCAGTGGTCAATGTGTGGGGGTGTTTGCCAGGGCTCAGCCTTAGCCCTTCTTTTTGAGCCCCAGGACTTTTTGTCTCAGACTCACTTTAATTATGAAGTGGTGATAGTCAGTGCATCCATCAACGACAATGAGCAGGCTTGAGCTGTGGTGTAACCCCATATATCTGACACTGTGGGGAGCACCTATGGGTGATGGCAGCAGTGGTGGGGAACTGGCCACCTGCAGTGTCACAGAAGTGCTAGAACATATTTGGGCCCTGGCACTTATTTTCTTTAGCAAATTAAGCACTGAAGGCAGGGCACAAGGGAATCCACAGTCATGTCGGAAGGAGAGTCTGACATCAGTAACATGCAGGCAAACAAGGCAAAGGGAATCCAAAAGCAGGTCTCAGGGAGATTCTGAGATCGGTTGCATGCAGGCAAGATAATCAGGGATTACAACGTCAGTCCAACAACAGTGGGAAAGTGTAGAGCATGTTGGTAAAAGAGCAGCAAGAGCACTCCAGTGAGAATGACAGATACTCATTGAGGAGCCCTACCATTTGGCTCTTCGGGGTATTTGCGATTGGGCACCTTACGGATGCATGCCCAGAAGATAATGGGTCTTTTGGGAATTGTAGTTCTGTGGGACGCCATCGCAACCCACCTGTTCACATTCATTTACTGTATCAGGTGTCATTTACTGTTGCCATATCGAGGGGTTTCCGGATGGACAGGGAGGTGAGATAGTGTTTTCCTGAGAGGTGGAGGAGGAATGAAGTCAGAAGGCCACCCATTTACCCCATCAGGCGCCCGCCCTGTGCACTGACCGCTGGGCAGTTAATCGCACTGTATCTCCTGAGCCAGGAGACCCTAGAAGTCCTACTGACCCTGATCCAGGTTGGCATCCAGAGTAGCATACATTTCCGACCCGCAGTCCCCCACTGCTGAAGTGGGTGTCTGCTCTGCACGGTTCTACCTGATTTCAGAGACAACTTTTTCAGAGAGGTATTTTTCAGCAAAGCAATAACAGAGAAAAAACATCGGTATTTTTTTTCTATTTGAGGGTCCCCCCAACCCATCGTTTCCCTATGTGCTTAACCTCAATCCCCTCCCCACCCATTTTAACCCCTTACCCCACACCCGTATATGTTAAACAATTTTCGTTGTTTTTTTCTCTGTTATGGTTTAGCTGAAAAATACTTCTGTTTTGTTTTCTCTGAAATCACTGGCTACCGTTGTGCACTTTGTGCCATAGGCACATTTCAGCACACAATTGGTATGGTCCGTGGCATGTCACAGCTGACATTCACAAATGTGCTGGGTGAAGTGCCTGATACACTTGCACATCACCCTTCACCCTACCCCAGCTGTGGTGAATGCCCCAAGTGGGTGATTCTATGGCACAATGCACTTTCCTAATGTCATTGCAGCTTTGCACTTTACCCATGTGACATCATCACCCCCCCCCCCATGGGTCAGGGCAGGTATTTGGGAACAGAATATAGCAGCATTTGTTAAATGAGCAGATAACCTGCAATGTAGACTTTACTGTAAAATGGGCCTGTTCCCACATTACACACACTATGCCATAGTGCTATGCAACACCACCGTTCCGGATGCACGGACAGCCACAGAGGTCAACAGACTTCAATGTTGGGTATAACAAATACATGTATGTGAGAAGGAAAAGAACTGCGAAGGAAAGGAGTGATGGGGCTCACAATTGCTATATGCATGTCATGCATGCATGCACATACACTATCCAATGCCTTACCCACATGCATGTAACAACATTATACAGCTGTGACTGATAAATGTTTTCATTGAAGGGGCATAAACATTTGTCATGGTTAAGCAGCAGGGGTTCTCACTGAGGTTTTGGGGGAATAATGGGTTAAAGAAATACATTTTACAATACACTTTCTATGCATAATTGGGTAAAAAGTCAAACAGTATACTATCAGTAAGACATGAACAAATCCAATTGGTGACAAGTATATGAGTATATGAGCATTTTCTAACACATTTTAATGATTCCCTAGCCCACAATATATCAGTATTGTGCCAGCATAAAACACATATTCCATGCTGACTATGCTCACACATGTCCATGCTGGCTGAACAAAAACATGTCAGTATTCCTACATAAGGACATGCTAATGTTTGATTCACCAATAATGCCAGTAATGATACTATAAGAAAACGTGGGCATGCAGGCTGTGACAGTCTCCCCATTTTATAAAATACAACAGTTATCTTTGCCCATAATACCAGTAGAAATGTCATACCGCTGTAAGTAAACATGCCCATAATGGCTGCAACAATGTAGTCCACTATTGCCATGGAATAACACTCATCATGTTGGCAGTGCCCATAATGTCACTAACAAATATCATGCCATTGTACCATAACAGGTCCATTCTGGCAGCACCAATATAATACATTAAAAAAAGAACTTTTCCAGCTCTTGAAAAATATAATGTACCACATACGAACACTCAATGGGCCTCATTACAACCCAGGCGTTAAGGGTTTAACGGCGCCGTCGGCGCCGTTAACCCTTAACGCCTGATTACCATTTTAACGCCTGCTTTTAGCAGCCGTTAAAATGCAAGGCGCTAACCCGCCTTGGTGCTAATTACGGCACCGTAATTTACGGTGCCGTAATTAGCGCCTTCCCCACTCCCATTATGCCCTATGGGCAAAAATGGAATGGGGAAGGGTAAATGGGGAATGGGGATTTACCGCCCCACTCACCTTGGAATGGGGCGGTAAATCCACCATCCACCATGGTGTAAACAGAGTTTACACCATGGTGGTAAAGTAGGGAACTTACCGCCTGGGTTGTAATGAGGCCCAATATGTTGACGAGGAATATTCCTGTAGACTCTGTAAAGACCTGCAATCTACAGAATCAATCAAGCACCTCTTGATGGTTTGTCCGACCATAGACCAAGAAAGAAAAGCCTTCCTCGGTCCCCTGTTCATAACCTCCTACGTCGTTGAAGAAAACACTTGGTGGAATCGCCTTACTACAGGAGCCCAAACACGATGGTTAATAGCAGCGACCAAACTCATGAACATCGCCTTGGAGAAGGCTTCGCAAACGCAACAGAAACAGCCCACGGAAATAACCATGCCTCCTTCGGAAGCATCTATCGTTTGAAAAAGCTTTTCTTCCATTCTTGGTCTTCGTCGTGAACCTCATGATCACTTAGTAAAACATCAAACATCTCTCTTCAAAACCAAAAGATCTTTGTAAAAATCTAAATTGATTAAATACAAATAAAGAAAAAAAAATATTTTGACTTTGACCATAATAATAGTAAAACATGACATGTCAATGTAAGAAAAGATGGTCATTCTGGCTGCACAAATGTAGGCAAGTATGGCAACGTAAGAACACTCATGTTGGCTTAACCTATGATGCCAGTAAAAATGCAATAAAACAGTACAAAAATATGTGCATACTGTCTGCAGCAATGTAGGCCAATGTGGCCACATAAAACAGTCATCATGTTGGTTTTTCACATAATGACAGTAAAACAATGCATGACACTGTACAAAAACATCATTAGTGCATGATGCAATGTAGTCCTCCCCCTCCACATAAGAATACTCAGATTGGCTGTGTCCAGAATGCTAATAAAACATGTCATGCCACTATACGAAAATGTCTATAATGGCTGCACCAATGTAGGCCGGTATGCCACATAAGAACATTAAACTGACCTAATGGCAGTAAAACATGCTATACCACTGTAAGAAAGCGTTCATGCTGGCTGCACCAATGTAGTCCCCTTATCCTCACATAATAATGATAAGTCATTTATATAGCACCTTAATACAAAGTGCTTTACAGAGCACATATTTACACACAATATCACCTAACCGAAATTGGTACTCATTTATCAAACTCGGAAGGATGAAAGGCTGAGTTGGCCCTGCCGGGATTCGCACCTGCGACCTGCAGATCATGCTCAGATCACAGCAGCGAGCGCTCAACCTGCTGAGCTATTTTACAGACATAAGAATATACATAAGAATGCTCATCCAGTTGGCCTTGCCCATAATCCCAGTAAAACATGCCATGCTGTAAGAAAATGTTAATATTGGCTGCTCTGTTGCTCTCCGCCCCACTCACTGTCCTGCATGCATAAACACATTCATATCCATTCACACACACAGTCACACACCCATACGACTTCTCTATCAATCACCCATGCACCCATACAAATATTTACAGTGAACTCTGATTCACTCACACGCGTTCACACTCATACATACCATTGACACACAACTCTTTCATGTACACACTTACACAGACACAATCCCTTGCATGTTTACATACACACATACAAAAATCCGTTTTATGAACTGCTTCAGCTCCCTACTCTACAGTGATTCCAAGCTGCTCAAGCCTTCTGGCTTCCACGCATCACGTACACAGGAACCAGGAAGCAGGAGAAGGCCCTTCCAGGTTCATGGCATGAGTGGTTGAGCTGGAGCACCAGACACATGAATGTGAGGGGATGAGCAGAAGCCCCCTGCGCACATTTGGGCCTGCAGTTCCCCAATCTGCTTGCTGCTCAAAGAGCCATGCAAGTCTGGGGTATTAAGAATAATGCGCCCGGCCTTGTCTGGTACATTGGGCCTGGACACTAGGGAACTGAATCTGCAAAGGGAAACCAGGTTTCCCACGCTTGGTGGCTCCTCCATAATGGTTACTGGGTCAGCACCCTATCACCCATTATGAACAAGCCACCACTGACACTATAAAAACCACCACACCTTCTCCTACGTAACTCTACAGCCAATTCTCACATGGAACTACAGTTCCTAGAATGCACAGGGAAGTAAATCTGACAATAGCCATAGTGTACGAGGGGACGGCTAATGTACAGCCATGAACAATTGGGCAAGATTGGCATAGTGTGGTGTATGATATGATGGGTTAGTTATAACACGCTTAATACCCAGAGGTTTCTTAGCGCGGACCCGGGAATCAAACATGTGTTGCTCCGTGTCATCTTGCATGCAAGACAAGCACGTTGCCCCTGAGCTATCCTCCCGAGACACGCAATGTTAATGTTGAAACACTTGCATTTAGATTCATGTGCACATACCTCCCGAAAGGATATACGACCCCTGGAAACTGATGATGAGGGGACTACATGCCACCACAGAGTGATCGTGATAAAGGGTGTCTACACATTTGTTTGATTGCTAACATAGATGTACATACCAATAGAAAGGTAACCATGCTCTCTCACTATTTTGTACCCCAACACGCATCCCCTCCCACCACCTTCTACCCCAACACCCATGCTCTCTCACCACCCCATTCCAAAGTCAAGAAGTTGTCAATGTCTTCTTTCCCCTGACGCTTCTCACATTATGTTTGCACTGGTGTCGTCTTGTGCATTGCAAAGCGCGAAGAAGCTGCACGGGGGCTCCAGCCACTGGAGTAACTTTGCTGAAAATGTTGTTGGGGGACATGACAACTGAAGGAAAGGGGTGGGCTTAAGGGAGGGCGGATGGTGGCTCTGAGGGATCGTTTCGGCCAAATTGTTCTTCGGCCACCACCATTAGTTCGAAGCCAAAGATTCTGAACATGAAGAGCAGTGGTTGCAGGGGCGTTCCTCAGCCCATGTTCGTTTTTTTTTTGCGGTTGTGGGGGTGTCCCCTGCTTCCTCAGCATTGGTGGCAGGGGACCCAACAATAAAAAAAGAAGAAATGGAACGCTGCAGCGTCAGATCGGACCCGCGTTAAAGGGATGGATCTGACGCTGCAAGTTACAGTAGAGGCAGCGGATGGAGAAAAGTTAAGTGGGCGCGCTTATAGGTGTACTGGCAGTTTGAGGGGACATGGGTTTGGTTTTTTGTACCGAGGTAAAAACATATTTGCAGCGAAAATTACTACGGTTAATTCCGCTGTGATTTTGCATGTCGGTCAAACAACCTAAATCCCTGAGGGAAAACAATAAACTACTACACCACAAGAGTCCATAGTTGACACTCTGTTATAACTTTCATAACTGGTGGCATATCTTTAAAATTCAATTGGGTCCCCACACATCTTCAGTCGGCCTGCCATGCACCCAGTGACACAACATTCACAAACTTAATTCCACTAGAACATACAAACAATGCATTATTTATTATTCATTCAGGCACAAAAGTCAACACACATATGCTTGCACACACTCTCACTCACTCACACACAAATGTACCCAGCACCTCCACTGACATACACTGTGTGCACACAACATTTATATGTACATTTACAATAACACATGGAAACAGTGGCGCAACGTCCATTGAGCAGACCAGACTTTATCACCCCCTGATACCTGAAATTTTGGGCTACGTTGACTTGACCGAGCTGAACTATAAAGCATGGCCGAAAGGCCAAATTCACTGGAATGTCAGCAATTTTCCTGATTTTTCCTTTCATTCAAAGGCAAAAACCATTGGTTAATGCAGTGCACTGGGTGACCAAGTATAATTGGTATAGATTTTTAAATGCCATATATCTCCAAACTTGGGTTCTGCACAGCACCCTATATGTCTACCTGCTGATAGATCTTTTTACAAGATTATGACTGATTAAAATTAAGGTATGTTTTCCTGTGTGCATATGGCTCCAAGCAGTGGAGTACCGAGTGGGAGAGTCGCAAAGGGGTGGTCAAGCTGCCCACCCGTAGCTCTTTTAAGAGCCAGACCGGGACATTTGTCATTAGGACACCTCTCCCATTCGGCACCTCAAAGAAGGTGCCCAACGGCAAAAGTGTACCGCTGGCAGGACAATGTGTGCTGAGCAATTCTTGCTCAGCACGCTCATTGTCCTTGCAGCAGGACACCTTACCCGTTCCGAATGGTCGAGGTGTCCCGCTGCCAGGACAATGTCCCAAGGAGCTCCGGGCAGCAGAGAGTCCTCACGTTGCTCTGTATCAACAGAGTATTACAATGTGAGCCATTAGGCACTAACGGGAGGGAGAGGGGTACTATTAGCAGGGACTTTTGTTCCTTTAGAAATGTGAAGGGGAGGGAGTGTTCTGAAGTGAGAAGGGTGCATAATGTGGTATGCTTTATGAAATAATGACTATGGCTTTAAAACCCAAGGAGGATTTGTTAGGCACACATTAATCTGCATGATGCTATTGTGACTTTGCATGCAGAATGGAGAGAATGAAACTAAAGCCATACTCCCATTGCTCAACATATTTCTATGACAATGTATATAGTGTATGGTTAGTTTACTATGAAAGGCTGGTTTATTATGTAATGTGGTTTGCTTCCAATGCATTGCTATAAATAATTATATGTTATATGTATTATATAAATAATAAGCACATGAAATGTAAAGCAAAACCTTAATAAATATCTATATCAACTAAGCCTGGAAAGATGTGCACGGTCGCTTAAATTGTCCACATCCCACTTTCATCATTTAACCAAGTGTGTGATCCTGAGCAAATTATTTAATCACAATGGGCCCCATTAGGAGTGTGGTGGCCACGGAATGAACGGTGCCAGTTAGGGGGCCGGCGCCGTTCATTCCGGGCTGCCACATTACCAGGTCTGCAGCGGGTCCCACTCTGGATGCCTGGCCAGACCAGACGTGCAGAGCGGGACCCGCTAGCAGTCCAGGATGCTAACAACGGGTCTGACATTAACATGCCCGTTGTTAGCATCCTCCCCATTCCCATTGAGCCCTATGGGGGCTCAAATTGGAATGAGGACGTATGGGGTCCGGGTCCTGTGAAAGAGAATTACCGGGCTCACCAAGGTTGGAATGGCCCGGTAAGTCCCCTTTTGCGGGACCAAGACCCGAGTTTGGGGGTAGCCATGCCGCTAAAATTGGCATCGCTACCTCCAAACTCGTAATCAAAGACTGATGATGCGCCTTGCAATGTCCTTTTCTGTGAAGTCACTTCTGTTGGTGCAATCCATATGCTAATTAGGAAATGTGCATGTATTTTGCCTCAGAGGGCTTGGACAGAGCTCCCCAACAAACGTACACAAGCACAATTAAAAACTATTTGAAAAAAAAGTACCTCTGCTCTGCTTTCAAATGCCACCCGGGCCACGTCTCATGTTACACCGACCTAACCTCTTCGCACCCGCGTGCCTCCAGACAGAACCCAGGAAGCTTGAATGAGCTTCCAAGTTCCTGTCTGTGTGTTGCACGAACACGAAGCCTGAAAGTGATGCTCTGTGCCGCTGGCCCCGGAAGCACTGCTGCTAGCGTGACAGCACAGGCGCCAGGCCCTGCAGCACCCAGTTCAGCACCCAGTTCAGCACCCCGGCTGCTGACTTTGAGTCAGGCCAGCCAGGGTGAGGGACTGAGCCACGCAGGGCATCCCAGCCCTGAATGTGGTGCTGTCCGTCTGCTAGGCATCTCCACATTATGTAATGAGACAGCGCAAGCCTTGCTGCACCTCAGCTGGGCTTGCGCTGTCCAATTACATTATTGATGATTGCGGCCCTCCTACCCTCCCTCCAAAAGATGGGGGGGACAAAAAGGCATGCCACAGAAGTTGGGGGAGACACAACCCTCCTATAATTACGCCCATGGCTCCAGCCAGCCTGCCTTCTGTGTGGGGAAGCCAAGGTTGAGAATACTGAATCCACGACACGGGTGCGCTTGAGTGTTCTGAGCAGGGCACTCTGTATGCTTTCTTGACTTGCTTTGATGTAATCTCATGAGCACCTTCTCACACCATCTAGCGCACTATTGCATTTAAAGCTGTGGTACCGGTTCAGGTGTTGCCACCGCCTACTCGAGTCATGCACGACCCTGTTTGAGGTCCCCTACGCTGTATCCCATGTTGCACAGGAATGCTGGAACTGAGGTTCTGCAATTTGTTCAGTACGCTTCTGGCACTGATCTGTCCTAATGGGTCTTTGCAATATGGCTGACAGGGTGTACTGGGGCAGCTCCTCTGAAGAATGAACAGTGGTAGGGGTGCTACCCAGGTATCTCATCCGTGCCCCATCTGAACCTGGCTCTGCAGTGTTATTATCATCCGTATCGATATTACTGTACTGATGGCGGTACCACGGCAGAGCCCAGTCAGCTGAGGAGCGGTGTAGGTATGAAAGATGAATGGGTTGGAGCCTGCAGGCAATCTAACCTCATAGCAGGCATTATGGCCAGATGTATACGAATTGCTCTAATCACAATCAACCGCGGGAGAATTGCTCGCAGGAAAATTGATCTAATTTATTAGGTCAATTGGGACATAGATGCAGGGGGAAACCCACCACAATCCAAAACCCACCGCAACCCCTCATCTAATCCCCTTATATTATGTATTATCCCAAACCCACACCTATATAAAATAACTAAGATATAGTTAAAGGTCAATTGTGCGGAAGGTCAATTAGGACCCCTATTGTTAGGTCAATTAGGACAAAAGGTCAATTTGAAACGGTTAATTTGGGAAACACTTTATGGTCACAATGCTGCAAACAGGTGCAGGCAGGCTGGTGGTGGCCAGCAGTGCAGGAGGCAAGTGTCCTGTCAGTGTGACAGTGATGCTGGTGTGGGCAGACATTACAGGAGGTGAGCCCCCGGGTGCTAGCAGGCTGGTGGTGGTGGGTGTGTACAAGGCTGCTATGAGTGTCAGCCTAGTGGTGGCAGCAGCTACAGATGAGACTGAGGCATAGGTTTTCTTTGCCGCTGTCTTGTGCCGGATGCTCCTACTGCAGTTTGTGAAGGTGCTGGTAAAGGTGGAGCTGGTAGTTGCCGAGGCCATATTAGAGGTGGTGGGGACAGCTTGTAGTGTTCCAGCTTTCTGGCTGGCTTGGTAGTCTGTCTTCAGAAAAATATGTGCATATATTTGCCATATTGACTAGGGTACTGTTGTGCATGGCACTACTGTATCTTGGAGGTAGCTGAGTACACCAAAAGATTAGAAGGGTGTGCTGTGACACATGTGGGGTAATGACTTTTCCTGTTAATTTATGTGTGGCTTTTGATATGCACGTGCCTTGGTAGGGCGGATAAGTGATTTGTGTGCTCCCGAATGCTTTTTGGATGTTTCTACTGTATTGAGCTCACTGGATACAGGATGCCCAGGGTGATAGGTTAGCTTGGGTGGTCCTACCAAAATTGTTTGAGAATGTACAGCCCACTCACATTTGTTATCTTGGCAAAGCTCCCAGGATGGGCCATTTCATAGTGGATCAATATTTGTGATTGCCCATTCTGAAAATGGTTATGCGTGCCAGAGTTGACTATAGAGGCCTTATGCATGTTTCGTGCCTGAGTAAGAGAATGTTGAGCAGGGTGCAAAATTGAGGGGATCTGCGAGCTATTTAGCTCCTGCTTGAAGCCTAGAAGAGCCTGGTTTCCCTGGAGCTACCTTTGGCTCCCCAGGCCAACTGATGCAGAACAAAGGAAGCATCTATACAACATTTAAAGCATAGGGGGCATACATAAATGACAAAATTATATTTTTGCATCTTATGTGGAAGTTTGATTTGCGGAACGTTATGTACTAAGATCCTTGTCCTGCTGTGGTAGCTCCTGGTCACTGGTTAATGCTGGATATCCAGGCACTCCTTTTAGCTCCTGCTTATCCAATCTTAATTTCGATCCCTTTTAAGCATATGGATGTTAGACCTGTTTGAAATTTGCTTGCATGGGATCATGCCACATCTCCCCAGGGGGGAGCCATTCCCTGTGAGACTAGAGAGGTGAGCACACTATGCAACATTCCCCCCATGGGTGGTGGAAAGCGGGACCTCACAGGGAGAGACTCTCCTCATCGTGGGGCTAATGACTCCCTTTCCACGATGGAACTCCCTAACCCTTGAAGAATCTATGTTAAAAGATTGCAGCCGAAAAGGCTACATGCAAACAAAATGGCAAACAGGAAAATGAAAAAAAATGTACCGTTCACAATACGTGATGCTCACATGGATAAGCCGGTCACGCGTTAAAAGTACCCGCTAACCCCTACGAATGGATACCACCCAGACAGGGAAGCTTAAAACAAACACACAGTCCTGATCTCAACTCATCTTCAAAGAATACTGTGAAGAAGAAGATTGGTGGAGTTATACAAACTACTCCTTTTCCAGGTACAGAAGGTACTGGGAAGAGGTGGCCCTGAGGAGGCGTGAAGAATACACAATGGATACAAAGGACTATGACACTCCGCTGGAGGGGACCCAGCTGTCTGACATAATAATGGAGAAGGGGCTCAATGAGAAGCGAAGCAGTGTTAAAACCTGCCAGACCCGGGAAATTCGAACCTGGGAGCAAGAAGCTACATCGAGGAAGCAAACTTCCGAGGAAGCAAACAGGGATGACCCCGAATGCAGGCTGCAGAATTCCTTTACAAGCCGGCGCAGAACAGGCCTGGCTTTAAGCTGGGAACTGACCGATGGTGGTGTGACCTATAGGAGGTGGACTGAGTGTTCCATGAACTGTGCCGACACCGCCTGGCCAGAGACCCGTGAGCCAAAGCAACACAGTGGGGACCGAAACAAGAAGCAAAAATAGTGTTCCGCAGGAACGCAGTGACCCAACACCCCAGGAAGAACCGGTGACGTGTCCCCACCAGAGAAAAGGTAATCCCCCTCATCTTAGTATTTGTTCCAGAAGTAACAAAAGTAACAGGAGTGACCTCCCTCGTCTAGGTCTTTGTGCCAAAAATACTGAGTGTAGAGAAAGCATCAGGAGTAATCTCCCTCATCTCAGTCTTTGTCCCAGAAGTTCTGAATATAAAGAAGGCATCAGGAGTAATCTCCCTTATCTCCAGAGTTGTGACAGAAGTACCAAGTGTGGAGACTACAGCACAAGGGACCTTCCTCGTCTCAGTTGTTGAGTCAACGAGACTAAAAGAGAAGAACATGTCAGGAGTAGTCTTCCTCGACACTCTAGCCTCAAGAGGGACACTAAGATCAGAGATTACCACAAGAAAAGTCCCCTTTGTCAGAGTGTTAGAAAGAACTAAGGGCACTTTAGGAACAGTTCCCCTTGTTCTTATCACCAAGAAGAAAATAAAGAAACGGAACAACTGTATATTGCAAAACAAAAGAGTGCATGACCTTTAAACAAGGCCTAAGAGAAGCCTGCAAGGAATTGCAAAGGTTGATCAAAGAAGTCATCCAAAGATAGTTGGTGGCTGAACGAACTGAACCAGGAGAAGGGAATCATTCTCCTCGTTTTTCCATAGAATTGGTGAATCAGAAACTAAGGCAAAAGGTTACTAAACAGCAGCCAAGGAACTGACCAATATAACTAGGAGGTTACTGTTGCTGAACGTTTTTACCAGGAGAAGGGAGTCATTCCCCTGGGGTTTTCATTAAGTGAAGAAACTGTTGTTACTAACTGAAATATGCCCATACCGCTGATCTGATTGAACCAGGAGAAGGAAGTCATTCTCCTGGAACTATTTATGTTAATGTCTATTCTTAGTGGTAGGTCCAGAGTAGGCTAGTTTGGACAGAAGATGGACACTTTGAGCTTGACATCCACCCTGATGACGAATGCCCCAGTTATTCTTTAGTTAGGTAGGGAAAACTCTTTAAGGATAGGTAAAAATAGGTATTTTTCATTATTATTTAAATAAAGATCACAGTGGAAATGTCTCCCCTTTGTTCGCCTCCTTAGTCCAGCACGCCACATGGACCACAAAGCTTTTGGATTGCATGTGTCAGTGATGGGAAGGTTTGGGTGTATTGGCATGAGCTGTGCTGCTTGCAGGCTCTTGCGGTTGCATGAGGTCACATATACATTGATGATTTGCCACACTTGAGTGCTTACACTTATCTCAATGTGGCACCATTTTCAGGGCGGTCACCTGAACTGAGGCCTTGACTCTTGTCCTGTGGTGGTGTTAGTGGCAATTCTGTATGAGCATTAGTGCTAACACAATCTGCACTTTACTAACTTGATGATGGCTTGGCACCCATACTTATTTGTACTCACTCGGGCCTTCTTGGATTGTTGCTCTGACATCTGCTCCCATTCCCTCTTAATGCTGACTGTGTGGAGGACAATGGAGAGGGCTTTGGTTGTGGGTAGAGAAGAGACTGCGAACCTAGTCCTTGAGGTCAGTATAGCTCTTTCCAGATGTCATTTCATTGAGAGGTCCTAGGGTGAGTGGATTTTTTTGCTGCTTTCCTTCAAAAAGTGGTCATCACCTCATCGGTCAGTACATGAAGCTCTTCCACACTGAATTTTAGTTTATGGACCCTCATTTCTGGTACCTTTGACTTGTTCTTTTCCCCATGCATCATCCACATGTTTTGTGCGTGAATTGCAACGGGAAATGGTAGATTTTCAATGTATTGAGTTTTTAAAGATGGCTGCCACTCACCTTCCCATTTCCCGAAGTAAGCCATTCAGCACATCCGTAATTCTGACATTTTGGAGGCAGATTTATCATTCAGTAAAGCCTTTTGGAGGTCCATATGCAACATGGGATTTCTGCTATCACCAGAACTATGTTCATAGGACTATGAGGTCATAATATGGAGGAAATTCCTTAAGCCTTTTTGGTGGTAATTCTGTACAGTGAAATTACTGACATTATTACTGACAAACTCATAATGAGGACCGTTATATAATGCACCTGGTACATGGACAGAGACCATGGATGTAATGACTATTCATGGACAGTCGATGAAAACAAATATCATAAATAAATATCATAAATACAATTCAGAGATGGAGCAGGGATGACCATGTTCATACAAGGGCAACTCTATTTATCCACAGTACCAGGGACAACCAAAAAAACAAGTTACTCTGCCAGTGAATGGTTTTCACCGAGATTTCTGAGTAGCTCACCTTCCAGTGCTTGGGTCCATGGGTGAGCGCTTAGGTTTGGTAATCGACTTGCGCAGTATGTGGCTGGGTGCCTACCATGTGACATTATCTTTGGTCCTCCAATTTGACCCCAATGGTTGTCGGGTGAACATGAAAATGATTCCAGACACCATGGGGCTATTCTTCGCTGATGACTTTCTCTCTTTGCTGCTGCCTGCTCTAATTAGAGGCTTTTCTCAGGTTAACACTGCCCTCTGGATGCTTCACGTTTGACCTCATGTTTGATATAAAGAGGTTGTCCCTCAGGACAAAACCCCTAACTTGTGTATAGTCATTAATAAAATGTCCAGACAACGAAGGTTTGGTGGTTTTTTTCATGTATTATGTAATGGGGTCACCTCTGGGGAGACGATGGAGGGGGAATGGTGAAGCGCGAACCCCAGGAGTAGAACACGGGCAATCCCCGTGCTCTCCCTGTTTCTTCTCATATCACAAACCAGACAGCCTGCAGCACCCTTTCAAGGAGATCCCAACGGTACAGACTACCAGGAAATGTACTGCCTACGAAATGAGGGATGATTCCGCATAAGGGCACATTCAAAGACAAGCAATGTTAGGGGGCAGAAACTCAGAGGATGTTAGCCTCAGGAAGGATTTGCAAAGAATACTTTGGACGCTTCAAGCCCACTGCGTGTCTCGGGCTCAATCCAGGAGTTTGCTCAGAGACTGGGATTCCTCACTGAGCCCACGCTGGGTGTTGGAACCCCAGAGTAGAATGTGGACCACACCCCAAGTTAAGGAGGGCTTCTGCAAGGAGGGGAAAATTAACAGGGCAGAGTGCAAATCAGATCCTGGTGAGCAATCAAAGTCACTGAAGGCACTATCATCCAGAACTCCATGCTTCCCGGCCAGCTGGCCGGCATGGTGCTCAAGCCTGACCCCCAAGATAGCAAGCAGTAGTACTTGAGAACTTAAGCTCTGGGGCAATGGGGCAGGATAGACAATCTGGATCATTACAAACCACACAGCACCTTATTGCACTTGGGGAAAAGGGGACACACACCTGGTGAGGAGTTGTAACCACAAAGTCTATACCAGTCCCAAAAACCTGAGCGCATGGGGAAACAGACCAACCAATTTGACTCTTATAAAACAGTTAATCTAAATGCCATACTATACCCATTGGACTGTGTGGGAGTTAAGGTGACATTCAAGGGAGCTGATATTGTAGCAGTTAGAGGAGCAAGAGAAGCAGAAGAAGAGAACAGGAGGTGTCTAGCCTAAATGAGCCACGCTACAAAAGCACAGAATAGAGCAAGATCCCTGCTGGGGACCTTGACCCAGAAGATAGCAGGAGCCAGAAGATACTGAAAAGAAGTATAAAGAGAGCAGCCAGCTAAGCAACACCGCCCTGATCCCAGTGGGCAGTTGCAAAGCATCATCGCTAACAGAAAGCTTGTTACCTTGGAAACATAAGAATCGCTGCTGCTTTAAGAAAAGTACATCCGCAGAGGGCTAGGATGGGAGAAATCCTTTTCAAAGAGATCCCTAGGTGAAGACCAGGACATTTGCCTAGATGTTCACAGAGATCCCCTTGAATGGGAAAAGTGTTCAGTCTTGTACCAGTAGGGGTGTGTCTCATGGCTATAAAATCCTGGAGGTGACCCATCTCCAGTATCATTTGCCAAAGTAAAGCAAATAAGTGTAATGGGATGATTTAAATAGCCAAGGTGATTGTACTAATTAATGTTTTTACAGGTATGATAAGCCTGACATTTTGTGGATTAGATTTGGGAATTAGGCCATAAACAAAGGAACGTAGGCCCTCTTAGTTTAGGTCCCTTGCGCTAAATTTTATGTATCCCTTTATCCTGAGCCTATTGACTGTGTGCCAGCCTTTTGAGTTGGTACTCCAGTCCTGTAGCTATTTTGCCAGCCCCTCCCCACAGATAACTAATTAATGTGTTGAACTGAGTCCTGTGCCTTAGGTAATGTGTTGGATTACCTTCTGCCATTCCCCCTTTCTCTCCGATTTACAGTTCTCACTCTCCTCCTTCACACCCAATGCCTCTTCCACCTGCCTTATCCAGCTTCCAATCCCTACTATATGACTCTTTCTCCTCTCACTTCCCACTACTTACTTTCACCCCCAAGTCTCAGCATCCTCAGCCATGGGTAACACCATTCATATGCTCTCTCCACACAGACATGCTTCGGCTGCTACGCCAATGGAGGCGTACCCCCTTGCATGAAGACCTAAAACTCTACCTCTCTGCCCTGAACTCTCTCAAGTCCACTCTTGATAGAACGAAAAAGGAATTCTACCTGAATCTCTTTGACCCTCACTCACACTATCCTCGCAGGCTACAGGGCACCCTAAACTCATTCCTCACTCCTCCTAAGTCTATCACTATCAACTCCACTCTCACAGCTAATGGCCTAGCTTAGTGCTTTGCTGCAGAAATTTAAAAGAGTATGCTTACTCTGATTTTTTGCAGTGTGTGTTTAGCAGCGACAATGGCCACCACTGCTCACAACACTGCAAATAATCAGAGTAAGCATACAAATATGATATTCATGTGAGAATTTAATTTGGAGGTAAATTAAAATGTAGTGTACAATTAATTAGTGAAATTAACATATATCAAGTTTATTGCAAAAAAAATCAATGAAAAGAAAGACACACTCTATTCTAAAAAAATTGAAAACAAAATTAACATGTATCGCCTTTTACCTTTGTGGCAAACAACAATATTAGTTCATCTTTTTCGGTGGAATATGAAAATAAATCTGAAAATGGACATCCCGGGCAAAGCCAGGTACTTCGGTTAGTATCTGTATAAAATGCTCTTGAAGTGTTTATTATTTTGTATTACTGCAGCAATTTGATGACTTTTAACAAATGAAGTTTTTTCCGTTGTTGTAAAGTATTTTAAAAAACGATCAATGTGATAAACTGTCAGTGTGGCAAACTATCAGCATGGTAAGCTGATCGGTTGATAAGAGATATCACGATAGGAGAATGCCACCATGACCAAGCATGACATTTTCTGAGTATTCGTTTGGTCAAGTAATTAAAGGTATCTGTGTAGAAAACTATTTGTGTGGCAGGCTATCGCTGTGGCAGGCTATCAGTGTGGAAAACTATCAACGTAGCAAACTATCAAATTAACAAACTATGGGCGATGGAAACTATCATTGAGTTGGACTAACAGCATGGAAAGCTACCCTATTGGAATAAATATCAAAATAGAAGAGAATTGCAATGTCTGAACAACAACATTTGAAACAGATTAATATGGCAGAGTAATGAAAATTGTAAACGTAAACTTTCAGGATGTCAATTTATGTCTACAATTCTGATTACTCTGCCAAATTGATCCACTGCAAATGTTGACATTTAGCCATTGTGATAGTCTGCATTTCAAACAAGTAATATCACACAAATCATGAGAGAGTTCCTTTTATCTTCTTGGCGACATTCATTAGCAGTGCATGTTGTGCAGTATTTATGATTGAAGTGGTATATTCAGTGGCCAATGTATTTCAGAGTTCAACTCCATCATCAGGGCTAGCTCTAAGGACAATACAGAAATATGTAATAACTATCTAACTGTATTAGAGCTTATTGTCATGTCACGCGGGAGACTGGGGTCTGCCGCTCCCATTTCCTCCTGGCGAGTCTACCCGCGCGTTCGCGTCTGGGGACTCGCCGGGAGGGGAGCGACTGGTTACGGGGCCGGCGGCCTTCGGCGCATGCGCGGGAGACCTCTGTCTCGGTTCCGCGCATGCGCCGTGGACTGGGCTCGCCTTCTTGGAGGGGCTTGCCTTCCAGGCCTCGTTGTGGGTTCGCCGCGCCCGGAAACGGAACGGCTTGCGTTACAGGCCTCCCGGCGCCGGCGGCCCATAAAAGAGGCCGCGAGTCGAAGCGGGTCGCGTCTCAACGCGGTTCGCTTCGCTCGCCTCGTTGTTCCTGCCTCCAGCACTTACCTGGGTCCTGTCTTGGGCCAGCCTGCCTCCAGCTCTTACCTGGGTCCTGTCCTGGGCCAGCCTGCCTCCAGCCCTTACCTGGGTCCTGTCCTGGGCCAGCCTGCCTCCAGCCCTTACCTGGGTCCTGTCCTGGGCCAGCCTGCCTCCAACTCTTACCTGGGTCCTGTCTTGGTCCAGCCTGCCTCCAGCTCTTACCTGGGTCCTGTCCTGGGCCAGTCTGCCACCAGCCTTTACCTGGGTCCTGTCCTGGGTCAGCCTTCCACCAGCCCTTACCTGAGCCCTGTCCTGGGTCATCTTCCACCAACTGCGTATCTGGGTCATACCCTATGCTAACCTGCACTCTCCTGTTCCATCCTGGGCACGTTTAGACAGTTCCTTATTTGGCCAGACAGCAAGCTCCATCTGACCTCCCTCTTTCCTGTCTTGCCTGACTCCGAACTTTATCCTGTTTACCATTGGAACCATCAGCACCAGCCAAGCTCCTTTTGCCTACTGCGAATTCCCTTTCTGCTACTCTGGTCTATCTACCAACTGTCGCTGCACAGAGGTTCTTGGAAGATTCATGGTCTCGACAACAAGCTCCACCTGGACTATGGTTCCATCCGTCTGAGCCTAACAATCCTCTTGTCACGCTTATCTGGAGAGCGCCTTTCGTGACATTGGGAGTTGGTCCATCCTCCACCCATTTCCTCTTTTGGGTGGTGGAGAGGCTGGTTCCTCGTGCCACTAGTTCATCAGTTCCCGGACTCCAGACTGGCGACCTCTGCGAGACCAACCACCAAGACTGCAGGTACGCGGTCCTCTCGGGCCAACCAGCTTGACAGATTGAGACGCCTGCCTTCTGATTCGGAGATGGATGATTCGCAAGACATGAGGAACGAGTTGCTAGCGCTCAGGGCCGAGATGACCGCCCTGCGTCAGGAGTATCAAACTTTACGTCAAATGATAACGCAAGGAGCACCCAGTACCTCTCAAGTAGAGGGATCATTGGCTCATACAACACCCATCAAATTCGACGGAGACCCTAGACGGGTGGCAGAGTTTTGTAACCACTGCAGGATACATTTTCTCTTCAGGTCTACCTACTTTAACAACGATAGGGCCAAGATTGGGTACATCTTGGGGAACCTAACTGGGAACGCATTAGCTTGGGCAACTCCGTTTTTGGTTACGAACAGTCCTATTTTGAATGACTTTGCTGCCTTTGAAAAGGCCTTCCTTGAGGTGTTCCAGACGCCGAACCTGGCCTCCGTTGCACAGAATCAATTGATGGACTACAAACAGGGAAGCACTGACATCATCACCTACATCAGCCGCTTCCGACTTTTGGCTACCGACTCCCAGTGGCCCAAAATTACACAGAAGACACTGTTTCATCGAGGCCTGAGAGAGGAGTACAAGGATGAGTTACTCCACATCCCTGAACCAGAGAGCCTTCAACTCTCGATTGATCAGGTACTCCGTATTGACCAAAGGTTAGCCGAACGAAAGGCTGAGAGACGTCGGCTTGACAGAAGCAGTCCCAGGACCACCAGCTCACCCGCAGGTTCGTTCGGGTCGACCGAATCCGGACCTGAGCCCATGCAAGTAGGAGCCATGAGAGGACCTTTGACAGAAGAAGAGAAGAAACGAAGGAGGTCTTTGCGTTTGTGTCTTTACTGTGGAGCAGCTGGGCATTATTTGGGTACGTGCCCTTTGCGTCCACAGAAGAAGAAGTCGGGAAACTAAGAGACCTGTCGTATACTGGAAGGGCAACGACAGGTCCTATCCCTTCCTCAGACCCTTCTGTTATTTGTTCTATTTGTCTGCCCATGCAACCAGCGGTGCTACAGACCCTGAAGGTCCAAATTAAGTTACCAGACAAGAACCTGGAAGTATTCGGTCTATTGGACAGTGGGGCTTCTGGCAATTACATTGACGAAACGTTCGTCTCCAGACATAAGATACCACTCATTTCCAGACACACACCTCTGGCTGTGGAGCTTATTGATGGTACTCCCTTGTCTTCTGGACCCGTTTAGTCAGTTCACAGTTGGACTGGCTCTTCTGATTGCTGACCATTACGAAGAACTTGCCTTGGATGTTATTAAGTCACCGACCTACAAGGTGGTCTTGGGATTACCTTGGTTGCAATACCACAATCCTTTGATAGACTGGAGAACCCAGACCTTGACCTTTTCATCCACAGTGTGTGCTCAAGAATGCAAGCTACCGGTTCCCACCATGGCCGTTTCGACCTCTCTAGAAACAGACTGCAGTGGGTCCATCTATGTTCCACGTCTCTGGTCCCACAGGAATATTCCGAATTAAACAGGTATTCTCTGAACCCGGCGACATACCCCTTCCTCCACACCGTTCTTTGATTGCTCCATTGAACTGCTGCCGAACCACGTCATTCCCCATGGGAAAATATATCCCTAACACGTGACGAGAAGCAAGTTCTTCAGGAGTATTTGTCAGAGAGTCTAAGAAAGGGTTACATTGTGCCGTCAAAATCACCCGCAGGATTTCCCCTGTTTTTTGTAAAGAAGAAAGAAGGTACATTGAGACCCTGTGTCGACTACCGGTAGTTGAACGACATAACAGCCAAAGACCGGTATCCTTTACCTTTAATTCGCAGTATCCTTGAAACCCTGCACACTGCGCGAATCTTCTCCAAATTGGACCTCCGCGGAGCTTATCATTTGGTGCGCATCAAGAGTGGGGACGAGTGGAAGACAGCTTTCAAGACACCTTTTGGGCATTTTGAGTACAGGGTTATGCCTTTCGGGTTATGTAATGCCCCGCTGTTTTTCAACGATTCATGGACTACATCTTTGGTGATCTGCTAGGATTATCCGTCTGGGTTTACCTGGACGACATACTGATTTTTTCTAAATCCTTAGACGAGCATGTGGAACACGTTCGTGAGGTCCTTCGTCGGCTGTCCATCAATACCTATTTGCCAAAGCAGAGAAATGTAGCTTTCACCAACCAGCATTGAGTTTTTGGGATTTGTTATCAATCAGGAAGGTATTGGAATGGATCCCAAGAAGGTGCGAGCCATACAAGAATGGAAACATCCACGCGATATCAAGGCTCTCCAACGCTTTTTGGGATTCGCAAACTTTTACAGGCGCTTTATTCCACAGTTCTCGCAGATCTCGGCGCCTCTCACCAGGCTAACCAGCAGCAAGATCTCTTCGAATGGGATTCGTGGCTTCTCAGGCTTTCGACGTCTTGAAGTCGGCTTTTATGGCTGCCCCGATCCTGCGCCATCCCCAGGAAGAGTTGCCCTACATAGTGGAGGCCGACGCTTCAGCTTCGCGGTAGGAGCAGTCCTTCTTCAGAAAGATCCAACCACGTTAGTAGAACATCCAGTGGCCTATTATTCTCGCAAGCTGAGTCCAGCGAAAGAAACTACGCGGTGATTGAAAAGGAACTGTTGGCCATCAAGACCGCATTCGAGGAATGGAGACATTTTCTCCTCGGAGCTCGCTTTTCTGTGGAGGTGCGGACAGATCATCGCAATCTGCAATATCTTCGCTCTTTGCAATGTCGGACTCCTCGTCAAGCCCGGTGGGCCTTCTTCTTCTCTCAGTTTGAGTTCCATGTTACTTATATCCCGGGAACCTCCAATTTGAAGGCGGATGCTCTTTCCAGGTCCCTGGAAAACGTGGAAGCGACGTCTTGTCCAGATCTGCCACTGATTTCTCCTCGCCATTTTTTGCTGGCCTTGTCCCTCACCTTAAGTCCATCGCGGAAGCCACTCGGTCGGATCCAGAAAGAACGACCCTTCTTAGTCGGCAATTGGTTTCAGAACGAGATGGACTGTTGTTTTTTCAGAAAAGACTCTACATACCTAGAGGAGCTGTTAGAAGGGGCATTCTACATGGATTCCATGATTCACCCATAGGAGGACATTGCGGGATCAGAGCCACTCGAGAGTTGATATCCCGACAGTTCTGGTGGCCTGGTTGGGCGACCGAGGTCCAGAAGTACATCGAAAGTTGTCCAATTTGTGCCCAGTGCAAGCTTCCTAGAAGACGACCATTGGGATTGCTAATGCCCACTGAAATAGCACCCTATCCGTGGCATACTATCGCTACCGATTTGATTGTGGAATTGCCTCCATCAGAAGGGTACACCTGTATAATGGTGGTTGTGGACAGCTTCACCAAACTGGCCCATTTCATCCCATTCCAGAAAATCCCTACAGCTACTCAAATGGCTTCAGCATTTCTGCACGAAATTTACCGGTTGCACGGCCTACCGGAGAAGATCATATCGGATCGGGGAACCCAGTTCCTTTCATCATTTTGGAGCCAGGTGTGTGGTCATCTGGGAATACATAGAGCCCTAAGCTCAGGCTATCACCCACAGACCAATGGGCTAACCGAAAGGACCAATCAGACTTTGGAGGAGTACCTCCGCTGTTTTGCTAATGCCACACAGTCTAATTGGAAAGATGGGTTAGATCTGGCAGAAGTGTCCTACAACAACACCGTTCATGCTTCCATTGGAGTCAGCCCATTCTTCTGTTCCACTGGTCTACATCCTCGATTGATGCCTTTTCAACCAGTTCCATCTAGTACTGTTCCCTCTGCTGATGGCCTGGTCTTACACATCCGGAAACAACAAGAACTAGCACGCGAAATCTTGAGTGAAGCCAAGGATCGGATGAAGAGACAGGCAGACAGGAAGAGGAGTGCAGACCAGATTTCCGGAGGGTGACAAGGTGTGGTTATCCTCAAAGAACTTGCCCTTCACAACCTGCCCGTCAAACTGGCCCTCGATATTTGGGGCCATTTGTTATCACCAAGCGGCTGTCCTCTGTAGCCTTCCGTCTTCGACTACCCCCTTCTTGTCGTGTACATCCCGTTTTCCATGTGTCCCTGTTGAAACCCTATGTGGTCGATAATTACGGCCGCACCTCTCCTCGCCCGGCCTCTGTTCTGGTGCAGGGCGTCCCGGAGTTTGAGGTACACGAGATCTGTGATGCCCGTTACCGCAGAGGGGTACTCCACTATTTGGTTGATTGGAAGGGGTACCCAGCCTGTGATCGGACATGGGAACCGCGCCAGCACGTGCATGCACCCCGGCTGATACGTGAGTTCAATGTACGATTTCCCTGGAAACCTGGGGCCCCGGGTCTTCCTGGGAGGGGGCATAGTGTCATGTCACGCGGGAGACTGGGGTCTGCCGCTCCCATTTCCTCCTGGCGAGTCTACCCGCGCGTTCGCGTCTGGAGTGGCTTGCCTTCCAGGCCTCGTTGTGGGTTCGCCGGCGCCCGGAAACGGAACGGCTTGCGTTCCAGGCCTCTCGGGCGCCGGCGGCCCATAAAAGAGGCCGCGAGTCGAAGCGGGTCGCGTCTCAACGCGGTTCGCTTCGCTCGCCTCGTTGTTCCTGCCTCCAGCACTTACCTGGGTCCTGTCTTGGGCCAGCCTGCCTCCAGCTCTTACCTGGTCCTGTCCTGGGCTAGCCTGCCTCCAGCCCTTACCTGGGTCCTGTCCTGGGCCAGCCTGCCTCCAGCCCTTACCTGGGTCCTGTCCAGGGCCAGCCTGCCTCCAACTCTTACCTGGGTCCTGTCTTGGTCCAGCCTGCCTCCAGCTCTTACCTGGTTCCTGTCCTGGCCAGTCTGCCACCAGCCTTTACCTGGGTCCTGTCCTGGGTCAGCCTTCCACCAGCCCTTACCTGAGCCCTGTCCTGGGTCATCTTCCACCAACTGAGTATCTGGGTCATACCCTATGCTAGCCTGCACTCTCCTGTTCCATCCTGGGCACGTTTAGACAGTTCTTTATTTGGCCAGACAGCAAGCTCCATCTGACCTCCCTCTTTCCTGTCTTGCCTGACTCCGAACTTTATCCTGTTTACCATTGGAACCATCAGCACCAGCCAAGCTCCTTTTGCCTACTGCGAATTCCCTTTCTGCCACTCTGGTCTATCTACCAACTGTCGCTGCACAGAGGTTCTTGGAAGATTCATGGTCTCGACAACAAGCTCCACCTGGACTATGGTTCCATCCGTCTGAGCCTAACAATCCTCTTGTCACGCTTATCTGGAGAGTGCCTTTCGTGACATTGGGAGTTGGTCCATCCTCCACCCAGTTCCTCTTTTGGGTGGTGGAGAGGCTGGTTCCTCGTGCCACTAGTTCATCAGTTCCCGGACTCCAGACTGGCGACCTCTGCGAGACCAACCACCAAGACTGCAGGTACGCGGTCCTCTCGGGCCAACCAGCTTGACACTTATATATAGCATTTGTACATGTTGTTAGCTATACACTGATATCTACCTTTCTGGACACATTTGTCACGTGGATAAAAGCTAATGACAGAAATACACATTGTTTCTGTTCGTGTGTCAATAACACATAAGGTTCACTTCAAATTCCAATGTGTGAAAAAATAAGAAAAATTAAGAATAAAGAAAAAAACAGACAAAAACTGAAAGAAATACCTTATCTAGCATGCTGGAGTACTTGAGTAAATATTTTATCTGAAAGGTAGGTACTTCATGTTATGAGAACAGTAAAAGAAGGTAAAACCTCAAACATAGGCTGACTGAATGGAAACATCTTAACTCAAAAGGGTTAACGCCCACACTACCTATATTTAATTTTTAGAGTAATTAGAATTGACAGCTTGGCAAACTATCATTGAGACAACACTATCAGCATGGTGAGCTAGCCTGTTGGTGAAGGTATCACAATCAGAGAGTATCACTATGACTAAAAATCAACATTTGCATGAATATTGTAATCAGACTATTAGTGTGGCAGACTATTCAGGCAGATCTGAAAAGGAAGGGTGTTGGGAAGGTTAGTGGTGTAAAGAAGGCATGGCATCAAACAGTGAGACAGACATAAGTGATCACAGTTCAAGGGTGTTTATTGAACTTCAACTGGGTTTGAAAAACGCCTATCTAAACCTAAGTCTAAAGATGGGAGCAAGCTACGACCATCAAATAATAATAATGCAGTCCTAGTTGAGTCTGTCAGAATAAAAGGGCCTATACTAATAAACCTATTGCCAATCCTTACTTCTAAATACAAATAGTGTGGGAAACAATGTTATGTAAAAGAAAAGTGTTCAAGAAATTATATGCCAGGATATTCAAGTTGTTGGCTTCCCTTCTCCACTTTTTTAGCATGGGACAAGGTGGCACACTCGAGCTTAGCACACTCTCTGGCTTCTCTAGAATGAGGATGCTGCTCAGAACCTCAACATCAGGGCCTGCTGTGCCAAAGTCTTTTTACCATTCAAAGTCTCTTATTTCAGAGGACCTGATGTAACACAAAAACCCTTAAACTTCATTTCTTCTTAGGATTTCACATATACATCTTCTTGGGTAGTTTACTGTTCAAGCCGGGTCCCCCTCCGCTGGGCTCAGACCCACTCTGACACAAAATCTTCAATTGGCCTCCCTCTGCTGGGATCGGACCAAATTTCTTTACTTCATCAAAATCGAATACTTCCGACTGTGCGCAGGATTTTGCTTGAACCGTTGCCTGACCCCTTCGATTCACAGTAACTCATTCTCTTCTTGATATGACCTTTTCTCACTTTCACTTTTGCCACTCCTCAGCCGGATACCTTACAGAGACCTTCGATTGAGCACCCACGCGCTGCCGGACTACTCTGTCAAAGGTATTGTATCTTGATTTTAAAGTTCAGTCACTCATCAGCAATTCAACTTCAAACTTTCTTATCAGCCACGTTTTAACTATGTTTGTTGCAGCGCTCGGCATACAATGTTTCTGCTTGCAACCTTGACTTCAACACAGACCGGTCTTGTATCGGTCTCCACACCTCACCAGCTGTGTTGATTTCACTGACGCTGCTTTGTTCTTGGAGCCAAGGATGGTACCATGACGGCTGGTGATTCAACCCCTTGATTGACGCGGGATGGCCCCGGGTAGCTCTGATGCACAATGCAGGATTCTTCAGCCTGGTTTCTTGGTCTTACGCTTTCTATTCTTGAGGGTTCAGGAAAGTAACGGTTCCTTGTCTAAAAGGTCAGAGGAACTTCCCTCTTTGTGATCCCCTTCTGTTTTGCCATCTTTCCTCTCTCATTCAGCTGCCATCTCGAAACTGCTGTTTCCTCGTGTGCTTTGCCTTGCTCAGAGTGTGCTCTCGTGCTCCGCCTTTTATTCATGTGGGGAAGCTTAATGGAAGTCAGAAGTGTGTGATGGTCAGTAATTGTCTGACCTCACCTGACCATTGTATTGGGACACATCAGGTATACTGCTTGGGTGTTAGTCTGTTTTCTCTCATAGGGGGCTGTCCATGAGAAAATGTTTGCGCTGTAAAGGAGGCGGGGGGGGCAGGGTTTCTAAATATCCTACCTGGTAGGATGAGGTAAAGGTGCTACTGGGAAGGTGATACCGGATCTCACCATCCAGTGTCCCACTCCCTGAAGACCTGTCACCCATATGATCGCCCCGCACCTGTCCACCCACAGGAACTGGATCTAAAAGCGATGGCCGTGTCCTGGCTGTCTGACAGATCCCTGTGTCCTGTCTGACTGACAGATCCCTGGGGACTAGTGGGTGAGATACCTTCTGGTTTCTCACAGAGGGGATGAGAGGTTCTTACAGTTCTTCTAGAGGCAATACATAGGGTAACTCGCAGAATTCATCTAAGCGCAATACACAGGCTGACCTTCACATTTCTTCTAGGTGCAATACATATACTAATCTGCACAATTCATCTAAGTGCAATACACAGTATTGTGACAGATTAACAGAGGCAGGCTATCAGTGTGGTAAGCTATCAGTGCGGTAGTCTAACATTGTGTTAAGCTAACCTGTAGGTATAAGGGTCACAATGGCTTAACATCAAACATTTGCAAAGTACCATGTTGGCCTAGTATTGAGGTGGCAGAGACTCACAGGGGTGAGAATTTCATGTGTGTTATGTAGTCAGTCCCTGACATCATAACACCAGAATGTATACATGTAGAATGTGTAGAATGTAAGCACGTACTAGATTCCAATGATGTAGTTGTGGAATATTGAGAAGAGTATCTCCCGCCGGTGTTGTGCTTCGGGGGCCTATGAATAAAGCTCTTCTACAAAGCTTTATAGAGTCCAGCAGTTTACTACAAATTGGCGACGATAGTAACTAAAGGTTAACGTAGGCCCCTGGAGCTCCCTTGACAATCGCAGGACAAAGGAAGCCTCATGTTACAAGCTCCACAGCGGTCGTCTTTACAAAGAAATATTGGGCTGTCTGCTACTGATTTCGAGCCCGGCACTAAAAAAGACATTGCCATGGGTGTTTCAAATTATACAAGGTAGGACAGAGGAACATTTTTCGATGAAAACGCTTACTGTTGTGAGCGCATAATATGAACTGCAGAGTAACGGCAGTCACTGCATCTTCGAGGAAGGGACCTTAGGACGTAACGTTGTGTGTGGCCATTTTGTAAAAGTGCATTCAGTTACTATAGCGACCATACTACGCTGATCGCTTGAGCTGCAACAGTATTGAACACAACGTTACGCTGCCTGTGGCAATCGCATGAAGCTGCATCCTATTAGCTTGGCAACCAGTCTATGCTAATCATACAGGCCGGGATATATATATATATATATAAAAACTGTGATGCCGTGTCAGTATCGAATTGGAAATTTACTTCAAAGTGACAGCCAATAAAGTGTGTAACTGTTGAAGTGGGGAAACCTATGTCACATACAGTATAAATCCAAACCGGATCAATACATAGCAGGCAGTAGAGAGTGGAGCAGGAACAGAATCTGTATCAGGGCAATGTACGGAGAAGCCACATGATACAGCCCAAGTAAAATATATTGACAATACAACCACAAAATTACAAGTGAAAACATCACTTATACTACGGATTGAAGAAAAAGAAACAAATAAATGGGAACACAAAAAAATATTTCTTTTTTTGTATGTTTTAAAAGAGAAACATAAACTGGAAGTACATCATGCAGCATGTCACACCTCCATTGCAATTTCTTCTGTATCCTAGGAACCCCACGTGTCCTTGGGAACAATGGAATGATGGCTTCCAGGTGTATTAAGGGCTATTAGTGGGAACAAATTTAATGATGATCTCAATGAGGCTACATTACTTAACTGTGTTGGGGCAGAGGCTCTAAGAATTTTCAGATCGCTCCCTGAATTGGATGATACAGAAGGCTGTTCTGGTGATGGTAACCACAAGTTTGAGAAGGTGTTCCTAGGATCTTCTCTAGGAAACAATTAAAATCTGAATCTATTGACAACTATATGGCATCTCCTAGAGGACGCATGTTGACATACAATTTCACTGGCGTTGGGGATGAATATTTAAGAGATCAGCTAGTGTTGAATGTAGAACCCATCATTGGAGCAGGCTATGGAGATAGCGAGGAGCATGGAACTGGGTGATCGCTGCATGAAGGAAACATTTGACCAGATGGAAAGTAAGGAGGTCAAAATGATTTGAGAGAAGCCTAAAGAAGAATTAGAAGAATCCTTGGTGGCAATGGTGAGGAGAATGTCATCCAACAGTGCTAGAGCCAGTTCTAAGAGAGGTAGAGTTACTGGGTATGGTAATCAAAACCAGGGACGCTGCCAAAAATGTGGCTGGTACAAACATAATGACACTGACAAAGAATGCCCCGTGGCAGCTATCGAGTGTTACAGATGTGGTCATATAGGACATTTTGCAAAAGTATGTAGGAATGTACGTGGCAGAATGGGCAGATTCAACAAACAGACCTACAACAGAATGCTGGGAGGCACCGTAAGAAGTTTTGAAGAAAACCAAGGTCATGAGTATATGCTGACTGTCAACCATAGGAATGCACAAATACTTACGGTCTCATCATTACAGCAATCCAAGGGACCATGGGTTGACATGCAAATAAATGACATATTCTTGCCCATCATGGTGGACACTGGATCCCCATACGCCATGGTGGATGTCAAGACTTTCATTGGAGAATTGTCTGGCAAAATGCAGGACATACAGAGTACTGGAGTGAGAGCAACAGGATATGGGAAGACCCCATAGATATCATTGGATGTGTTTGGGTCAAACTTAGATTCTGTGATAGAGAGACATACTGTAAACTCTACATAGCAAGGCATGGCTCATCTGTAGTAGGTTGGGAGGAACAAGCCGTTCTCCGGGTCAGAATTCACCTGGTAGAAGAAATTCCCATACTGAGCATATTCAAGGATAACAGCGATATTAAAGCTGCGCTGGCGAAACAATTCCCCAAAGTGTTTAGTGAAAAGATTGGACTTTTGGAGGGTTTTCAACATAGGATCGTTTTGAAGAAAGGTGCGGTACCCATAGCACACAGAGTTCAAGGAGTTCCAATTGGTACAAAAGAGGCATTGAGGAAAGAGCTTACGCGCCTATGTGAACAAAACATCATAGAGCCCATAGAATGCTCGGAGTGGCTTGCCCCAATAGTGCTGGTAAAGAAACCTGACAACTCTATAAGAATGTGTGTAGACTCAAGGGACCTCAATAAGAACATTTGGGTTGACAGACATCCCCTTCCGAACATAAGTGAATTGTTAACAACTATGAAGCCTGCGAAGTTCTTCAGTACCTTAGATTTATCCTCGGCTTATCATAAAATTGTCTTAGAAAAAAGCTCGAGAAATCTCACGTCCTTTTTCACTCCTTTGGGTGCATTTATGTTCAAAAGAATGCCGTTTGGACTTGCATCGGCTGCCGCAGTGTTTCAAATGTTGATGCCACACTTGTTTGGGGGGTTGGATGGCGTACACTGCTTCCAAGACAACGTCCTGATTTCTGCTGTCACAGAAGAAGAGCATGATGCAAAGTTGATGGGGGGTTTGCAGGTGTTTCTAAAGAGTGGTCTTACTCTAAAATTGGACAAATGCAAGATCAAATGTGACAGAGTATCATACCTTGGTCACTCAATAGATGATAAGGGGATTAGTCCTAAGAAAGAGTTAATGGACACTATATTGAGTACAGCTGAGCCAGAAAATAAGGATCAATTGAGGAGTTTCCTTGGTATGACAGATCTATGATTAATAGAACCAAAGAACAAACATCAGAAGTCTCATGAAAAAGCAGTTAAATATGTATGGTCTAAAGAGTGCAGAGATAATTTGGAAAAATAAAGAATGCCATCAAGCAAGCGCCAGCATTGGGAAGGTTTGACTGCAAAGCCAGAACGATCATTTCAGTGGATGCCAGTAAAACTGGTTGGGGAGGAGTACTAGAACAACTACACGACAAAAGCTTGGTGACTATTGTTTTTTTCGCGTCAAGAGTCTTGAAAGGAGCGGAATTAAATTACTCCACTATAGAAAGAGCAGCTTTAGGAGTGAAGTGGATCCTACAACATTTTAGAAACCTGATTTGGGGTTTACCTGTCCTGCTTAAAACAGACCACAAACCGCTGCTGCATGTTCTCCAGTCTAAAACCCCTCATCTCATATCTCCAAGGATCAGACGGTGGATGCTTGACATCATGCAGTATAATCTTCATGTGAGTTATACGCCAGGTGCGCAGAATCAAGTGGCTGATTGCTTTTCCAGGTTATCAACCAGCCAAGGTACCGAGATTGAATCCATGGAGGGAGACATCATTGCCACTGTGAACACGGCCATTGCTATAGATGAATGGAAAAATATGACGGATTTTGACCCAGAACAGCAGGGTATTAGAAAAGCCGTGGCTAGTGACTGGAAGGAATGTGGACAGGACCTTGCAGATTTTTTTCAAATCAAGGAAAAAATATCCATGGATCAGGAACATATTTGTAGAGGTGATTGGGTAATTGTGTAATTCATCCGGTGCGAGTTAGGAAGAATTTACTCAACTTGGCGCATGAGGGACACCTGGGAAGGAGTCTAACGAAAAACAGAATAAGAAGTAATTATTGGTGGCCAAACATGTGGAGGGAGGGAGAAGAAATTGTCAAGAATTGCACCGCTTGTGCCACTAGTGACAAATCCACAGTTTTGAGGAAAACACCATTGCAACCAATAGAACCTCCAAAGAATGCGTGGTCCAAGTTGGCGATTGATGTCATGGGACCATTTGAGAATCTTGAAATGGTCAGGATATACATTATAGTACTGTGGACTACACTTCGAAATGGGCGAATGGGGAGTATCAGAAGCTAATATCACCACTGAAAACATTACAAACTTTTTAACAAGTTTTCAGTAGAGAAGGTGACCCCAAGGAGTTAGTGTCAGATAATGTGTCTCAATTCACATCACTAGATTTCCAAAGATTCCTTAGAGATAGAGCAATTGAACATGTAACAATTTCGGTGTACCATCCTATTTCAAACGGACTTGTAGAGAGAATGAATAGGTTTGTGAAGAGTGTGATTCAATTGGCTTCTGTCCATGCCCTTCCATGGAGAGAGACATTTAAGGAAGCCCTCTGTGCATATAGGTCAACTCCATACTCCACCACCAATGTTGAACCTTTCACCATGATGCATGGCAGAGTTGTATCCAATCGATTGAGACCTGCATGGATTTTTATGGACACGGGTGAAGCAAAATTGGATATGGATCAGATATTAAGAAATGTAAAAGAGAAACAAGTCAAATACAAAGATTATTATGACTCCAGGAATGGAGTGAAGGAAATGATAATCAAGGAAGGAGAGTGGGTGGACATTAGAGAACCAAAAAAGACACTCAAAGGTGAATCCAGGTTCAGATCGCCAGAAAGTGTCAAGAGCTGTCATGCCAAGTCTGTAGTATTGGAAGATGGAAGAAGATGGTCTTGTGATGATCTTGTGAGAATAAAAAAAGACTGCAATAGTCCAAGTACGAGTAAGGACAAGGACATTAATCCAAGTAAACCTAGTGAGGTGTACAAAGACAATTTAATGAATATGGGTACCAGAGTGGATGATGATCCAGGAGTGGCAGGAGTACCTGACCAGATGAACAAAGAGTCTGACAACAGTCCCTGTAATGCTAGTGGTGGAGTTTTAAGTGGGGGACTATCCAAGAGATACCAGAGAATTATTCGGAATTTCAATAATGACTACTTTTATTATTAGCAGTTTGAACTAACACATGTATCCTTTTCAGTTATTCAATGCTCAATAGAAATGCCTGTTTTCACATATTAGTTGAGATGTTGATGCATAATTTTTTCACCTTTCTTTCTTCCTTTTCCTCTATTTTTCCCTTTCATTTTCCCTTTCCTATTCTGTTTTCCCATGTTCCTATTGTTGTTTTATATAAAGAAGGGAGATGTTATGTAGTCAGTCCCTGACATAACACCAGAATGTATACATGTAGAATGTAAGCATTTACTAGATTCCAATGATGTAGTTGTGGAATATTGAGAAGAGTATCTCCCGGCGGTGTTGTGCTTCAGGGGCCTATGAATAAAGCTCTTGTATAAGCTTTATAGAGTCTAGCAGTTTACTAAAATGTGTTAAACTGTCAGTGTTGCAGGCTAATTAACAGGCACAAAACCAGACTCGTAGCACAGTATTGAAAAAGATAATTGGCATTTGTAATGGACAAAATACCCTACTAATGAATGTCTAATTGCTCCCTTTATTATGCTCAATGGACACAGAACATGTTAAGGTTTTGAAGAGCAGCTCTGAGCTCGATAGTTTGAGAGAGAACTTGAAAGGCTTTGATCAGGCCCGAAGCAATATCAGGAGTTTTCCCGTTCCAGACAGGGTGTGTGCGGGAGGAAGGACACAACATGTGAATTTGATACAGACACACAAAATACAGGGCAGGTGGCCACAAAACCCCAACCATCTAGAATGCAGATCTTGGAGACTGCTTGGCTATGTAGCTCATATGGTTTGCGCCTTGGAACGGTACTGGCAAGTCAAATTTTGCTGGAGCTGTGCGCTGTCTTGTTACAGCCCTATTCCTCCCTTGCGTAGAACTGAGTAATAAATAAGTAAATACGTTTAGGCGTAATCTAAACAAAATTACCACCTAACTCCCTAATGAGTCTGCATCCACCTCAATATGTTCCCTGAGATCTATGACAGGAGGTGGCAGAGACTCAAAGGGGTGAGAATTTCATGAGTTAAACTATCAGTGTTGCAGGCTAATTAACAGGCACAAAATCACACGTGTAGTACAGTATTGAAAAAGATCATTGGCATTCTTTGGGGAAATAACCCCCACCCATCAATGTCTAATTACTCCCATTATAATACTCTATTGACACAGAACATGTTAAGATTTTTTGAAGAGCTGCTCTGGACTCCAAAGTCCACACGAAAGTGTGAACGAGAACTGAAAAGGTTTTGATCAGGCCCGAAGCCATCTCAGGACTTCTCCTGTTCCAGTGAGGGTGTGTGCGGGAGGTAGGGCACAACCTGTGAATTGGATACAGTCCAGCAAAATACAAAGCAGATCTTGGAAGACTTCTTGGCTAGCTAGCTCAGATGGTTTGCGCCTTGGAACGGTGTACTGGCATGTCAAATTACGCTGGGGCTGTGCGGTGTCTTGTTCCAGCTCTATTCCTCCCTTGCGTGGAACTGAGTAATAAATAAGTAAATAAGTTTAGCCGTAATCTAAACAGAATTACCACCAAACTCCCTAATGAGTCTGTGTCTGCATCCACCTCAATGCATAGCTCTCAACTCACACGCTTTTGGCGGGTGTCACCCGCCTTGTAAAAGGCTGACTCACCCGCCAAGCCTCCAGCACTCCCATTCATTTCAATGGGCGTCTCACCCGCCAAAAACAAAATCGGGTGATTTCACCCGCCTTTGCAACACAAATGGTTGAGAGCTATGCCTCAATGTGTTCCCTGTCTGACCAAAAGCATGAGCTCAGAAATGTTTCCCCATATAACAGGATACCTCTTAACCTTGTGTCTCCATGGCGGTTGAAAACTGATCCCATTGAATTTTATGGATGGGTAAGGGCATTGGCAGGCGAGTGAACTGACTCCACGGCTGCACAAAAAGTGTGTGCGTCGAGTACGACAATGTTTGTTTAATGCTCTAATTAGCTCAACTTAAAGCATGAGGGAGGGTGGTCATCCCTTTAGCACTGCACCTGGGGCTGGCAGATATGCTATGAGCAAAGTGAGCATTTTAGTTCTACATTCGAACTAAATAGGCGTCCGCATTATCCTTATTGAGAGGGAAGGTGTCATTAACATTATGAATCCTTACGTTGCTAAACTTCACCTAACATGGCAGCCCAGCCTTTATTGTGCTCTATGGCACTGTCTAGCATTTTAAATGCTACAAACTCCATGATTCACCTCCCGTGTAAATTCATAGTTTCAATAAAGACACAAAAAGGCCAACATTAGAAACCGGTGGGTTGAAGCAAACGGCACACACAATCTTTGAGAGCGCAGTACGCCAGAAAACATAATTAAAGGCACCAGCACAACACATGATGCGCAGCTTCCGAGGGTGGGGTCGATAGGTGCGGTTGTTCGCGTGGAACCAACGCGCATGCGCGACGTGGGCCGCGCGCGCAAGAGCAGGTGCGACGACTCGCGCACGCGCAGAGATTTCCGAGAGCCGGCAGCAGCTGAGAGTGCGGAAGCTGCCTACGCATGCGCAGAGAGTGCGGCGACGCTGGTAGCTGAGGCGACGAGTTCAAACAAATAGCTAATAAGTCGGCAAGAGCGGTGGCGGCGTCAGCGGGAGCAGAGGCGGCGGCGGCGGGCGGTGCAGGAGGCGGCATGGCGCACTATAAGGTGAGTTGACGCTGTAGGGATAATTCTCGGGCTTGCTAGCACTCGCTCAGTTGCCCCCCGCTCAGTGGGGCACCCCTGGTTCCGGATTGGGAACCCATACCTACCAGGCGGCTCCCTGTCACTTTGTAGAGCGTGTTCTGTCATTGTCATGCCGTAATGTGTGGTCTAATATTTATAATGGGTGTAGGAAAATTCAAAACCCCAAGTCAAAAGCCAGCACTGGCCCTGCCATGGCGACACAGTGGGCAGACCACACCTTCCTGGTGAAGGGAGTACCTTGCAGCAGTGTGTTCTCTATAGAAAGCGGGTTGCCCTCGTAGAGCAGGCCTGGTGTTTCAGTAGCAGCGTGTGTAGTACAACGGAGGCCTCCGCGTTCTTTTGCTGCTTCTACATCACCCCTACGTTAATGGCATTTAATCCACTGCCATGTCTTTTCTTCTCGCAGTTCCTTTCTCTCTGCAGGCTAATGTGATGGTATTTATTTGAAGAAAAATTAGCTATCCATTGCAATCAAAAATGGCTTGCAGGAACACATTTACTGGTGAGGGCATGCTTGTGAATTGTCTCTGTATAATAGCACAAAGATGAGAGAAAGTGGTGACTTTCAAAGATTAACAGAAGTGCTTCAAACTAAAGAGGAATAGTATATACAAAATTACTGTAAGTGTAGCTGGAAGGAGTAGTGGGGGCAGGTAGGCAGGATCAGGAGAGAAGGAATGGGGGATTTAGCAAGTGGGTGAATTAAAGCTGTTTGAGGCAATACACAGTTCGGCTGGCTTTGATTGTTGTAGGCAGTGGGTTATGGCAGAGGGAGTGTGGAAGCAAGAGGAGGTTAAGAGGGACAGTGAAGTTGAATGTAGAGGAGGATCTAAGGGAACAAGGTGATCCGGCAGGGAGACTGTTACTTAGGAAGACTGTTGATGGCTTTGTGGAGGAGAGAAGAAACTTTGCAAGAGAGCAGTGGTGCATGAAGAGCTGACCAGCATGCTGGTGTGTAGAAGCAGGGCAGGATCTGGGTAGGTTGTAGAGTGTGGTTTGCAAAGCTCAGGACTCTGTCTAGAGTTTTGGAGTAGGACAGCATCAAGGGGTCTAGTTTGCTGAGCATGACGGTGGACATTAGTTTTTGTAGTGGATATTAAGAAAAGGATGGGTTTTCCTAATGAGGTCAATACGAGCAGCATGGACAGTGATAAGATTTTAGTCGAGGGATGCTATCGAAGAGCATCCTGAGATTAAATAAAGGAGCAAGGTCGTTGGGTGGGAAGAAGAGTGGAGGGGGGGCATTAGAATTTTGCAGAAGTTATTTCTGCTTTTGAAGAGGCAGGAGCCATCCAGTTACCAGATCAGTGAGTTTGTTGTAAATGCATTCCAAAATGACTGGGGTGAAGTAGGGAATGAAGAAAGATTGTCATCAGCAAAGAGATGATGGTGAAAGCCAGAGGTCAAGTTGTCATCCTAGTCCAGAGGCATAGAGGGTGCAGGGTTGCAGGGACTGTTCCTTGGGGGAGCCTTATGGGGAGTGGGCATGCGTTTGCGAGTTTCAGGGGATTAGAAAAGATTGACCTTCCATGTAGGAGGCAATCCAGATGAGAGCATTTTTTTGCAAAACCCAAGGTTCTGCACTATGAGGAAGAGTGTTTGGTAGTGTTTAAAGCAGTAGAGGGGTCCAAAAGAACAAGACTGGAGTTTAGTATGGAAGCCAAATTGGGGTGGACTTAGGCCATTGGTGATCTGGTTGCAGCCCACCTGCTCAAGGACCTTTTGAATAATGGGGGAGGTTGGAAACTGGGTGATATAGTTTGTTGGGATGTTTGGGTCAGCAAAGTGTTTCTTCAATAGGGTTTACATGTTTGCAGATTTGAAGGAGGTAGTGGGCCAGAGAGGGAGGAGTTGGAGGTCACAGAGTTAAGCACAGATGATTGAGATTAAGTATTTGACTATTTGTGGACCAAAAGGGGCAATAGGATTGCAAGATAGAATGGGTGATAATTCAATAGGTTGGGTAGTGGGACAGAGTAGGAGAGGTGGGGGGCTTGTGGACAGAAGATGGGTTGGAGAGAGGAAGGCTGTCGGTCAAGATGGGAATAGTAGTGAACAGTCATTAGACAGGAAGGAGGCGTTGGATATTGGCTTGGTAGGTGTGAGCAAAGCTTGGAGGGTAGTTGAGTTTGGGGAGGAGATTATCTTTTGTGAAGCAGAGGTGTGGGCAGCAAGGGACATTTTTTAGGCTAGGGGTCTGTAATTTGCAATAGCACCATAACTCACAGCTGTATGTTTGTTTTGAGGGTCTTAATTTCAGTTCTGATCATGGCTGTGAAGGTGTGAATGTCAGAGCAGGATCACTAGTGTTGATGAAATGGATTCATAAGTGCCCAGTGTAGTCGCAAAAGACACCCTCAATGGAAGAGGTCCTTGAATCAAGATAAGGGAGAAAAAACGACCTGAATTTCCTTAGTCATTGAAGAGGGCAGAGGAGGAGGAGCAGCAGGTGGAATGACCAAGATGTGAAAGTGAACAATGGAATGATCAGCAGGAGATTGGCCTGAGGAGTGAATTGGCGAGAAAGGCGAGGGTAAGCGGATTCCCACTGGAGTGGGTAGTCTGGTTGTAGAGGGAGTGGTCCGATAGTAGGGACTTCATTTCAAGGAAGGAGGCTGGCAAGGTTAATCACCCAGCATGAAAAGTCTATAGGAAGTGAATTGAGGAGAAGGTTCAGATAAGGGAAGAAGGAATTGAGGGTCACCCTGAACAGTGACAGTAGGAAGGAGTTGAATAGTGGCATATTGAAAAGAGGAAGAGGTGGTGTCAGACTGAGCAGTGTTGAGGGCCTCATGATGAGGAACGCATCCTTTCCAACAGGTTGGGCTGAGTGGGAGAAGGTAGCAGTCAGTGTCGAGAGCTGCGAGTGTAACAGTCGTGAGGGAAGGTCTTCTGTGATTTCAAGAAGTGAAGTTGAGGATGATGTATGAAGACTTGTTGTAAGGGATATTGTACCTTCTTGAGGCCAAATTGGGGTGGGCGAGATGTGCAGGTGTTGTAGACTAGGGGAGAGATGGGGAGGTTGGCGATAATTGGAGAACATAGGGTCTTGTTTGGTTGGTGGGGGGGCGAGGTAGATTGGTGGCGAGAAGTGAGACCGAGTTGAGGCTGAATGGAAGGAAGTAGACATCATATTGGGAGGATAGGTTGGGGGCAACACGCTCACCTAGGAAGCAAGATGACGCAGAGCAACAAAGGTTTGATCCCTGAGTCTGCGCTTAGAAACCTCTCGTTATAAGTAACCATTTACAATGATGGAGAATTGATGAAATCTGCGTGTGAAGGCACGAAGAAAGAATGCAGTCCAAGAGAGGGTAGATGGGTGAGCGTAACGAGAGGGGCTGGTTGGTTGAAAAAGCATGTGCAAGTTCTGAGTCTGGCTACAATGGGGCTACGGTTAACCAAAAGTGTTAACTGGTTCTAAAACAGGCGTTCCTTGGTTCTGTAAGGTAAGGCGAGCTCTATCGTGTATTTATAGTCCATGTGTGGAAGCAGTGCTCCAGATAAAAAATTGAGTCTTTTAATCCCTATGTTTTAACGTTGGGAGTAAAATCATGTTTGGGGGCGTAACAATAGAAGTCCATTTCCCAGTGGGAGTATTTTATAAGCTAGCACAAACGTTTTAAAGAGGAACACTGAAATGGTTGTAATAATTTCTTTACACTTGTTATTCGTGTACATTAAAATGTGTACTTCTGATCAGACAGTAATGGTAATTTCTTACTCTTGTACTACATGCACTTCTGGTCCAAAGGAATCAATGGAGTGGTTTGGTTGCAAATGGGATCACATGCTCTACGTATCAGTTCCTATTTTATTTGTTGGTAGTATTTGTACTACTTATATTCATTGTTTGCTAATATTTAGGATGTGAAAGTGGCTGATACACCCCTTACCTGTAGGGATCTGTGGAAGTATCCCTACATATCAAAACGGGAATCTGGTCAACTGTGAGCTCAGCCACTGCCTGTGCACACACTACTGCAGTAGCAAACTAATTTACACTTGCAACTAGGGTATTTGACTTTTGGCGATAAAGAAGTGGTGTGTATGTATAGAATTGAGGTGGCAAGTAACTTTTGCCTAATTGGCTAGTAGCTTGAGATTTTACCCCACCCCCGCGCTCACAGCACTTAATCATACCCAGTTATGCTGCAGGGGATCTCTTGAAGTGGTTGTGGAATTAAGATTGGATGCATACAAAAGAAGTGTACCTGGATTCAATCCCTCAGTCTATGGATTTACACCATTGAGGTGTGAATGGACGTTTCCAGGAGAGATGAAAGCTGCCTTCCGTTTTGTTGTCAGAGCCTATGAGCAGCTTAAGTGTATAGGAGGCTTGACTCTTGTGCACTGCCCCTCTCCTCCTCTTGCCCCACAATGAGAAACAGTTAAAGCACTGCAAGGTTTTGTATGTCAAAGCCACAACTGCTCTGACTTGATCCTGTTGTGTTCTCTGATCTAGTAAACTCTAAAAAATGGTAAATATAAGATATGTCTGCTAGGATCACTGTAGCAGCCTAGCACCTGACTATGATTTTAGAAGTAAGCCCATAGGACTGCAGCTGATTGCGGGCCTTATTGTATGTTAGTTCAATTTAACAACACCAAAGTTGTAGAATATGCATGACAAAACACGTAGCTTTTCTTCTTTGTTTTGTGTACTGATTCCCTGTACTTTAAATTTATGTATATGAATTGTATTTTAATGGGTGTAGTTGCGCAAATATTTTCCATTATATTTGAATGGAATAGTGCTGAAGGCTTATACATTGCAATTTTAATATTTGCTATAGTAATTGTGTGGGAACATTCAATGTTTTCTTTAGGCTGCTGACTCGAAGAGGGAGCAATTTAGGAGGTACCTTGAAAAAGCTGGTGTGCTTGATACCCTAACAAAAGGTAAGAAATGGTGTTTGAAGTGCATGCGTTCAACACTTGGACACATGATGGAAATGTTTTAATTGCACTGTCCTGTGTATGTGGAAGCAATTCGAAAAGAGTGATTTGGTGGGTGTTGTGATTTCTGGCAAATGCTTACTTGTATCACTTCTGTTAACCCAGTCTGTCATGTCCTCATTTGACAGATCTCGATGTGGCATGTTCAGGTTTCTTGGTGCTAGGTCATCCTCCTAAATTATTAGCTGAACTAAATCGGGGTGGGGAGGGAAAGCCAAGGCTTCTGCCCTAGTGTCCTTGCATACATTAACAATTGCAGTAATACTTTTGGACATATGTTTTTAGGAACAATGGCATATCGACGAACAAATGACCACAGGTAGGGATAATCTTTTGTTTTACTTTTTTAGTAAATATTAAGAGGAACACATACGTACATGTAGACACTTTGCCTCCATTGAGAGAATCTGTGAAGTGGGCAATTTAGGAATCAAAAACCTCATTGAGCAGTTTATTTTTAATCCCACAAGCAAATGCCCACTCATGAAACAAGGTGAAATGTGAAGCTAGTGGACTTCATCCAATAAGCATCCTTGCAGAATGCCCACTTGAAAGTTTAGGCAAATAGATTACAATTCGGTCCTCCACTACTCATCTGGTTGTCGTGGAGTCCTGTGTCAAATGTCCATCTTCAGCAGCCAAACAAGCCGTCTGTAGGAATGCTGTGGGTTTGAACATCCACAAAAATAAACTGCCTGTTTTGATTGGCACCGTTTTAAGTTTGCTGACAGCTAGTGACGTGCCTGTATTCAAAGCCAGGAAGTCCTTTCTGTTCATCTTTGTGTATCTGTGTAACCTGCGCTCATGTCAGGGAAGAATTAGATAGTACCATATCCATAGCCCTTTACTTCGAGCCACGCTGCTCAATACCACTTCTGTCGATAGGATTTTGTGAAGAGAGGCTGCCATGCTGGCCGATACTCGACGACCCCGCCTACTATAGGGTACTTTGTGTGCCTTGATTTATTTTTGTTGAAGCTGTCGCAGGACCTACTTTCCCATGTCTTTGTGGGGGCAGTACATGTAAATCTTTCATTCTGTGCTAACGCTTTCTGAGCATTCGTAATGATGGAATCATTTTTGTAAATATTCTTTTTAACCTACCCATTGATGTTTTACATTTCTTTGGAATGTTGGAAAGTATGACCAGGGCAATTTAATGCCTACCAACGATGACACAAATGTTATGAATGCAGCGCATTTGGTTATGGAAATGTACGCTTCTAAATCTATATATTTTTTGTTTACAGTATTGGTGGCCCTTTATGAAGAACCAGAGAAACCAAACAGCGCTCTAGAGTATCCTTTTTGCCCTTCTGTGTATTGTAAACATGATAAACTAAGCATTACCTTCATGCCTGTTAAGCTGCTTTTGATTGCATTGTGTATTCTGATTAGTAAACTTGGTGGCATTGTTTCTAAAAGTAGACTTTGCTGGGCTAATTCAGGGTCTATGGGAATGTGTAGTCTTATAAGAACATGCCTCTGTACTGGAGTGGAAGACCCATGTTCTCAGAATGGTGAGATTCTGCAGCAATTGATGCTCACATTTTATAATCTCCACAGCCACTAGTACAAAGCCTGGCTCATTCTTCGTTTCTCCCCTTTTACATTGTCCCAAGTAGTGAGGACCTGAGTACATTATTGGATTACTACTCTCGTCGGTGTCTGGCAGTAGTTTTTCCACAACTAGGCAACTGGAATGCCATTGCATCCACCCCACCGTCAGTGGTAAAAGGTCCTGCAGCAAATGCAGTCCACTCTGCAGGGGTGCGGGGAGGTTAATGGTATCTCAAACATAGTAAGGTAATGCCGTTAAAAGCATATCTTGGTATGGCCTCTAGATGACAGTGCTACAGATGAATCGGTTAACTGGAAGTAAATCTGTTTTTGTTTGCCATCCAAGCCTATTGGACAATTTGGTTTGGAGGGGGTGGGTGTGTGTTCTGGAGCAGCTCTGGGGTGTTTGTGTATTGTGAACAAAGGATTCTGCTTGCCTCTATAAAAGCCGCCTTCTGCTCTCTAAGAAGATATCACAGAGAGCTAATTGTGTGCCTTGGAACTGGTGTTGTGGTAGAATCTTGCTTTACGCTAGGTCAGGGTCCATATGTGCCACATTGGACACGCTCCAATGTCTATAATCCCAACATGCTGGATGAAGTTTTTGGCTACATGCTCCATCCCTCCACAACAGGATTTATTCGATTTAGTAATTGTCATGTTCAATAATTGATAATTAGAACAATGATTCTCTATCCATTTATGTATATTTGGAGTTTATAAGCGTGACCCCAAGCGTGTGGCAGGCTTGAGACCCAAGCGCTGGTCTTGAGGAAGTGCATTATTGTGAGCAGTTTGAACATATTGTCCATAAGAGTTGCTTAATGGTCTTCTTATGGTGGGACATGGATCTAGGAAAGGCCAAAGCTCAGGATGGTGCCTGAGCAATCGGGATAATGTCCATGGAGGGTGAGGATTTGCCGGAGAGAGCTGTCGGCAGCAGTCTATGGGGGCACCTGCCAGCTGCTGAGTAATCGAGCATCAAAACAACCAGTATAGGTTCATTCTGGGAAGAGGGGGTCCCATTGCAGAGGCATCCTAAGATTCCTTTGTGAGTACTTCGATATAGAGCAAATGTAGGAAATTGGAGGAGGTTGTAGGGACACTGCATCAACACATTTTTCGGACATAAGGAAGATCATAAGGAGCAACTGCATTGCAGCCACAATGCACCCTGCCACTCCCTGCAGTGGTGGCAGACGTTTTACCCAATGCTAAGCCTGCAAATGGATATGTACATTTTGGCCCTTCACGTATGTTTTGGTTGGAGATAACGGAATCCCAGGCTCATATGTTCATGAATGACTTCACACCCATTTCCATGTGTATATTGAGCCAACAGCAGGAAACAGATTGTAGCCCCTTCTGAGTGCCTGTTATTGTAGAGTACAGAACACTGGTGAGTAGCTGTATTGTGGGGGTACAAAGGATTGGCTCTTTTAAAATAAACACATGCTCTGTTACTGTAAATAATCCTGCATCTGTTTGCAGCCAATCATATTCTTTATGGTAACATCCCGTGCCATGCATTGCTCCTTGTTTAATAAGTCCAAATGCTATTTCACAATCTAACCCTATCCCGAGCCTCTGTTGATTGCCCCTTGTGTCTTGGATAACTTATCCAAACCATTATGCAAACCCTAACTCAAACCAAAAAGCTATTCACTCCAAGCATGTCACCCAAATGTATTATAACACTCGTATACGGCTCGCGACGTTTAGGGATCATGAACTCTTCAGTCTATAGGAAATTGTGTTCCAGCCTCTACAGGAAAAGGCGACTACTGGAAATGCACAAAACATTGCTGGTAATGTCGCAATGGGTTTACAATAATATGTCATAAAGATCGTGCGTAGAGTTACTTTTCTGGGTGTTCTAATCACAGCCCAGCCACCCATATTACACATCCTGGAAGCCACCTACTGCGATTTACCTCCTGTTGTCCAGAAACACATTTGCATTTCATGAATTGAATTTAAACTTGCAAATAACCATATCCCAAAATGCATAGTGTTTAACCAATCGCATTCATGCCTCCAGACTAGTTCCCCAAACAAATCTTACTTTAATATCTGTGCAATAGTCGCCACCCCCTCGCAACACCACCTTCTGTCAGCTCTGTAATTTCGCCACTAATATTTTGAAGTGCATGGGTGTCTGGATCCTTTGTTTTGATCTGGATCCTTCTGACACGCTCACAGCTTCGAACAGATTTTTTTTTTATGTGGGCATTGTACTATCGCTAGAGGATGTTTTTGTGCACACGTCTCCTCTGTGCCCTCTTCCAAAACCTTGGCCTCTGACCTCAGTGGAGTGATGGATGTTGCATTCATTTTTAGCCTCTCAATCTATTTGTTCATGTAGTTGTTCAAATCTGTTGACCGTCTTTGGGTAAGGGGGGATTTTCGTTCTGGGCATTGAGGGAAGTAACTATGTGTTGCCCTAGATCCCTGATATTTCTCCCAAACAATAAGCTTTTCTTTATCTTTGAGGTCCTCTAGTTCAGCTAACCCACCTACATCTCACTTAAGTATTCCTTTCCCATGCTCCTGCGAAATGGAGCCATTGCCAAAACTCCAGAAAGAGCAATGGTGTTCAGCAATTTAATATATATCACACCTACCTTGGGTAAAAGGTGGAGACGCAAGGGTTTCCCATAACCCTGGTTGTTCTGCCACATCCAGTATCGTGACTAGAGGCACTAAGCTATTCAAAACCCTATAGTGGCATGACTAGGCCCTACACATGCTCTTAGGTATGTTGTTGATGGAATATGGAAAGGGGACCAGAAATGCAAAAAACTCAACACAATGTTATTGGACTTCCATCGTATCCCAACCACTGTCCTTTCATTCTCACCATGCTTCCCTTCACTTTCCTGCAGCCAAGCCACCTCATCTAGTTCAAGGCAGCATACAGCCCTTTAGTAATCCACATTACACCTTTACTGCTTTTCTTCTCATCTTATCTGTGACTTCAACCCAGCACTCCAACTAAGTCAATGCTTAGTATGGGATGCCCAATGGAAGCCCTTATTTATATATTTTTATGTCAAAGTTCTTTAAATCTGGATGATGAACCCTTTTATATAACGCACCTCTTGATACGATTTCAATCAAAAGATAATATGATTACTCTTTCCCCCTGTACTCCCCTCCCCTCTCACCCCACTATGCAATATCAAGAGATGGAAATGAGGACACAGGTTTCAGGAATACAATCGATAATGCAGTTCAATCCCAGTTCCCCCAGCAAGCTTAGAGAAAACGGGTATGATTTTGAAACGGACAAAAATACTTTTGAATGTGATTGCAATGAAAGGGAAAATATGCTTAAATTATTTTAATTCACCAAATGGATTCGGAATGAGTGAGTTACTTTGGATTGTTCCAGGTCAACACTAGCAATGATTCACAAATGATTATCAGATTGAAAACGAAATTCAGCAGTTGAAAACAAAATTCACCAGTTGAAAACAAGAAACCGCTATTTTGACATGTGGTGAAAGGGAGCTAAATTGCAATTCGTGGCAACTTTTCTGCGTGCGATTGCAGCAAAACTAGAAGCTTAGGATCTTGGCTTCAAAATGACAAATTTCGGTTCTAGGACGTGCGGTTCAAAAGTTAGGCAGTTTTTGTGAAAAGATTTTTCAGAAATAAAGTCAAGATTTCAAAAATGACAGATGCGCTTTAAAGATTAGAAAAAAAGATTTCTTAACACGAGTCTATGGAGCCGCAAACTACACGACAGCCCAGCCACCTATCCAGAGGCACCTCCGGATGTTTTCTATCTGAACGAGACAATTGCCTTTCTCCAGAAAATGGACATTAGCGCCAAGATGATTATTACTACAATTATCAACGATTATGTGGAGAAGAGAAGAATTTAGGATGGACAAGAGGTTCTATAATGCAATTCTGGGCAGATTGAAATGGATGGAATGGGATTACTTAAACTAAGATTGGTAATGTACAGTTCTAGAATGGATACTCAGTCCTATGGCTTTGGAATGGAGTGGGCACCGTCAAAGATCTGGTCATGGGTTTGGCTGGGATTCTCTCTCGCCACCGGACATGTCTCAGTTCTGCACTGCGGTCTGCACGGCCTCTTGGACTGGATCTGACGGGTTCTGGGGTTACAGCTCTGTGGGTCTGGATCTTGGTTCTAGCACAGGGTTCTTAGCTAGAACAGCAAAACAGCTCAGCCAGGCTGTTGGATTTTGAGATGCCCCTTGGAAGTTTAGGGGTTAGAATCAGGTTGCTAGGTTCTACAGGCCTGCTGAGAAAGGTTCAGCTTTTGGGTTAGGCCTGTCTGCTTCAAAGTTCTAGAGTTGGGTTCTGGATCTATGTCTGGAGCTCTGTCTGGATATTCTTGGAGGGTGCTACACCAAGAAATCAGTTGAGTAGTGGAAAAGTGTCTTTGTCTGTCCTCGGCAGTCCCTATTTATGTATTTCCAAAGTGAGTGGGGAGGCTGATTCTACAATGCCCAACCCTCTAAGGATCTGATAGGTTAGAGATTCCCTGTCCCCTGATTGGAGAAAAGATCAGCGTGCCATCTTTATGGCTTAGGGGAAAAACCTCCTTTGTCTCTGGACAGTATCTTATTTTGCATAAAATACATATTTACAATATACACAGCTTGTTGTTACTACATAAATCGCATGACAGATTAACTAAGGTACATTTCTGTTCAACTCATCTTCCTAAGAGCTTTGGTTTAGAAATGACCACTTTTGGTGGGTTTCTCAATATTATTTCTGCACCAATTTCTTTTATCCATGCATTCACATCCCATCTGGGCACATTTCTGTAATTATTTTATTTTCATAGCATAATCACAGTGGCTACAATATGCTTCAGTTTAGTCTTCAACTGTGAGCACATGTTTCATTTTAACCATCTCAAAGTTTCCCATTTTTGTCAGTTCAGTGCAATTGCTATAAGCATTTTTCTAAAACATACATTTGCTGTGCTTTCTGAATCCACACAATGGTTTGTCTCCGCCTGAGGTCACATGTCTCTCCTTCCTATTCAGCCCAAGGATTCCTTTGTATGCACTGAGAGCAACAGGCCAGGGTGTCACTCCCAGTTCCTTTTGACACCAGCCTGTCAATCCCTTAGCCAGGGGCAGGGGGGAAGTCTCCTTTGTCCAGGGAGAAGGTGTGGAATTCGATTGAACAGCGTGGGAAACTTAACTCTGAAACCCAATGTCTACAAATTGTCTTTTCTTAAAATATAACTCACATTTCACAAATACATCAAACCATTTCTTCAAGCCTATTCAGAATATAGTTTTGAATTGTATCCATCTCTTAGGCTTCTGATAGCAAGTCTTTTCTTTGGCATAGTTCAATGTACAACTTTACAGAAAATGGTTTTAAAACGCCGGCTTCTGGTAGGTGAGTAACGGTATTACACCCATTTTTGACAGGTTTCTTCCAGCAAGCAATCCTCAAAATATATACTTTATTATTATATATATATATATATATAATATACTTCTGTGGACCTTATATTTATGTAGATTCTTGCAGGAGAATGTTGATGACCACCCAGTGAGCCATGATTCTTGCAAATTTGACACCAAATACATTTTTGTAACCGGCTCTGTTTCTTTTGCAATGATTTTGCTCTGTGAGCAGCCAAATGATGGTTTTTGGCAGTCTCTTGTGTTACCAGTGACATAGGCAAAAGTAGATGGTGGACTATTTCAGGTTTTCACTGTGCACTTTCTGGTGACTTCTGGTGAGCAGCATGCTTTCCGGCAGCCATTATGTTTCTGCTGCCAGCAATGCACAGTGATGTTACAGGGCTTGGATTAGTGGGTTAAGACATCCCATAAACCCCCCCCCTCTTGCGATGGCTGTTGATCTTCCATCAATGGAAATTCGCAAGACTGGGATGTCAGCCTCATCTCTCCGGATTCCACCAATGGCAAAAGTTCAGCATCTTTTCCTCCCTCAGGGGTGGATCTCTTGGTTCTCCTCGCCAGTCCTGATGGAAGTTTTGAGCGATACTCTGGGCCCCGGATCTTTGCTCCCGGTCCCGGGTAATCATCCTTGGTTAGTCTCCATGGTGTATCTCTCTCTTCTCCCCCCCCCCCCCCCCCCCCCCCCCCAGGATGACAAAACAAAATCATATTTTTAGACATTACCCCATCACTATTAATGTAGTGGGGTGGACCTATACATTTTATAAATCGGGAGACATTCGCATTATTGTATTTTATAGACTATATGTGGAATATTTTAGGGTTGGTGGAGAGGTGAGAGGAATTTGGCATTTCTCCCCCCTTCCTGAATTTAGTTCATCAAAGGCCTTTTTGGACAGAAGGGTAGCTTGGGATCCAGTGCCAAAATTATACCCTGCCCCTGTACTTGAACTGGGGCATAGTATCTTCCCTCCTTCGACGCAAGGGGGCACAGATAATGCAGATTTTTGGACAACTGGTGGGCTAGTTTTTTAGTTTTGGACATGGAGGGACAAGAGATTTGGGCAGAATTCTGTGGGGAGTCTTGGGAATCTGACAGAAAAAGTTGGCAACTGGAGATAGAAGTTTTGAGTTTCCCTGGTTCTGGGCCGCCCCCCCCCTTTTTGGAGGCAGTCAACAGGATGGGTTTGAACCAGGGAATTTTCTTGCTGTTGGTTCTGGGATGAGATGGTGGGCGGCGGTAGCTCAGTCCCCACATCTCCCCAGTCTGGATTGAATCCCTTGGGACCCATTTTTCTTTGGGAGGAGTTCCCCCCCATCTCTGAAGAGAAGATCCTTTTCCCAGGATCCTCTGAGGATCTCCCTCCTTCAAATTGGAAGATCTGTACCTCCTCCACAAAATGAGTCTGTTTGGGTCCTTTGTTTCTCCTACCCCCCCCTCTGCTCCTTGGGTGGCAGACTTTCAGGGGTAGGAGATTTTGTTTCCGGTTCCTGGATTTCCAGGGGCTGTTTACAAGTGGGGAAGGAAGCTTCCTCCAAGGCTTTACATCCCCCCCCCTTCCCCTTGTGCCTCCTCCCTGGGAATCGGTGAGTTATCGAGGTGCTGGCCCCGTCATTGTTCTGGAGCACCAGGTCCAGAGTTTGGGGCATTTTGTGTCAGCATGCTCATCTGAGGGTTCTGCTGAGCCCTCAGCGTGCGACCCAGATCCTGTGCCATGTTTTGGACCCGGCGCTCTAACTGTGAAACCCACTCAGGCTGATAGGGGTTCGGTTTTCTCCCCTGAGCTGATCCCGGGAAGGGTAGCTATAACTTCTCTGGTAGTACCCCGGGTTGGGAAGATTTGGGTACCCCTCCACCCTTGGCCTCCCCTCTCCCGGATTAGGTAGTCTGGGCTCAGGAAAGTGGGGAAAGAAGGGTGGATGATTTTGAGGTTGGAAGTTCTGTGGGTACCTGGGGGGGAAAACGTTCTGCCCAGGATTTTGGGAATTTCTGCACTCCTGGGGGAAGTTAGGAGGGAAGTTACCCGGGTTAGGTGCTTGGTTGATTTCTTCCCCCCCCCACCCTTGGGCTGGAGGAGTTCCACACATAACCCAGGATGGGTCGGTTTCCCTTGTAGCGGGACTTACATAGTCAGTGGAGCGGGGACCCATTTGTGGGACTACCTCTTTGACTCCCTGTCTGTGACTGGCCAGAGGGCCTTCTGGCTGTGAATTATTCGGTGCATGCAGGTTTTAGCCCCCCCATCTCCAAATCTAAAATGGGGGCAACCTTTACCTCTGCCACCTTGCAGCGAGGGGTGCTGGTCGGTTGGGCTTTTCTGAGCCTATTTTTATTTTCTATGGGCTTCTGCACCTCATAGATTCGGGTGGCCTGTTCAATGACCCAGTCTAGTGATCTTTTCTCATGAAAATCTCTCACGAGATGGGTCATGTGTATTTGGGTAAGGCATGGAAAAACGTATTAACAAATTCTTTGCTGTCCGGCGCACACCTTTGTAGTCTGTGCAAAAGCACGCTTTAACTCCTGCACAAATTCTTGTGGGCCTGATCCTCCCCACATTGCAAATTGTAGGCTGCCTTGCGAGCCTCTTGGGATTTCTGTGAACAGAAAAATGTTTCAAGATGGCGCCATGTGGACCATCTTGAATGATTTTGTCTCCAGCCCCGCAAAGAAACTGGAGTATTCTGGGGAGAATGTCCATTTTACGTACTGATGCAGCTACTGCTGTCTTCAAATGGAAAGTCTCCATCATTGTCTAGAGCTCCAGTGTTCCCACACAGAATACTTGGCGTTCTTGTGATACAGGTGTGATGAACTGCCTTATTGCTTATGGGTCCTAAGCAAGGCCCTTTTGCCTTATTGGCCTTTTGGTTCGGGTAACCCTTGTCCATTCATCCTCTGACTCAGAGGCACTGCTCCCAGAGGTGCCCGTCTGATCTTCCAGGTTTTCCCGATTCTGCGAGCCTGGAATGGCTGGCAGAATGTGGGACCTGTCTCCAGTGTCCTGGACGCTCGGAGGATCTTACTCCCCCACTGACCTAACTGGGCAGAGGATTTCAGGATGCCCCTAGTGGGCCTACTCTCCTGGGGTTCCCCACTAAATTGCACTGTACCTGGGTGCCCATACCTGGATGCCCGCCCATCCATTCCTGGGAGGTACTGGCCCATACTTCTGACTGGATAGTAATCTGCCATCCCTGTGGCCCTGGGCTCATGTGCGCCAGGGGACATGGGGGTGGCAGAGTCCAGGGACTGGGAGAGATGAAGGCCTCTGGTACTAGGTCTCCTGAGGTTATGCTCGGGTGTTTCCCTTTCCCAGTGAACCCATCAGCCCCTGCTCCCTGTTGCCATGCAAGAGCCTGAGCTTTCAGTTCCTCAGTTAAGGCCTTACTAGACTCTATCAGTCTCTGGCATGGCTACCTGTCGCTGGAGCTTATCATTGTGCTGACAGAGAGCCTCATTTTCTCTGTGCCTCCTGGTTTGTCTTGGAGTACTGGGTCAGTCTTTGCTGCTGGAGGGTTACCTCCTGAGCCCCGTCCCTACTGGCCTGCACCTTTCTTGCCAGGGCATCTTCCACCCTCCTTTTACTTTATTACCTTTGTAAAGCGCAACCATAGACCCATAGGTGTGAGGGCGCAGACAAGACACAAAAAAGAATGAGTCGGTCGGGAAATCTAAGGAAAAGGAACCGCAGATTTTCAATCCTGGTGTGCTCTAACAAGTTCTGATGCGCTCTTTGGATGTCACCCAGTCCCTGGAGGGCCAGGTGATTTTCTTCCAGCTTCCCTTTAAGTTAGACTTCCTGGCCTAAGGTCTCCCTTTCCTGAGCAAGAGCCTACCTCTGCGCTGCACCTCGTCCCTCTGACTTTGAAGGGCACCAGCTTTCTGGCGCTCTTCCTCAAATTCTGCCAGGGTGTCCAGGTCTTTCAGAAATAATTTGCTCTCTGCCCTTTCTCTATCTAGGTGGCTTTGCAGGGTGACTACCTGCTCTGCGCATACCCTATTGAAATCCAGTTGTTGCTCCAGCTTTTTCTGGCTCTGCAGTAGGGAGTCCAAACCTTCTTGGTACTCCTTCTGCAAGGCCAGAATTCTGGTATCCTGGTCTGCCCTTTCCTGTTGCAGGATACCCGTCTCCTCTTTGATTTTAACTAGATGTTGCCTACTCTCGTTTTCTGCCTCTTCTGCAGCCTGTGCTCCGTAGAGTCCAGATCAGATTGGGCCTTCTCTAATGCCAACAGTTGCCTACTTGCCAGATCTTGGCCTTCAGCACATTTGTCCTGTATGGCTCCCATAGACAAATATAGGTATGCTGCTACCCTGGCAATCTTATTGTGCTCATCCTTGGCCTTAGGAGCCATATATAGTTCACTCAGGGATACATGTAAGGGACCCTGATCTCTCTAGACCCAGTTGCAGTGATCTGTTGTGATTGCCTGCAACCACACATTCTGGTCCTGCTCGGTCCATTCACCTCTCACAAATCGCTTATGTAAAAGGTGCTCTCTATCTATCTTGATGTCTACCAAGTCGCCATTCTGGAAATTGAAGTTTTTTTATTTTATTTTGCAAAACAGACCGTTTCCTGAGAGCGTTCCTTTTTGAGGGGTGCTTTTACAGCGTGGTAGCCCAACAGGATTTATGTATCTTATTAGTTGGCACACTGTATTAAGCTGCACAAGTGGTAGATCTAATCCAGAAGTCCCACTACGAGCCCCCAATCTGTAAGTGACTTCAATCCAGCACTCAAGTCAATGCTTAGTATGGGATGCCCAATGGAAGCCCTTATTACAATGGAAGCCCTTATTTATATATTTTTATGTCAAAGTTCTTTAAATCTGGATGATCCCTTATATAACGCCCCTCTTTGAATCTCCCTGACCTCACTGAGCCAAGGTTTGTTCAAATTAAAAGGTTTATTTGAAGAATTGAACAATATAGATCACTTTTATGAACAGAATATCTGAATAGCACACTTATGAATATGTACAGTGGGCAGCAATGGGTAATATTACAATATCAACTATCTCTTTAATCAGTTAGGAGTAGGAATAGAAAGGATAAGGTAGCAGAGAATACTTGGTATGGTTCAAAGAAATGCAATAATAGGAAAGAATGCAGCACCGAAATAAAACTTTATATGATTTCAATCAAAAAATGATTACTTTTTTCCCCCCTGTTATTACTCACTCCCCCCACTATGCAATATCAAGAGATGGAAATGAGGGCACACAGGTTTCAGGAATGCAATCGATAATGCAGTTCAATTCCAGTTCCCCCAGCAAGCATAGAGAAAACGGGTATGATTTTTGAAACGGGCAAAAATACTTTTGAATGTGATTGCAATGAAAGGGAAAATATGCTAAAATGATTTTCATTCACTAAATGGATTCGAAATGAGTAAGAGTTACTTTGGATTTGTTCGGTCAACACTAGCAATGATTCATGAATGATTATCAGATTGAAAACGAAATTCAGCAGTTGAAAACAAGAAATGGCTATTTTGACATGTGACATGGAGCTAAATTGCAATTCGCGCCAACTTTTGCGCGTGTGGGAAACGTGATTACAGCAAAACTAAGGAATTGGAATGTCAATGAAAGCTTAGGATCTTCGATTCAAAATGACAAATCAGTTCTAGGACGTGCGGTTCAAGTTAGAGGTTTTTGTGAAGAGAGATTTTTCAGAAATAAAGTCAAGATTTCAAAAATGACAGATGCGCTTTAACGATTAGAAACAAAGATTTCTTAACACTAAAGAGTCTATGGAGCCACACACGACAGCCCAGCCACCTATCCAGAGGCGCCTCCGGATGGTTTCGGTCTGAACAAAACTATTGCCTTTCTCCAGAAAATATATATAGCTCCAAGATGATTATTGCTACAATTATCAAAGATTATGTGGAGGACAGAAGAATTTAGGGTAGACAGAGGTTCTATAATGCAGTTCTGGGCAGATTGAAATGGATGGAATGGGATTACTTAAACTAAGAGATTGGTTATGTACAGTTCTAGACTGTATACTTGCTCCTATGGCTTTGGAATGGTGTGGGCCCAGTCAAAGATCTGGTCGAGGGTTTGGCTGGGATTCTCTCTCGCCACCGAAAAGGTCTCCGTTCTACTCTCAGCTCTGCACTGCGGTCTGCGTGGCCTCTTGGACTGGATCTGACTGGTTCAGGGTTACAGCTCTGCGGGTCTGGATCTTGGTTCTAGCACAGGGTTCTTAGCTAGAACAGCAAAACAGCTCAGCCAGGCTGTTGGATTTTGAGATGCCCCTTGTAAGTTTAGGGGTTAGAATCAGGTTGCTAGGTTCTGCAGGCCTTCTGAGAAAGGTTCAGCTTTTGGGTTGGGCCTGTCTGCTTCAAAGTTCTATAGTTGGATTCTTGATCTATGTCTGGAGCTCTGTCTGGATCTTCTTGCAGGGTGCTACGCCAAGAAATCAGTTGAGTAGTGGAAAAGTGTCTTTGTCTGTCCTCAGCAGTCCCTATTTATGTATTTCCAAAGTGGGTGGGTAGGCTGATTCTACAATGCCCAACCCTCTAAGGATCTGATAAGTTAGAGGATTCCCTGCCTCCTGATTGGAGAAAGGATCAGTGTGTCAAATTTATGGCTTAGGGGGAAAAAACCTCCCCTTTGTCTCTGGACAGTATCTTATTTTTCATAAAACACATTTACAATATACACAATTTGTTAATACTATATAAATCACATGGCAGATTAACATCTTCCCAAGAGCTTTGGTTCAGAAATACCACTTTTTGCGCTTTTGGTGGCTTTCTCAATATTTCTGCATCAATTTGTATCCATGCATTCACACCCCATCTGGGCACATTTCTGTATTTTTTTATGTTCATAGCATAAACACAGTGGCTACAATATGAATAATTCCGGGGTTTGGTCTCAGAATATCGCACAGTCCAGCTTCAACTGTGAGCAAATTTTTCATTTTAACAATCTGTTTCCCATTTCTGTCAGTTCAATTTGTTATAAGCATTTTTCTTAAACATACATTTGCTGTGCTTTCTGAATCCACACAATGGTTTGTCTCCGCCTTCAAGGTCTGGGCTGACTCCGAGGTCACATGTCTCTCCTGCTAGCAGTTTGTCAGTCACACCCGAATTAGTATTTTCTATTCAGCCCAAGGATTCCTTTGTCTGCACTGAGAGCAACAGGCCAGGGTGCCACTCCCAGTTCCTTTTGACACCAGCCTGTCAATCTCTTAGCCAAGGGCAGGGGGAAGTCTCCTTTGTCCAGGGAGAAGGTGTGGAATTCGATTGAACACAGTGTGGGAAACTTAACTCTGAAACCCAATGTCTGCGAAATGTCTCTTCTTAAAATACAACTCGCATTTTACACAAATACATCAAACCATTTCTTACTTCAAGCCTATTCAGAATATAGTTTTGAATTGTATCCACCTCTTGGGCTTCTGATAGTCTTTCTTTGGCATAGTTTGGGGTCAATGTACAACTTTACAGAAAATGCTTTTAAAACGCCGGCTTCTGGTAGAGGTGAGTAACGGTATTTACCCATTTTTGACAGGTTTCTTCCAGCAAGCAATCCTCAAAAGTATACTTTGTTCAGATATAGATAACTTCTGTGGACCTTATATTTATGTAGATTCTTGAAGGAGAATGATGTTGACCACCCAACAAGGAGGTTGGATCTTTTTGGGTGGTTTGTGAGCCATGATTCTTGCAAATTTGACACAAATCAAAAACAGATTTTTGAAACTAGCTTTGTTTCTTTTGCAATGATTTTTCTCTGTGAGCAGCCAAATGATGGGTTTTGGCAGTGGTCTGCTGTGTTACCACTGACATAGGCAAAAGTAGATGGTGGCCTATTTTTCAGGTTTTCACTGCGCACTTTCTGGTGATTTCTGGCGAGTGGCATGCTTTCCGGCGGCCATTATGTTTCTGCTGCCAGCAATGCACAGTGATGTTGCAGAGCTTCGATTAGTGGGTTAATCATATTGTCTTGAATCCTCCTGCAAGTTTGCAACGTCTTCTGAAAATAGTTATGGAGCGGCTTGAGCACCAGGGGGTTGCGAGTGAGTATTTTCCTTTTGGTTGGCCGGTGGCTGAGTATGAGGCTTGTGGGGATACACTGGAGTATCCTTGGGGAGAATCTACCAGGGATTCAGTGTCTGATAAATGCTATTAGTTGCCCTGATGTTCGGGTCGGAGGGGGGGGGGGGGGCTCTCACTGACCACACAAGCTGAGCAAGGTGGCAAGATTTTACTTGCCTGCCAAACATATTATAGAAGGTGGAGCTGCTGGGTTTTTCATATCTCTGGTAGCATTTTCGCTGAGCCAAAAGCTCATCTCCTGTAGCCCTGCACTGGCAATTCCGTGATCTTTGTTGCAAATTAGGCACAATGTGTCTGTTAGTGTGAGGGGGAAACTGGCACAGTGAGATAGGGGGGAGTGAATGGGAGCTTTTTTTTTTTTTTTTTTTCCTTTTCATAGACCTATCGCAGTAGGATACGCCAAGTTGTTTTGCCTTTTACCTGTGTTTCATTAACTTGTCATGCTTTTTGTATGCCGTGCTATGCCATATTATGATCTTGTACAGGTGGCTTCAAGATATATTGTGCCCATAGCCAACTTGCCAGTTTCTCTCCTGCACTATATGTTCAAAACCTATGAACACAATATGCATAGATACCAAGCACCCACTCGTGGCAACCGAACAGCTCTCCCGGCATACATCTGAACAGTGCATCTGTACAATGAATTTGAATGCCACCACACCGACAGTACATCCTAACACCAGTCAAGCGCCCCTCTGTACTTGAGACAGGACACCTAGGAACCAATCTGCTAGCCCTACTGTGTACTTCCAGTCTGCATGCATCAGCATAATCCTCTCACCCATTAACCCAACCCACCTTTATATTCCCTAGTGTGTCTAGGCACCATGCAAATGGTAGCAGCACATCCTAATTCTACAATTGGCTGTTTTTATTTGCGTGATTATTAATAGTCCCAGATAGCCTTCTGCATGTGCTAGAAATGAATCCCTCTTAAATTGCAAGTCAGTACATTAGTAGAACTTGCTGACCCTGCCTCCTAGATTTTCTGAGGGTGAGGGGCTACATCGCCACCTGAATGTGAATGTATCATATATAATATTATTTTTTTTTTTTGTGTGACCGCTTGCACACACATTGCTTTCACATAACTCGCAGCTTCTGTGTTTGTGTCTGGCAGGATGTCCTTGAAATCGTAAAGCCCTGTAGGGATTTGTTTTGGCTCAATTTCTATGCATTTAAATGTCAGCAGTATGTATGCAGGAGACCCGCCCCTCTTCTCTCTGATTCTTATTTTATAACGCACCCCCTTCCAGAAGGGGTGGCTCCTGCGGATTTTCTTCCCTTTGATAGTCCACTAATCCAGCTCCTTAAGTTTTGCATTTTATGATCATAGGCTATAGAGTGAATCTGCAGCCAACTTCGGTCATCTGGACCTTCTACGGTACAGCACAGGCCATTAAGAAGGACTGCCTACTGATATGAAAGCAGTGGTTGTGATGGGTGTTGAGTAAAAAATCTCTCCCACCTCCCAACCCCCTGAGCGTTTTGCTACTTTGAAACCTTACTATTTGTATTGCTCAGTGAGGTCCCATCCAGGTCACGCTGGGAGCGCATCTTACCTCCTTGACCACCTTTATGGCCCACAAAGTGGAGGCGATTGTTAAGATGTCACTTAGTCACTCTGGGCTAAATGAACTTTCCCTGATGGCATGCCCGGGTTCTGGTTGTGGTATATAGCATCGGAGAAGTAACATTCAAGGTCATTGCTGATGTAAGCTCACAACATTGTTCTGTTTGTGTTGACCAGGTGGTGCGAAGATGTCCAACTCCTCCAGAATTTGTCCCAGAGTTTTTCCCCTAGGTTCACTGTAGTATGAATGGGGAATGTGGCTGTCGGCCAAATGTTTGTTCCTGCAACCCCACCTCCTGTTTAGGGATAAAGGCCAAAACACTCCACCAGTACTTGGTCAAATGCTGAGATTTGATCCAGAATCACTTGGAAGGGGGGGCGGTGGACCAGCTAGAAGACAGTGATGGCTCTGCACCAGCATCTCCTGCTCTCTTGGGTGGTGGCTCTGCTTCTCCTACGACCAGAGACCAGGGGGAACAGACTACAGAGCTCTCCCCTCGAATAGACCAGTCTGATCATTTCCCCTTCCTCTAGGCTTTTTGTTCTCCCTTGCCTTCTGTGTTGCTTGTTCCAGAAGGAGCACAATGTTCTCATGACACCCAGTGTGGCTATAGTCGTTTAGACTATCATGCAGGGCCCTTTCTCTGTTCCTCTGGCATGGCTTTCAATGCAGCTTTGGTCGAGGCAACTTATCCTGCGTAGCAATGACATTATGTTGGCTTCTTTTCTGCTGTCAAGCATCTCGTCTTTGGATCGCCTGTGGGAGCCTCCTGAGCTTGGATCCTATTTCCATCCCTCTAACTGGGTGGACGTCATGTGGAGAACCTAAACATCTGTGGATGAACCATGACCTCTTTGGCTACAGGTCCAGAAGCTCCTAACTGCAATGCTGTTGTCTTCAAATATTATTCTTTGGGGTCCATGGACTCCACATGGGGTATTGGTTGACTGCCACTAGGTTTTTCAGATGCAATCGTGCTGACTTGGCTTTGAACGGACATTCCGGCAGCAGTTCTAGCAATTCCGCTCTGCATTATCGATCCATGCTTCATCCCCAGTATTTTGGGTTTTCTCACGCCCGCTTTGGGGTCTTGGTTTCGGTTTGGAGTTCCCAATACCTCTGGCTGTGAACTGCGCCTTGACTGATCTAGCTGCTCGCGTTGGAGTTCCACTCTGGAATTTCACTCTGTGCCTAATGCGACTAGTCTAAGTGACTGGATATTTTCTTCATTTGGGTCCCCTCCACTTCTTCATGGTCTTAATCTCCTACCGCATGGAGCTCAGATTGCAGACCCTACGTCTCCTTCAGCTTAACATTGGCTTGCGACGAAGCAGTGATCGGTGCTTTACAATCACTCTTGGGCTTGATTATGAAGGGAATAACTATTGCAATTCAGTGGTCTTGAATCTATCGGGACCTGTACGTCTCCCCAAAAGCCCTCTAGGACTTATCAAGATTTTTGAACACCTGCGCCCCTGTTAAGTCAACCTTTCAGAGACTATTTTTTTGGAAAGTTATTTACTTTTATGGTCCTTTTGCTCAACTTTATCTATGGTGTGGACTATCCCTGAGGACTACGGCTTTGAGTTTTTTTTTATAAATCGTTTGTACAAGCATTTAACCACCTTTTTAGTATTTGCTTTGTGTGCTCAGCTAGACTACCGATGGGTGAAGTCTGAAAAAGGTACCAAGTCAATTTACCGAAAATCAGAGTGGTACATTTCTTTGAAAACATTAAATATATAAAGGGTAAGGGCTTAAAATGGGTCGGGGTGACGTTATGAGGATAGAAAATCAGTTCGGAGGGAATCCTCAAATAAAATAGTAAAATTCCGTTTTTTGGGTAGTTTGGTCGTGATGAAATGTAGCCAGAAAAACTTTGAAAGCACTTTGTAAACCAAGTAGGTTGATGTAAGTGGGTTCTCTATTGCAGTCTGCCCATGCATCCCACACCAGGGTTGTGCACTTCATAGCAAGCTTTTTATGCAACACTTTGTATGCAGGATTGTTAGCTTCGAAAAGCTTTTATTTTTGGTTAATGAAAAGGTATTGAGCAAGAAACAGACCATGCATTTATTTAATGGTTAATCGTAGGCAATATGTGCTTTTTAAGGAACATTTCTGTAACTTTTGCTCTGCTCTCGCCACTCTCTGAAATTTCTTAACTATTCATAGCTTTCTCAAACAACATTTATGTGCCGCTGGACCTGAAACCGCAGATGTTGAGACCCTCCGTCTAGAGTTAGCCGAACTTAAACAAAAATATGAAGCTTTACAGGAAGAATTCAAAGACTATAAAGCAAAGGTATGTAAATTGCGTTAAGATGCGATATCAATGTAATTGGCTTTGCTTTGGTAAGAACTGCTTTGCTTCTTATTTTAAGGCATATTAAATCGGTCTTAGAATCGAATTGCGACTTGCAGTCCTGCACTAGGGTCTGCTCAAGTAAATGGTCTGCAACGGAAATGGTTTAGTTCATCAAATGCATTCTAGAAAACAGCTGGAGAGGTTTCATTGCGCCGAAAAATGTAAATGGGCTGACATTAGCTTTGCTTGTATGCAATAGGGAAATTACCCATTGCCTGTCTGTCTTCCTGTGCTTTGCAGTAGTGTAAGGGAAATTGTCTGCACACCCTGAAATGGGACACGTGTGAAGTTGTTTGTATTTATGTATTTTTTTATCCACCTTTAAATGCACAGTTAAAACCCCTTTCCAGGAATAGGAGTGTCCTGAAACTGCATAGCTGGTAGTCCTGTAGCACCGCAGCATTAATGTCTATTTCATGTGTAGCTCATAACCTGCTGGTGTTTTTTTTTTTTTGTTTTTTTTTTAATTCGGAAATTGACTGCATAATAACTCATAACCTCACAATCACTTCTGCCACTCTGCATTTAATATTTTGCTAGTACTGCTAACCACTTTGTTGTACCATTATTTGGAAATAATTGCTGTTTATTATACCTCAACTCTGCAGCATGGCGATCCACCCCAAGAAGAAAAACGTCCAGAATAGTGCCTTTTCCATGAGTGGACAATCGATCTCCCTGAATTGTACAGCTTTTTCTTCCCTCTTGTATTCGGAATACAAATAAACATTAGTGATAGTTGCAGGTGTTTTTGTCTTTATTTTGTGATTTGGCAGGGTTCATATTTCCTTGCTGTAAGAGAATGTGATGTTATCACTTGCTAAAGTTATGCAAGTAACAAACATTTCTAGGGCAAGCTGGGGAAGATTTCCTCACTTGTGATCTGATCTGGTTAAACTTTGCCTGCATTATTGGTTTTCAGCTCCCATTAGATTTGCTTTAAACGTTTTAATTATGGCATAGAACGCAATACAGTGCTTGTGATGTGCAATGAAACATGCATATAGATCCTGGTCTTAATCAAATGGAACAAACTAGAATTGGTTGTGACAACGGTTCAAACAAGTGCGTTCATCCAGATATCCTTCGATATGAAATCCTTTGTAGTACAATTCATGGGTTTTCTGCATACTTGCAAATCCTAACCAAGAAGTGGAGAATCCTCAAAACTCGGGAAACATCGTTAAGGAGGCGGTATGAAGGACACTGTAGATAAAGGACAACTTGTTTTCTTGGTCAAGGACGTAATTACATTGAAAATGGAAGCACAGATCCGAAAATGGACCAGCACACCTGCCTCAGGCAGGGGTTATCCTCGATTTTTTGTATAACAAGGAGTCCTTTTGGTTTAATCAAATGAATTTGCAATAATGTAATTTAAATATATAGATCTTTAAATATATAGCACATTAATGCTATGTGCCAGGCTTCCATCTAATACAATGTTTTCCCATTGGATGCCTATTCCATGCAAGCTCTGGGAGGCTTTAACAGGTATTTCTGGTGAGAATCCCTCAACACATGCCGTTTGATGTCAATCCTAAGATGAACCCCCTGTCTTGTAAGCTGCCACCCACTGAAGCCCTTGTGTAAAAAGACCATATCAGGGTCCAAAATTGAGGAGCTCAGAGCCATTTAGCTCCTACGTATAGCATAGAAGAGCCTGGTTAGCTTAACACCAACAGTTACCAGGAGCTACTTTTGGCTGCCCAGACCAACTGATGCTTTACAAACACAAATATTTTAATTTATGTGCATTTGGGGCAATTTATAAACCAACACTGGGACACGTCTATATGGCATTTGAACCATAAGGGGTCATACATGATGGATATAATTGTGATTTCTTTTTTTTCTTTTTTATGAGGAGGCTAGATTTATCTAACGCTACATACTAGCTCCTCATTCCCCAGTGGTAGCTCCTGGTTACTGTTTAATACCAAGGAGCTGCTTATACCTCCTGCTTACCCTGCCATATTACACAACGCTCAGCGTATTTCCAAATTTTGGACTATGATGGCAATTAAAAACCTGAATTTCATCCTGTTTACTATGATATGGCATTTATAACGCGCCTACCTATACACAAGTGTTTCAAGGCGCGACGAGGCAAGGGAGGGGGGAGACAGATAACGATCCTACTAGGCCAGGTGTCATTCAGATCGCAAGTGCATGGGAAGGGGGAAAGTGTGAGGGTGCAGGGAGAGGGGCAAGTGCAGTACATGGGATAGGATAAGAATAAATAAACGGCCAGTAAGTAAAGGTAGGGGGACTGTAGGGATACAGAAACCGTCTCCAAGTGCAGGGTTGCCAGGGAGGCAGTGCAGGTGAGCAACTGGCAGGACCGGGCCTGTGAGCAGAGAGGGTGGCCATGTAACCAGTGCAGTTTCAGCCAGGAATCGGCAGGGGATAGGAAGAGAAAAAGCAGAAGCAAAGAAGAAGCTTTTGAGGTGCTTCCGTAACCAGAGATGGTTCTCAAGTTTCAGGGAGGCAGGAAGGTTGTTCAGAGGGAGGCCCCTGCCAAAGAGAGAGATCTACCACCAACTCGTTGCTTGGAGTAGCGACTGACCCTAAGGGAGTTGGAGGCAGAAGAGCGAAGAGATCAGGAAGGAAGATATTTAGGAAGAGGGAGTTGAAGGTATTTCGGTTCCAGCTCCAGCTCCCAGAAAGCCTTGTCGACGATGCACAGGGTTTTGAATTTAATCCTTGCAGCCACTGGGAGCCAGTGCAGAGATTTCAGTCCTGGAGAGAGACGATCCCTGGGCTTGAGGCCAAGGACAAGTCTAGCAGTCCTGTTCTGGATAAGTTGCAGAGGGTGGAGAGTAGAGGAAGGCAATTTAGATAGACGCTGTTACAATAGTTCAGCATAGAGAGAACCAAGGCTCTGGAGACAGTGAGCTTCTGGGGGAAGGTGAGGAAAGGAAGAATACCTCTGAGGGGGTGCAGATGGTAGGGAGACTTCTTAGAGACGTCATAGATGTGAGGACAGAAGGAGTGTGGAGTCGAAGATGACCCAAGGTTTTTTGCCTAGCAGGTGGCAGCAGGAAGAGGGCCATGACAGGCAGGCCAGAGAGCTGCAGGGAAGGAGGGAGTGGGTGTGCCGATGAGTAGAATCTGTCTTACTGGCATTAAGGCAGAGGTAACTGGCTGCACACCACACCTGGATAGCAGACAATCACAGATGAGGGAAGGAGAGGAGGAGGCCGAGGGTAGCCTGAAAATGAGCTGGGTATCCGCATAGCACTGAAAATTGGGGCAGAGGGTGGCGATGCGGTGGGCAAGGAGTGCCAGGTATTGGTTGAACAGCCAGGGAGAGAGGTTAGATCCCTGGGGGACACAACAGGTAGAGCAAAAGATATCGGAGGATAAGGCAAAGACCCAGCACAACTTCGTATGAAGGGCTAACCTGTGTAGGGGGAAAATGTCCCCTAAGCTCACAGCACTACCACAGCTGGGACATTTGAAAAGATTGGTGTAGTAATCTCTGGCTTGTGGGACAGCCTCCCATGTGCACTGCATTGTGTTGGGAAGAGCGGTCCATGAATCAAATGTATACATAGTTTCTAGCGGCATTGCGACTGCAAACTAGGTGCAACCGGAGCAGACCCTGTTACTCGTTGCTAACGGAGTATGTGTCGCTACCTGAATTGTATATTTAAGTTGATATGGGAAGCAGCATGAACCCTAGGCTATCCACTCCTCTGCAGTCTCATGTCTTTGTGGGCCTAGAATTTGGTTCTCTAATTTACTGATGCGGGGTGGGGGAGGGGGGAATGGACCAACAAGTATGCCTGGCACTACACTGGGTAAGATCTTGACTCTGGTGTAATGGCATGCTGACTGCCTATTGGTTGGTAGGTCAAAAACCTCGATGTGCTACACCACTGTATATGTCTGCTTGAATACTGTGTGGGAGTAAATGTTACTTGGCGACACGAGTCTGCTGTAGACTGAGGTCCTCGGACTAGATGGGTAAGCTGTGGCTTTTTGTTCGATAAGTGGACCAACCATGCTGGGCGTATTTTAGTTGAGTGGTAATATAACGAGTCACTTAATAGAGGAGTTTTAAGATTGTCTCGGAATCCCCCTGTTGGTCTGCTGCATCAATCTCCCCTCCCCGTTAGTCTGCTAGATGGAAGATCAGCTACCACCTATGCCAAAATCTCCCTACTGAGCAACCAGTAAAGGGTTGCATTATTGTGTGGGGCGAGGGGAAGTTTTGCTGCATAATGTAGTGGGAACTCTAAAGCCATGTTTTTGCAGCTCCTTTAATGCATTTGAAGTGCCTGCTGCACAATATCCGAATAGTCATCCATACAGGAAAGGTCCATCTAAGCACAAAGACATAAAAAAAATGTGGCAGTGATTAGTAGGTTTCAGAGTAACTACTCAAGGCGGCTGCTGAAGTGGAAAGTAGTCCTCATGGTAACATTACCTTAAAGGCGATGGTGGCAGACGTAAGTATGTAATAAGAGGAGGAGAGCAGGTGTGGTGAACTTGCAGATCTCTGAGGTTCATCCTAAACTGTGAGGATGACTTTTATCAAGATACCAGTCCCGCTTTGAGTAAAAAATGGGCATGCGTTATGTGATTCAGAATCGAGAGGAAGTTGCCCGAATGCTGACGGTGACGTTTATCCCAAGTCCAGTAATCCACTGTTGGACTGCCACCATCCAGTATTTCCTTGCAAGTGAATTGCGTTATTCATTTTGACGACACTGGGACTACTCGCCCTTCGTGGTCACATTTGTCATATAGGACGTGCCGGATTGCACCCCTTGCAAATCGCTAATGGAATATTGGTCTAATTTAATTGTAGTCTGATAAGCTGTGACTGCAAGTTAAGCCCATAGCTGATGTGATAACTGCGCTTCCTCAATAGCACTAGCTCTTCATCTCGCTTTAGCTTGAGTATTCCTTAGGACCAAAACATTCTTCTGTCTTTTGAACTTTTTTGAAATGTATGGTGTTTATGGCTCACTTTATCAAAGGAGCTCTAAGTACTGTTGGTTGGCAACCTTTCTACGTTTGACCCATTACTCCTACTCCGAGGTCATTTGGGCTGTTTGTTCTTGTTAAGCAATAGCAGCTACCTCTCAATTGTATACCTCATTAACATTTTTGTGTCCCCAACTGCTGTAAGCAGATCTGTGAAATGAACCAGTCTCTCTGCGGCTGTTATCAGTAATGTGCAATCCCTTTGCCCTGCAGAACAGACAAGTCTTAGTCGCTTTATAGATGCCTGCCATAAAACGAAGCTACCAGACTGCTCACCGGCTCTAATCACAAGACGAGTGATGCAATCTCCTGACCTGACCGTCCATTTTGGAAAAACCCGATGGGGTCGAAACGAACGGATTCTTCAAGCATACAAAACACCTCCTGTTCAGTCAGGGGTAGCAGGCAGTTGTAACCCTCGTTGCTGCTGCTTTCCACCTCTTTAAACCCATACTTTTGCTGGCCTCTGAGTCCAAGTTTACTGATCGGGGTCTAATTATTTATAGCAGTCAAGTATTATGTTGCTAATCCCCTAGAATGTGTGCGGTTGCAACTTTTTTGATTTTTCCAGCTATACATGCAAGCTGATAAAGACCGTATGCCCTTTAGTAGGGTAGGGTTGATTTAGTTTGACGGTGACCTGTTGGGCTGGGCAGTGTCTTAGCAACGTAATTTTCTTGCTTGGAAAGACACTTAACTAAAGTTTGTTTGGGAATTTTAGATAAAAACTATTTGACTCTTATCAATGAATCATACGGTAATGAAAAAAGCTCCTACATAGAGCATTTTCAGTCCTAACCATGAAACTTCATTAAGCTCGCACGTCTATCTAGATTTCCCCAATTCCAAGAGCTAGCAGAACCTTCGGTCTACCTCCCAAAGTGCCTAATTCCCTTCAAAGTGCAAACATAATATTGAGTTCTAAGACTTATATGCCAAGATAACTCGCAGGTACAGTACATTTTCAAGCTTTGCATGTTCTATTTTTTTTGGAACAACTAATACATTTTCGCACTGTGTGCACAATTTTCACTCGGAAATCGCCATTTGCTAGTCCTTTTTGACTCAAGAAATGGTGTGCTGTGTGTATGTATAACATTGAGGTGGCAAGTAACTTTTTATGGCTGGCTAATAGCTTGCAACTTGAGTTTTTTGCCCCTGATTGGAGCATCTGTTTTCTTGCAGTAGTGGTAGCAGCAATTGTTCCCTTTTATGATGTGGAATTTGGGCCAGAAAAGTAAATGGCTGATGGTCACGATTGCCCCCATATTACAAGGGGCGTCTATCTGAAACATTGGTGTTGGCTTTCCAGTGGGCCAAATTACCCAAATATGAATGCTTTGTTTGGTAATTCATAACATTCTTTGAAAAACTGAACAAATCCAAAGGGCAATCTGCCTGCTTCTGCAATATTCAAGAGTTTAGCTACAAATGACGTACCATTTTAGGAGATGAGGGTCATTTTGGACTGCGAAAGTTTTGGCTTGTGGGAGACTGCACGGTAGATCCTGGGAGAAACTAGCAGGGATTCTGGCCCCTGACTAACGCCTTCCCTGCTTCGACAGGCCCAGCCTGGGACTATGGAGAACAGCACCTGAGCATTTTAGAGTAGGGTTTTAGGATCTCGCTGTGGCCCTCAAATTTCAAGCGGTCCTTGATCTGAACCAAAGGGTCTTGCCTTCCATAACCTTTAGCAGGTAGCTTGTGGGAATGTCTAGTGTTTTCAGACTGCCCCTTTCCCTCATCAGGGATTGACTGGAGGCATTGTGAGATATGGAAATGGGAACTGTCTGCAAATGGCCATGAGTAGGAGTGCAGGGTTACAAGTCGTTTGCCTTGAAAGGCTTACTCCCTGACTGGCAAGCTTAGATGTTAGTGCTTTACACTACACTGCTTTCTTTCTCTCCTCCACCATCATTGGCTGACTCGCACTCTGACACAGCCCTCGCTAACCTTCATCTCTTTATCTCTAGCACTCTTGATGTCCTTGCCCCATGTCATGATCCTCTCAAAGCCCACTTCCAAGTGCAACTCTTGATTCTGACCTTGCCACCCTTAAACGCAAGTGTATGGCGGCTGAAAGGAAGTGGAGGATATCTGCCGCACACACTGACAACCTGCCCTGCTGACTGTACAGGAAATAAGTAATGGGCCTAGATATAAATGAGGCTAGCGAAAATAGTTAAACAATTACAAACCTTTCTTGCAATAGAAAATGTATTTTATTTTCACATTTTTACATTCTTAACTCAGAATGTATTTACAAAACATAAATTCTTTGACATGACTCTCTTCTTTCATACTTTCACTCATACGCTATCTTTTTCTCTTTCACAGAATAGTGAAACCTAAGTCATCACCAGGTGCTTGCAGCCCCATTTGCCTGCCTCCTCTGCCAGTGGTCCCATCAGGTGATGCAAATCTCATGTGTATGTGCTCCATTTTGTTTGCCTTTGTGGCCCTTGTTTTCTGCCATCCCCGTTGTGGTTTGTGTTGCCTCCCTCCCTGCAGCCTATTGGTCTGTGTGCCCTCTTGATGTGCGTTTTGGCTAGGAAAAGTGAAAAAAGTGCACCAGAGCATGTGACAGATTAAGTGCATGGGAGAGATGGAATGCATCTGACGGTTAGAGTGGGTGGAACGGATAAGATCGACCGAAACATATGTAGATCTAGGAGAAAGGAATTATAACTACTCTGTGAACATCCAATGTGTATTGAGATACAGAAAGAACAATACTGCACAAGCATTCCCATGCCTTACAGGTTGGGCACATATAGCAGCAGTTGCTCAATCTAATGAGCTAACATTCCAGATGTGTTACTCTCTCATTTACCCTATTTTCCTTGCCTCACCCTCTGATGTCCTTCACTTGCTTCTCATCTTCAATGCACTTCACACCCATTGCCTTACAACTTTTGAACCTCTGTTCTCTTTTTGCTTCATCTCTTAACTCAACCCCCACACTCCATGCCCATATTGCTAAGTAACATTCCTTGCAACTCGCCCCTTTTAATTGTCCATGACGACAAGCTAATTCCTTGCCTCGACTGCCATGTAACTGGTAAACCACTGTGATTTGCCAGTGAGCCTCTGCCGAACACAAGGAGATGGGGCTGGGTATTATTGCACTGGAGTCTGCACTTGGACAAAGCAGAGCAAAAATACACCAAGTGGGAGGTCCTGGCTTTCACTGTACTCCTAAATTGCACTTTCTTGGAAAGTCTGATGTGAACTTCAGTAGCTGAAGGCAGAGGAGACTCTCGGGGGAGTCTGCGTGGGAGCTGGTGATGGAGAGGGGAGTAAGGTTGAGCTATTATATTTGTGTTTTCAAGGAAGGTGGTAGTTCTGTGTATTTGTGACTGTGTAAAGTATACGTAGGAGGATGTATCTGTGCGTTCATGCAACTGTTTATCTTTTGTTGATTTTATATGCATATATCTTGTTGATCAATTATTTGTTATGGCCAGGACAATGAGAAACTGTTACAAACTCGCCATGTAGGACACTGTTGAAGCCCCTTTGGTCCAGGCCTGTGGAAAGGAGGATACAGAGACGTGCTGCTTATCGACTCAACTTTATTTTCTGACTAACTTCCTTTTCCATTGTTCTCCCCCCCCCCCCCCTGCATTTGCTCTTTAGATGGGCTTGTGCTGCAACCTCCTCTTGCCCACAACTCCTGCCCCTCACCTATCTCCTTACTTCCATCTAATATATCCTCAATGAGTCTGGTTGGCCTCTTGATGAGTCTCTGTGGCCGACCGCTGCTCTTGCCTCCTTCCTCTTGTGATCTGGGCTCTTCCAACCAACCCACTCTTTCCATCTCGTCGGTTGTCTGACTTCCTTGCTCTGATCTGTTCCTCTGCTCGGCTGTCGCCTCTGAGTCGGAGATAAGGTGTCTGTAATACGACACATTCCGGCTTGCCTCCTTTTCTTGCTCTGGGCAGTCACCATAGCCCCCCCTTCACCTCTGCCACTCTCAGTGGCACTGTCTTGTATCGGGAGTCGGTCTTCTGCATCCTTTGTTTGACAAGGACTTCATCACCGTCATTAAAAACCTTTGTTTTTGTCCCATGTTTCCGGTCAGCCCATTCTTTTGCTTGTTCTTTCCCCAGTGTGTCTCGCTCCCTTACACCCACTTCTTTCACCTCCAGTTCTCCGTCTTCTTGCTCTCCCATTGTGCTGGGGAGCCTTGTTGCACTGTACGCTCTCAGCAGGTCTCCCAGAAGTACCCATGTGGTGCTGTGGGGTGTTTGTATATTGTTGCAGCATCCTGCCTAGAGCCTGCATAGAGCATGCTGTATCAGCATCTTCTCGACCATGGCCTTTTGTATTGTTCCTTTTATGGATGCTATGAAGCGTTCTGCCATGCCATTGGCCAGGGTCATAGTGGGGTTATCTGATGCACAAACCCTAGGTGTTTGCAAACTTGTGAAATTCATGGCCATTTAAAAGAAGCCCGTTATCTGTTTTCACAGTGTGAGGGATGCCACACTCTGAAGATGTCATCAATCACACTGGCCAGTTGGACGAATGCTGTGGAGATGCTTCTCTTTACGATCAGGAACCTTGGGAACTCGTCCATTGGCACTAGCAGGTACTCTCCCAATTCCAGCGGCCCACAAAAGTCCATTGCAACCCTTCACTGGCACGGGAAGCACTTCCTGACCTCTTCACCATGTTGTCCATGATTGGGAACCATGTGGACTGTAGGAGTACCTTATTGGTGGCATCTCTGCCTCTGAGCTTCATGTGCCATTGGCACCATGCTCTTCCTGAATGTGGCATGGATGACCAGGCGGCACCCCTTAGCAGGATTCCTTGATCGGACACCACCAGCTCCATCTTGGCCAACCTTGCCATCTTCCTCTTGTCAGTGCTCTTGTGTCTCTGTAGCTGCCTCTGGTATACAGTCCATATGTTTGTGCTGGTCCGTTCCATGGCGATAGATGGGTCTTCTTGGAATGACTGTACTAGCTCCTCTATCGTTGGCTCTGGTGATAGCGCATGCTCAATGACATAGCATATAGTATTCTGTATCGCTCTCACTTGGGGCCTGCTGCCGTTGATCTTGGTGATGTGAGATGTAATCAGCAAGGTTTGTCACATCCCAGCCTGTGGACAATATGCTAGTCATATTCCTGGAGAGAATGCCCCATCTCTCAATCTGCGGTGGCATCTTCATCCTTGGGTTGCCAAATGGTGACAAGAGCACTTGGTGGTCTCTGGCAAGCATGAATTTCTTTCTCAGTCTGAGAGTATGCTCACTTTGTGTGGGACAGTACACGACTGGCATAGACCACAATGTAGCTTGCCGGCGCATCTAGGTGCTCGCTCTGGGCTAATACGGCCCCCAGCCCAACAGAACTGTTATCAAAGACAATCTGTGTGCCACGCCGGGTTAAAGTAGGCCAGATGTGTTGCATTCGCTAGCTCTTCCTTAATGTCTTGTGACCACTGGAACTATACGTCCTTCCACAGTAGTCTCCTCAGAGGCTCCATGGTGATGGCATATTTTGGGTGATATCTGGCGCAGTACCCCACCATACCCAGAAATGACTACACTTGCCTGGGCACTGGCAGCTCGCTGATGGTGTGCTTTTTCTCTGCGTCTGGTTATCTCCCATGGCCTGAGATGATATGGCCATACAACCGCAGTTTGTCCTTTTTGATGTTATATTTCTCGAAGTTTAATGTCAAGCCTGCTCACATCTGAATTTCACATACGGCCATGAGAGCCTGATCATGCTCCTCTTGGGTCATCCCATACACCGGGATGTCATCAGAGTAGTTAAATGCCAACCTGGCAGGGAGAAGCAGCTGCCAGGTGGCTTCCTGGAAAATTTCTGCGGCAGAGGAGTTTCCGTACACGTTTGTAACTGCAGCCCATCGTAGGTGGAAAACGTGATCTGCCTTGAGTCAGGGTGTAACTCTAGCTGATGATACCCCTGGTTGAGGTCTAATTTTGAGAATTTGGTGGCCCAATTCAACTGGACATTCATGTCCTCTACTTTTCAAGTGAGGTCTCTCTCTGTATTGCAGTGTTGCCCACCCTCATGTTGATGCAGTCTTATTTTGTTGCTGTCTTTTGGTACAACCACCAGGGGTAAATCGGTGGCATGGGACCCGCTGCTTTGTCTATCATTCTGTTGCCCATTCTCTTCTGTACCTCCTGGGACACCACCTGCTGCAGGTGAAAGCCCACCCTCATGGGGTGTTGGGGGTACAGGCCATACCCTCTCATCAATGTGTAGTCGGACCACTGTTCCTCACAGATTTCCTAGCCCATGGAACAGTTCAAGAAAAAATGTCCACTTGATGATGTCCTTGCTCATGGTCATCCCAGCCATGCGGAAAATGCTCTGCCTGCCAGCAGGGCCCTCACTGCATTGGACCATGTCATTGTCTTGATGGTGGACATCGATAGGTCCCAGCTCTTTTGCTGTCCTATATCTGAGTAAACACTTTCCACTGATGGGACTTCGGAGGACGTGCTTGTGGTGGTCGCCATCCACCCTTTGTGTGACAGTGTCCACTGGAGCTGCTCACCTCTCCCATCTGGACCATTACCTTTGGGGTTTACAACCCCTCCTGCTCACTGTGAATGAGGTTGACAAATGAATTTGTGCACTCCAGGTACAAATCCTGTGCATACTCCTTGTAGTACTGATACGCGTCAACCGTGTATTCCTACTGGTCAGGGCAGAACAACTCTTGTTTCTGTTCGTCTTGTTGCTCCCAATAGTCCTGCCCTTGTTCCATGGTTCTTCTCATTCTCCATGGCATCTGTGAATACATGACCTCATGGAGCCTGGTGGTCTGGCTATCGGTTGCCTCCCTGTCTGGAATGGCCTCCCTTCTCTGCACACAGTGTGAAAGTGGCTGGCCCTGCCACACTTAGCACACCTTTGGCTGATGGCTGGGCATGTACCTGCATGTGGGAAGGCCTGGCCACACCTGAAGCATGACCCCTGGGCCTGGGGTCCTGGCCTTGCCTGTAGGTAACCTTCTGTTGGTGGGCCTCTTGTACCAGGGGTGTGAACAGCTCTTCTGAATGCTTCCCTGGCCTCCCCAAGTGCTGATACAGTTTCATCTTTCTCTCTTCTTTTTTGGCATCTCCATGGCATTCACTTGAATTTCCATTTGTTCCTGAACTCTCGCCAGCTCTATCACCTCGTCAATTGCCAGCAGTTTCTTAAGTACCTGCTTCCGAAATGCTGACGATACACATCCCTCAATAACCCACAGTGGAATGGCCTCATCGTCCGAGAACTGCGGAAACTGGCAGTTGATCAGCTTCGGTCTGAGGCGGTTGATGAACTCCTCCACGGTCTTGTGAGGGGACTGCGAATATTGGGTGAAAGTGATGCAGCTGAACAGAGACTGATTCCTAATTGTTTGTTCAGGGCATTCATGAGTTATTCATCGGTGACTTGCCTCTGTCAGATGGTCTTTATTATACCTTTCCCCGCCAGGTTCGTGAAGATGTCCTTTATGACCAGTGACTTCCTCTCTTATGTAGTCATCAAATTCCTCGACCCACTCAATCCATTATAGCCCTTTGTCCTGTTGTGGCTGTAATGCAAATGGGCTTGGCTTCTGCAAGAACAATGTTGGCGCTAGCTCCCTGATCCTCCATGATGGCACCTTGATGTTAGTGTCAACTCCTCCTGGCAGACAGGTCAAAATATCCTGTTCCGTCCAGCAATGCCCTACACTTCTAGCTGCGGTAGTGTCGCCTGTGTAGCACTGAATGGCTTTGCAGGCCACCCAGCCCTGGTCCTGGGCTGTCAAACAGCTGACTTCCACGTTTTGCACAGTTTCAGGGGGTCTTGTGCCACTCACCCTTGGTGTGGGCACAAGTGTTGATTTTCGCCTGGTCATAGGTGGCACCGGCTCTCAGATGTTGTGGGCAGCAGTCCTCAGTGACTCCAGACCACTCATTAACGCATGTCAGCAGGAAGTGTTGGCAGCCATGCCTGAGCATCAAGCTCCTTTCCCATAATCAACACAGCGTACTACAGATCTTAACTGATCTTCGTGTCAGTCTTGCTTGTAGCTGGCACTGGCACCATGATTTCCAGAGCGCTCTGCACTCAAAGTGAAGTTAGGCATCGGGACGCACATAAATGATGTGCAGGAAGGAATGCCAGTCCGTGGTGGGATGGATGCTGCAGCGCAGCGGGAGCCTCAAGGACACTACCCTGTAGCGAAGGACACTGCAACAGTGGTAGGACGGCCTGCGTATAAGCCGTTCAGATGCTGCAGGCAACAGCGAGAGCACTGCGGGCAGGATGTGTCAATGGACGCTACGTCGTAGTGAAGGACACAGCTGTTAGCAGTAGGATGGCCTGGGCATGGGCTGTCTACCACCTTCGCCATTTGTTGAGGCCCCTTTGGGTAAGGAGGACACAGAGAAATGCTGCTTATCAACTAAACCTTTTTTTTTCTAACTTCCTTCTCCGTTGCTCCTCCTCTTCCTCCACTGCATGTGCTCTCTCTAGAGGGGCTCGTGCTGCAATCTGCTCATGCCTACAATAGCCACCAATAAGGAATACTTGAATTGTATATCTTTCTGCATACGTTTGCCAACCGTGCCCCAAACTCAGCACTTTAAACAATCCAACATCTATTACTATAACCACCATATAGTAACATATATGTAGGTGCTATTAAACACTTTTCATAATGAACCCAGCAATGATCAAGAAATTCACCAATGCATGGGCGAAGACTTCTTACAAGGTGACAAACTCTGAAAAGATATGTATACCTACTACTTCTGCAAGAATGAATCACGATAAGCTGCTGAGGATCACTGCAGGTGTCAGAATTAGCTCAAGAATCACTCTGTCTCAGAGGGGTTCACAGGTCTTTTACGAGTTTTGTGGGGCTTATGGCCATGCCTCCTTTATTTTTGGATCTCCTCCATAACTCGGGCATCCGTAACCCTGGTTAATTCTACTAAAGGTTAACCCTTTTGTTTGAAACGGTCTTATACTAAGGGTGATGGTCTAAAAGCAGGCTGTCCCTACTACTGCAGGGATTGCACAACTGTCGCTACACTATCCAGTTGTTAGTAATCTAACAGAAGTTTGGGACAGTGCCTTGCAATTACTCTGTTGGACCCAGGCCAGTACCAACCTGCCCACTCTCACCATATTCTTTCTACTCTTACTACTTCACCCCTCCTCCTGACTCATCCCACCATTCTGCTGTCTCAATGATGTTGCACTCCTCCTAGCTCTCATCTCCAAACTTTGATGTTACTCATCCTCCACACTACACCCGCCTCCCCACTTCTCCCACCTACACACTACACCCTCCTCCGCACTGCTACTCCCACCTTCTAACTACTCCCACCTCCCCACTACTACCCCTTTCTCCACACCACTACTCTGTTCTCCATACTACACACTCGTCCCTACTGCTACTGAAACTCCTCCTAGCTCTCCTGCCCATCCGTTAATGTTACTCTTCCTTACTAATGCTCCCTTTTCCACACTTCTTCCTCCTTCCCACTACTACTCCCTCTTCTACACTACTCCCACATTCACACTACTCCCACCTCCCTACCACTTGCACCTTAACACTATTCCTCCTCCGCACTATTACCCAAACCACTTCCTCTGAAGTACCACTTAAACTCTCTAATCAATATCTCACCTGCTTCACAATCCACCTCCATGGGCCGCTGTGCCTCCCTCCTGCTAGTCTTTTGGTCGTCCTTTTCCTCCAAATCTCACCTCACTCTGGGAACCCCCCCTTCCTGCTCCCTGCGTTAAGGCCTCCTTCTCTCCCATGACTGGGTATCTCTCCCTGGCCAATATGGCCTTGTCTGTACCCTCCCGGAGCATGTGTTTGTGCAATGAGAAGTCATAAGGGGGCTAAGCTCAGCCCACTTTAACCACACAGGCCTGGCTGCATTCCAAAGATGGCACCCTTAGAAGTCCAATGTTCCGGTTTGTGTACCGGGACCCGTTGCTGTCAGGTCTCTTGGTAAGTCTGTTGGGAGAGGTTGGTTCCTTCACCACTTGTGTTCCTGGTGGTCATAGGGAACCTACTGCTGGTTGCACAAGCTCCTTTCCCTTACTTGGGAGTTCGGCGGTGGTGCTGTGCATGATTACTGTGTCTCCCTCTCCCCCTCTGGTGGCTACTGGGTGTGCACCTGTAGTACCATAGTTTTCGGTATTTCCCAGAGGCAGTGTTCTCGCTCTCCTCCAGGGCCTGACTCTGCGTCTCTCTTCCATGGCATGCATTCTGCTGTTTTCTCTCGCTTCCTGCTACAGGTGCGATGCAGCAAAAAGGAATTGGAGAAGACCGGTGAGCATCTTGCAGAGGCGCGGCATATGTTTGCAGTAGTCTGCACACAAACATTTTGGCACAAGGGGTGAGTGAACAGGAATTGGGGCTCTCTTGGTTGAGTTTGACTTCACAGCTAGGGCAGGCTCTGGATTCCTCTATACCATTCTAACCCCCTATAAAAAAGGGCTTCCCACCCCCTCTGAAAGGGCCAGGGTATGTGTCTTGTCACATAGAGCATTGAATGTAAGGGCCACACTGGTACCACCATTACCATCCCGGGTCACAAAGTGTCATTCCATTGCCTGTGGATAGTACATTACCTCACTCACTGTAGAGACCCGTGTGCTGGTGCCGCAAAAGTACATTTGCAAAATTGTTAAAATCTACACAAGTGCTTCTCTCTGTAGCAGAGTCGTGGTATCACAAGTATGACAGACACAATAGGTACAATTTGTAAAACCTTTTATTGAAGTTTCTGGGGTTGGAAAACTCCTACTCTGCCCTTTAACTAAGATGGGAGTAGTTTCGACCATCAAATAATAAACAAAACAGTCCTAGTAGAGTCCGTCACATCAAAATGGCCTATGCTAACAAAACCTAATGCCTGCCTTATCTCTTGTACAATAAAGTGTATAGAGGGGAAATGAATGCAAAGGAAAATCGGCATTCAAATTAATACAAGGTAGCTAAATCAGCTCTCCTAACCATGTGAGACCACATCGTGTAAGGCAGTCCTTGTAGGCAGGATGACACACTCTGGCTCGGATTTTCAGTATACTAAACAGTTCGAAAACGTGGGTTGAGGCCTGTCTGGACTTCCACGTTAAAGTCTCTCATTCAGACCTCCACATAATATTTAAACACAAAGTTCATGTAGGCCCCCCTCTGTTGAGCTCAGATCTCTTTAAATACAAAGTTCACAGAGATCCCCATTTGTCAGGCTCAGACCTCTTTAGCACAAAGTTCAGCAAAACTTACAAAACGGCTCCCTTCCCCAAGTTTATTACATTTCGGGTCTCCCTAAGCCAGGCTCAGACCACACCACTTTCGGGTGTCGAAGACTTTCGAATGTGTGTGGCTTTCTTTGCAGTCCTCCGCAGGACCACTTCAACTAAAAGTTTAACTTCCACTCTACCCTTCTCTAGGAGGGAATTCTGCTTATTAGGCTTTTTCACTTCGTTCACTTTATCCTTAAAAAAACAATGCACCTTTCACATAGCCTTTCAAGTGGGCTATTTCCTTTTTCGACGGACCACACCGTTACTCAATATCGCTGATTGTACAGCTGTCTTTTACTTCAAAGTTCATTCACAGGTCTGCCTTTCCTTGCGTCGCATTCACACACATGCAGCCTTCATATGCGATATAATATTGCCACTTCAAACTTTCTTTAACACACACTGGTCTCTCAGGTCACTTGCCAACTCACTGTCTGTGTGCGTTTCTTTCTTAGTTTTATGATTTCCAATTCACGAGTCAAGGTTAGTACCACAGGCTTGGCCTTGCCTCCTCAACTCTGCTGTTCACCCAGGAGGGTTACTGGCGTCCTTGAAACACAATGCTGTCTTCACTTGCGGGATCTGGCCTTCTCCACATGTCTGTCGCAGCCTGTCAGAGGTAACAACCTCAAGTAGGGAACTATTAGGGTTTTTGACCCACTGCTCTTGTTCTTTTGTCCGTTGCTCTGCTCCAGTAGGTTTGCTTTCTCTCTGCAAGTCCTGCTCGAGTTCTGTCTTGCTCGGAGTGTGTCTTCGGGAGTTGCCTTTTATCCGTGCGAGGAGAGAAAATTGGTATTAGGTGTATGCACTTGAAGTCAAGTGCTGACTTCACCTGACCCGATTAATGGGACATGTCCAGTATGATGTATGAGAGTTCGTTTTTTACTCTTAGTCACCCTCTTCCTCGACCCAGTGTTTGTGTAAAAAGGGGGGGGGGGTGAGACCTCAGAGAATCCTCCAAAATAGGAAGGGGTAGATGAACAAAAAAGGGGGGGATACCACGCCTCACCATCGGCTGTCTCATCACAACCCCCGAAGACCCCTCACCCAGGTGATCCTCCCGCACTGGTCTACCCCCAGGGTCTGGTTCCAAAGGTGATGGCCGTGACCTGTACACCTGAGAGAGAGTTCCCCGGGGACTAGCTGGTGAGGCACCCTCTGGTTTCTCGAATCTCCCAATCTACACAGGAGCCAAACATGCCTTGCAGCACTCTGTTCTTGCAGGCAGGATGCATTCTAAAGGATGTACTCATTTATTTTCTCCAAAAATCATCTAAATATTGCAGCCCTGGCCCATGGAGCAAGAGCCCTGCCAGCCTGGGAGACAATTGCCCCCTTGCCATCCTGCCCCTGGATCGTGCACATACCTAATTAATGTAAATCCTGAAGTATAAACATGTATCAAATGACATGCAGAAAGTTACGAAGAACACTTGTTTGGCGTATTGTTGTCACTTAATGCCATTCAATGTTTCATATGAGCTTGCCATTTCCAGAGTTTATGGCCCTCCTACCTGCAACCTCTGCTTACCGCTTCCGCCGCCCGATATTCCCTGTAGTACTGGAATATTACGGGCGGCGGAACAGCAAGTTCCCAGGACTCCACAGGAATGGGAACACTGAAGCACCGTTGTTAACCGGTGCTTCAGTGAATTATCTGCCGGTAGGGGCCTGAACTAACGGCAGGTCAGGCCTGGACCTGCTGGTAGTTCGCAGCGCCTACCGGCAGACGCTAAGTGAGCTGGCCCGGAAAATGTGCCGGTAACGTTGTTACCAGCACCTTATTTCCAGACCGGCTCACTCATAGTGGGGGCCTATGTAAGGTAGTGGAATTTTTGATATACAAAGGCATGGGTCTCCATGATGATTGGGTGTTTGGGAGCAGAGGTGGCTGTTTACCTTTCCTGTTGATCCGCGTATAGCGCAGTATTTTTTCTCCTCACAGCTGAGAGATTTCTATAGGGGAAAAAAGGGGGTTGCATACAGATTTGCTGAATTGCTTTAATCTTATTGCAGTCTCATGTTGATTTATTTTCATGATATTAATTTCCATATAGTTTTTTGTTCCCAGTTTGATGGCATAATTATGCAAGGTTAAAATGTGCAACCTGCTTCAGGAGCCAACCCAGCTGAGCAAACACTTTATTTCGAATCCTAGAGAAGAAAGATTGCAGCAGGCACCTAATGCACAAATCTGGTTTTCGCAGGAATGTTCATGAGGGGGGATAAATGTCTGCACGCCTTGGCAACATGGCATGACTGTCACACGGGTGCTGATCATGTGGCTGCCCTCGTGTGCTGTTCCATTCGGTGCTGGATTCTTTGGCCTCCATGGAAAGGGGTAGCTTGTGCTTGGTTTCTTTAGTACTGTGGTTGCCACGGGTGAAATGCTTCTTATGGCTTTTTCAGATGCAATTGGATGTCTTATGAACTGTAATTTTAAGAAACATAATAGTTATTTAATGTTTGTATTGGTAATTTTTAGAATATTAGGGTTTAGGTTGTTTTCTTGAGATATGTGCACTGTTCTATAATGAAATGTCAGATTGTGTTTATTTTATATTGTACATGTTTCTTATGAAGCGCTCTGATGGTCCTGTTAACCATGTTTGTGCTATAGAAAAAGTTTTTTAAAAAAACAATGCTTTGCTTGAAAGGAGGTGCCAGCCTCGCTGCACATTGCGAAAATCGGTTATGGAATCAGTTCTGTCAATTTATCGGAAACACATTCAACTTTATCAGTTAAACACTGATAAAATCGGGAATTGGCTCTGGGATAACTGTCTGAGAGACTGCCCAAACCAAGCCCACTCGACTGCCTACGCCAACTGCCTCTGTATACAAGTGGGCCAAAGCCGGAGGCTCCAGCCGCTCTGGGGAACGCCACACACTCCCCCCCTCTCCCTGCCACCCCACCTTGAGATCGGAGCCCTCCTATACTTTGTTCCAGAAGAAACTGAAAACCTTCCTATTTCACTAGCAGAACTCTTCCTGCTCTGTGTCTGTAACATTCTAAGCTGTCCTTATTAGCAGCACACTTCCTGATAACTATCTGTAACTTACTAAGATGCAACAAGCACCTAGACGCCCAAGAGTTAAGCACGCTATATAAATTTAAAAATAAATAAAACAGATGTCGCCCTACTAGAGAAAGAACAAACATGATGAAATGAGGTTGCTGTGGGCTGGTTGATCTGAAATTCGCCTAATAGGTAACGTCTGAAATGTATTGTAGCATCACTATAGGTGGGCGGTTATGGTTAGTTAATGCAAACACAGAAACCTGCCCCACCCGCCGCCCTCCAACACACCTCCGGGACCGAGACGTTTGGTGCTACTCTGAGATCACCCAACGTATGTATTCCAGTGCTTTAGGTGGGCAGAGAACATTTATGGTTGGCAGGGCACAGGTCGAAGGAACACAGGGGTGAGTGGCATCCACCCACTTTTTTTTCCAGAGGGCTGACGTCCCGTGTGTTTTCAATTAATAAAAACAAAACAATACTGGCCCCTCTTGAAGTAACCACTGCTATAGGAAGGCCTGAGGCCAGACACTCAGCCACAAGACCAAAGGAATCTCTTTGCATGAAGCTCTAAAATCTCTCATATTGGCATTCTGCTATTCAAGACGGTTGTATACTAATTGACCTCGGGAGAATTGACCTAATTTAGGTCAATTAGGACATATATGCGGGGCAAACCCCCGTAACCTCCCACCCAATCCACAACCCCCTGATACCCCCCACCCAATCCCCTTATATTATTTATAATCCAAAACTAACCCAATACATATATAAAATAACTAAAATAATATAAAGGTGAATTGTCCGGAAGGCCAATTAGGGCCACTATAATTGGGTCAATGAGGACAAAAATGGTCAATTGTAAAAGGTCAATTTGGGTAATGTCATTCAAGACGTGTTCGTACAGATTCTTAGACATAAAAGGTGCACACCTTTCATACAATGCCAGCAATGTTACAGGGACATCTGTTCTCTTGCTAAATGCTTATTTGTACTGTGCACTTTCTTCACTTGAGAAATGCAAAATGAATATTTCACTTTAGGATATGATCACTGTATGTGATGTCCAGTGCTTTAAATGGAGAAAAAGTAGTGGAGGTACTCGCCCAGCTACAAAGCCAGACATTCCGGGCTAGCGCTTTCGGTGCCAGACGTTTTCTGCACGCCACCTTGAGCACTGGTCCCTTTTAGGCACTCCCTGTTTGCAGGCAATGCCCAATGAGGTTAGATAGTGTGCCAAGGAGACACCTTAGTAAAGCAGTGTATCTGAGATCCTTTCACAAAAACATCCAGTTTGTTGTTATGCACTGTATTAAAGTTTGAATATCTACCTTAAATGAGACTTTCTTTTTTGAACATCAAACTAGCAGATATCATAGCTGTAAACTAAGGTTTAGAAGGGCAGTTGTATTATTGCTCGCTTTCATTAGAGGTGGGCGTGCCTGGTGAGGCCCGGGCTGGCCCGGGCTCCAACGGGCGATCCAGCCCGACCCTCCTCTCGGGCCGGCTCCCCGGGAGTCCACGACCCCACCATGGCTGCCCAGTGCACAGGGCAAAACAAAAATGGGCATTTCTTTCCATTTTTCCTGAGCCACGCGGGCAAAATGGAAAGAAATTGGGATTTCTTTCTTTCCATATCTGACCATGCAGGCAATGAAATGCCCATATATGAAAAAAAATAAATGATAAAATAAAGAAATGCAATTTTTTTTCTTCACATTTGACCATTTCATTTTGCCTGTGTCGTGTGGGCAAAATGGAAAGAAATGGCAATTTTTTTTTTTTTATATAGGGATTTCTTTCCAGGGAAAGAAATTACCATATATAAAAATTACATAAACGTGGCCTTTATGGTGGCCAGGGCCGCATTTAATTTCTTTTCCTTTTTTCTGGGGGAACTAGGGATTTAATGGGCTCGGCACGTTGTGGGCTCCTAGAGCCTGGCATGACCCCCAGGCTCGGCCTTGGCTCCGCCCTACCCATGAAATCCCTGTCTCCCCAGCGCTAGCTTTCATTGCATAATAAGGAATTTGGTAGGCAACTGGAGCTGTGTGTGAGTTTTCAGTCGAGAACATTCCATCACAATTAATTAACCATTTACATATTATAATAGGCACTGCTAATAACAAAGAACCATCTAAGTAATTTCCCAGGCTTTTCCAAATCAATCCCTGCTTCATGAAAGGACACCAGTGAACACATATGGAAACAGGTGAAGCCCACTTAGCAAAGCAGTGTTCCGCAGCTCTTGTGCTGTTTGTCTCTCCTTTTGTTGTGCAGCGTGGACCCTGAAGGAGACATTAAGGTCATTGCAGATGGTGGCGAGAGGAGAAGGGAGGGGCTCTGCTTTCCCCCGGAAAGTGTGCAGAATCGCAGCCCTTTGCGTTGCAATAAAGTGAAATGAAAAGCTTTCATTTTCACCTCCAAAATAGTTGATTACCAGTACTCCCTTTCAGGTGTTGAGAAGTGCAGGTACTCAAATGGTAAAAGATAAGAGGTGCAGGTATTGAGGGTTTGGTAGGACTGGCCCATTTAAAGCACTTGTGATGGCACTTCTCATTGGGTATGTCGGGGGTGTTCTATGTAATATCATCGACAGTCGTTTTTACGATGGGTGTTCATCGACATTTTACATTTATTTATTTTGGGGGATTCCCCTCACCAAAACCTGCTACCCCCCACCTATGTTTTACTGTTCCCGACACCCCCAACCCTTTATCTGCCCTCCCCATGCCCCCACACCAACAAAACGTTTCAATGAGTTTTTCCAGCACAGTGTTATAGTAAATACACCCGTCAAAAAAATGACTGTCGATGAAAAGACATCGTGCCATGTCAGGGTATCCCCACATTCTTTTAAGGACTTGAGCTCTGATGGTTGGTGCCTATTGTGAAGACCATAAAACTCCATGTGGGAACAGACCTGTGCAATATATGAGATTGCCACTTCCCTTGAGGTCCTGCCCGCTGATTACTTTGAAAAGCCCCAAGGACTTCTGTGTTTGTTCTGTTCTTTTGTACCATACACCCCTGCCCAACATCACTGTGTCCTGCAGATTGTGCATGTTTGGGCAGTCGGAGAGAGAAGCAGGGTTCAGGGCTGTCACATGCTTTGGTGAGGCATGGGGCATTTGGTAAGGCTCCCCTTGATATTTTGTGCACTGCACAAGCAGCACCACAAATAGGAGACACCCTTGAGTTATCGTGGAGGGCCTAGGTAGGCTGATGAGAACCTCTGGGTGCAGCTTGGCTAAGCTATAAGATGGGCTGTAGGTCCATTGCACTTGGCATCAAAACGATGTGTAGGGTATATCTTGAGACTGAACACAAATATCATGTCATTGTCGCCAACATATGTCATCTTCCACCAGTATCTAGGGTCATGAACCATGAGATGATCTTGTTCACACTAGTCAGGTGAACTCTGCGTGTACTGCTGCTAATGTGAATTGCAGTATGACATTTACATCACAATACCCCCTGCCAGAAGTCCTCCTTACTTCGTTCGTTTTCACTAGTATGCTAAAGTCTCAAAGGTACAACTTGAGAGTATTGTTTCTCCATTTAGGCCAGCAGACTGGATGGCTCATGCCCAGCGTTTCGTATTTAGAGTCAACTTGATTATTTGTTTCTGAGGCCTATCATTTTGTGTAGGAATACTCCATATTTTGATATCACAGTGGCCTGGCTTTTCCTGTACCCAAGAATAATAGTGGCATCCTATTTGTATGTATAGTGTCTCATATCTGAATCCTCCTGGTTCTAAGCACTGTGATGATAGGTGTTATTACTAGCAAATGCTATGGTAGTTAATTTAGAAGTGTGAACAGCTGGCTCCACGTGGCTGCAAGGATCAAATTCAAGACCCTCTGCATAGTGCACAAGGCTTTCTGATGCCTGGGACCTACTTACCTTCAATGTTGCCTTCCTAAATACTGTCTCTCCTAAGGTTTCCGCTCATCTACCTCCAACCTTCTGCGAGTGAGCAGGTTCTCCAAGCAGAGATTTGGAGAGAGATCCCTTTCATCAGCAGGCGCCTCCCTCTGAAACAGCCTCTCTGCCACACACCGTCTTGACCCTGATATTCTTAAGTCCTGGAAACTCCTCAAGACCTTCCTCTTGTCCTCTTCCTTCTCTCTCACCCTACCATGCTAACCTAGCTCTCTGCTCTTCGTTCTCTCCCTCCTTACCATACAGCTTACTGACTGGCCGACTGGTGTACCTCAGAGTCTCACAGGTCGCAGGCACCCCTGCCAGTCCTTCTGCACTTGCCTCAGGGCCCTACACCCCACCCACTCACTGTACTTGCAATAAATCCTTGAGAGCTTCTCTCTCCGCACTTCCCCAGTCTCTACCGACTGGGTGCACTTGGTCGCCTGCCCCTCCCTTGTTCTGCCTGCACTTGCATCTGTATACAGCCCTGCCTGAAGATCGTTCTGTCTGTTCTTCCTTATCTCACCCCTTAATGTGCACTTGGAAAAAAAACACAGATTCGCCGTCGGGCCTATTTGCTGTATCTAAACTGTATTTGTTTTTAACTAGTTTATTTGAGTTCTAAAAATAGTATATACACACACAATAATTTCAACAAAAACAATCGGAACAATCTTAGAATATTATAATGAAAATACCCAAACCCACCCCCATTGCAAACTATCAAACCTGACTACAATGTCCAATATTAAAATCTGAATAAAAAGTTGAAAGGGAAAAAGGGAAAGTAAAAAGAGGAGAACAAATAAAAAAGGGAATATATACATACATACATACAGGTTACATTTCAACCTACGAGATTCAAGTTATATATATATATATATACAAACATAAGCATTCCATCCAAAAAATAGAATAACCGAAATGTACTTATCTTTCTTATCAACTTCTTCTGTGACCAAATCTCATTCCATGTCCAAGCTCAAAAAGGCCCCCCCAATTTTTCTGAAATAGGGCGTCTTTCTTCTCCATTCTAAAAACCAACTTCTTAACATTGCATATCGAATACATTTCTTCGACCCACAAGTTCCATGTTAAAAAAATCTGTCAACTTCCAGTTACGCAAGATTCGTTTTTTGGCCACTAAAGCTCATTTTAGAACAGGTCACTTGATGATGATTTAAATCCTCCAATAACCTTTCTTCTCCTAGAATCAATCTCTCGAAATCATAATCAAGCTCTTCCTTCACCACTCTATCCATCATGCTGGTAATCCTTCTCCAAAAGTCTCTAACCTTGTAACAATCCCAGAACATATGTTCCCATGTACCACGGGCATGACCGCAACCCCAACAGGTGTCTGACATGATCAAACCTTGCTTATACATTCGATCCGGAGTCCAAAACACCCTGTTCAGGATCTTTACTTGACGTGCCCTTTCTTCTACATTTAAAGACATCCTCTTGATGTTCCTGCATATAGCTTCCCTTCTCCCTTGTGTCATCTCCTCCTTTAGGCATGCTGACCATGTCTCCAAGATCTTCTTATTCCCATCTGAATTGTTCTCTTGTCTTCCCAGTTTCTTAATAGTACTCATTAAATCTGAATCGACCAAGTTTGGAATTTTGACAGCTCTTTTTAAACTCGCATATTCTCCATAAGTGGATTCAGTTAAGTCATACTCTACTTTTAGCTCTTGGTATGTCTTCCATCGCTCACCTTCAAATCGATCTTTGATTTGTTTTTATTCCTGCTGCAAACCAATGTATCCAGAATATGGTTTTGTTCTTTATCTTTATTGCTGTATCTAAACTGTTACATGTACCATATTCACTTAATCTGCCGGTGCAGACCGTTATCGCTTGTGAAATTCAAGGGCTCTGAGCGACTTTTCTTTTTTCCCTGTGTTCTCACCCTCCTTGAGCGCTCTGAAACACTTTAGGCGCTTTATAAATAAACATTACCATACCAATCCTTACCATTCGGCCCTGCTGAAATATGTACTTGGAAAGTGCAGGCTAGCAGATGTCGCAGATGAGCTTTTAACTCGCTGAGCTATCCAACTGAGACACAAGTATGCTGTTAAATCAACTGTACAGTTAAAAAGAAACATTTATTAGGATACCTTCCCACTACCCTCCATTGACCCTTCCAGCCCTTTTTAATAGAAAATATAACATTACTATTGTCACGTTTACTAGTGGGTCATTAAAAATTCCTTCTATTTCGAAGCACTGTAATAATAAGTGTTATATTATTAAGAAATGTAATGCGCGGAGCCAATGCATTACCAAATGCATGTGTGTGTTGAAGGAGGAATAGCTGGTCTGAATGCTGCGGGGGTTAAGTGGTCACTGCTGGAATTAATGTATGATCTGAAAGTCACTGGTTTGAATCTTAGTAATGTCTGCTCAACCTTTTTTCCTTATGAGGTCAGCAAATGGGTATTCATTTTCATTGCCGGTAAAAACACATTTTATATGGTATTTTGTATAAAGTGCTTTCATGAGAGCGGTATATAAGTAATTGATTATTATAAATGCCTGGATGTTAGCATCAATCCAAGCACAGGCTCAGAAACCGTGTCGCTTCAAGAATGACTTCTGTGACTCTTATTCAACTTTAAACATACCCTTCTAAATATCATATCCTAGTGTTGCTTTGAATCTGGGTTGTTTGTTCGTGCCACATTTGTTTATGGCCAAAGTGTCCACAGCCTAATTGCTTGGGCCCTGTTTCTTTCTTTTATTTATTTTTTGTCCCCTGCCGCCATTTCTATGGAAGCGGGGGACACCGCTGCACCCGCAAAACTCCAAAATACCGAACATGGGGAGCAGGTGACACCCCAGCCGCTCCAGCTCTTCATGTTCAGTTATTTATGTCTCGAAACAATTGGTAATGCCCAATTCGATCAAAACGTCCATACAGTTTTTTTTCAATCAAATTGGGTGTTACCATTGCTTTGCTTCCTTGAGATGTATTGCCTTTATTTTATACTGGCATGTCTAAAGCAGAATGTGACTGCGTTATAAATGCATTGGCAGTGAGAGGGTGACGCCTTCACATGCCATTGTATAAATTGTTATACATATATATCAGACTTAATTAATATTATCAGCAACTGTCATGAGCAACGCCCCCCACCCCTGATATAACTACAGGGCACAAACTGTTCTGCCTCCCAACCCATCCAGTGGCCATGAAACACACGAGACATACCTACAAAGTAACTCCCTTCCGCCACTACCTGCTGAAACTGGAGAAGATCGTTGAGGGTCCCAGACAGGAAAAGGGGCACTGGTCATGCAGGAAGCAGGCCTTCCAGGGGTTCAAGAAAGCTGCAGGGAACTCGGGTGGCAGGGAGTTGAGCATAGTGCGCATAATAATAGAGCCCCTGTGGAGAGCGCCCTGCCTATGCAGTCTGGCTGTAGACACTCTCCAGGCTGTGAAATCAGCAGGGCCTGGGGCCTTTGGAAAGGAAGGGTGAGATGATGCCAAGTGCCTTCGGCCTCTGATGCAGCCAGCAGCCCTGGGATGATTTAATGCCATCCCCGTGATGATTCAATGCCAGGGCCTCTGTTTGGCGGAACTGCTTTCAGGCCCGTCCTGGACTGTGACGCAAGGTCGAACGCTGTGTGCTGACTAAAGGGACATCTCATTCTGGAGCCAAGAGGTGGACAAGTAAGCCGCGGGTCAGCATACAGAATCTGGGGTACAAGTTTTTTTTTCTCCGACAAACTAGTCTCCAGTCGCCTGTCCAGCTTTTGTTGACTGTGTGATAGTCTCAAACGGGCAATACTGATACTAGTTGTGGATGTATATTTTCCAATATTTGATTCCTTTAAAGTTGAAGAGAGAGAAAGGGGTTAGGCAAAGGGGCGTTTAAGGACAGTCCCTGTTCTTGATCATTCTAAATGAGGGTTTGGTAAAAGAGGCAGCTAGTTTATTGCACACATGAACGTGCATGGAAAGGAGGGGGGTAGTTGTTAATTCTTACATGGGAGAGAGCACGGAGTGAAGTTACCAATAAGATACAACCACTTATGGCTTAAAACCACCCCACTGTGTTTATTTATGTAGTGCACAATGCTAACGTTTCATTTATGTTTGCAGGAGTCTCCTGGGATTTGATTCTAACACCCCAGCCGGAGGCAGTCTTCTATGCCCGTTATTACATACTTCAAGACTCCACCCGTCTACTCAGGGGAATTCCCAAAAAGATTGTATTTGGCATATTGTCCGCTTTACCTCACAGGTTTCCCAATTACTCTAGCAACTTGAGGGTTGCCCGTTCTGCAATTGGCGCGCTTGTGCTCTGCTCACTGCAGCACTGCCTTCCCGTCCAACTTCATCTTTACAAGCCCAGGCTGTTGTGGCTCTCCGGTTGCAGCCAGTGCTCCCAAGAGCCCCCTTCCGCACACAGAGCCACACAACACGTTGCTGTAAGGTTTGGGCTCCCCAGTCGCTCTGCAGCAGCTGGGAAGACCCAATTTATTTATACTACACGCGGCAGAGTGAAACGCCACGTGTGTACGCCCTTAAAGGGGCAGCCACCACACTCCTCCTTTTCATAACAAAAACAAAAAAGGTCAAATACACACAAGGCATAATAACAGCACTGCACACAAATGACACAGATGACCCCTTTAAACACTGCCGCCCTCAGCCCCATTAGTCACTTCCAATCCAAGGGCAGGTTTCGCCAGTTTAGGGGTCCAAAACATAGTCACTCAGGTGGGCAGGCTTCCCCCTCCTGACCCTCTGGGGATACCTCCTGCCTGCCTCCCAGATCGGGCCCTCCTCACCTGTGTTCCCACGTCTTGGGGAACTCGTCCGGTACATCGTTAAAGTCGCTCTTCTCTGCAACACCACCGACCTGGCTTCCCCGACCTTCCTGAAGAAGCTAGCATTGCGGGTGACAGGGGCAGTCCCATTTGAAGCCGTTACCATGGAGCCATGCACCTCCGCCATGTCCATCGGACCAGGCTCGTACGTCAATGACCGCTTTCCTTGAGGGTGTTGATTCTTCACCAGAACCTCATCCCCGGGGCAAACTGCTGGGGCCGGAGTCCTCTTCGGATGTTTTCTTGCTCCATCCTGATGCTGCTCTCCCTTTCCACTTGCGTGTTGTTGATGAGTCGGCTCTCTTTCACCCACTCCAGAATCAGGCCCCTGGGACATCGGGTGAACATTGCCTCAGCCGGGGCCACTTCAGTAGATGTGTGTGGGGTGCCCCGGTATTCCCTCAGGAATTGGTATAGTGCCCTCTGCAAGCTATGTCCCTGGCCATGAGTGATGTGAAATACCTTGTTCAGCGTTCTCATAAAACTTTCTGCTTTGCCGTTCCCCCGAGGCCAAAGAGGAGTGACCTTGCAATGGTGAATGCCATACTCCTCCATCAGCTGTGCAAACCTTTCACTTTGGTAGTGTGAACTATTATCCAAACACAGAGTCTGGGGCAGGCCGTGGGTAGCAAAAATCATCTCCATCGCTACGGCCACCTTTTCGAATGACACAGACTCGATGAATTCTACCTCCGGATACCTGGACCATTCATCCACCACCACCAGAAAGTTTGTGTCCCGACCTGTGGACCCAAAGACAGCATGGACTATCTCCCAGGCCTTTTTTCCTCTTGGCATCATCTCAATTACGGGCTCCCTCTGGGATTGGGATGCCACCTGGCACCATACACAGGCTGCTATGAACTCATCGACCTGCCTCTCCAGGTCCGGAAACCACACATTCTGTTGCAGGTGAGCCTTGGTCTTGACAGTTCATTGGTGCCCTTGGTGTGCCAATTCAATCACATGGGTGACCTTACACTGTGAAATCATGTTCCGGTCCCCTCCGAGCAATAGCCCCGACTCCACGAAAGCCAGCTCGTTCTTGACCCTCGATAGTTCCAATGTCGATTTCGCTTCTTGGGTCCTCGGAGCCAACGTCTCCATAACCGACTTCCATGAGCCCTGTTGCAGGGCTGCCTTCAAGATGTTAAAATATTCGCCGTCGCCCGCCGTCTTTTCTAGCTCATGGATAGGTACTGAATTAGGAGTGGCCGCCTCCACCACCAGTCTGACATGCCCGTCGACCTCCTCCGCACTGATATTGCTTTGTCCCTCCGATCACATCGCAGGTGTCTGGACAGATAGTCAGCCGCATTGTTTCTGTCAGGCCGGTATACCAGGGAGACGCCATACTCAAGCAGCACCAACATCCTTCTTTCAATGCGAGCTGGAGGCTTGGATGATGACCCAGCCAGTCTGAGCAGCAGGGCCTTGTGGTCTGTGACTACTGTCACCGGTCGTCCCAGCACGTAGAGACGGAAATTATGACAACCCCGCAGGACTGCCAGGGCCTCCCTTTGTCTCTGTGCAGTGTTAACCCCCAGAGTCTGCAGCCTTTTAAGCCTTTTAGCCAACATGCCCAGGTGCTCCGCGTCCGACCTTGCATACACCAGGATGTCATTGCTGATATTTCAGATGCCATCCAGATCCGTGGGGGCCCCGCAAATAATGCTTTGGAATGCCGTCGGCGGCATTAGTTTTTCAAAGCACAGACACAGTAACGGTAAAGGCCACGATGCGTGCTGAAAGTTGTTATATACCGCAAGTCTGGGTGTAACACCACCTGATGGTATCCGGCCCAAAGATCCAGTTTAGAGAAGAACCGAGCCCCTTGTAGCTCAGCAATGATGTCGTCCATTGTGGGTGTGATGTGACGCTCTCGCTTAATTGCCTTATTTGGGAGCCGCATGTCCACACATATACTATTACGCTCACCTGGATTCCACAGGGGCGTCGAACGAAGCTGGACTGCTGCGGTCTCCACCAGTGTGACTCGTAGTGAATTGATGATCGACTGCACTTGCCCATTCAGTTTAGTCTGCCTGGCCCGCAAGAATATTTTCCTAAAAGCATTAAAGGGGATTAGCCACCCGTGGTAGAGGGGTTACACTAACACTATTTTCCCTGAAAACTTCCAGTATTCCCCTTCATAAAGTTTCACCTTATTGTTTGGAAGGATGAACTCTCCATCCTGCGTGGAGTGCAGGGGGGCGTATAAGTTCAGTTACTTCACTGATCCGAAGGTATTTGGCAGAGTTCCAGACAACAATGACTCCGAAGTAAGTAGTGTGTAGACCGAATGTATAGTTCTTTTAGAGTTCAAATGTCTGTTAATTCACTCTTGCTCCATTCATACCTTTTCCCTTGCAGCGTGATCCAAGGAGTGAGTTCGCCTCGATGGATGAAGGTAGCGCTTAGGTAAGAGTCAGTTTGTACCAAGCACTGTTTAGCAAGTAATATTGTTCCAAATGTAATTAACCAATAGTTCTCCATCTTCTTTGCAGGTGTGGCGCCTTGCCGAAAATGTCTAACATAGGATGGTGACCAGCGCTGCCTCGAGCGGTAAAATTCTGAGTAAGTATCTTGTGGTAAGTAAAAGAATGTCTTTGGCGGAACCCCGCTCACCTTTTTGTTTGTTCTCGTCTTTTCAGATGCTGATGTTTCGGGTGGTGATTCAATGGGTGCTGCGCTGGGTCGTGGAGATGCTCCGAAGACAGGTGAGTATGGCGCGGCGCTGCAGGTGGCAATGCAACGCAGTTTATTTTAATGTCTTTTTCCTTTATCCACAGGTGCGGCTGCTCCAGGAAAAGATGATGACCAAATGGAAATCTCCTTGTTCTAACCTTCTCTTCTTCTTTCCTTTTCTCTAGGATCGGCTCCAGACACAAGACGGGTGTGGCTGTAGACTGGATGCTGGAATGCAGACACGGTGAGCGTTACGCTGCTAAGATGCAGAATAACACGAAGCGTGTGCTGCTCTTCGGGCGTGGTTTAAATATCATCAAAAAAGTAGTTCCCAGTTAAGAAGTTCCAGTACCGCACCCAAGCAGCAAAATAGTTCCTAAAGTAAAGTAGTCCCTTCATGGCCTGTACATGAGTTCTTTGCAGGATGACCTGCATAGTTTAAAGTTAGCAATATGAGCCTGGTGCCTAAGGCGCCAGGACTGAACCCATATAGCCCCTAGGTGGGGTTTGGGGATTTCCTGTGTCTTCTTGGGTGCCTGTTACCTGGACAGATGGACATGTTCCGGATGTCTGGGGGCAGGCATCGCGACATATACGCACTAAGTCCGGTTGTTTAGGTTTCCTGGCGTTGACGATGGGGGAGACCCACGGTGTTGGACCCTCAACCTTCTTTATGATATCTAACTCAAACAGGCTGTCGAGCACTTTGTCTACCAGGTCCCGCAGATGGAATGATACCCAGCAGTGTTTTAGGGTGATAGGTTGGATAGACTCATCAATGTGACGCCTCACCGGATCACCTGCCATGCCGCTGATGCCTTCAAACAGTGAACTGTACTTCGTCAGGAGCCCCTGCACATCCTCCACGTACACTGCATATGGAAAGCACACAATGCCAAAAGCATCCTTTGCTGCAAAACTCAACAGGGTGTTGAGGCTGACAGTTGGAACAGAGAATCTGGCCCTGATGGACAACCCTCCATGGTCCACCTTGGACACAAATTACCCAAAAAGCGGGATGAGTTGTTCACCTCCAAACGTGAAGATTCATGCTTTTGGTTTCCGCAGTTTAGGCGGCACTGTCATGGCATTGTAGTGTACTTTCACCATGATGTTGACAGATGCCCCTGCACCGGGACTGTGGACTTGTTAACCTTTACTATGCATTGTGGAGTCTTCTGTTGTTGGGCCGCAAAGCACTGACGCTTGTAATGAAGTTGTTCTTTCCTCATCATCGTCCTCAGGAGGGGCACCATCGTCACCTTGATCGACCTGGGCGACATTGGGTGTGTGCTGGTGTCTGAAAAACCTCGCTCTTACTGGCCCCTTGGGACCACCACCGGCATCGGAGCTCTGAACATTTGGGCGTAATGGTCCAGTGCCCCGCAGCGTCCACATGACTTGCCATGTGCTGGGCATTCGATGTGGTGTGGGAGATCATACTCGCATTTTGTGCAGGAGTCCATGCCTCTCGCACTCCGGTCTCTCTGACTGCCGCCTGGACATCGCGCCCCTCTGCTGCCTTGACCACAGCCCACAACGCACACATCTTCCACCTTCCCTGGGCGCCCAGCCACCTCCATTCTCAATTGCCTTACCTCACACACCTTGTGGCAATCCAATTTCTAATATGAGAGACAACGTGATCCCAGGCTTTCGCATAAATTGTCTGTGCAGCTTGCCGGACGAACACCCCTGGATCAGTTGGTTTTGGATCACTGTGTCTGCGTTATACCAGGCACATGGCAGAGACATGCGGTGCAGACGGCCGTGGAAGTTGTCCAACAATTCATCATCCTTCTGGCGGGCACTACACATGACAAAACATTCATATTCCGCGTTGGCCAGTGGCATAAAGTATTCCTGCAGTGCATTTTTTGCTGCGCCATAAGTAGCGTTTTCAGGCTGTGGGGATTGGAAGACCTCATGAACAGCCAGACCTGCTGAGTACAAGAGTGTCGCCACCTTGCTGTCGTCATTGGTTTCTCCTGTGGCCCGGAAGTACATGTCAAATCTGTCTATCCACATCCTACAACTCAGACCCAGTCTGGAAGGTGCATCCGAGATGTCAAATTCGTGCATTGGCCTCAGAGCCCTTGCTGTCTCGGCATTGGTGGTGCTTGGGGGACAGGAAGCGCTGCCGCATCCTGGTCATTGGCATTCATGGCAGCGAGCACACAGGCATCCCACACAAAAGGAAATGGGGACGCAACTCACTGGTCTGCTATTGTGGTACGGCGGCACACAGAGGAGTGTGACGATGTTGGTCCGGCACCCCTTTCCAACTTCTGATGACTTCTTCCACCACCACACAAACAGCCAACATGCCCTCCCAGGCACCTTCTTCAAATGTCCAAAAATTGTTTAAAATGTCCAAAGTGAAACTTATGGGGTCAACAGGCATGCACCACAGTAATCCCCTTTCATCAATGTCCAAATCAGGTAGGAATTGCATAGAGGGAACGTCCTTTCCACACTAGTGGCTCCAAAAACTGGCTTGGGTGGGCCCAAGGGATCAGAACAAAGATGGTAGGCCTCCCCAAGAGCCGCAATCCTTCCATACACATGGTGAAAATGGCGGCCAAGCTGCGTGAACACCGCCGTCTCTGCAGCATTCGGAAGCAGAGATTAATCAATCACCGCCCCTCACCGCCTATGCCCGGGATGTCGGGGTCTCACCTTGTTGCCACTGTTATGGCTCTCTGGTTGCAGCCTTGGACTGTGACCCGCCCCTTCCTGCACACAGAACCACAAAACACGCTGCTGTACGGTTCGGGCTCCCCAGTCACTCTGCGGCAGCAAGGAACGTGTGTTTATTTATACTGATAAGAAATCGATTCTGTGGCATCAGTCCCTGTCGGTGTGCTAGTGACCACCCTGGATTAGTTCCAAAACCCAACCTATGAAATGGTTCAGAATGCCTGGCAGCGAGATAATCCTGCCCCCTCAAACTTCCCACAAAGTTTGTAAATGACTGTACAGATTAAGATTAGGCTTCGGGGAGTATCTTGCGCTCAAGGTCAGTCCTCTCGATGTGAAAATAGTTCAAACAGAAGTTGCAACTGTTCCAATCATATGAGATGTGATATTTTTATTCTCCAATAAGAACACCAACCGACACGTGTTTCGACCCCTCGTCGTTGTCAAGGCCTAAAGTCGATCCAAAACCAGACAGCTATTAACAGTTGTAGAGTCTCATGAACCTGCGTTGATGTCAAATGTGCTTCCAAAAGGGTTGATTGTTAGTCCATCTTACTTTCAAATATTGATGCTGGATGTTTTTTAGGTGGATTGAAAGAATCTGCGTTTCGTAGGACCATTTCTGGTATATGTGCTGCTAGATGGCGTCCTAATACACAAGGAAAACACCCGATCCACGTGGAGGGCTCCTGCACTCCCGGCCAGTGGGCCCCCCCTCCTCTGCCTCCAGCTGCTGCCAGCACTGTCACTGTTTATTTATACTACACGTGGAGGAGTGAAACGTCACTCCGCCACGTGTGTACGCCCTTAAAGAGGCAGCCACCAGACACGCTACACCCACATTTACAAAGTGTACAACGTCCCTGTATTTCTTGGGTCACGGCGCAGAACTGGAATGACTTGCAATCTAGTTTGCTGTCCCCGTTTGCTATACATTGCCGCCCAGACACCAGCGAAGTGTCGTTAGAAGGCGCCACCCGCGCAGCCTTCGCTGGTACATTATATATCCACAGTGGAAGCTGAGGCTATCTATCTGCCTTGTTTCTGCGCCACAGTACAGGTAGAAATGTTCACACCAAACAGCAGCAGGAGAGGGTCTGATGATATTTGGGGTACTTTTAATTGTTTATGTGTCTAATATGCTCACCCCTCCCTCACCACTCTCCCCCTTTTTTTGTTGTTGTAATGGTTGACTTATTGATAGTCTGTACGTCCAGTGTTCTCTTTTGAATAACCTTTGTACTTTACTTACTGTTATTCTTTTTCCAGAAAGACCAGTAAAGAATATTACATTTTTTTTTTTTAAAGAGAGACCTTTTGGTAAAAAAAGAAACGTTCACGCTCCCCAACAAGGGCGCAAAGTGAACGCGCCATTACCGGAAATGGATTGACATGCTACAGGCGTTCCACACATGCACGGTAGTCTGTGCTTTGTGTCTACATTGCAATGGAGATGCTGGAAGCTGACCATGGTTTCCCGTGGCCCTCTGCTATGTACCTCAGGACCTCCACGTGGGCTCCCGTGCCCTGGCTTCCCTATTCACCCACATTGACACTCAAACTACTAGTAGACTATCACCAGGTGACCCATACTGTCTGGATCCATACTGGTCAATAAGGGGGAGAGGGGTCACAAGTATGTGGGACTTCAGAAGGGACCTAGCAGATTACTTGTTGGCTCCGTATCATTTCTTTCAGGGGTGGCACTACAGATTCTCCTCACACCACTCCCCTCACGCTGCCTCTATATGTCTCCACATTTTCCTTCCACTGATCTAATTGGTTTCTCTTACTTCTATGTCCAACCTACGGCTGTGCTCCATCTGCTGCGCTATGCAACCCTACCTCTCTCTCGCTCACTCTTCAATCCCTATTCTTGCCTTTCTCTCTCTCCCTGTCTATCTATATCGCTTTCTCCGCTGCCCTGTCTCCACCTGCCAACTACTGCCTGGTCTTCCAAAGCTCCTCTTTCCCATCACTACATCTGACTCTACTCTCCACTACCCTCTTGATGCTCACTTCCCTCTCTCTCACACACACCCTCACACCTACTCTTAACTCCCCACATCTCACTATCCTTCTCTCACTCTCTCAAAATAGATATAACTCAATTGGTACCACCACCTCAGACCATATACTTCACCTTCACTCTCTCACAATACTCCAAGTCTCCTTGCAATCTTTCTTCAACTGCTACACACTCCTCGTTGCTCTTCGTCCATCTTCTCTGCTCCTTACCTCCCCGAACACCTGTTACACTTCTCTGCACCTACTGGCTTTTATAGCCCAATCTACCCTGCTGTAATGTTCCTCCTGGTTCCCACTGGCCATTCATGTCAGCTGTTCCACCGGGGGAAGGATTTCCCCTGGTGGAGGTCTTTATTTATATTTTTATTGGTTTATTACAAACCTTTAAAATATGTACAAATTCAGATTTTACATTTCATTGATTTCAATTCATAACAATATTCTTCACCCTTTCAACCAACATTCTATTTCCTGTTCACTTAATCTCCTCATAATTTCCTCTAAAAAAAAAAAAAGTCAATGCCATTGTTAACTTTCCATCACTTTCATTAAAGCGTGCAAGCCGCCATTCCTCAGCATTCAAAGTCTCTTTTTCTCTTATGAAACGGCCCAAGTGTTTGGTCCTTTCTCTACTTAGGACCGAACAAAGCAGAGTTAAATGCTTGAGTCTCATCATGCTCTTTACACAGTCTGCAGTCCAATTCTATTGTTTTAACACCTGCCCAAAAGTTCAAGACCGCTTTGGTTTTAAATAGGTTTAGGTAAAATTTCATGAATATCAGCCTTCTGTGTCTATCCGGAAACTTCTTCAAATACTTTGGAATTGTGTTAAAGCCTTTCACTTCGCTCGGGACCCCTACCATGGATTTATGCTTACTTCGTTGGTTGCTGGTATCAATCTAATCCAGTCTCCATAGCTTCAATTTCACACTATTTGGATTTGATTGCAGGACGTTGATATTTTTCTCGAGTTCAGATAGGATTTCTTCACAACGTTTAGACCACAGTGCAAGAATGGAATCTTTAGATCTGACACCTGGATCTTGAAAGATTTTGAATTGCACGTTCAATGGTTCTGTGGTCATTTTCCGATACTTTATCAGTGTATTCCAAATTATGCTTGCGTTGCTAGATACTAGGCTTAATTTGTATCTAATACATGCTGTAGGAACCCCTTTCGGCAGCCACAGTACTTTTGTCCAAAAGATGTTTTCTAAGTGTGCCCAGAGAGCGGCATTACAGCCTATAGCACATTCAGCACCATGTATCATAGCAGGAACCGCCTTCTGTGTATAGAAATCCAAGATTGGCCTCAGCGAAAACTTTCCACATTTTTTGTTTTGCACCGATGCTTGTATTGTTCGTTACTTACATTTGGCCTTTATTTTTCGATCCATGGGGCGTCATTCAAACTAGAATTTATCCACATCCCGAGATAGCATGTGTACATTACAGATTTAATGGCTTCTTTCTCCAAGTGCCATTGAAATTTGTTTTTCTGAAGCACTTTGTATCTTCTTAGATCGTGTAATATCAAGATTTCGGACTTGTTTGGATTGATACAAAGACCATTTGATTTAACATAATTCTCCAAAGCATGTAATTTGCATTGCAGACCTGTTGGTGTCATATCCGCAAGGACTAGGTCATCTGCATATAAGATCCAATTTAAGTGGTTTCCATTGCTTTATGATGGAAACTTCCGAATGGCTTCAAGATGTTCACCAATGTCTGAAAAAAAGCGATTAAAAACGATCGAAGCTAGGGGACAACCCTTTTTAACACCACGCAAGGTTTTACTGGGGTAGATAGCAAACCCTTTTGATCCATTCTGACTCTAATTTCGGCATTTGTGTGAAGATCTTTGACAGCCATGAGAAGACTTGGAGGGCAATTCCCTGCTTTCATCTTAGACCATAAGATTTCACGGTTAATGCTGTCAAATGCCTGGGATAAATCTACAAACGCCAGGTATATTGTATGTCCATATTTTATGGCATCCATTTTCAGGAGATTAACGATCAAAAGATTAAAGCTGCATCCGACGACTCTAACCAAACCTCATTGTCTCTGGTCCAGATGGTTGGTAGATGTTAACCACGCAGTCAGTTGTCTTTGAAGCTGTGTGGCATATATTTTGCAAAGCACATCAAGGAGAGCGATGGGCCTGTAGTCATTAGGGTCTGCTCTGTTGCCCTCCTTAAAAATAGGAACCACTATTGTACTTTTCCACGTTGACGGTGTTATACATTCAAGTATTGTCTTGGAAAACAAAGTTGTGCACAATTCTGCCCAATCCTCTGAATTTTGTTTCAGCATAAAGTTAGTAAGCCCGTCAGGGCCAGGGGCTCATGATGAACTAATACGCTTGATATTGTCAAGTATATCTTCTTTATCAAACTGAGATACCATTTAGTAAAGGACGTTAATTCTGGATCTTTAGATTGGCCCAGTTTTTCGTAAAGCTTTTGGAAGTGTGAAACCCATTGGGTTTCAATAACCATGTTTTCCTGATATGCTTGTTACGGACAGCTCTCGTCTTTGATTATTCTCCAAAACCTGTGTGAGCTTTTGTCTGTCAGACTGGTCATCATCTTTCTGCATCTTGTTGTTCCATAATGGCTCTATGGGAGATCATCCAGTTCTTATATTTTATGTTTACTTGCTTTTTGTGCAGCCACTTGTGCTTCCCTTTTCTGATATGTAAAATGTCTAAGTTCTTTCCGTAGTTGACGCTTTTTTTGACAATCTGAGTCCTAGGCATGCTTTGTTTTAAAAGCGCAATATCTAAGACCTTGATCTTTTTTCTGAGTATTGTCTCCGCAAGTGAATATATTCAACTATTTGTGGATTAAGCATTGGTTTAAAGCAATATGCTTCTTTAATTGCGCATGTCTTGCTTTCTCAGTTGCAGACGAATTCTACCACTCAACCTGTATTTCATGTACCCACTTAAGTTCTTTCTCTTTAGCTTTTATTGTGAGTGACAACTTTAGTAGGAGATGATCACTTTGTGTATTATTAATTACTTGTAGAGTTCTTACCCGTCAATCTATCTCCCCAGAGACAAAGAAATAGGTCTTGCGGGAATATCACCTTTGGTGTTTCCATTCAGTTTCTTCAAATTTCTTCTCTCCATTTCATCACACCACTTAATGGGCAATTTATGAGCTTTTGAGGATGTACTATAGCCGTCCTGCTTCATATGAACACAATTTAGGTTCAGGTCTCTGCACAAAATAATTCTTGGACGATCTTCGTTTATGTTGATTTCGTCAATTATCTCAGTCACATCATCCATGAACTTTATTGTACCAGCGACCATGTGTTGCCAATATAGGTTAATCATATACATTTTGTGATTTTCCCCTTTGCTTTTTTCTTTATACTCAAGAATTGTGGTCTGTATGAATGGGCTGTAAATTTTAGTGCTGATGACTCGAAGGCCCGACGAGTTTCTTGTGAGTGTCAATAGACCAGCAGAAGGCCCACATAATTGTCTCTTAATTGCGGGATTAATAGTTATCTCAAATTCATCTGCATGTACTGCTGCTAATGTGAATTGCAGTATGACATTTCCATCACAATACCCCCTGCCAGAAGTCCTCCTTACTTCATTCGTTTTCACTAGTATGCTAAAGTCTCAAAGGCACAACTTGAGAGTATTGTTTCTCCATGTATGCCAGCAGACTGGATGCCTCATGCCCAGCGTTTCGTATTTAGAGTCCACTTGATTATTTATGTTTCTGAGGCCTATCATTTTGTGCAGGAATATCACTCCATATTTTGATGTCACAGTGGCCTGGCTTTTCCTGTACCCAAGAATAATAGTGGCATCCTATCTGTATGTATAGTGTCTCATATCTGAATCCTGGTTCTAAGCACTGTGATGATAGGTGTTATTACTAGCAAATGTTACAGTAGTTAATTTAGAAGTGTGAACGGCTGACTCCACGTGGCTGCAAGGATCAAATTCAAGACCCTCTGCATAGTGCACAAGGCTTTCTGGTGCCTGGGACCTACTTACCTTCAATGTTGCCTTCCTAAATACTGTCCCTCCCAAGGTTTCTGCTCATCTACCTCCAACCTTCTGCAAGTGAGCAGGTTCTCCAAGCGGAGATTTTGAGAGAGAGATCCCTTTCATCAGCAGGCACCTCCCTCTGAAACAGCCTCTCTGCCACACACTGTCTTGACCCTGATATTCTTAAATCCTGGAAACTCCTCAAGACCTTCCTCTTCTCCTCTTCCTTCTCTCTCACCCTACCATGCTAACCTAGCTCTCTGCTTTAGTTTCTCTCCCTCCTTTCCATACAGCTTACTGACTGGCCGACTGGTGTACCTCAGAGTCTCACAGGTCGCAGGCACCCCTGCCAGTCCTTCTGCACTTGCCTCAGGGCCCTGCACCCCACCCACTCACTCACTGCACTTGCAATAAATCCTTGAGCTTCTCTCTCTGCACTTCCCCAGTCTCTACCGACTGGGTGCACTTAGTCCCTCCCTTGTTCTGCCTGCACGTGCACGATCTGTATACAGCCCTGCCTGAAGATCGTTCTCTCTGTTCTTCCTTATCTCACCCCTTAATGTGCATTCCAAAATAAAAGCAGATTCACCGTCGGGCCTCTTTGCTGTATCTAAACTGTATTTTGTTTTTGGAACTAGTTTATTTGATTTTTAAAAATAGTATATACACACAATAATTACAACAAAAACAATCGGAACAATCTTAGAATATTATAATAAAAATAGCCAAACCCACCCCCATTGCAAACCATCAAACTTGAATACAATGTCCAATCTTAAAATCTGAATAAAAAGTTGAAAGGGAAAAAGAGAAAGTAAAAAGAGATCAAATCAAATAAATAAGGGAATACATACATACATACATACAGGTTACATTTCAACCTACGAGATTAAAGATATATATCACCTGGCTACTGAATAAATAACACCACCTAAGGTCCCTTGGGACACTTCACATCCACACCAGCACGCACCCATTACCACCTTACGCCCATTGACACAGCTTCTATAGCTCTGCTTCTTTGTGTACTTATTATAAATGTATTGCGACATATTACATTTCTGATTGCTATCTATAACAATTGTATTTTGGTAAACTGTATAAATGTGGCACTTTTTCTCCAATATATATACCTTGTCCTGTAACCATATTCTTGAGCGCCCATATACCCCTGGGTCTGGAGCGCTTTATAAATAAAATAAACAAAAAAACAATATATACAAACGTAAGCATTCCATTCAAAAAATGGAATAACCGAAATGTACTTATCTTTCCTGTCAACTTCTTCCTGTGACAAAATCTCATTCCATGTCCAAGCTCAAAAAGGCCCCCCAAATTTACTGAAATAGTCTTTCTTCTGCATTCTAAAAACAAACTTCTCAACATTGCATATCGAATACATTTCTTCTACCCACGAGTTCCATGTTAAAAAACCTGTCGACTTCCAGTTCTGCAAGATTTGTTTTTTGGCCGCTAAATCTCCTTTTAGAATACAGGTCACTTGATGAGGATTTAAATCTTCCAATAACCTTTCTTCTCCTAGAATCAATATCTCGAAATCATAATCAAACTCTTCCTTCACCACTCTATTCATCATGTTGGTAATCCCTCTCCAGAACATATGTTCCAATGTACCACGGGCATGACGACAACCCCAACAGGTGTCTGACATGATCAAACCTTGCTTATACATTCGATCCAGAGTCCAAAACACCCTGTTCAGGATCTTTACTTGACGTGCTCTTTCTTCTACATTTAAAGACATCCTCTTGATGTTCCTGCACATAGCTTCCCATCTCCCTTGTGTCATCTCCTCCTTTAGGCATGCCGACCATGTCTCCAAGATCTTCTTATTCCCATCTGAATTGTTCTCCTGTCTTCCCAGTTTCTTAATAGTACTCATTAAATCTGAATCGACCAAGTTTGGAATTTTGACAGCTGTTTTTAAACTTGCTTATTCTCCATAAGTGGATTCAGTTAAGTCATACTCTACTTTTAGCTCTTGGTATGTCTTCCATCGCTCACCTACAAATCGATCTTTGATTTGTTTTATTCCTGCAAACCAATGTATCCAGAATATGGTTTTGTTCTTTATCTTTATTGCTGTATCTAAATTGTTAAATGTACCATATTCACTTAATCGGCCGGTGCAGACCGTTATCGCTTGAAAAATTCAAGGGCTCTGAGCGACTGTTTTTTCCCTGTGTTCTCATCCTCCTTGAGCACTCTGAAACACTTGACTATGTATAGGCACTTTATAAATAAACATTACCATACCAATCATTACCATTCAGCCCTGCTGAAATATGTACTTGGAAAGTGCAGGCTCGCAGATGAGCTTTTAACTCATTGAGCTATCCAACTGAGACACAAATATGCAGTTAAATCAACTGTGCAGTTAAAAAGAAACATATATTAGGATACCTTCCCAATACCCTCCATTGACCCTTCTAGCCATTTTTAATAGAAAATATAACATTACTATTGTCACGTTTACTAATGGGCCATTAAAAATTCCTTCTATTTCGAAGCACTGTAATAATAAGTGTTATATTAACAAGAAATGTAATGCTCGGAGCCAATGCATTACCAAATGCTATTATGTGTGTGTTGAAGGAGGAATAGCTGGTCTGAATGCTCTGGGGGTTAAATGGTCACTGCTGGAATTAATGTATGATCTGAAAGTCAGTGGTTTGAGCAGATATTACTAAGATTCAACCTTTTTTCCTTATGAGGTCAGCAAATGAGTATTCATTTCGATTGCCGGTAAAAACAAATTTTATATGGTATTTTGTATAAAGTGCTTTCATGAGAGTGGTACATAAGTAATTAATTATTGTAAATGCCTGGATGTCCGCATCAATCAATCCAAGGACAGGCTCTCGTCATAGTCTCAAATGAGTGTTGCTTTAAGAGTGACTTTTGTGACTCTTATACATACCCTTCTAAATATCATATCCTAGTGTTGCTTTGAATCTGGGTTGTTTGTTCGTGCCACATTTGTTTGTGGCCAAAGTGTCCACAGCCTAATTGCTCTGGCCCTGTTTATTTCTTTTATTTATTTTTTGTCCCCTGCCGCCAATGCTATGGAAGCGGGGAAGTGTTACCTTTATTTTATACTGGCATGTCTAAAGCAGAATGTGACTGCGTTATAAATGCATTGGCAGTGAGAGGGTGACGCCTTCACATGCCATTCTATAAATTGTTATGCATCTATATCAGACTTAGTTCATGTTATCAGCAACTGTCATGAGCAACGCAACCCGCCCCCACCCCGCCCCTGATATAACTACTGGACACAACACTGTTCTGCCTCCCAACCCATCCAGTGGCCATGAAACACATGGGGAATATACCTACAAAGTAACTCCCTTGGGCCCCTACCGGCTGAAACTGGAGAAGGTCGTTGAGGGTCCCAGACAGGAAAAGGGGCACTGGTCATGCAGGAAGCAGGCCTTCCAAGAGTTCAAGAAAGCTGCAGGGAACCCAGGTGGCAGGGCGTTGAGCATAGCAATCAATGTGCGCATAGTAATAGCACCCCCGTGGGGAGAGCCATGCCTATGCAGTCTGGCTGTAGAATTGCTTATGCCACTGAGGTTGGAGAGAATCTCCAGGCTGTGAAATCAGCAGGGCCTGGGGCCTTTGGAAAGGAAGGGTGAGATGATGCCAAGTGCCTTCGGCCTCTGATGCAGCCAGCAGCCCTTGGATGATTCAATGCCAGCTTTGTGATGACTCAATGTCAGGGCCTCTGTTTTGCAGAACTGCTTTCCGCGCAGTCCTGGAATGCGACGCAAGGTTGAACGATGTGTGCGGACTAAAGGGACCTCTAATTTCGGAGCCAAGAGGTGGACAAGTAAGTTACGGGTCAGCATACAGAATTTGGGAGCCACTTTTTTTTTCTCCGTCCAACTGTAGTCTCCAGTCGCCTGTTACAGCTTTTGTTGACTGTGTAATCGTTTTTTAGAGACTGAGAGAATAAGAGGGGCTTATGACATAACCCTTGCTCAAAGGGGGAAGGGGTGGAAGGCAGAGTCTCAAAGGGGCATTGATATTTGTTATGAATGTATATTTTCCAATATTTGATTCCTTTAAAGTTGAATAGAGAGAAAGGGGTTAGGCAAAAGGGCGTTTAAGGACAGTCCCTGTTCTTAATCATGAGGGTTTGGTAAAAGAGCCAGCGACTTTATTAAACATAAGAACGTGCATGGAAAGGAGGCGGGTAGTAGTTCATTCTTACATCGGAGAGAGCACGGAGTAAAGTTACTAATAAGATACAACCACTTATGGCTTAAAACCACCCCACTGTGTTTATTTATGTAGTGCACAATGCTAACGTTTCATTTATGTTTGCAGGAGTCTCCTGGGATTTGCTTCTAACATCCCAGGCGGAGGCAGTCTTCTATGCCTGTTATTACATACTTCAAGACTCCACCCGTCTTCTCAGGGGAATTCCCAAAAAGATTGTATTCGGCATATTGTCCGCTTTACCTCACAGGTTTCCCAATTACTCTAGCAACTTGAGGGTTGCCCGTTCTGTAATTGGCGCGCTTGTGCTCTGCTCACTGCAGCACTGCCTTCCCATCCAACTTCATCTTTACAAGCCCAGGCTGTTGTGGCTCCCCGGTTGCAGCTGGCACTCCTGTGAGCCTCCTCCCGCGCACAGAGCCACACAACACGCTGCTGTACAATTTGGGCTCCCCGGTGGCTCTGCGGTATCCGGGAACACCCCGTTTATTTATACTACACGCAGCGGAGTGAAACATCACTACCACGTGTGTACGCCCTTAAAGGGGCAGCCACCACACTCCTTTTTCATAACAAAAACAAAAAAGGTCAAATACACACAAGGCATAATAACACCACTGCACAAAACAGATGACCCCTTTAATCACAGCCGCCCCTAGCCCCATGAGTCACTTCCAGTCCAGAGGCTGGTTCCGCCAGTTCAGGGGTCCAAAACGTATTCACTCAGGTGGGCAGGCTTCCCCCTCCCGACCCTCTGGGGATACCTCCTGCCCACCTCCCAGATCAGGCCCTCCTCACATGTGTTCCCACGTCCTGGGGAACTCGTCCGGTACATCGTTAAAGTCTCTTCTCTGCAACACCTCCGACCTGGCTTCCCCGACCTTCTTGAAGAAGCTAGCATTGCGGGTGACAGAGGCAGTCCCATCTGAAGCCGTTACCATGGAGCCATGCACTGCCATCACGTCCATTGGCCCAGGATTGTACGTCAAGGACAGCTTTCCTTCAGGGTGTTGATTCTTCACCAGCACCTCATCCCCGGGGCAAACTGCTGGGGCCGGAGTCCTCTTATGTTTTCTTGCTCCATCCTGATGCTCCTCCCTTTTCACCTGCGCGTTGTCGATGACAGCCGACTCTCTTTCGCCCACTTCCGAAATCAGTCCCCTAGGACATCGCCTGAACATGGCCTCAGCCAGAGCCACTCCAGTAGATGTGTGTGGGGTGCCCCGGTATTCTCTCAGGTATTAGTATAGTGCCCTCTGCAAGCTATGTCCCCGGCATGAGCGATGTGGAATACCTTGTTCAGCGTTCTCATAAAATGTTCCACTTCGATGTTTGCCCGAGGCCAAAGAGGAGTGACCTTGCAATGGTGAATGCCATACTCCTCCATCAGCTGTGCAAAACTTTCACTTTGGAAGGGTGGACCATTATCCGAACATAGAGTCTGGGGCAGGCCATGGGTAGCAAAAATCATCTCCATCGCTACGCACACCTTGTTGAATGACAGACTCGATGAATTCCACCTCCGGATACCTGGACCATTCATCCACCACCACCAGAAAGTGTGTGTCCCGGCCTGTGGACCCAAAGTCAGCATGGACGATCTCCCAGGGCTTTTTTCCTCTTGGCATCGTCTCAATTACGGGCTCCCTCTGGGGTGGGGGTGCCGCCTGGCACCATACACCGGTCACTAAGAACTCATCGACCCGCCTCTCCAGCTCCGGAAACCACACCTTCTGTCGCAGGCAAGCCTTGGTCTTGACGTTTCCTTGGTGCCCTTGGTACGCAAATTCAATCACCTGGGTGACCTTACACTGTGGAATCATGATCCGGTCCCCTCAGAGCAATAGGCCCGACTCCACGAACTCCAGCTCGTCCTTGACCCTCGATAGTTGTTCCAGTGTCGATTTGGCTTCTTGGGTCCTCTGAGCCAACGTCTCCACAACCGACTTCCATGAGCCCTGTTGCAGGGCTGCCTTCAAGATGTTAAAACATTTGCCGTCGGCCGCTGCTTGTTCTAGCTTGCGGATAGGTACTGAGTTATGGTGGCCGCCTCCACCACCAGTCTGACATGCTTGTCAGCCTCCTCCACACTGATATTTTATCCCTCCGGATCACAGTGCGGGTGTCTGGACAGATAGTCAGCCGCATTGTTGCTGCCAGGCCGGTATACCAGGGAGACCCCATACTCAAGCAGCGCCAACATCCTTCTTTCAATGCAAGCCGGATGCTTGGATGATGACCCAGCCAGTCTGAGCAGCAGGGCCTTGTGGTCCGTGACTACTGTCACCGGTCATCCCAGCACGTAGAGATGGAAATTATGACAACCCTACAGGACCGCCAGGGCTTCCCTTTCTATCTGGGAGTACCGCTGCTCTGTCTCCAACAGCGCCTTGCTGGCATAGGCGACAGGCCAGACCTCCCCGTTGGCATCTGTCTGCGTGAGCACCGCTCCCAGACCAAATTGGCTGGCATCCACTCTGATTTCTGACTGTAGAGCCGGGTCAAAGAAGGCCATGGTGTCTTCTGCTGTTAAAGCCCCCTTCACGTCTTCGAATACGGCCTGTTCAAGGGGTCCGCATTGTCTTTCTTAGTCAACGCCCTCAAAAGCTTTGACCGGAAAGTGAGGTTCCTAATGAATCGGTCACAGTAGGTGACCATTCCTAAGAAACTCCAGACTTTGACACATTCTCTGGGGTCCATGCCTCCACAATGTCCTTTACTTTGCGAGGTTCCTGTGACACGCCCCCTCCCTTGAACACAAAGCCAAAGAACTCAATAGTCTTCTTCAGGAATTCACATTTGTCTCTATGCAGTGTTAAACCCAGAGTCAGCAGTCGTTGAAGCATTTTAGCCAACATGCACAGGTGCGCCACCTCTGACCTTGCATACACCAGGATGTCGTTGCTGATATTTAAGACGTCATCCAGATCCGCGAGGGCCCCGTGGATAATGCTTTGAAAAACTAATGCCGACGATCACACTCCAAAGCTCAGACGCTTGTAACGATAAAGGCCACGATGCGTGGTGAAAGTTGTTATATACCGCAAGTCCGGATGTAATACCACCTGATGGTATCCGGCCCGTACGTCCAGCTTAGAGAAGAACCGAGTCCCTTGTAGCTCAGCGATGATGTTGTCCATTGTGGGCGTGATGTGACGCTCCCGCTTAATTGCCTTATTTGGGAGCTGTATGTTCACACATATACGCACCAAGTCCGGTTGTTTAGGTTTCCTGACGATGGGGGAGACCCACGGTGTTGGGCCCTCAACTTTCTCGATGATATGTAACTCAAACAGGCTTTCAAGCTCTTTGTCTACCAGGTCCCACATATGGAATGGAACCCAGCAGTGTTTTAGGGCGATAGGTTGGATAGAGTCATCAATGTGAAGCCTCACCGGATCACCTGCCATGCCGCCGATGCCTTCAAACAGTGAACTGTACTTGGTCAGGAGCCCCTGCACATCCTCCATGTACACTGCATATGCAAAGCACACAATGCCCAAAGCCTCGGCTGCTGCACAACTCAACAGGGTGTTACGGCTGACAGTTGTAACACAGAATCAGGGCCTGATGGACCCTCCATGTTCCACCTTGGCCACAAATGCCCCAGAAAGCGGGATGGATTTTTCACCTCCAAACATGAAGATACATGCTTTTGGTTTCCGCAGCATAGGCAGCACTATCATGGCATCGTACTGTACTTTCACCATGATGTTGACAGAGGCCTCTGTATCCACCAGCACCGGGACCGTGGACTTGTTAACCTTTACTAGGCATTGTGGTTGTCTTCTGTTGTTGTGCTGCAAAGCACCGACGCTTGAAATGAAGATGTACTCTTCCTCATCATCGTCCTCAGGAGGGGCACCTTCATTACCTTGATCAACCTGGGCGACATTAGGTGTGTGCTGGTGTCTGAAAAACCCTGATCTTACTGGTCCCTTGGGACCACCACCGGCGTTGGAACTCTGAACATTTGGGCGTAATGGTCCAGTGCCCTGCAGAGTCCACACGAGTTGCCTTGTGCTGGGCATTCGATGGGGTGTGGAAGAACATACCTGCATTTCGTGCAGGAGTCCAAGGCTCTCGCACTCTGGTCTCTCTGACTGCCGCCTGGATATCGCTCCCCTCTGCCGCCTTGACCACGGCCCACTGCGCACACATCTTCCACCTTCCCTGGGTGCCCAGCCATCTCCATTCTTGATTGCCTTACCTCACACACCTTGTGGCACTGTCCAATTTCTAATATGAGAAGCAACGTGATCCCAGGCTTTCGTAGAACTTGTCTGTGCAGCTTGCCGGATGAACGCCCCTGGATCAGCTGGTTTCGGATCATTGTGTCTGCGTTATCCCAGGCACATGGCAGAGCCATGCGGCGCAGACGGCCGTAGAAGTTGTCCAACGATTCGTCATCCTTCTGCACTACACATGACAAAAAACATTTGTAGTCAGCGTGGGCCAGTGGCACAAAGTATTCCTGCAGTGCATTTTTCACTGCACCATAGGTAGCGTTTTCAGGCTGCGGGGATTGGAAGACCTCATGAACTGCCAGACCTGCTGATTACAAGAGTGTCGCCACCTTGCTGTCGTCGTTGGTTTTTTTCTGTGGTCCTGAAGTACATGTCAAGTCTGACTATCCGCATCCTACATCTCAGACCCAATCTGGAAGGTGCATCCGAGATATCAAATTCGTGCGTTGGCTTTAGTAGCCCTTGGTGTCTCAGCATTGATGGTGCTTGGGAGGGGGGGGGCAGGAAGCGCTGCCGCACCCTGGTCATTGGCATTCATGGCAGCGAGCACACAGGCATCCCACACAAAAGGAAATGGGGCTGCAGCTCACTAGTCTGCTCTTGTGGTACGGTGGCACACAGATGAGTGTGACGATGTTGGTCAGGCACCCCTTTCCAGAATACTTCTGATAACTTCTTCCACCACCACACAAACAGCCAAAATGCACTCCCAGACCTTCTTCAAATGTCAAATAATTGTTTAAAATGTCCAAAGTGAAACTTATGGGGTCAACAGGCATGCACCAAAGTAATCCCCTTTCATCAATGTCCAAATCAGGTAGGAATTGCATAGAAGGAACGTCCTTGCCACACTAGTGGCTCCGAAAACTGGGTGGGGTGGGCCCAAGGGATCAGAACAAAGATGGGAGGCCTCCCCTAGCTCCTCACCTCGCACTCGACGTAATGGAAGTGTGTGAAACACTTCAAATGTGATGAATCAGCAGCATCAGCTGTTCCCCCCCATCAGGGAGTTAAAATGGCGGCCAAGCCGCGTGAACACTGCCATCTCTGCGGCATTCGGAAACACAGATAATCAAAAAAGAATTCACCCCCTCTCACTGCCTGTGCCCGGGGTGTCGGGGTCCTACCTTGTTGCCACTGTTGTGGCTCTCCGTTTGCAGCCGGGACCCCTTGACCATCCTCCCGCACACAGAACCACACAACACGCTGATGTACGGTTCGGGCTCCCTGGACGCTCTGCGGCAGCCAGGAACGCGTGTTTATTTATACTACATGTGGCAGAGTGAAACGTCACTCCGTCACGTGTGTAAGCCCTTAAAGAGGAAGCCACCATACAGGCTACACCCGCATTTACAAAGTGTACAACGTCCCTGTACTACTTGAATCCTGGTGCAGAACTGGAATGACTTGAGATCTAGTTTGCTGTCCTCGTTTTCTATATACATTGTCGCCCAGTGGAAGCTGAGGCTATCCATCTTCCTTGTTTCTGCGCCACAGCACAGGTAGAAATGTTCACGCCAAACAGCAGCAGGGGAGGTATGATGATATTTGGGGTACTTTTAATGGTTTATGTGTCTAATATGCTCATCTCTCCCTCACCACTCTCCCCCCACTTGTTTTGTAATGGTTGACTTGTTGATAGTCTGTACTTCCAGTGTTCTCTTTTGAATGATCTTTGTACTTTACTTACTGTTATTCTTTTTGCTGAAAGACCAGTAAAGAATATTAAAAAAAAATGTTTTAAAAAGAGAGATCTTCTGGTAAAAAAAGAAACGTTCACCCTCCCCAACAAGGATCCGAAATGAACGCGCCATTACCGGAAATGGATTGACACGCTACAGGTATTCCGCACATGCACGGTAGTCTGTGCTTTGTGTCTTCATTGCAATGGAGATGCTGGAAGCTGGCCATGGTTTCCCGTGGCCCTCTGCTATGTACCTCAGACCTCCACGTGGGCTCCCCGTGCCCTGGCTTCCCTATTCACCCACATTCACAATCAAACTACTGGTAGACTATCACCAGGTGACCCATACTGGTCCATAAGAGGGAGAGGGGTCACAAGTATGTGGGACTTCATAAGGGACTGCAGATTCTCCTCACATCCCTCCTCTTACTCTGCCTCTATATGTCTCCACATTTTCCTTCCACTGATCTAACTGGTGTATCTTACTTCTATCTCCAACCTACGGCTGTGCTCTCCTTCTGCTGCGCTATGCAACCTTACCTCTCTCTCGCTCACTCTCTTTCTCACCACACTCCAATCCCTATTCTTGCCTTACTCTCTTTCCCTGTCTATATCGCTTTCTCTGCTGTTCTGTCTCCACCTGCCAACTATTGCCTGGTCTTCCAAAGCTCTTCTTTCCCATCACTACATCTGACACTACTCTCCACTACCCTCCTGATGCTCACTTCCCTCTCTCTCTCACACTCACCATCACACCTACTCTTAACTCCCCCCTCTCACTATCCTTCCCTCACTCTCTCAAAATAGAAATAACTCAATTGGTACCACCACCTCAGACCCAATACTTCACCTTCACTCTCTCACAGTACTCCAAGGGCCTCATAAAAAGTTTGGAGGCAGCCATGGCTGCCTCCAAACTCTGGTCCGGGTCCGGGTCTGGGTCAGTGGTCCCTGAATGGGGAAATACTGGGCCATTCCGGAGGGCCCGGTATTTCCCCGTTCGGGAACCCGGAACATCCCCATTCGAGCCCCCATAGGGCTCAATGGGAATGGGGAGGGAGTTAACAATGGGCTAGTCAATAATGGGCCCATTGTTAGCTCCCTGGTGCCCTCGCGGGACCCACTAAGGACGTCTGGTAAAACGCAAGGGGACCTCGTAATAGGGCTGTATGGGTTTAAATGGGGCGGGCACCTTTACCGGCGCTGTTAAACACATAACGGCCGGTTATAATGAGGCCCCAAGTCTTCTTGCAATCTTTCTGCAACTGCTACACACTCCTCGCTGCTCTCTTCATCCATCTTCTCTGCTCCTTACCTCACCGAACACCTGTTGCACTTCTCTGCACCTACTGGCTTTTATAGCCCAATCTACCCTGCTGTAATGTTCCTCCTGGCTCCCACTGGCCATTCATGTCAGCTGTTCCACTGGGGGGAGGATTTCCCCTGGTGGAGGACATTATTATTATTTTTTTATTGGTTTATTACAAACCTTTAAAATATGTACAAATTCAGATTTTACATTTCATTGATTTTATTTCATCACAATATTCTTCACCCTTTCAACCAACCTTATATTTCCTGTTCACTTAATCTGCTCATAATTTCCTCTAAATAAATGTCAATGCCATTTGTTAAGTTTCGATCACTTTCATTAAAGCATGCGAGCCACCATTCCTCAGCATTCAAAGTCTCTTTTTCTCTTATGAAACAGCCCATGTGTTTGGTCATTTCACTACTTAGGGTGACCAAAACAGAGTTAAATGCTTCAGAGTCTCATCATGCTCTTTACACAGTCTGCAGTCTAATTCTATTGTTTTAACACCTGCCCAAAAGTTCAAGACCTCTTTGGTTTTAAATAGGTTTAGGCAAAATTTCATGAATATCAGCCTTCTGTGTCTATCCGGAAACTTCTCCAAATACTTTGGAATTGTGTTAAAGCCGGTCACTTCGCTCAGGACCTCTAGCATGGCTTTATGCTTACTTCGTTGGTTGCTGGTAGCAATCCAATCCAGTCTCGATAGCTTCAATTTCATGCTATTTTGATTTGATTGCAGGACGTTGATATTGGACTCGAGTTCAGATGTGAAGAAATCCTAACACTCAGACCACAGTGCAAGAATGGAATCTTTAGATCTGACACCTGGATCTTGAAAGATTTTGAATTGCAGGCTCAATGGTTCTGTGGTCATTTTCCGATACATTATCAGTGTATTCCAAATGATTCTTGCGTTGATAGGTACTAGGATTAATTTGTATCTAAAACACGCCGTAGGAACCCATTTCGGCAGCCACAGTACTTTTGTCAAAAAGATGTTTTCTAAAGTTGCCCTGAGAGCGGCATTACAGCCTAACGCACATTCAGCACCGTGTATCATAGCATGAACCGCCTTCTGTTTAGAAAAATCCAAGATGGGCCTCAGCGAAAGCTTTCCACATTTTTTGTTCAGCACCAATGCTTGTGTGGCTAGTTGCTTACATTTGGCATTTATTTTTTCGATCCATGGGGCGTCATTCAAACTAGAACTTATCCACATCCCAAGAAAGGATGTGTCCTTTACAGATTTAATGGCTTCTTTCTCCAAGTGCCATTGAAACTTGTTTTTCCGAGGCACTTTGGATCTTCTTAGATCATGTAATATCAAGATTTCAGACTTCTTTGGATTGATACAAAGACCATTTGATTTAACATAATTCTCCAAAGCATGTTAATTTGCATTGCAGACCTATTGGTGTCATATCCGTGTTATATACGAATTGTTTGTTTTTACAACTGTTCGAATGACAGTTGACCTTTTCACAATTGACTGAATTGTGAAGGTCAATTGTACCATATATGTGGGGGAACCCCCCACAACACCCATATATATATATAATATATATACTATATTATATATATATATTATATATATATAATATATATTATATATATACCGAATTTAAAGGGTCACCATTGACCTTTTCACAATTGACCGAATATATATATATATATTCTCGGTCAATTGTGAAAAGGTCAATGGTGACCCTTTAAATTCGGTCAATTGTTCATTCGAACAATTGTAAACGAACAATTTGGGTAATACCTCATATCCGCAAGGACTAGGTCATCAGCATATAAGATCCAATTTAAGTGGATTCCATTGATTTTTGGTGGAAACATCGCAATGGCTTCAAGATGTTCACCAATGTCTGAAATAAAGAGATTAAAGATGATCGAAGATAGGGGACAACCCTGTTTAACACCAAGGAAGGTTTTTACTGGGGTAAATAGCAAACCCTTTTTATCCAATCTAACTCTAATTTCGGTATTCGTGTGAAGATCTTTGACAGCCATGAGAAGATTTGGAGGGCAATTCCAGGCTTTCATCTTAGACAATAAGATTTCCTGGACAATGCTGTCAAATGCCTGGGATAAATCTACAAACACCAGGTATATCGTATGTCCAGATTTTATGGCTTCCATTTTCCTTCCGTGATTAAGGATCAAAAGATTAAAGCTGCATCCAACTCCTCTGACCAACCCTGATTTTCTCTGGTCCAGATGGTTGGCAGATGTTAACCACGCAGTCAGTTGTCTTTGAAGCTGTGTGGCATATATTTTGCCCAGCACATCAAGGAGAGCGATGGGCCTGTAGTCATTAGGGTCTGCTCTGTTGCCTTTCTTAAAAATAGGAACCACTATTGTGCTTTTCCACATTGACAGTGTTATACATTCAAGAGTTATCTTAGAAAACAGACTCGCGCAAAATTCTGCCCAATTCTCTGGATTTTGTTTTAGCATAAAGTTAGTAAGTCTGTCAGGGCCAGGGGCTTGTGATGAACTAATATGCTTGATATTGTCAAGGATGTCTTCTTTATCAAACTGGAGATCCCATTTAGTAAAAGATGGTAATTCTGGATCTTTAGATTGGCCCAGTTTTTCGTAAAGCTTTTGGAAGTGTGAAACCCATTGGGTTTCAATAACCATGTTTTCCTGAGATGCTTGTTGCGGACAGCTCTCGTCGTTGATTATTCTCCACAATGTGTGTGAGTTTTTGTCTGTCAGACTGGTCATCATCCTTTCCGCATCTTGTTGTTCCATAATGGCTCTATGGGAGATCATCCAGTTCTTATATTTTTGTTTACTTGCTTTTTGTGCAGCCACTTGTGCTTCCCTATTCTGAGATGTAAAATGTCTAAGTTCTTTCCGTAGTTGACGCTTTTTTTTGACAATCTCTAAGTCATAGGCATGCTTTGTTTTAAAAGCACAATGTCTAAGACCTTGATCTTTTTCTGAGTATTGTCTCAGCAGGTGAATATATTCAACTTTGTTTTGTGGATTAAGCATTGGTTTCAAGCAATATACTTCTTTAATTGTGCATATGTCTTTCTTTCTCAGTTGCAGACTAATTCTACTAGAGTCAACCTGTATTTCATGTGCCCACTTATCTTTAGTTACGCATCTATTACAAATCTCAAGACAATTAATGCATAACAAATAAAACGATGCAAATAACAAAAGAAAAGCACAACATTTTACACAGTACTATGTACAGAGTGAGATATACAATACAATAAACCCCCAACAAATCAAAAACCTCTCTCAATTACCCCCCACCCAACAACTACAATGCCAAGTCAAAACAGCTGCAAAAATCTACCCCATATTTTCTCAAACCCAATTTACCAAGTCTCCTATAAATCACGCTCTCCATATTCGCCAAGTCATGCATCTCAGACAACCACTTCTCAATATTCAATGTCAAAGCATTCTTCCAGTTCAAGATAATTGTTTTACCAGTCATCACCCCTCGGAACAACCACTTCTTCTCACTCTGAGACATCCAAAGACTCATCACTCCCCAATATGACCACACTAAAGTCCAAGACAGGGAGACCAACAATCACCTCATCACATACCTGTCCAAACTCACCCCAGAACAGTTTCACCAGCCTACAATTCCATAGCAGATGTTCCAGCGTACCGATCTAACATGAACATCTCCAACATTCTGCACTCTCCAACATCCCTCTTTTACACATTCTCTCAGGTGTCCAATAAATTAGATTAAGAATTTTTATCTGTCTCGATCTCTCCGTGAGTCCCAGTGAGCACAACTTCACATTCATACACATGTTTTGCCACAAGCCAGCTGTGACATCCAAACAGATTCTCCTGCCCCACTCCTCTCTTAAAGAATCATTTCCTTGAAAGCAAGACACAAACACTTTATAGTGGTGACTGGCCAGTCCCCCACCCCACCACTCAAAAGGCTCCATCTCTCAAGATCCGTCCGCAAACCACTACACAAGACCCGCACATTTTCCTTAACCATATCACCAATCTCCGGAGTTGGCCAAACTCCCAAGTACAGCAATTTATCCGGACACCACCTGAAGCCCAGTTCACCACAAACTTCCTATCAACAGAATGTGTCAAAGGCATAATCTCTGATTTCAACCAATTAATCTTGTATCCAGAACAAAGATGGAATTCAGCCATAACGTCCATCAGTGCTAGTATAGATTTCTTAAGGTCACCAAGGACTAAGAGCATGTCATCCGCAAACAGCCAAATCCTCTGTGCTATCCCCCAGCACGAGTGACCAACCACATCATCAGCCTTCCTGATAAACTCGGCCAATGGTGTTCCAAAGCCAACGCAACCAAAAGAGGGGACAGAGGGCACACCTGCCTCGTTCCTCTCTCCATTCTAATCCTCCCCGACCTCATACCATTGGTGACAACATCCGCAGTCGGCTCGCTATATAACAGCCTGATCCAGGAAATAAACCTCATTCCTAAACCCATCTTGTCCAACACCGTGTAGAGGAAGTTCCAATTCACCCTATCAAATGCTTTCTCTGCATCTAAAAATAAAACAGCACTATCCCCCTCCTGACCACTTGCTTTCGATAAAATACTCACAATCTTCCTAATGTTACTGGAGGTCTTACTACCCTTCACAAAACCAGATTAGTCCACATGTATCATGGACAGAAGCAGACGCTCCAACCTGCAAGCCAACATTTTCGCCAGAATCTTATTAACATTAACAAGACTAGTAGGTCTATAACTTGAAGGCAGAGTTTCGTATCGCCCTCCTTTCAAGACGACCGATATCCGAGCATGTCGAGTAGACCCAGGAAGCATTCTGATGGTCAACGACTCCACTTACATATCCAGCAACAATCGGAGAGCCGAATCCGGCAGCACCTTTATAAAACTCTGCCGTGTACCCATCTGGCCCTGGGGCCTTCCCAGCATTCAACTTACCAATCGCCATCTTAACTTCATCTAATGAAAAATCCTCCTCCAACTCCTCCGAATCATTCACATCAATCCTACACAGGCCTACTTTCCCAGAAATTCTGCACATAAAAGTCTCTGAAAATGTTGTTCATCTCACCCAGATGATAACTTATAATGCCGTCTTGAGCCTGAATCAAAGGAATAGACCGCTCAGCCTCCCGCTTCCTCAACCTATAAGCCAACCACCTATTACATTTTTCACCCTTCTCATAATAGGCGCATTTTAAAGAAAAGTTACGCCGATCATTACGTTCATCAATGAATGTATTCAACTCTCTCCTCACCCTTTTAAGTTCGCTCACTGCCTCCCCACAAACGGGATCCAACATCACTCTCCTCGACAACTCGGTAAATTTAGCCTCCAACAATGCCTCCCTATCAACGGTCTTTTTCCTTAGCCCACTTGATACACCACTTAAGTGGCCATGTATCGTACATTTCAAAGCCTCCCAGACAACACTGGGATGCATTTCGCCATCATGATTACACTCCACAAAACAGTCCACTTCCTTCCTCAATGCCTCCAACACATCATCCTTCTGCAGCAATGAAACATTCATCCTCCAAAATGTATTTACATTCATGGCATATTGCAGCCGTAATTGCAAAACCACATGCGCATGATCAGTTAAAAGTATGTTACCAATCACACATGTTTCACAACACTCCGTCATCCGACCAGCAGTCAAAAACATATCTATTCTAGAATATAATGAATGTGCACCTGAGTGAAAACTGTACTCTCTATTCAAGGGATGTTCCAGCCTGCAAATTATGTTCCAACAGTAATTCCGGCAAGGCTAAATGTTGTCGATCCGCACCACCCCTAGAACGACTCCCACTCCTATCCACTGACTCATCCAAAACAATATTAAAATCTCCACCCAACACAACGTTCATGGATCCCAGAATCCTGCAATATTTGCGCCACCTTTCTGAAGAAGGATCCGTCATCCACCGAGGGCACATAAATATTACACAAGGACACCTCAAGGCCATGCACATCAAGCAGCAGAGCAATTGTCCTCACCTCTTTGTCAGACACTTCCCTCAGAACCCTGACCGGGACGTTTTTCCTGAACAAAACCACAACACCCCTCGATTTGGTATTAAATGAGGCACCATAGACCTGCCCCGCCCAACCTTTCTCAATTTCTTAATTTCATCTTTTGCCAAATGAATCTCCTGCAGGAGACACACATCGCCCTTGAGTTCATCTAAGAATCACAAGATTTTCATTCTTTTCTTGACATTATTCAATCCGTTAACATTCCAAGTCACCAACCTCAACTCCTCACCCACCATGTTTACTGGATTATTTTTCCACCTGTAAACCAAAGCTACAATAAACAAATGTAAAGAACAAGGCAAAATACACGAACCCACACCCAGAGCACCCAACCCACCCCTGCTGAAACAGATGCAGTCTGCTAGCATCAACCACAAAACCAAGTAATAATACACAAAACACATACTAAAGTCCCTAAGTCCCGACCCCCTCCCCATCAAACATGAACCCAAGCTTCACCGTTTGAACACAAACCTCATCACTTCCTACCCAGCTACACCCCCATTGCTATAGAACACCACTAATTACACAGTTGAAACCTCATCTCACTCCGCCCATACACCTCCATATAGTGGGCCATCAATCCCAATACAAATTATCCAAACATATATATTCCATCTATTCAGTACAATTTAAGTACAATTCCACCACAACACCCATCGGCTCCCCCTCCCCCAAAGACCGTACAGTGGAGGAAAAAGGACACCTATATTACCACAGGGGATCCCGAATCCAGATCATCAAAAGAACACTGGCAATGAATGGACGTCAGACCATCATACATGAAAGTCCAACAAACATTCCTCCCCCACCCACACACCAGAGAGTCGATCAGCTGGCCTTAATAGTTAATGACCGAGCATCAAGGACCCATCAGCACCTCCCAGCCATACCTAAAAAAACAGAATCTGCAAATTAGAAACATCAAAGGCAATGCAAATGGCAGGTTCATGAGCTTCAAAAACCAAAAATACACGTGTGGTTAGTATACCTATGAAAGAGTCAAATACACATGAAAGACACATGCTCAAACCCATACAACAGAAACAAATAAAACCCTCCATTGTCACATAAAAATCACCATTTTAGCCACATGTCACAGGCCCATTGCCAATTTCGTGGAAGCATGTTCAATCTGTAAAAACAAATAGGCCATCCAGGAGGTGCCCATATGTCCCGGAATCAAAGCAGTAACATTAGCGACAAGAAAGCAAAGCATGCATCAGTACAGCTGGCTCCTGATCGTGGAAAGTTCTCGAGCTGGGAACAAGGCAAATCCAAAATTTTTATTGGAGACCCTCCACAGAACACAGATTTCCAATCAAGGGCTGGACAAATGAAACCAAATCCAACACCACCTCCACAAATAGGCCATGCCATGCCATATTCCAGTAGTCTGCCCACATTCAGCATGCCCTTGAAACTCTCGCACCTGCAACAGCTCAGTGATCAGTTCAGATAAAGCGGAAGTGATGACCAGGTTATTTAAATGGACAAACGAGCAACACGAGTCATGCCTGCCACCACTGTCATGCCCTGCAACAATGCATTACAATGGATCAGTGGAACAGGGCGAACAAAAGGTGGATCCTCCAACAACCGCATGGCCCCGTGTTGTATCCTCATTGACATGCTCCGATTCACTCATAAACTTGATGGCTCACCGCACTGCCCAAATTCCAATTAGGATGCATGCAACGCCAAATATAATCGGGCTAACAGTACAGGTTTCCAGAGTGAAACAGGTACACGGGCATATCAGAGCGTCTCGTACAGAAACCCGTAATTGGACAGTTACATGCCGTTTGACACTACCTAAACTAGAAAATGGCACCTTCACGAACTGCTACTCGCATTTATCATATCGTATCGTTTACACAGTGGCGGTCCTGTGACTTTTCAAATTGGAGCTGGGGATGGGCTGGAGAAAGAGAAGCCTGCGGATCATGGAGAATATCCAATGGTACTTTAGAAGAAGGAAAGGCGCACGACATCCAAAAGAACGCCTCCATGGCACTTACTTGCTGAGGGTCCCTCTTCTCCTGGACTCGACGCCAACGTGCACTTCCCCGCTCTTCGTACATCGAGCGAGCAAGGAACAACGAGGCGCGTCCGTGAAAGCCTCACAATCATCCGCCATCGCAACACGAACGGCTGTGTATCAATACACTAGCTCCAACAGATGTCACACGCGGCATGTATCATGTCATGTGACTCTGATGATCAGCAAGGACCTTTTCTTGAATAGCCTCCAGCAAAAGTCCATGGTCGAGCTGACGAGATGCACGAGCAGAGTGAGGTCATTTATTTTCAAAATGAAAACGTTCAACTGTATTCAACTTGAGGCGCCATATTTATAAATCCAAACAAATTAAAAACACCAAGAATAGATGTTATAAGGCACACTAAATGTCTCTGTTCAGCAATGGCTCCAATCAACCTGCCACCTCCTTGTGGTCTGAAGTGGATTTATCTCCACCAGGCAGGGAAAGTGTCAACACATTATTCCTATTTAGAAAAGCCTTCCCCCCAGCGATCCTTGCCTTCTCTTTAACCTCCTTAAATGATTTCCATATGGCCAAAGTCTCTTTGGGAAAATCAGGATAAAGGAAAATCTGTTTCCCCTTATAGTAGGCTTTACCCTTCATCTTTGCCAACCTGAGCATTTCTTCTTTGATCCTTGTGTAAGTGAAGGAAATGGGGATCTGTCTGGATTTAGGTCCATCCTTTCTGCCAACCCTATAAGCATTATCCAGGTCACCCAATACAGCCTGATCATAGTGAAAGGAAGTTTTTAAAATGTCCAAGACCAGCTTCATCAAATCCTCTGAGACATCCTCCACAACACCAACCAGCCTTAGGTTCCTGGCTCTGACTTTCAAATCCAGTTCAAGATTTTTGTCCTTTCCTTTCTGAACTTCATCCTTCAGGCTGGTATAAGCTCTGAAACTACCAGCCATTTCAGATGAAATGGATGCAGACCTACTTTCCAAGGCTGACACCTGGCAATCCAACTGTGACACCTTCAAAGAAACATCCTCCATAGTGGATTTGACATCACTCACATCCTTTACAACTTTCCCAAGATCCTGGGCCATCTTCAGCAGCAAGGAATATATATCCTGTGTCCTAGGCGTCTCCTCCATCCCTGAGGCAGATTTTGGTTTCTTAGGCACAGGGTTTTCAGCTGATTCAATCTTCTTTTTAGAGTTCATAATCACCAACAATCATTAAAGGGAGAGGGTCAGGAGCAACAGGATTATGCTGCTCTCTCTGCTGCCTGCATTCTGGAATCCCCTCATGTGCCCACTTATGTTCTTTCTCTTTAGCTTTTATTGTGAGTGACAACTTTAGTAGGCTATGATCACTTTGTGTATTATTAATTACTTGTAGAGTTCTTACCCGTCGATCTATCTCCCCAGAGACAAAGAAATTGGTCTTGCGGGAATATCGCATTTGGTGTTTCCATTCAGTTTCTTCAAATCTCTTCTCTCCATTTCATCACACAACTTAATGGCCAATTTATGAGCTTTTGAGGATGTATTATAGTCATCTTGCTTCATATTCACACAATTTAGGTTCAGGTCTCTGCACAAAATACTTTTTGGACGATCTTCTTTTATGTTGATTTCGTCGATGATCTCAGTCACATCAACCATTAACTTGCCAATAAAGGTTAATCGTATACATTTTGTGATTTTTACCCTTTGCTTGTTTCTTTATACTCAAGAATTGTGGTCTGTATGAATGGGCTGTAATTTTTAGTGCTGATGACTCGAAGTCCCGACGATTTTCTTGTGAGTGTCAATAGGCTAGCAAACAACGACATATTTGTCTCTTAATTGCGAAATTAATAGTTATCTCAAATTCATCTGCAATTGGGCAGACATAAGATGTCCAATGAATCAAGCCATTCTACCGGCTCTCTGAATAAATGAGTGAAACCCCTAGTATTCCACAAGCCCATATTAAGGGTTTCAGCATCTTCGACCTTGTGTCATTAGCTGTGATTATCTCCACTTAAGGCCTCTGCAAGCCAATTCCAGCTGTCCACTTTTGTTGTTTTATTTTGATCGTTGCTTGGAATTGCGGCAGGCTTCATGCATTTGTTATCTGGATTAAATGTGATTTGGATTCTCTCTCTGACTTGAGCATCTTGTAAGGGATTATTATTTGTATAGGTAGCCATCCTCTCATTTTTGTTATCACACATGTCTTCATTTATGAATGTTGTTTTGACTTTGAGATGTTTTTCTTTAGATTATGTTTTTGAGGTAGTGCCAGAGCCTTCATTGGATTAGGTTGTCTTACTGGAGACCTGGTATTCAGATCTTCACGACTTACTAGGATGTCAAAGCCTAGAGGTAGTAAGATCGGTGCAGCATTTCGAATCAGGTCACAGATGATTCTGGAGTCTATATGTAGTCTAACACGATCATTTTGAGATTAATTTGCAAATTCCCTGGTTTTAATGTCCGTCGATTCAATTGTTCTCAAGGACGGAAAATGATGGAAGAGTCGTAAGACGTTATTTCGATTGAGAGTTAGCCCATCATTAACAGAAACAATACGCTCCAGAATTAGTTGACATTTTGAAGGCTTGGAGTGCGTGGTTTTGCCTTTACTTTGTTTTGTTGTTTTACTCGAATTCTGCCGCACATCATTTTGTTCCTCACTCCTTGCATATCGTTCCATGGGTCTTGCTAAATCAACCCGTGACCTTTTAAATGGGTTTGCTCCCTCCCAGTCACTTCACCCACCAATTTCAGCGGACTTCAGATTATCTGTTCCACTTCTGGTCTTTGGGTCCCATGTCCTTTGCCAAGTTTCCTACTAGTCTTTGACGTTTCTCATCTAATGTAAGGAAGTTTGACATTGACAGTTCCACTGTTGCAGTGCAGTCTTTAGCAGAGCAGGTGGGGGAATTATTTGGCATGTTCTAAACTGTTTTGGCTCTCTTATCTCTTCCACATCTGTTCTATAGGATATGCTCTCATTTTGGGGCTTCACTTCTTCACCTTGATCAATTTTTTCTATCTGTTTCCTCAGGATCTATTTCCTTATCATATGTTGACATGTTCAATAGTTTGTTCATCACGTCAACCTCCTCACAAGTCATCTCCTCTTCATTTGTCAAAGATATTGGTTTTGTGAGGTTTCTGGTTCAAGGGTTTTTGGTCTAAGGCTCACTGGGCTATCAGTGTATACAAAGACATTCACTGCTTTAAGGTTTCTCAAAAATCTTCTCATATTGTTGGTGGCTCCATTCTTTTTATTTAAATTGATTTTCTTTTTGTTTAAGGCGTTTTGTTCATTGTTTTCTTCTTTGTCTGAAATATGGAATAGGTTACCTCATTTACTATGATGTTACTGGATTTCGGAGATACCGAATTGCCATTTACGCCCACACCATTGGCAGATGTTGAAGACTTCGGTAAAGTTGGTTCTAATTGAGTTTTCTCTGCCAACATAGGTCTTCCAGCTGGAGCACAGCCGGCCCCCATCTCCTTTTCCATTATTTGTACTTCAGGAGGTTCATCAACTGCATCAAGAATAATGACAGCTTTGTCGGTTTTTTGTACCGAAACATTTTTGCATGTACAACTCTCCTCGTCTTTAGAGGCATAGGTTGACTCTCATTTTGCAAGTTCAAGAGAAAGACTTGGAAGTTCCTGGGCAGTAACATTTTGATTCGGTGCTTTAGAACTTTTGCCATTTCCTCAGAACGAGCAGAGTGATTCTGTTTCAGTAGATGCCGTGCCTCTCTTGCAACTTCTGCAAGTAATTTCTTGTCTTCGCTATTATTTCTTTTTTGGTCAGCCAACTCTTTGAGGTTTTGTTCCAGTCTTTTATTTTCATCACGCAACATAAAGGCAACATTTTCATTTTCGATCTCAACTAATTTGGAATTCATTAACGCTGACAGCGTTGTAAGGTCTTTTAAATTGTCATTAATCTGCTTGTAAATTTTTAACAGATCTGCAATGGAAATTGTTAATGATGACATCAGGCAAGGCTGAACCTCTTGAATGATCCCCTTTAAAATTGCAGCGATGTTAATTTCGGGAGTAAAAGTTCTCAATTGTCTTTGGGGCCAGTGCGCCTGATTTTGGGGAATTCTCGTTCTATAAATCAAGAGTCAGAGGTTGACTCATCAGAAGAGTCTTCGGACGGGCGTCGTTCCCTCTGTTATCTTATGTAACCACTCTTATTCTGTTCCCCATTGTTTTTTCCCTCAGTTAACTCTTCATTCAACTCAATATTTCTTTTTAATTGTTGAATGGGTCTTTGTTTAGAGCAACAAGCTGGAATCTATGCGTCTTCTTTTTAATGCACTAGAGGCCCATTTTCGGCCCGGTGACTCATGTGAGCTAGCAGTCTTTGTCTCTTCAGCAGTTGTTTTGTTTTCTCATCGCTGCAATAGGGTCCACAGTTGCGTCCTTTTGATTGTTAATAAGGACAATGCTGGTCCTGCTACTGTTTATTTGAGTCATATCTTGCAGAAGTTTGTTTACCACAGCTAGAAAATTTCTTCTGTCATTTGTACAGGCTGTTCCACCACATTTTTTACAAGATTGTTTGTTCTCTGGGGAACACAAACTTTTACTTTCAAGTGAACCTCCGTCCATAGCAAAAACAGGCTCATTAGAGAAGTCCTCTGTCAGCTCTGCGCCATTTAGTGGACACCAACTGACAGGCTCATTTTCTTGAAATAGTCTTCCCTCTCCACCTAGTGAGGACACCAAAACATCTAAGGCGGAGGAGGCGGAGGCCCCTTCTTCATTCTCTCCTCTTACTGACTCCACCCGACCCGTTGATACAACTGGCAAAAAGGTTGTCTTGTTTATCGCCCATTAGATTTCTAGGTAGGGCGTTTGCATTCTTCATCTCCCACGGAACCTCCGCGGGACATCTGCCCTTTGGTGGAAGTCTTTTGCTCGGATCTTCATTTAAACTGCAGCGATCCGAGGCTGCAAGCCAGGAACTTGCATTCACCGAGGTAAGCCGACTCTGAACAGAGCCGCCAAATCTAGGTGTGGCACTTTTGCATTCAGAGCTCTGACAGGCTCGCCATGCCAGAACTTGTAGCTGTGGCACTTCCGTGCTCTTGCACTCCCGGCCGTACTCTTCACTAGATGGATGGCAGCGCCCCTCCAGGCCACCGCTGCACCCCATCAGGTCAGTCGCCACGCAGAACATTGCACCAACCCCAGGAAGCGACAGGTGAGTTTATAGCGAGTGCATTTGTGTTTTTGGGAAAAGTGCTGCTGGCAGGGCTTAGTCGCATAGCATGCCGGAAACACAAGGCCCTCTGACCCTCATTGTTATCACATAACTTGGTGCATCCATTTAAGGTGTCCAGCAAATCTGCATTAGGGTTATGAGTGTCATGCATAATTTCTCTTACTTGTTTTGAGTGGGACGGCCCAGTTTCCGATCTCCGATCCAATTTTAAGGGTGCCGCTGCAGCTATACAGGTTCCTCCAGCAGCCTCAAGGCTCCCGCGCCGCAGCTGCATACGCGTTGGTGGGTGGTGGGGCGTATGTTTGCCTTCCGACGGGGGGAGACCAATGTAACACGCGGCTGCGCAGAGCCTCGCAGAGCCCTGCAGAGCCTCCAAGACTCCCAAGACTCTACACCGACTCTGCGGGGGAACACAGTATTTGATCAGTTCACTCCTCCTTCAGCAAATGTCTGTTGAAAACAGGCTTGGAGGCTAATTCCACAGTATAATGCAGCTCTCTCCCAAGACTCTGCACCGACTCTGCGCCGCTCCGCGGGGGAAAAGCGTGTTTGATCAGTTCTCTCCTCCTTAGGACTCTCTCAAAGCCTTCTGGTTATTTGCTTCTAACTGCGGTTGTGGTACACTTCTAGGTTTCCCCTGTTCCCCTGCAGTCTCTTTCCATTCTCAGTCCTTTTACTGTTATCCTACCCATTCTACTGGGGTCTGTCTAGGGTTGGTGAGTTGGGTGTTATGACACCATTTCCCATGCTCTGGGCTGCATTCTGGGAGTTGCAGTTCCTTGTGTCTAGGATTTATGTTAGGCTTCACAGGTTTTGGGTGTTCACAGGTCATCAGGTGTGCTGATAACAAAAAAGGAAAAAAAGGCTTGTCTAGGACAGAGGGTGATAGGCATTGCTGCAGAGACAGTGGTACTAAAAGCCTAGTACATCTTCAAGTACTATGGGGAGCCTGGGAATGGGATTCCTTTGTACTACCCGGCACCGCCCCTGCGGTAGGATTGGCTCTGGCTGATAGGCTGCCTTGCCCATGATAAGAGGATGCCCTGCGGGCCCCTGACGGGGTAATATACATAACAATGCCACACTCCCCTGACTCTGGAAGAAGGGACTTATTAACTTCTGACTCTGATTGCAGAACTTTGTTACACTACCAATGTCACTAGTGATGTGCCCTAAGGAGAACAAAAGTATGAATGCCCAATCAGATGGCCTCCGTTATCCTCGTAAATCTGCATGTACACGCATGGCTGCAATTGAAGAGAACATCATGGCAGCCGTGGACGATGAGGAAGGGCAATTCTGAGCAGACAGGTCTTTGCTCACAATGCTGTACTTGAGCGAAACGTGCTGCATGCTTCTACTACTGTGAAATAAAATGGCCGCCTGCCGTCCGCTCTTTTTGTGTGATTTGAACACCAATAGACTCATTGCAGAAAATGTGTACTGGTGACAAAGAGAGTTTGCACGGTCTTAACACCTGCCCTATTGCCAATACTGTATATTTTCAATGCATGTTATCACCAGGACAATGTTTGACCAGGTGCCAATAGGGCTTCGGATCAGCGCTAAGAGCAAAATTGCACTGTTACAAAAAAGCACAAAAAAAGTGTTTTTAGCAGGGTATTTGGATGCACTATTTCTGATACCATCCAACATTGGTGCAAAGGTTCGGTAATGTGGCTCCATACTAATACCACGAGTAATATTTGAAATGCAAAAACACATCCCAGAGAGCTGTTTGGCAGAAGATATTTGGGAACATACTATTGCTGAATTTGGTTGCTTGAATTAAATAGTTTAAACAAACTAATTTAGCAATATAATTCAGCAATTATTATTTTCCCAAAGAGCTTCTGCTTAACATAGTTTTCTGGAACGTGTTTCTGCATTTATTAAAATTAGTTTTTGCACTATTAGAACATTTGTTATGTTATACTAATGCTGAGTAGAGTTGAAACACAGATGGATTCGTCAAAAGTGGCAACACTTATTGGTTTTGGCTCCATAAGCGGAAAATTCCAGAGGAGTAGTTACAAATGTTTCTACCGGATCCAGATATATTTTGTGTTATTGGACCTCTTCTATTGTGCAATGTATACGATTCTAATGCCCTTGGGACTGCCTATTGCTCTCTGCGCTGGTTTCATGCAATCCTTTTAATTCTTGATACTGTTTTTACTTATTGTGTTTACACCAACGCACAAAAACACATATGCCACAACTGGAACCAGTAGAAACAATGTGATGTGTGCAGTGGAATTTCCATCATGGCTCCCCTATTTAAGGGATTAAACGCATATCTGCTCAAATCCTTCTAACGAATGGTATGACTTACCCTTTTGAAAATGTTTTTAGGAGATTGCTGTCCTATTTCCTTAATAGAGTTTACCAAGCACCATGAATTTTATGGTGCGCTTAAAAAAAAAAAAAGCAAGAAATGCAGATCTACCTGTAATGTAAGAGTATAATAGGCCATTCTAGGTGAAGTAAACCACACACGCCACAGCACCAGCTAGTAGCCATTCTTGGGAGTTCACCTACAATACAGGGTCACCAAGCAAAAGCTTGCCTTTTCAGCTCATTTGCATGACTATACTGGATTGCTTCATGGCTTTTAACTTCCAGGGATGGCTACTAGGTGGCACTGTGGCATGTGTGGCTTGTTAATTGAAATCACATTTTCTACTTGCTCTTAGAGTATAATAAGGCTTATGATCCAGTTCTGACAACCGAGTAGTTTGGTGGGATCTGCATTAAATGTAATTCTGTCTTTATTTCATAACTAGAAAGAAAAATGTATGTGTGTATTCAGTGATGCCAGGTAATGGCATATACTTTGGAATGTTGCAGCTCTCTGCATACCTGTGATCCCTCTTCCTCCCACAGCCCTCTTCCTGCTTGCCTTCCTTCTCCAGCCCCCAACTCCACTCTGACTGTTTATTGGGCCTGGAGGCCGTGTAGGAACACCTTGAGCGTGTGCTTGCCAGGTTTACCATCCTCGCAGCATTTCCCTGCTGCAGGCTGTCCTGGTGAGTGCCTGCTGGGCAAGAAAAGCTGCTTTGAGGTCAGTTTTTCATTTTTCATTTTGTTCCTTTTAATTTCATTTTTTGCCACTCTGTGGCTTCTACCTGTGATCCCCTCACCTCCCACAGCCCTCTTCCTGCTTACCCTCCCCTCCCCAACCTCTGGTTGAGCCTGGAGCCTTTTTTAAGAGAGGCAATAAGGGCAGCCTCAACCTGGGCAGCCCCATCGACCAAGGGCCCCAAGGCAAAGGGCAGCTCCACACCGTGTTTGCCTGTGAAGACAGCCAACCATCAACCAGCATCAACTGATAAGGTAAGTGTGGTCTGGGTGGGGAGTACAGCAATAACTGTACTCCATTGAAACCCTACCACTCTTACTATCTTACATAACATACCACACTCATGTTAGCCTGCTAGTAAGTAATTTTGCAATCACTAATGTGCCCCAATTGTAGGTGGCTCCCCATTTACTGCTGTGTCTCAAACCTGATTTTTTTTACTTACTGCTGTATCTCCAATTTAGGTGTTTTTCCAACTTGCCCGGTGTCCCATATCTACGTTGTTTTACTACTTGCTGCTGTGTCTCAAATGTAGGCATTTTGTCCCTATTGCCAGGTGTCTCATCTAGGTCTTCTCAACTTCCGCAATGAAACACTTGTGTATGAGCGCGATATAAATAAAATATCATATACTTGCAGCTGTGTCTCAAATGTAGGTGTTTATTTGCCACTTGTCATGTGTCTCAAATCTAGGTGTTTTTTACTTTGATTGATTTATTTATTTATAGAGCTACTTGCAACTGTATGTCAAATTTAGGCTTTTTTCCCCACTTGGCAAGTGTCTCAATCTAGTTGTTCTTTACTTCCTGCTGTGTCTCAAATGTAGGTGTTTTTTCACTTGCCAGGTGTCTCAAAACTAGGCCTTTTTTACTTGCTGCCGGATCTCAAATTTAGGCTTTTTCCCACTTGCCAGGTGTCTCAAATCTATGTGTTTTTTACGTGGTGTTGTAACTCATATTTAGCTGTTTTCCCCACTTGCCGGTATCTCAGATCTGGCTGTTTTGCTACTTACTGTTGTGTCTCAAACCTAGGTGTTTTTACCCACTTGCAGGTATCTCAAATCTTGGTGTTCTCTACTTGCTGTTCTGTCACAAATGTTATGTGTTTTCCCCCATCAAGCACTGTGTGCCAGTTATACTGTTTGTCTTTCAGGTGGTCTTCCCTTGGCTGCTTACATCCACTTCCGGATGTTTATCCAATCACTGTTTCTCCAATACTAGGTTTCTCCCCTCTAGCTCTGTGTTCCAGTTCTAGGTGCTCCCCCGCCACTGCTGGGTGTGGTACCGGGCTCTCTAGCATCACAACTGTGCTCTGAGTGCAAGTGCTCCAGAACTAGGTCTCCCACTAGTAAGGGGACCCAATTTTAGGTGCTCCACCGCCACTGCTGTGCTTTGGATCTAGACATTTCTAGAGGGTATTTAGCAGGAAGGTAGGAAGATGGCCATGATCTGCCATCTGATTAAAAGTCCTAGGAGTGTAGACTTTGTAGATAGCCCAAAGGGTAAGGCCACCAAAGCGCACATTTAGAAGCCACGTCACCTGCCCCATTAGGACCTTTCCACCAACCTAATCTGCAAGCCAACGGACCCCGAATGAGTAGCAAAACAGTAACTACAGACAACAGAAACCACGAGGAAAACCATGACAAAAATGGGACCCTAAAACTAAACAAACAAAAATGACAACAACAAGCTCAATGAAAAAAGTGTCAGAGGTGGGCACGGTCCCCTATGACCCAAACACAATAACTAAAAAAAAAACTAGAAGACTTAAAGAGAAAAGAATATGCCACACCAGCGAACAGGATGATGCGAGAGAAAACTCGTAGAAAGGATGAATGCAATGGAACTTCACCAGGCCACCACCCCACCAAATACCAACAAGGCAATGGAGAAAACACACACATGTGCAACAGAAAAAAGAAAAAACTCTACAACAAGACAAAAATCATTATACCTAACGCCATACCTCGCTACGGATCACTCACCAGAGCAGCCTACAACCACCAGAAATGCTAGACACACCACCAGGATACCAGGACTGCACAGGAAAAGGGCAGAAACATGCGGAAGGAGAAAGATGGGAAACAATACCTTCATTCCATACATCACCAAAACCCAAGGGGACCTATAGCAACGGCAACAATATACAGAAGAGGAACTAGAAGAAATCATGGAACCAATATGAAACCTAGCCGATCTAATCCATGACAAAACAGATCCATCAGAACACATCCGACATTCTGAGAACAATGAGGAAACTCACCAACAAGACTGCCAAAGAGGAAAGCAAGAACAAAATAGGACACTATAAAGGCAACAATGCACTGCAATGTAATTAATGCAAGATCAATGTCCAAACACACTACAGAATTCTATCTACTCTACGATGGTGGAATTGACATCCTATTCATCACAGAAACCTGGCTAGATGACAACTACAAAGTTACACTACACAGCTGTCTACCGACGACTTCAAATGCATACAGGTCAACAGAAAAGGAAACAGAGGAGCAGGACTTGCAGTAGCCTAAAACGAACCCCTGAAAATCAAAACAGCAGACAACTGAACATCCCAAACTGTGAATGCCTCATTATTCATCTGACATTGGACCCACAAACAAACCTCACCTTCATACTCATCTATAGACCACCGGCCTACGAAGCTACCTTCATAGAAGCTGTCACATACCTGTCCATCAAACATGATCACTTGATTATCCCCATTGACTCCAACATCTGGTAAATGCGAACGCACAGAAATCGCAAACTAAGCAGTTTAAGACAATGAGACTACGACAGATGGTCACACACGGCAGGTCACACTCGAGGCGCAATCTTCGCCAGTAAAAAAACTATCACCACTGCGCCACCAAAACAAATAATATTGAGAGACAACCTCATTATACCGTTCGTTATCCAACTACCATGAAAAGACTCCAAACAACCCCAAAAGCAACACCTGATCTGGAAAAGAAACTGGAATACCATCAAAAACAGTAACTTAGAAGAACAACTAGAATCCTCAAAACCATCGATCACAACCTTGGACGCAGTTGACATAGATGAAAAAGCAGACCTAATCCAGAAATGGATCGCGAAACAATTGACAGCATTCCCCCCAAAAAAAACTCAACCAATCACGAAAGAAAGCAGTGGCAAGATGGTTCACGCCCCACCTCAATACATTGAAAATAAAATGGAAACTAGAACAAGAATGGATGAAAACTGCCACTAGTCCAAAAGAATAATTTATCAAAAACCAATCCCAGCATACAAAAAGGAAACTCTTGAAGCCAAAAAGAAATACTATGACGACCGGATCACAAAATCCAACACTCAGAAAGAACAATTCAACATTGTAAACGAGATGAGAAATCCCATGGATGCAATAACACACCGGTACCTTCGCATAAATTATGCAATGATCTTGCAAAGCATTTTAAGAACAAAATCACTGACATACACCGGATCATACAAAGTAGACTCATTGACCAGTCCATGCACCATCCCCTTCCTATCCCGGGACTACAAAACAGGCTGAACAGTTTCGCCCAAATGTCAAGAGAAAAACTCCTCAGCCTTGTGAAATAAAGCAACAAGGCAGGATCCCCAATGAACGCCTGCCCACCTGACATCTATAAATCAATCCTTACACAGTGTACACCATCGGAAATCTACCTAAACCTCTTCAACGCATGACTCTCAATGAGGAGAGTACCATGAGCATTCAAATCTGCCTACATCAAATCACTCCCCAAGGACACAACGGGCGATGTGGAAGACCTCTCAAACTACAGACTGATCTCAAACATTCCCTATCCAGCAAAACTATTATAGACCTATGTCTATGAACAAACACTGGAACACGTAGAAAATCATCAACTATTGGACCAGGCACAAGTCAGCTTCAGACCCATGAGAGGGACGGAGATGGCACTTCTCTATATATGGGAGGACCTAAAGACCAATGCAGACTGCAACACTAACTTGGCACTGATACTACTTGACCTCTCTGCAGCATTCGACACAGTCAGCCATAACATCCTCATCAAGAGACTAGAAGAAATAGTGATCACTGACACGATGCTGCTCTGGATTAAATCTTTCTTGTCTGAAGGAACAGAGACAGTATGGATAAAACCATTCAAATCTGCACCGCGGGACACCACCTGTGGAGTACCACAAGGATCCTTGCTACCCCATCTCCTCTTCAACATCTATATGATGCCACTAATCAACCTCATCAAAAGACACAGCTTCACCTGCTACAACTATGCAGATGACACCCAAATCATCTACGCAATCGGCAACGAACAAGAGAACACAACGCTAATAGACTTTCTCAAAGAACTCTACCAATGGATGTGCACTAACCTCAAAATCAACCTGGACAAGACAGAAACCATGATTACATCCAACAAACAAGGACACAACCAGTACATCTCATGGCCCACAAAACTGGGAACATCTCCCACACTATCCAAAGTTGTCAAAAACCTTAGAATCCTAATGGACAATGAGCTAAACCTAGAACCGCAAGTAAATGCGATAATCAAGAAATGCTTCTTCCATCTACAATCAAAAGATTCTACCATTTTCTCTCATTCCCACACAAATCACTGGCATTCGTCTCCCTCATCATGCCCAAGATGGACTACGCCAACAGCTTATACCTCGGAATGCCTGACTATTTACTGAAGAAACTGCAACGTATACAGAACACAGATGCCAGACCTCTCCTCTTTAAACTCTCAAGAAGGGACAACATCACTCCAGATTTAAGGATGCTACATTGACTCCTGGTCAAAAAATTAATCGCCTTCCAATCAATTTGCTGGGGGAGGCGGGGTCTGGGCGGCAATCAGTCTGAACACTGAGGGTAGAGAGGGTGATGCCACTGAATAGCCCTGTTGAGGACCCACACTTCGGCATACAACATAGGAGTGGTCATTATAGCTCACCAGAATGTAGGACAGAAGGGATAGGTGCCACAGTAAATCAAAACAGAGGGGGTAGGATAGGGTACTGCCACTAACCAACCCTACTAAAAAAAAACTCATCCTTCTGCACACACCTCTTAAACTCTGAACTAAACACAACCATACCTCTACTGCAAAACAAACCGCACATAGTTCACTATACCACAACAACGCACATCGCCCAACAGCACATGGCGGCTACCAACTGAAAAACTCACCTACACTCACCAGTGTAAACCGAACGGAAGCTGCCAAAAGCACATCACAGCTACCTTGCTCTTTTCTCCCGATCAGTCCTACTAACTTATCCCACTCCCTTCCCCCTTTGCTTTACATATCTGCCAGTGCGCCAAGAAACCACACAGGTGGTGACAGTGCGCGATATAAGAACCTTTAACATAACCTAACATGTCCGACCCTCCCTACCTGCCATCTTAGGAAGCACAGCCAGTACCAGCAGAAGATGCGTGAAAGCCCATTTCAAGTTTTCTGTGATCCCCTTGCGTAGAGATGGGAAACCCTGCTTGCGTATATTAACAAGAATGCATTGATGTCGTGTAAATGAAGGTTCGCAGAAGCAAAAGTGCAGTGGAAAAAAGGTAAAAGGGTTTTTTGGACACCTTATGTAAAGGACTTTGGAGAGGCAGCTGTGTGGTACGTACATAAATGGCGAAAATCTTTCCTAATGCACATTCCAATGGACAATTTCCCTAGTTTTATCATTAGATGTGCATAACATGAGCCCCACCCTGGGCTTCACTAATCGTTAACCATTTTCGATGCCGCACACCAGATGGCGCAAGGAAGGGTAAAACATGTCTGTGGTTACCGAATGAGTTCTGGAGGGGTCGGTCTTTGGCCATCTAAAAGCACGGACTAATGTGTGAACACTCGTGCCTCCAAAGAGAACCTCTTCATAACATTGACACCACCTTGAGGCTTCATTCTGTGGCAAAGTCATAGATAAAACAAAGGGGGAAGGGGCTGGGTGGCTACAGATAATCACAGGACTGGTTCAATGGCTTCTGCACAGCAGAACAAAGTAAGACAGCTCGCGGGAGAAGCCATGCTAGCCGAAACCCTAAATACCACTTGAAAACTATGAAGCTTTCTTTGTCTGAGAGCCAGGGACACCCACCCCAACATCTGGGGACGGGGTGTGGTCATTTCAATTGGAAGTGTTGAACACTCGGTCAGAGCCCAGCATGCAGGGTAAGGAATGGACAAATGCCTCTGTGGACGGTTTTCTTTTTTTTTTTTTTTTACTATGCACTCTGCATCCTGTGTCCCTGACGAATAAACACTGTGTCAATAATTTTTCAGCTCACTGGCATACAATTCAGCTGGAAGGCCAGCTTGCTCTCAGTCCCTGGTCACAAGACCTGTGCAGCAGCGATCCGGAATCCCTTGTCAGCAAATTGCAAATGCTTTTAGGATGGTCAGTAGAGATTTCTCCGAAAGGGCCAGTTTCAGTGCTTCAAAAGAATCCTGCCCAGGAAGGATTTGTTTGAAAAGTGTAACTAGTTATTTACCTGTAGCACAGTAGCAGGAGTACGCATGTTAGAACTGACACGTTATTAGTGATATAACTAAGACTCATTATAGTTCTAATAACGCTAGTTGATAACCCGCGAGTAAATTGCTGGCCTCTGACATGAGGGCAACTTGCACTTCATAAGTTTGAATACTGTACCAGGGCTGCCTAGGCCTTTCATCCTTCCAAGATATATAAATCCAGTACCATCAAAAATGGGGTACTAATAACATTTGGTATTACTGCACTTAGAAGCTGCATGAAATCTGCACCAGGCGCTATATAGGAACACGAGATTATTATTAATACTACTACATTTCTTTCTGCCAGTAGAAGTGTTACAGCTACTTGTCGGGCTTAGGTCATCCAAAGACCCACAATCCTTCTTGACGCAGACATGTAGATGACCTGTTCCATGATGCCTCTGCATGGCCTCTCCTCTGGGAACCAACGGTGGAGGAACCGGAATTGGGGTTCTGGTGGAAACCACATGGAAGCAAGGAGTGGAGAGAATTGTAACACTTATTTCTCTGGGACAGGTCCCAAAACCGTTGGAAGGGAATGAAGTTCATAAAACCCATGCTGGTTTTGTACCAGGGATTTCCTTCTTTTTGTGTGGGTGCTGCTTGTGGTACTTGAAAGACCCCTTAACGCCAGCCCACCACCTCCATATCTCCTTCAGCTCCACAGGGCCCTGCTGTAATGGAGATGGAATAAGTGAGGGAGAAAGGTAGAGAAGGTGCAGGTAACATGAACGCTGACGGGGACTTGAGGATGTTGAATGAACGAGGGCAGAAGGGTGACGGGGAGATGAGATGGGGTGATTGAAGGGAGACAGGTGAGGGCAAAAGGGTGAATGGGTAGAGAGGATGAACGAGGGCAGGAGAATGGGGCAATAGAGGAACAAGAGCGGGGGAAATGCAGGTTAAAGAGGATTAAAGGAAGGGGAAATAGAGAGCAGGGTGTACAGGAGTGTAAAGAGAATGGGGAATAACGGATTTCTAAAGAGTCGGGGAGAAGTAAAGAGTGAGGGAGAGCAGGAGTATGGGAGAGAAGGGTGGCACGTGAGTGAGGAATGGGGAGTGGAGGGGCAGCAATGTAAAAGCAAATGGTGTGTGGCGTTGGTAAATGAGGGAGGGTAAAATTGAGGGAAGGCAGGAGAGGATGCGGATAGCAGCAAAATGAGGAAGAGAGTGGGATCACTATAACAAAGAACCTTTGGCAGAAATGGAGAAAGAAAAAGGCTTGTGGTTTAATGGAATGAGGCAAGAACAGGGGATGACTGTTCAAAAAGAGCAGGTAAGAGTAGGGTAGTAGAGAATACATTGCTGGTAGGGAAAAAAGAGGGGGGCAAAAAGAATGCTGTATAGGAGAAAAGGAAGCAGGATGGAAGGGGAGTATGTTTGTGATGTGAGGTGAGCAGGTACTTGTCCTAGCTGCCCACCTATACGCTGTCACAGCTGCAATAGATAAATGAACAGGGAAACAATTAAAACGCAGCCACTTAGATAAGGTTGTATTGAAATGTGTGAAAAAGATATGCATGGTTGACGAAAATCCCCTTTGTGTGAGTCCTCTCCATTCACCTTATACCAAGTTGGCAGCTAAACAAGCCCAGATGAAACCCAAGTTCGGGGATCGGGGCTGGGTATGGTTGTAAGGCTGCCAACCATCCCGTATTTTGCAGGACTGTCCCAATTCCATGGGCCATGTCCCATGTCTTGCACAAAGCCGGCTTGGAGCAGGGCCTGAATGTTCTCTTCTGAAGCAGGATCAGCTGTCCAAAGTCTTCCCAGCTCACAATTTTCATGTGATAGTTAAAAGCGCAGGGAAGCACAGCATCTTCCCACTGCTCGCACAGGTTCCGTTTTTTGTCAACCTCATTTCAATAAACCGATTAGTGTTTGATGACCCAGACACAGGTGAGCCTGGGTACGGACTGTTGTCCTTTACCAGGTACAATTGGTGGTTGATAATAAATGGAAGGGGAGTATAACACGGTATGCTGTGTAAAATAATGGCACAAGCAGATTACCTTATATTAAATACTCTTTCACTGTGAATACCTTTCTTAAAATCAAATGATATTGTTTTCAGGTTCACATTCCTTTGCAGGCTGCTACTGCAACTGTGTATGCAGGGTGGCAAATATAAAGTTATACATGTATTTTTGATTGACCTATTTCTATAAGCCTCTAAGCTCTGATCCTATGGTTGACCTGAACCCCCCCCCCTCTCCACAGTCACCTACCTGTACACTGCCCTACACACCTATTCTGGACCATGTTCCAGTAGCAACCAACCCTAAGGCCTGCCCTACACTGCCATTGTTTAACACAAGCAGCCTGGCCACTTCATCACATCACACCAGGCCTCCCACCTGCAATTAGACCATCACGCCCACCTCGGCACCTGCCCAGAGCCATGATACCAGCTACAATACTGCCAGCAGCCTCCTCTCCACTCCGATCCAGATCAGTGTCAGCCCACGCACTCGATAAGTAGTGCTCACCTTTTCTCTACAGGGGCGTCCAGGCCTCTTCACAGTGGGAGATGCACTCTGAATGGAATGGCCTCACTGATGACTGCTCCTAGAATGAGAGTATAAGGGTTACTGTATTGCTTACCAGTATCTGCCAAACTCCTCCTCCCACCTTCCCCGTATTTCCGGGACCCTCCCAGGAACTCTGTTCACCTTATACGTTTTGAAAGCAAGCTCTCCGTCCTGCTTCTTTTTTAGCAGGGGCGCAATATCTGTTCTTCTGTATTTATGGCATCCATTACGAAACTGGTTGAAGTTCCAATGCCCAGGCCTGCTGCGGCGTTGGTTTTGGTGGATTCTGCAAGGTTGCGCAGTCTTTATTGTCCCTTTATTGTCCCTTTAGGTGATGGTGCCTCTTTAGCACGTCTACTTAGCATGTGGCCCGAATGAGGGCGGTAATGGTAAGCGACTGCTGTATTTGTAAGATTTACTCTTTGGCTGCGCTTGCAGCGTGGTTGTCAGTAAGTTGCTGTGCTTGCGCTGAGTTTCGTGCTGTTTTTAAATTGCTGTACTTGCGCTCTGATTCGTGCGCGCTCTGCGTGGCTATTTGTAAATACTGTAATTGCACTGCGTTTCATGCATTGTCCGATGTTTGTCTAACTGTTCTCTTTGTCTTTCTTTCTCCTTCTGCAGGTGTTGGCAGTTCCAGGAATAGCAGTTGCAGCCGGGAGCTGGTGCTGTGAATGTCAGGAATGATGCTGTGGAAACAGGAGTTCAAGAAGAAACCTCAGGTAGGTTTTGTGATGCTGTGCCAAGGTCGCAAGTGTAGATCGTAGCACTAACTGTCTCTTCTTCTGTTGCAGATGCTGATACCAGTGAGCGTTACTCTACCTTGGGCACAGTAACACAGAACAGGATTGCATGCCTGGGTCTGGCTTATATAGCCAGCCACACCCAGAAACAAGCCCACAGATAACGAATCATCACAATGGCCCAACCCTCCTCCATGTTGGAGGTACAGGAAGTAACCCAAATGATCCTGCTATAACAGGAGCAATGAACTTGGCACCAGGTGCTCCAAGACAGAGTCCAGTCGGTCCTTTTCCTCATCCTGCTTGGGTTGGTCGTACCGGCCTCCTGAGTGTATTTCTTGAGTGATGATCTATTCTCCCCATGATGGTAGCCGGGGGCCAAGGAATGAGTGTGTGTTTGCAGGTCAGGGCTAATGGTTGTGACAGATATTGTTGATCTGATCACCTCCCACAATCTAGACATCTTGGCTCTAACTGAAACGTGGCTGCACACCGCTTCAGGGCCCACCCTCTCCCTTGCAGTGCCCAGCAACTACTCTATCCCGCGCAAAGATAGAGTGGACACCAGAGGAGGTGGGGTGGCCATTATAGCTATAAACTCCTTAAAGATTAGAGAAGCTAATGCGTTGTTCATTGATTCAGGGGAACTACTGACACTAAAACTGTCCCTATCACACACCAAAACCCTAACAATTCACCTAATCTACCGACCCCCAGGACCACTACGGTCTTTCGAAGATGACATCACTCAGGTCCTCTCAGCCAATACTAAGCCCTCTTTCAAAAATAGTCCTTATGCGTGTTGTCAACTTAGACTATAATGATAGATTGGACCCTAATGCCCTATGCCTGGCCAACGCCCTAGAGCCCCTAGGCTTCACACAATATATTCTGCACCCCATACACAACAAAAGTCGAATCCTGGATTGGCTTGCAGAACGTAACTGCAATATCACAATCACTGCTAATAAACAGTGCTCGTGGTCAGACTACAATATCAGCTTCAGCATACCTACGGTGACACCCCCACACTCTACCCCGTCACAACTCCCAGCTACACTAACGAGAAATTCCAGGAACACGAAGCCAGCATGCATCCTGCTTTTACTAACTACCATCACCAGCACTCAAATTACACCTCTACAATCTCTCCCTAACGCAAGCCATCGACATCATTGCACCACTAGATCTACACAAACCAAAATCACCTGCCCCTATAAACGCCTGGTTGACTCAAGATCTCAAAGTACTCTATACTAAGGAATGGGCATCGGAAACTCTGTAGAGGAAGAGCGCGGGAGTGTCTCAGCGGCAGAGGAGGGAACCCTGGAGGTAATCAAGTTGAAGCGAGTCCTGCGCGATATGTGGGGAGCCTACAGAGGAAGCCGGTGAGTTTCAGAGACTAGGAAACCCAGTGTGAAACTGACCGTGAGCGCTGTGAAAGAAACCAGTGATTATGAATGAATACATTGTAGCAGAGTGGCAGTGTGGGTCTAAAAGGAGTGGAACACATACTCGAAAGTCTCAGTCTGAACTGTTCATTGAATTAACGATCACGTAAAGTGTTAAAGGGACCGTGCACCTTGAGAAAAGAAAAGGACCAGTTCTGAAGGTTTCCAATCTGCGAAATAGAGATTTCAGTGGTGTAAACAAGACGAAATCTTTATCGCTCAACTTATAAAGTATATAAGCCTATGTAAAAATGGAACTGAATCAAAATAAAGAAGATGTTTTTTTCTTCTAAATACCGGATTGAATGCAAATCAACCAAAGGAAGGTCAAAACCAGACATTGTGACTCTTTAAACCCACTAAAACTGAAATTAAAACTAAACAAGAGTTGAGTAGAAATCCATTGAATGTTGAATGGGATAAAACCAAGTCAAAGTATAATTGAAGTACTAAAGAAAAGCAGTGCTTCTGTTGTGAAATATTTTGAACTTCAGGGGTCGAGGGGGCATCCCCAGTGCTTCTGTTGTGAACTTTTCTGTACCAGTGCAAGGGAACCCCGGTGCTTCTGTTGTGAACAGCCTTAAACTTGGGGAAGGGAACCCCAAGTCCTGATTCAAACTATTTCCCTTTTGGTCTACAGAGGATAATTTTTAGACTTTGTTATGAAACTATGTCACACTTGGGGAGGGGGGTTGAAAAGAAGCTGCGAGCTGGAATAAGCTCAGAACTTTGGTTTAAACACTGTTTATTTTGGGTACATTATATAGAATTAGTTGTGAGGGCAGGTGTAGGTTCTGGACACATGCAGATTCTTCATTTGAACTCCTTGATTCAGACCTTCCTTAGTTTTATTTAGGTAGGCAAATCCCGTCTTAGTTTAGGGCAAGTTAGGCCTTTTTCCATCCGGACACTTAAGTCAATAAAAGTGTTTATTTTAAAATTGGAATTTGTCATCTGTGTCCTTCTTCATGATGCCTTCACAGTAGTCAAGTGCTTAAACCACAGCATGGGTCCAGATACTGATTTCACCACTTTAACAAAATGTGTGAAGCTGGGCAAATCATTTAATCTCACTGTGTCTGATCAGCTGACATTGGGTGTCGCTAGAAGTGGTTTAGGTTGCAATGTTTCCTATGAAGAAAATCCCTCATGGTTTACTAATCTATTGAGTTGGTGAATATTGATAACAGTGAATATGTATATATTGCACAACACATTCTCTTGGCTTACACATGAAAACTTATTTTAATGTCTTCACCAATGGTGTCCCAGAGTACAGAAGACTGATGCCACTGCTTTTAATGTTATTTACAATGATGTCCCTTCTGATCATGTCAATCTATATTGTGAAAATTAGGGTTCTGCATATCTTGCGGGAAAGGTCCGGAGGAAATGAGAACAGTATCCAGTGATTTCAGTGAGGGGCACTTAACCCACTATCCAACACTTTCCAAAAATATTGTAGGACTGGAGTTTGTTTATACAACTGCACTGTTAGGCAAGATTGTATGCAGTACCCTTTGGGTGCACTACAACAACCCTGACCTCCTGGCAATCGGAACCCAACCTTTGGTAGAAGTCTGTACTACACTGGTTGGTAGTGTGGTCGAGTAGCCAGGCTTATCTCAAGAGGGGTCAATGTGAGCTATGGGGGAGTTACACAGAGATTCACAGTGACAAGGGTTCAAATAAACTCTTACACACAAGGTTTCTTGATTAAACAATTATTAATTTATTTAACAGTCAGTTAGAATAAGCCTTCTTCAGAAGAGAGCAATATCAAGCAACACACAAATACACTTCAAAAATACACACTCTTGGTTTTCTAAATCAGTAGATATCCATTTGGGATGGCTCACAGACACTACCTGCACCCTCAGGGGACTTCAATTGCTAGGGTGCTGGGGACATTAATATATCACTGTTTGCATTTAGAATAGTCTTTAGAGAAGTGTCAAAGAAAAGAGGGTTCAGAATAAAACAAGTATTCATGCAATGATTCTTAAGCAGGTAAGTACTTTCAATAACCCCCCCAATGCAAATTCAGTTAACCCTTTCCTGGAAAGAATGTAAAAAACATAAGCAGAAGGGAGAAGAGTCATTCAGGGAAGTAGAAAGTCTTTCACAATGTTTAAAAATTCTTTGTAGGATAGAATAAATCAAAGTAGGGTCACAAGCTGATTAGGCTTGTGAGGTAAAGAAGCTGATAGCAACTCTACAAGTGCAACCAAGACAAGTCTCCAATGAGGACAAGTGGCTACACGACAAGAGGCAAGTTCTCTTAGACTGTACAATACCTTCAGGTTGAAGAAAAAAGGACAGCAGATGACTTCTGTTCCTGTGCAGCTCTGCAGATCCTGGTGTTCCTGGGCCTCTGTCGTGGGGACAATACGGAGGACATCTGGGGACTCCTGCACTGCAAAGGGATGGTTACCGACCGCAACCGGCAATCTTCAAACAAGTGGCACTTTGGTGTTTCAGCTCCTCGCGTCTACCGCAAATAGCACCACCGGGGTTCCTGGCTGTCAAGATGGGCTTTCTTTGGATCTGGAGTCTCGCACTCTGTTGAGGGGGCTTAGGCTCGGTCAGTACTGCTTCCTGGGAGTCCGGAGGATCTTTCTGGAGCTCTTGGCCAGCTTCAAAGCAATTCACACGAACCTTGTGTTAATCTCCCTGGCTATTTGGTTCTAGCAGCAACTGCAGCGGAATTTCAACTAGCTCTGAGAGGATGTCCAGGCGGCTTACTTTGGAGTATACTGGTCCCACCAACTCAAAGGGAGAAGTTGTCCTTGCAGGGGCTTCTCTGTCTATACGAATTCGGAGTTTCAGCACAGCAGCGGGGCTTCACCGGGCAAGCCAATGGTCCTGGAGTTGCAGCAGGCGTCTCTTCCAAGTTCTTCTTCAGATTCCTTCATCCAGTGGTCGACTCTGCCTTCCAAGCCAAAAAGCCTCTCCTTTTATGCAGGTTTCTCCCATTCATTCCAGCCTAGCTTTCAGTACCCCAGCAGGGTGGCTGTCCTTGTCGGACAGCCAGCTGGCCAATCACCTAAGGGTGCATTCCTGTCTCCTAGGAGACTAAGCACAGGGAGTTTCGGGCACCTCCCTCGCTTACTGCCCACACCAGACACCCTGGAGCCAGAGGTGGGCTGCACTTGTGAATCCCACCAATGGCAAAATGAACAAAGGGACCAAACATGGTTTGGCACGCAAAGTAAATCTTAAGAAGGAACTTTCCACAAAGAAATTGCGAAAAAAGAAGACTGGGCCATTTTCGCAAAAATGGCACCCATAGGTGCTTTACCGTGGCTGCGAATGCAGCCTCCGGTAAAAACACACAATTATAGTAAAAAGTAAACCACTGCCACCAGCCAGCCTTTCAGTGAGGAAAGGGTAATATAAAATTGTTCCATGAGACGCTAGAGAAAGGGGATACTATATAACCCCTCCAGCACCCTATTGTAAGATAGTGTGTGCTGGGTCTAGAAAGTTACAAAAGGTCAATTTCACTTTACTGCTCTTGGAAACAGTAGTTTATCCAAGAGAAGCTATTTAAACCATTGGGAAATCTGTAAAACTTCTCTCTGTCACTGCACTAAAGGTGCAGTGTGACACAATATAAAAGATGATGCATATGGAGTTTGTCAGAGTCCACAACCAAAAGAAACAGTGTTCAATATCACATTAAAATACATGAGAGAGTGGGAAAAAAGGGTCTCACTCTCTCCAGGTTAAAAAATTAAAGTCCTCAAAATCCAGCAAAGTTGCAGGGGGTCTCTAAGGTAGAGGGAATTAGCACATTTCTGAGAATTCTCCCTAACATGCACCAATCCTAAAATATGTTGAGAAGGGTGTTTAGTGGGTTAAGAAAACTATCCCCTCAATGTTTTTTTCCCAGTGATGAAATCACATATAACCATTAGAACATATCAGTGCCTTTATTCCTAACAGTCCCAGAGTGTTGCGATTAAATTCGTATTTGTGTTCAAGGGCCCCGCTGGGTAGGGAGAGACAAGCAGCTGCCCCTTTTTTTGGCTACTACACAGCAACATATTTCTTTCTATCATGGCATTACATGTGCACTTTGCCTTGTGTGCATGTTCCAGGCTGCCCTTTGCTGGCTGCTATCACCTTAACTGAAGACTTTAAATGTGTGCATTGCAGCAGGTTACAGACTGACTTTGATAGCACCTAGCAGTATTATCACCTATTTTACTCTGGTTTCATCTTTGTTTGCACCTTACTGACAGAGGAATTAAAAACTTTTTTTAGTGGCAGTTTAGTGTTTCAGCTCCACTCTGGCTGCCTGCCCCTTGAGATCAAAGAACATTCTTATTTAAAGGAACCCAAGGGTGCTACCCACTGTGTCCACCCCCACCTGTAAGCAAGGGGGCATTCATATTGAAATGGTCCCCCACAAACCCTAACAAAGGTTTAGCCAGGCACTGTGAGCGAGCGTTAAAGCTGCTCTTTGATATTCCAAAGCGCCTGACTGCCAGCAAGGAGGGAGGAGGGCGTGTGTGTAGTGACTGGTGTGAAGAGATTTGTAAGGTGTCACCAGGCCCACTCGCTCTTTGTCCAAATTTCGTCCTGTGCAAGAGGCACATGTCAGGGAAGGAGGTGGTATGCCTTGTGCAGATGACGGTGGCATTCATCCAGCCCTACCAGCAGCAAATGCTTCACAGGCTGCTGATGGCACTTATTTCGACCCTCTAGCCATTCAGGCCCGAAGGATAGCTCAGAAGCAACGCGTTTCTCTGGGAAGCAAGTCAATGCATAGCAACACACGTTCTAATCCCGTCTGCGCTGCGAAACTGTTCTCTGGTATTAAGTGCGTTATAAAAAGAACAATTTTAATTATAATTAATTGAGGCGCAGGATGGGGACATTGCCATGGATGTCCAGGGTGATGTTCAGTCCCAACTCAATGATGCAGAAGACGCTACGGCAATGTTTTCATACAAATACATGAAATTTGAAGACCTGAAGCTGATATTGCACCATATCAAAACAAATCTGAATTTCCAGCCCCCACTGTAGCCATGTAGAGAAAACGGTTTAAGCACTTCAGAGGGCTCCCTGTACTGCCTTCCTCCTCTATGAAGACCTTGACAATCTGTTGTTACATGAATGGAAGGACACAGAAAAAAACAGTTTCTATGCTAACTGTACAAATTATACCTTTTGGAAGGGGTTGGAGACAAGTGGGAATGTGAAGGCTGTCCCTCAGTTGGGCAACCTTATTGGTCAAAAGAAGTTCTCCCCAGTTGATACAGTGGACAGAAAGATAGAGAACGCCACGAAGCGCACATAATCAGCAGTGAACGTAATTGGCAGGGCAGGGGCGTATTCTCCATATGCAGCCCAGTCCCTGATGCTGGATTCTGAAAATCTCGAGGTGGCTTATCACGAGTGTGAAGGCACCTCCAAACCCCTGATGATGTTGGATAAGCAGGTCCAGTGTTTGTCGGACATTAAATATGATGTCCTGAGGGCGGCGGCTTTGGTCGGTAGTTCCAGGACTGTTGCGAGGCGACACCTTTGGCTTAGATCTTGGAAAACTGTACCAGCCAGGAAGGGGACCCTAACAAAATTGCCCTTCCGGTGTCCCCGTCTCTTTGGGCCCCAGTTGGATTTGTTCCTTGAGAAATCATTTAATGTTCGTAAGCATGCCCTCTCATATTGAGGACGCCCTATGTCAGTAGAACCAGGAGAAGTGGGTCGCAGTCCGTCAGTACTGGCCCCAATGCAAGGTTCGTCCTTTCATGGAAGAGGATGCATCCTGAGAGGGAGGGGTCGGCCCCATCCTGGCTCAACCTCTCTCCCACCAGCGGATATGCCACCCCAACCAAGACCCTCACAATACTGCCATACCACCTCTATCTTCTGCACCGATGAGTGGCCTATTCTCACCAGGCGGCCTGGTGGGATATACAGGACAACTGGGAGTTGGACATTGTACAACGATTGGATTTACAACACTACCTTCAGGGAACTGGAGACCGTATTACCCGAATATCCAGGGACGCATTGAAGAGGGTGGCACTCTTGGAGGATATCCAATGATTATTGCAAAAGTGGGCTCTCTCTGTCGCGGAACAACTCCAGGGCCTTTTCTCCACATTGTTCTTGGTATCATAACCAACAGGGGAATTTCGACCAGTCACAGACCTCGAAAGCCTCAACAAATTAATTCTGACACAATGGTTCAGGATGGAAAAACCCCATCGGGTGATCTCCCTGATACAACCTCACAATTGGCTCACGTCAGTAGATGTGGAGAATGCATATCTCCATATTCTAATTTGGCAAACTCATCATCGGTTCCTTTGCTTCAGAGGGCAGGGTCCAGTTCCAGGTCGGATTTTCACCAAAACATTTCCCACAGTGATAGGGGTTCTCCACGAGATGTCAGTGAGAGTACACCTGTACTTGGACGATCTATTGGTTCAGGCCAGATCGGAGGCAGAAACCATGGTTAATACAAAGATTGTGTGCACTGTCCTGATCAAGCATGGCTTACTGATAACAAATATCACCTGGTGACTATACAGGAGCTGGGTTAAGTTGGCTGCTTCAAAATGGCAGCCAACATGACATGTCTTTCAGTACCGAGAATGCTCTTCCTCCAGTCTCATTTGCAGGATCTACTCAGCGTCGACCAGGAGTTGGCCTGACCCTGGCTCAAATTGCAGATCGATATGGGAGCTACAACCTGTGTTGTTCCATGGTACAGGTTACATATTCACCCAATGATGACTCATCTTGCTACTGAACTGTTGATTCCAATCACCTTGCAGGTTGCTCTCCAGTTGGTGGCTCAGGACCTCTTGAAAGGAGGGGAATTAGAGTATCCGGCTCCAATGGTAAACACAATGGACGTGTGTTTAAGGGGTTGAGGGGCAATACAGATGAGTGCAGGGGAAGTGGTCCCCCATTCACGCTCACCAATTGTCGAACTGGAGAGAATTCCAAGCAATTCATTGGATGTTAGAGTAATTTTGGCCATGCATCAGTGGGCATTATGTCTTCATTTGGATGGACAATCAGGTGATGAGAGCCTAACTGAGCAAACAAGGGGATATGCACTCTTGCCCATTGGACTAGCTTGCTAAAGAACTGGGCCTCTGGGCAGAGAAACAACTATGGTCCCTGCAGGCAGTGAATCTCCCTGAAAAGGACAATGCCATCGCCGACTGATTGAACCGCAAATTCTCATGCTCAGGTAATAAAATTGTGGCAAAAAGGTCACCGGTAAAATAAATCGCAGCAAAAATGCTGTGCTTTGATCTGGTAAAGGTGTACCCCATTATACCATTTAAGGAGAGCGAGGGTGTCCCCCGTATCCTTTACATGATTGTGGTGGCAAAACAACGGCAAAATTTTGTATTCACGGCCATTTTTGCCGCGATTTTAAGACAAGGAACCTGGAATATCATTAACAACGACAAATGTTTCAATTGTGACTCAGAAATGGGGAATGTCTTGTTTAGATTGGTTTGCAACAAATGACAACAGGCAAGTCTGTTACAACAGGGCGCTCTGAGAGGGCGCACTGTCGGAGAAGTGGCCTGGTGGTCTTCTGTACGCTTTTCTCCCATTTCCCTTGCTGGCAAGAGTTCTCTGGAAAATCCTGAGGGACAATACAGAAGCTTTGTTGGTGGCAACGTTTTGGACATGCATGCCATGGATTCCCCCTACTGCGTCTCCTTGCAGTGGAGTGCCTGTTGGTGTTTCTGGTGTATCCACCCTGATTATCAGCCCATCTTTATCCAAAGACACTTTCAAACAACTGCATCTAGTGGCATGGAGAATGAATGGCAGGGGCTCCAGCGCTTAGCGATGTCCCAGCCGGCTGCAACACAGTACAACAGTCCAGGCGGCCGACGATGCTGACCACTTACAGTCATTACTGGACGTCCTTCATGTTATGGTGATTGTCAAAAGGCTTATATCCGGTCTTGGCAGACCAGTGGATTGTATTGGATATCCCAAATAAAGGTTTTGACCTGCGATCGGCGCTAGCAACTCTAGCTTCGGAATGGGCGGCTATTGAGGCTTTTTGTGGCCCATCGACAAACCAGGGCTTGGTTCAGCTACATGTGAACAGGCTGCTCTAGCGCTTCCACATGAAGAAACCATTGTAGTGCCCGACGGTACCTCAGTGGGACTTCCCTCTGTTGCATTGACAACTGCAGGGAGCCCTATTCAATCCCCTAAAGGACGTGCCCATTACGTTACTGACGTGGAAGGTGGCTTTTTTTACTGTCCATCACTTCAGCACAAAAAATATAAGAACTGGGTGGTCTGTTGGTCACTGATCCCTATTTGCCGTGGTTTTGCACCTTGACTCTCACTTCATTTCGGAGATCCCGTCATCATTCCACATGAATCAAGAGGTTGTGCTGCCTGCGTTTTACAGCAACCCAGCCACTCCCGAAGAATAGTTATATACACTGGGTGTGAAGCCGTCCATTTCTATTTACGTACAGTGGACTTCACCATTTTGGGAATCTCCTAGTCTATTGTTGGTCGTTGGGGGATCTGCGTAAAATTAAAATCCACCAATCGCTGGATTAAGGCGACCATCATAGAGGCTTATGCCCAAGCAGGATCCCACTGCCTGCGGCAATCCAGGACAGATCCACGAGAGGGGTCGCAACATTATGGGTAGACGTACAGGCAGTCGCCATGGAAGCCGTTTGCAACACGGCCGCTTTTTTTTTTTTACCGTGGAGAGAAAAAAAGAGTCACGCAGAACACTAAAGTTCATTCTAGTGTGAACATCCTCAACATTTTCGAAAGGCCGAGAGATGGATGCCATATCCATGTGACATTCCAAAGCATTCGCTAGCTGTAAGCGAGCTCTGCTAGCTCCATTATAAGACGGGGAAAACACTTTGCAAAAGAAATGAGAGTTCACCTTGAGAAGGAGAATGTCTGCATGTCTAGGCAATGACGGCCCGGGGTGTGTGCGCATGCTTGAAATTGACCCTCAGAGCATTAGCCATGGCAACAGAAAGGAGACTAAATCTGAAGGTGCTATTTATAATATTTGTAAACCTAATAGGCAGCAAAGAACCCGAATTAAAGTCATTGAAAAGATGAACACTACATATGAATTCAGGGTACTAAAATAAATAGGTAAATAGATTACTGTGTAGACTCGGTGTTCTGCTGCTGCTCCCATCACTCGACTTGATCTCTCTCCGCCACGGTACACCGCACCGAACACAGCACATACTGACCTTCACTCTATATGCACCCATGGGCCACAGCTTGACCATACCCATCATACACCTGCCTCCAGTGTCATCCACCCATACTGTTGCCATGGGCCTACTCTACCTTTGTCATGCTCTTTAGCGAAGTTCTAATTCAAGCCAGCTAAGCTCTCCTACAGTACTTTTGCCAATTGTACCACTAAGCCTCCCATCGCCAATTGTACTGCCCTGTTACTATTGCTAATTGCATTACCCGGAATTGCCAATTGTACTGCCCTGTTACTATTGCCAACCACATTACCCTGCATTGCCAATTATACTGCCCTGTTACTTTTACTAATTGCATTACCCAGCATTTCCAATTGTACTGCCCTGTTACTATTGCTAAGCGCATTAACCAGCATTACCAATTGAACCACCCTGCCTACCATTTAGGTCAAGTCAAGGGTAGTTAAGTGCATGTTACTAGGGCTTTGAAAACGGTACTTAACTACCTTGGTGTAAGTAACTATGCATGCTCCCAAAAACATCACTGCTATATTGTCAACCTTCCTCCACATTCTCATCATCACCACTAGTCCTACCACCACTTCCCTCTCTTCTTCAAATCTGCCCATTTATTGCATTATGGAGGGCTGCATTAAGCACCCTACCTGGATCAAACAGACCCCATTCCTACCTACTCTCAAGACTACGGTCATGACCATACCTATCAGAGCTCCCCCGCTACCTGCATCATCCAATTTCACCAATAACCATCGCATGCCACATGGCACCCAACAATCCCACATCCACAATAGGCACAGAACCAGCCCAACAGCTCTCCTTGACCCCACCTCACATATCCTCAACAGCCCATGCTCTACCAAAGTGAGAAACGCTAGACTTGGCACCAGACTAGGCAAGTCATATCAAATACCACCTGGCCCTCTACCCTAACATATCCAACAGCCATGCCCTAAAAATCTCCCATCCAAACCACACAAAGCTCCCAAAAGTACCAGACCGATGCATGCCTCACCCGACCACCCTGTCCTTCACAATACCTCCACAGCTATCCATGGAACACTGATCAATGCCAGATCATTGGTGGCCCATGTCGCTGACATTGCCGACCTAATCCTAGAGAAACAATTGGACTTCTTAGCAACCATGGAGACCTGGCTACATGCTGCAGCAGGTCCTTCGCTCCTCATTGCTGCGCCTGATAACTACATAGTCCTTAAAGCTGATAGAGAATCTGCCAAAAGAGGCGGCATTGCCTTTGTCTCCAAAGCCTCCTTGGGTCTCAGAATGGCATCACATAACCCCACTGAATCTTGTGAACTATTGACTGTCAAACTTCCTCTCTCCAATTCGCGTACCATAACAATGCATCTGATTTATAGACCCCCTGGACCTATATGCCCCTTCGAAGAAGAAATGATCTCCCTCCTTTCCACCAATACTAAGCTTTCATCTCAAATCCTCATACTAGGCAACTTTAATCTGGGCTTTAATGACCCCAACGAGCAACATGCAATAGCTTTGGCCAATTCCTTGGCTGACCTAAGCCTCACCCAGAGAGCACTCCTTCCCACACACGAAAAAGGAAGAATCCTAGACTGGGTTGCTGACTTTAACTGTGTGACTAACATAATGTCCATTGAACTACTTCACTGGACCAATCACTTTCTACTCTCATTTAATCTTCAAGATTGTACAGTTCCAAGAAGAGAAAAACCATATTGCTCCACCTATTCCGACTAGGAATAAAAAGAATATCACAGTGGATAATCTCAAACCTTTTCTCCAACCACTACTTAGTCCTTCACCTGCCACTTCTGATCCAGCTGAACTAGTGGACCTCTATAACAAAGCTATCAACAGTGCAATAGACAGCCTTGCACCCTTAAAAATGCGCAAAAGTAAACCTACAGTGCACCTAAATACTTGGTTCATACCCAAGCTTAAAGCCCTAAGAAATAAAAAAAGGAAATGTGAAACAACCTCGAAAAACAATCCCTCCACTACCAATAAAGCTATCCTTCAAAAAATTGCAGCTAACTACAAAGAAGAAATTCTGTTAGCAAAACGGCATACCTACTACAAAAGGATTGATAAAGCGAGCTCAAACACGAGGAGAGAACTCTTTACCATTCTAAGAGAACTTGAATCCCCAACCCCGCCAGCTGACAACTGCACCAAAAACAAAATATGGTGCACTAAAATTCAAGATGCATTATCTAACAAAATCACCTTGCTCCAAAAGAAAATGGCTATCAAAAAGCTCAATCTCCCACCCCAATCCAACCTCCCAAAACACAGCCCTGTTTCACCTAAACCACTTGACTGCTTCAAATTCACGGCAGTGTCTACCCGAGAAGTACAAAACATTATAGCCTCGCTCAAACATTCCAATTGTCAAGGTGATACATGTCCAGCATCTGTCATAAAGTAAGCGGCAAGTGAACTTGCCCCCTTTATTACCAAGCTTATCAATGCCTCCTTCCTTACCTGCACTGTCCCCACTAATCTAAAAAGATCTTGGATCCTCCCACTCCTAAAAAAACCTTCTCTGGACCATAATATCCCCACCAATTTTAGGCCTATTGCTACAGTACCTTTTTTACTAAAGATCATCGACAAAGCCGTTGCTAACGGTGCCAGTGCTTCCGTGTCCCCACTCCCATAGAGTCCCATAGGCGTCTAAATGCTGCCAGAACTGCAGGACCTGACATCTGCTGGGGCCCATCACATACGCTTATGTGACTCGCCGGCAATGCCGAAGCCCATTGATTTTGCTGCTACTTAACAGATTGAAGGAGTTGGAGCTGTGCTTCACAAACATACCGGTGAGTAGGGGGGCACTGGTGAGCAGCAACTGCGACGGTCGCATAAATCTATAGCACTGTTTCCACTGAAATCCTGGCCTGAGAACATCCTATTTAATTGCTGGGCAGAGCGTAAAATAGGTGGCATCTGATGGAGGAGGTTTATGGCAAACTGATGACTAAATTCTGTGGAGAACGTAACTTTGGAGCCCTTCCCAATGCTGGCTGAGGTGAGTGCCGGATAGAGACAACGAAGATCCTGGGCCATGCTGACGGGTCGGTGGGAGCGGCAATCACCTTGGGCACCTTGGATTACAGTAACGCGGAGAACGAGAAGGCCTGTTTTGGAAGCAATGTGACCCGGAGCTAGAGGACTTGAGCGGGACCTGTGGCACTGATAAAGCGGGGCTGGTATGCTGTGAGCTCTGCGCTGCTGTCAGTGGCCGAGGTGGCCCCCCTCGGAGGCGCAACCCGACTGGGACTGCGGAGGTGCCTGTGGTGAGTAACTGTTGCCACAGTGGTTTCTGCATGGAATAGGAAGGGCCCTTAACCTACACTTCTGGGTTGCAAATCCAGACACAGTGCCGCTGATGCTGTGAGGAGACATAAAACCTAGAGTAATACGGGCTGACATAGGTGAGCAGTGGATACTGGGAAAATGCCCCCTGATGCATGGATGCTCCATTTTTTCTATAAAGATGTTGGTGCCTGAAATGGATGATATCCTGAGACAATAAGTAAGTCGCTTTGGAGGCTCAAGTAATGCCCATTGTCTCCTAACTAGGGAGACAGCTTCTTACAACTAAACAGCCCACCTTTGTGTTTCAAGAGGTCAGAGTGAGAGACATCATTTCTGTGATTGGGCTGTTGCCTGACCCCATATCTCTGATACACAGATACAATATCTGTGGATTTCATCACTGTATATTTCCTTTGGAAATCAGCTGGTTTACAGGCAGACATGACCCGGGGAGGGGGTAAAAACAAGACAAGACATCCCACGCTACATCATCGGGGAACCCACAGCTGATCCTTCTAGCGCTACAAACATGGACCCCTACATGACAATAAGGCAGGAAGGGTTTACTTCATTGAACTTCAAACCTGATGATATTGTTGCTAATGTTAACTCCCTCCGGGGGAAACTACGGGAGCGGAGGATGCTCTGAGGGGCACAGTCAAGAGCTTAAGGCCCGTAAAACCAAATTGCGGCTAGTGCGCTCTAAATGTGAGGACTAAGAATCTCATTCTCGATGGAACACCATAAGAATAGTGGGGGTCCCTGAGAGAAGATGCAAGGACCAATGGAAAAGTTTGTGGAGGGCATGATCAGATCGCTGTTTGAAGATACGCAGTTCTCTGAGCAATTTGTGGTTAATGGGCTTCCGAAACCAGGAGCGCCACAGCATACTCGCATAGCCCAGTTCCTAAACTATCGGGACTGGGATTTGGTCTTAAAGCTGGCAAGGGATGGTGGGGCACTTCAACATGAATCTGCTAGAGTACATATTTACACAGATTTCTTAATCCAGGTCCAGGCTGCCAGAAGAACATTCGACCAGGTTAGGTGTCTCCTGCGAGATAGGCAGATACAATATGCAAGGATTTTCCCTGCTAAACTATGGATACAACACAGCAGCACAGCTCATTGAATCCCCGAAGGAGGCTGCGGCATATATCGAATGCTCCATACCGGCCCGACTTGCTGAAAAAAAAGGGTTGAAAGTTAAAATGTGTGACAGTCATGCGGAAGGTGACGACGTATATAAAATGGCGAGATGTTATGAATGAGGCGATTGTTGTTTTCATATGGATGATGAATCAAATGCTAAGGGCTTACCAATAAAGTTGCTCACATTAAACATTTAATATCTCACCTGAGGCTAGGAAAGTACAGGCCTATTTTGATAGAGACAGAGCAAATATACTCCTGCTCCTGGAGAGACACGCGCTTGGGAGGATACACGAGACATTCGCTAGTACATGGGTCCTAAAAGATATTATACAGATTACTCCTCACAATCCCGTGGTGTTCTCACCCTCATACATCATTCCTTGGGATTTCACGTGGCCAGAGGTAGTGTGGTCTACATGGCTGATATGTCCTTGGGTGGGGTGCAGTGGCGGTATGCCGTTTAATATTGGTTAATACGTATGGGCCAAATATAGACGATCCCACATTCTACCATCTAATTGTAGACTTACTATCTTGCTGTGCAGGGGCAAAGATAATTTGATGGGGAGACTTTAATACTATCTTAGATAACCAAAGGGATAGAACATCTAGTGGCCCCGGGATGATAACTTAGATGGCCCAGATATTGCATTAACTAATCTCATATCATCCCTTAGTTGATATCTGGCGGGAGTTACATGCTCACACTAGGGACTATGCCTATTACTCAACTGACCATGAATCGGCACCACGCACAGACTTTTGGTTACTAGAAGTTGTCTTAATGCCGGCGGCCAATAGATGTGAGAGCCATCCACGTGCACTGTCGGACGACTCACCTGTGACACTGATATTGCAACTTGCAGGAACTCTGAGGCCACGATATGCTCAAGGATGGGCATGTTGTCAAAAAGCTACATATTGATACTGCACAATTCTTTATAATAAATGATGGATCTATGTAGATAAGCTCCACATTATGGAAGACTTTCAAAGTGTGGATTAGAGGGGTGTTACTGTCCACATCAGCAGGTGCGCTTAAAAGTACCAGATGGAAGATGCAAGAGATAGAGGACCAGATAAAGGAACTTAAAAACGAACATGGTAAAATCCATAGTGACCTATTGCTAGGAAGGATCTGAGATAAATGAGTACAATTCCGGGATTCAGGGTTGAGACGGCACAGTGGTGGTGACGGAGGGCGAGATTAATGGTGCCTTCTATTCCTACTATTCACTGCTTTATTCTAATAAAGATACAGCAACAGAAGAGGAGCATATCCTCTACTTGCAAGAAGTCAGACTCCCGAGCTGACAGAAGAGGTGAGGCAGTCCCTTGAGCAACCACTGACAGTTGAGGAGGTAGTACCGGCAGTAACATCACTGGCCTCTGGTAAAGCAGCTTATTTAATGTGATATCACAAATCAACCCCCAGGCTCGGTCTGTGGTGGCGTCCCTGGACACAGAGAAAGCTGTTGATTTGGCGTCATGGAAATACCTGTTCCAGGTGCTCCACCGATTCCGTTTCGGCCCTTATTTCTCTCAATGTGGGCGATCATCATATGCTGGCCCGACTGCCAGAGTCCACACACACAATATGTCATCTGCCCTGTTCTCACTGGGGAGGGGCACCTGTCAGGGCTGCCCGCTCTGCCCTCTTTTGTTTGTGTTAACAATTGAGCCACTTGCAGCGCTTATCAGAGATAAACATGGACAGCAGGGGATTAGGATTATGGGTCCACCACAAGTGATATCATTATATCTGGATGATGCTCTATTGTATGTCTGTGATCCGGAGCAAAATCTTGCCCCAATTATGGAAGACATAGTAACCTTTACTCATTACTCTGGGTATGCCATAAATAACACTAAATCTGAATTGTTCACACTTACACCTACTACTGAACAGCCTGCCGATTTACAGGGATTCAAGTGAGCTCCTGTGCTCTTTAGATATCTGGGAATTTTGGTTTCCAGTGCTCGCCACTCACTATACTCCGACAATCAAGATATTTATTACAACAGCCAACAGCTAAAATGAAACTCTGGGCAAGGTTTCCGATTTCATTATACGGGCAGGTTCCATTGCTGAAAATGATAGTACTCCCGAAATTGCTGGATTATTTCAGTAATATCCCTATATGGCTGGGACGTACATTTTTTGTCAAGATTAGATCGCTAGCGGCGCCACTACTTTGGGGGGAAGGGATGCCAAGGATATCATGGGAAAAGATGACAGAACCTTATGAAAGAGAAGGGAATGCGACTACGGACTTCGAGCTTTATTATTTAGCCACACAGGCCCATTTTGCTGGTTATTGGTATTCAGACGAGAGAAAAGTGTTACATTTACCAATGGAAAGATACGGCGCCTCGCTGATTGACCTGAAATTTTTTGTGACCGTTACATAGACTCCTGTACTTTCAACCCAGTCAGGACAACGGCCAAAGCATGGTCAAGAATATACCATTGATTGGAAATCTTGACGCCATATCATGGGAGGTTCCTTTATGGGGTTTCCCTGACATTTCTCCAACCTTTGATAGGGACTTCCAAAAATCTTGGGATGAGAAGGCACAATTGACTATGGGAGATATGTTCTCAAAGGGACGGTTTGTATCCCAAGAGGAGTTCTTGGTAAAGCTGGGAGGGTGGCCCACCCGGTTGCTGCAATACTACCGTATGAAGGCAGCATTCTGTAGACCATATGATATGATAAGATATTTTATTTGTATCACGCTCATACACAAGTGTTTCAGAGCACGACGAGGCAAGGGAGGGGAACAAGGGAGGACAAAAACAACGATCTTACTAGGCCCAGTTACAATGAGAACACCTAAGTGCAGGGGAAAGGGAAAGGTGAAAGTGCAAGGGGGAGGCGAGGATGGAAAGTACTGAACACGGAATAAAAACAACAACAGGTAGTGCAGCCAGCAGGTGGCAAGTGCAAGGTTAAATTACAGACAAGGGGTGTCTAATAAATGCAGGTAGGGGGATTGTAGGGTTGCAGATACAGACCCGAGTGCAAGGGTGCCAGGAGCCAGTGCAGGTGTGTGGCTGGGTGGGCAGGGACCTGGGCCCAAAAATCAGCGGGTAACCAGGTGCCCGGTGCCAAAGCAGACAAATCAGCAGGGGAGAGGAAGAGGGAAGGCAGAAGCAAAGAGGAAGGCCTTGAGGTGCTTCCGGAACCGAAGATGGTTTTGCTCAAGTTTCAGAGTGACAGGGAGGCTGTTCCAGAGGGAGGCCCCAGTCGAGGAAAGAGGTCTACCCCCAACTCGTTAGTTGGAGAACTGACTGACCCTGAAGGAGTTGGAGGTGGAGGAGCAAAGAGCTCGAGTTGGAAGGTATTTAAGGAGGAAGAGTTGAAGGTATTGTGGTCCCAGGCCCCAGAAAGCCTTGGAGACAATGCAAAGGGTCTTGAATTTAATCCTTGGAACCACTGGGAGCCAATGAAGAGGTTTCCGGGCTGGAGAGATGCGATCCCAGGGCTTGAGGCCAAGGAAAAGTCTTGCAGTCCTGTTCTGGATAAGGTGCAGAGGGCGGAGAGTAGAAGCAGGCATATTTCAAAAGAGGCTGTTTCTGCGGGAAGGAGAGGAAAGGAAGAATACCTCTGAGGAGGTGCAGTTGGTAGTTTTACTTCTTAGAGATGTCGGAGATGTGATGAGAAAAGGAGGGTGTGGAGTCAAAGAGGGTTCTTAGCCTCACAGGTGGGAGCAGGAAGAGGGCCAAGGGAGGCCGACCAGAGAGTGACAGGAAAGGAGGGTGCAGGTGTGCTGATGTGGAGAATCGCCGTCTTACTGGCATTAAGGCAGAGATCGTTGATAGCACACAACTCCTGGGTAGCAGACAGACAAACAGACATAGATGAGAGAAGGAGAAGAGGTGGCACTGGGTACCCTGAAAACAAGCTGAGTGTCATCCACATAGCACTGAAAGTTGGAGCAGAGAGCTGCAATGCAGTGGGCGAGAGGTGCCAGGTATTGGTTGAAGAACCACGGAGAGAGGTTAGACCCCTGTGGAACACCACAGGTAGAGCGTGAGATAGAGGAAAGGAAGGACCAAGTTGGAAGTTGGACATGGGAGGGTCGATCAGAGAGGAAAGAGGTCAGCCAGGTCAGGGCCTGATCAGTGATGTCCAGGTTATCACGGATATGGTTGAGCAGGATGGCATGGTTGACCATGTCAAAGGCAGAGGAGAGATCGAGTTGGATGAGGACAGATGGGATGTTAGAGTTGAGGTTGGAGAGCAGGTCTTCACGGATGTTGTTCAGGAGAGCAGTTTCCGTGCTTCTGGCAACTCTGAAGCCAGACTAGATGGTCATGGAGACAACCAACAGAATCGGTGTGTAGATTAAGCTGGAAAAAGGGCAGCTTTTCCAGGAGTTTGCCCAGGAAAGGAGTGATGGAGATCGGGCGACAGTTAGCTGGGCATGTAGGGTCGGCTGTGGGTTTCTTGAGAAGAGGGTATACAAGAGAGGGCTTCAGAGTGGAGGGGAAGGCTCCAGAGGCGAAGGAGAGGTTGCAGAAGTCGGCCAGAGCAGGAGCAAGGGTGGCAATATGGTCCTTGATGGTTTTGGACGAACAGGGAAGAACCTAGTTTGACAAGACTTTCATAGATCAGACTTGTCTGGAAATCTCATCAGGGGAGAACAGAGGAAAGCAAGAGAAAGAGGGAGAGGGCAGGTGCAGGAGGGCCGGGGGTAGCAGAGAGAGGAGGGGGAAGAGAAGGAGAGGACCAGAGGGTGGACAGGACGTCCTGGGTTTTTGAGATGAAGTGAGAGGCAAGGGCCGTGCAAAGGGCCTGGGAGGCGACAGGAGAGGTAGAGACTGGCCAGCTCCTTGTAGATTTTAAAGAGTTCAGCCGAGTTGTTAGATGCTGCAGAGACGCAGGCTCGGATGTCGGCTCTCTTCTTAGTTCGGACAAGAAGCCGGTCTTGCCTTTGGAGCAGGTGGCAGGCTAGTTTGACAGAGGATGTACAAGAGGCCTGCCATTTCCTCTCAGACACTCTACTGTAATGCTTGTGCGAAAATAAGAGCCAGAATAACATTGCATCGATGCACAGCCATTTTGGACACTCGTCTCCCATCACAGTAATAAAACCTGCATTTCAGCGGGCCTCACAGAATAAAAGAGCAGCAGTAGAAAACAGAGCAAGGTCACATAAATATTATCCAGGTGGAGTTACTGCGGAGAATAGTTCTTGTATTGTCCATTGAAGAATGAATACAGAAAGGGAGTCGGAGCACACAGCAGGTGGATGATAAGGGGTTCTTGGAAAGAACGCAAGAGAGAGGGGCGCTGGGTTTTTCCACTTCTAACTGGATTTTTCCACCCTCTGTCCCTTCGACTTGTGATCTGCTCTTTGGCCGAGAGCAAAACACAACTGAGAAGGGCAGGAAAATGCTCCCATAAAGGAGAGTGCATTGCATGGCAAAGGTTAGTTAGAATCTGGACCGCCCCGTGTGATGCAGTCTCGCTGAAAGGGAGGATGCTCCGCTTCAGATCCCGTTAGACCCAGTGATCTGTTTGCCTACCTGCTGAGGGACTACGCAGTGTTGTGGTGGCCGAGATTAAGTTTTCTTCTGCATCCTGTTTATTATATCCATACCTTTATATATCTAAGTGTATGTTTGATTATTTGTATGTATATATTGAGTGAATAAAGGGCCTATAACGAGCAATTTGTTTTATGATATTGTATTGTTTATGTGTGATTTGTTGTTTGTCCGAGTGGCAAGTGTTAGTGCTTCCCCCACATGGCCAAACAGACGCAAAACACCTGCACTCGCAATTAAGGGTGGCTAGTTCGGAATCATACAGAGAGTTGCACTTGGCTTTGGGCTTCAAGCGGATCCTCATGACAGGGGCAAGAACATCAAGAGTATCAGAGATAGAAGAGTAGAGCATGGAAACGGCTGTGTCAGGATGTGAATCAGCCAGAGGAGGAGGAGGGGTAGAGAAAGTGGCTGCAAAAGCCTCAACTGACACACGCTTCATGGGTCGGATCTCTGAGTAGGTAGGTGGCAGTGTTGGGGTTGGCTTGGCCTGAGGGGTTGAGAGTGAGAGATGGGAGGTAAGAAGGGAGTGATCTCTCCAGGAGAGAGGAGTGGTCAGAGGGATGGAGAGGGGGAGGTCAGAGGAGATCAAAACATCCAGCATGTGCCCTTCAGAGTAAGTCAGGCCAGAGGGGAGAATAGAAAGAGAGAATCGCAGAGGTTGCGGAAGAGTCTGGAGGAGGAACAGGGAGCATCCAGATGGATGTTGAGGTCCCCAAATAGGAGGAGTTGAGTGGTTGAGGCCAGGAGGGGGGCGGAGAGGACCGCCCACTCAGAGGAAGGAGGTGATCTGACCAGGTGGCCGATAGATAGAAGCCATGATAAGAGAGTGGCCAAGAGAGAGAGAAAGTCTGAAGACAAGGCATTCAAAAGAGAAGTAGGCCTGCATAGGAATGACAGAGGCAGGAATCCACTCCGGAAAGATCAATGCTACACCCCCTCCGGAGCAGTTGGATCTGTGCGCGGAGAGGATCTTGTAGCCATCAGTGAGGAGTGTTTCAAAGCTTGTGACAGAGCTGGCTGTGAACCATGTCTCCATGAGACTGAGGACATTGAGGTCAAGTTCTTCCAGGAGGAGGCAGATTTCAGAGGAGTGTTTGACGGCTGAGCGAGAGTTGAGAGTGGCAATGTTGAGAAGGTTGCCATCCTTAAAGGACTTGAAGATCAGAGGTATGCCCTGTAGAGGTGTAGAAGGCGGTGTAGATGGAGCCCAAGGGGGGCAGGAGAGGAAGGAGGAGAGGGCAAGGAAGCCAAGGAGGAGGCAGAGGGGGCAGGCAAGCAGGCAGAGGAAGGGAGAAAGAGAAGGCAGGAGAAGAAAGAAAATTGATGAGGCACGGGAAGCGTCTATCAAAGAGGAGAAGGCTGGCCTGAGTTCCTTGGACCAAGACGCTGCCATTCAGCTAAACATTAATGATTACCTAAGAGGAGTTGAAGGGGGCCAGATGGCCTCCCAGCGGGTGCCACCATTAATGGGGAAGAAGAGAAAGGAGAGAGCACAGAGACCATATGAAGAGTCCATAGATCTGGCGAGGGAACGACAAAGAGGATGTTGGTGAGGATATGTCTGAAGGATGTGCTGGTGTAAGTGTCAGTGATAGGGAGACCAGGGTTTGAGACCAATATATCCTTTTTGAACTTTTTCCTGCCAGACTTGGTGAGAAGGGAAGGACGATGAAGAAACAGTTAGAGAAGAGAGGAGAAACAGAGAGCGCCATGGGTGAAGTAGAGTGGGCGGGAGAATCAGGGGGGGAGGATAAGGGTAGGAACAGCAGGGCAAAGTAGCTCAATGCAGTCACTGGGTCAACTAAGTTCTAGAGAGAAAAAAGCATACAGTACAACCACAAAGGCACAGCTAAACTCAAATTGGTTGCAGTAGGTAAAAACACAGCTAAATTCAAATTGGTAGCAGCAGCTGAAAACACAGCTGAATTCAAATTCGTAGCAGTAGGTGAAAACGCAGCTAAATTCAAATTGGTAGCAGTAGGTGAAAACACAGCTAAATTCAAATTGGTAGTAGTAGGTGAAAACACAGATAAATTCAAATTGACGATGGCCATCCTTTCCTGGGGGGCCCAAACCCATGAGTGCATTACGATGATAGTGACTGCTGATGGGGTCAAACGTGGGGTGTGTAAGGAACTCATTGTGGCAACAGTAAAGACAGACACAAGTGATCACATTTCAAGGGTATTTATTAAACCGTAAAGGTAGGTCGGAAAAACGCCTAATCTAAACCTAAATCTAAGATCGGAGCAAGCTACGACCATCAAATAAAAATAAGGCAGTCCTACTGGTGTTTTGTCAAATAAAATGGCATATACTAAGAAAAACCTATTGCCAATCCTTACAATTAAATACAAGAATACTGTGGGATAGGGTTCATAAGAAAGAATGAAGTGTTCACAAATGATAAATCAGGATGTGGTGGCCGGGGTCTCCCTTCCCCACGTTTTGAGCACGGGACAAGGCAGGACTCCGGAGCATAGCACACTCTTGAGCTCTCCCAGCATGAGACAACAGTTCCGTTTTCAGCTATCAGGACCTTTGGTGGTTAAGTCTCTTTTCTACAAAAATTCTCTGGCACCCAAGACCTGATGTGTTCAAATTAACCCTTTAAGAGCCATGGGTATTTCCCCCCAGTGCCAAGGCCTTTTTTGGTGATTTCGGTATGTGGCCATTCAATGCCTTGTAACTTTTTTGTTACATGAGATATCTCAGACAAATTTGGCTCCTTTTTTTCCCACATACAGGCGGTCGTAACGCCACCCAGGAATCCTAGGTTGCAGTAGGGGGGTGAGATAAAATTATCAACAATGTCTGACGCTGTGGGTGTATCAGCAGGGTTGTCCGTGATGTGGTCCACCCCACTCGAACCCTGAGAGTCTTTTAATTCCCCTTCCTCCTCACCTGATGAAGACGAGAAGTCCAACTTCCTTCCACGAAGTCGACGAGTAAAAGTCCTCCTCTCCTTGTGTAGATAGGGTCTGCCTCGGGAGGAAGCCACCGCGACCCTTTGGGAATGAATTCGCGGGGACTCCCCCCCCGCGACAGACAAGTGCGGCAAGGGGAAAAGCCTAACGGCACAAAAACCCCTTTGGAGTGTAGGTATCCGATGGTGCGGAACGAGAGGAATATCCAAAGTCAGCTGGAATGCGGGATACCGGCAAATTGACGGTAGGGAGAGGCAATCAAGGTAGAGCAGGGGGGGGGGGGGCAGAGAGAGAAACTACAACAATTAAGGTAAGAGGAAAGAAGGGAGGCGAGCAACCGTGCCCGAGTATAGGAAGGAACACCGGTATGAGATAGAGAGGGCAACAAGAGGAATATAGGATAGGAGCGGAACTCCGCGAAGCGAGTGTACTGTGGAGCGCAAGCAACGAAGAAGAATTCAGAAGTTGCAACGCGCCGAACCGCCGAGTGTGAACAGAGAAGTACACACAGCGGCGGCCATGTTGGAAAGGACTAGAACGTAAACAGCGCTAGTGAGCACAACGTGGCGGCACGGTCTGACGACCGCCATGTTTCCACCTCTTCCATAACCGCCAGAACCCAGCGGTTGTGACAGTATGCCCCCCTCGAAGTCGGGTTCCCCCTGGCTTGCCGGGATGTAATCTGTGAAACTGACGTAACAAGAGGGGAGCATGTACATGGATTCTAGGTTCCCAGGTATCTTCCGAGGAAGGATACCCCTTCCAATGAATAAGATATTCAAGGCGACCTCTGCGATAACGTGAATCCCGGATATGGGAGACCTCGTATTCTTCAGAGGTGGGAGCAGGTAAAGTAGGGAGACTGGGGGTATTCTGTTTCCTGTTCCCTGATTTGAAGGGACGTAATTGAGAGGCATGAAAGGTCGGATGTATGCGACTACGATTGTTAGGCAGTTTGAGGCGATAAGCCACCGTATTGATCCTGGATAGAACATCGAAGGGACCAATAAATTGGGGGGATAGTTTAGAAGGGCGTACCCAGCGGGGTAAAAACTTAGTGGATAGCATGACTTTAGATCCTCTTTTCCACTCCGGTACAGGTCTCCGGTGTTTATCCGCTTGTAGTTTGTTACGGGTATTGGCCTTTAGAAGACTTTGGTTGGCGGTGTTATGGGCATCCTTTAATCTAGACAAAGAGTTTTCCAAGGATGGTATGGGAGTCTCAGTCCAGAAGGTAGGTACTATGGATTTAGGATGGTACCCATACGTACAAAAGAAAGGGCTGATTCCCAGTGCGCTGTGTACTGAATTGTTATAAGAAAACTCAGCTGTTGGTAAGAGGGACACCCAGTTGTCCTGTTGTTGGTTAATGAAACACCTCAAATACTGCTCAAGAGTACCGTTTAGCCTTTCTGTCTGCCCGTTGGTCTGTGGGTGAAACCCAGAAGATAGAGCCCTTTCGATACCCAGCAGTCTGCACAAGGCTGTCCAGAACTTTGAGGTGTATTGGCTCCCACGGTCAGACACGATCTTTTTGGGGAGACCATGTAATCTGAAGATATCTTTCATGAAGACTTCCGCCATAAGGGAGGCCGAAGGTATACTGGGTAGGGGGGAAAAATGAGCCAACTTCGAGAAGGAGTCTACAGTTACCATAATACAGGTACAGCCCTGGGAATTAGGTAGGTCTACGATGAAATCTGTAGATATGTGCTTCCAGGGGCCTGGAGGAATCGGGTCTTGTTGAAGCAGGCCAAGGGGACTTTGTGTGGAATGCTCGTTTTGCATACAGATAAGACAGGTCTGGATGTATGCCTGAGTGTCGGCTCGCATACCGGGCCAGTAAAAAGATCTCTGCAGTAATTCCAGGGTCCCTCGTAATCCTCTATGCCCGGCTACCCTTGAGTCGTGGCACCACTGGAGAGCTTGTATTCTGAGGTCCTGTGAAGGAAGGATAAGCCTTCCTCGAGAGAAGTACAGACCGTCCCTCAGATCCACCGGAGTCCCCCCCACTTGCATGAGTGTTACTTCAGGGGAAAGAGAACTTTCTCTCACTTTTTCCAGGAAAGACGATACGGCGGAAATGATCTTGGTATGGGGAAACATGAGTACTTTCTCGTATCCCAGAGAGGCCTCATCTCTGCGAGATAATGCGTCCGCAACCTGGTTTTAGGTTCCGGGTATGTATGTTATGAGAAAATGGAATTGTGCAAAGAAATGTGCCCATCGGGCTTGTCTGGTGTTATAGCACTCTTGTTGGCGTAGGATCTGTAGGTTCTTGTGATCAGTCCGTATCAGGAACGGGTGTAAGCTCCTTGGAGAAGATGTCTCCATTCAAGACAAGCCAGTTTCATGGCTAAAAGTTCTTTTTCTATCACGGAGTAGTTCTGTTGGCTAGGGTTGAGGGTCTTAGAGTAATAGGCGATGGGATGTTCTCGACCCTGATTTGTTTGTAGAAGAACGGCGCCAACCGCACCGCCGAGCGTCAGTCTCAAGAATAAAGGGGAGCAGTTGGTCCGGCTGTCTCAGTATAGGGGCTGAACAGAACCTTTTTTCAGGCAGATGAAACTCTCTTCGGCTTCCCTGGACCATTGAAATGGCCTGGAGGCTTTCTTCAGTAAGGAGGTGATGGGCAGTGTGAGTCAGGAGAATTCGGGAATAAACTTCCGGTAAAGTTGCCAGACCCAAAAATCTTTGGATCTCTTTAACCGATGAAGGGGAGGGCCAGTCTAGTATAGCTTCGACCTTCTTAGGATCCATGGCGATTCCCTCGCTGGACAAGATGAAACCCAAATAGGAGACAGAGGACTTAGCGAAAGCACACTTTTCCGGCTTGACTAGTAGATGATGATGTTGCAGCCTGCGTAATACTTCCTTCACATGACGGGTATGTTCTTCGGGTTTGACGGGAGTAAACCAGAATATCGTCTAAATAGACAACGGTGTTTTGACCCAAGAGATCTGAAAATTAACGGTCCATAAACCTTTGAAAGTTTGAGGGGAGCGTTGACCAATCCGAAACGGCATTACTTGATATTCGAAACAGTCCATAGGGAGTGCGGAAAGCCGTCTTCCATTCGTCACCAGTTCTTATGCGGAGCAAATGATAGGCATTCCGTAGGTCGAGTTTGGAAAACACTACCGAACCTTGGACGGCCTCCAGGATCTCAGCGATGATGGGCATAGGGTACCGGTCCTTGATGGTAAGTTGGTTGAGCCCTCGGTAATCGATACAAGGTCTTAGGTCTTTGGAGTCCCTCTTTGGAATGAAGAATAAAGATGCTCCTGCTGGTGATCTGGACGGTCGGATAAGCCCATTGGCTAAGTTGTCATCTAAGTAACGTCTAAGGACTTCTTTCTCCGACATTGAAAGGGGGTACATCCTACAAAACGGAACCAGAGCCTGAGGGACTAAGTCTATCCTACAGTCCTCCGGTCTGTGAGGAGGAAGTTCCATAGGTTGTTGGTCTTGAAACACCGCGGCGTACTCCTGGAAACTGTTTGGGATACAGTGTATCGTGCTCCTCTCTGGGGCACACCCCATCTTGACACTTTCGAACAAGGGTCCTGGAAGACACTTCTCCTGGCAGAAGGCCGAATGAAAACTTAGGAGATTAGCCAACCAATCGATGGTAGGGTTGTGTCGTCGGAGCCATCCAATCCCCAAAATGACTGGGAAATGAGCTGCTCGGATTATTGTCGAAGTTCAGTACTTCAGTGTGTTGTTGAATGCATACTCGTACTTCCTCTGTGGTATGGGTAATGAGGCCGGAGCACAGAGGGGTACCATCTACACCCTCTACCTTCTGGTCTACCTTCTTGGCTATCCTACGAAGGCCTATCTTGTCGGCCCATAGGGTGTCCAGGAAGTTACCGGCTGCTCCACAATCCAGCAGGGCCAGGGTCTCTATTTCCTTTCCTCTGAACTGAAGCTGGACGGATAACACCATAAGACGTTGGTCCTCCGAGGGTTGAGCAGAAGTAACAGAAAGTGTTATATAGGAACTGAGAAAAGCCCCTCGGTAGTCCGTCCTACCAACTACCGAGGGCGTTCGTTTCCCGAACGTCTGGGAGGTACATCTGGGCAGTCTCTCAAGAGATGAGTGGAGGAGCCACAGTATAGACACAGGTTGCCTTCTCTTCTCCTTTTCTTTTCTTCAGCAGTCAAGGGCGATCTGGTTGTTCCTATCTGCATAGGTTCTTCCCGGGTGGATGGACGAGTGGCAGGTGAGGAGGTCGATGGGTGAGTCTCGGGGTAGGAACTGACGTTACGGTTCTTTCTCTTTTCATTTCTCCTTTCAGACAAGCGAAAGTCTATTCGTACCACTGCTTTTATGAGATCTGAGAAAGAATCAGGGCGAGGGATTCTAGCGAGCTCGTCCTTCAGCTCTTCGCGCAAACCTCTCCTGAAGATGGTATATTGAGCCTCTTCTGGCCAGCCGGCTTCAGCAGCTAGTCTTTTGAAGGAGGATATGTAAGTGAGTAGGTCAGAGCCACCCTGACGTACATCCAACAGGTCTTCACTAGCCTGGTGAGCGCTTTCAGTGCGAAGAAATGCCTGCTTGAGAAGATCTTTGAATGCTACATAGTCCTGTAATACTGGGTTGGACCGGGACACCAGAGGGGTAGCCCAAGCTAGGGCATTTCCAGTCATGTGAGTGATCATAAACCCCACTTTGGCATGATCAGAGGAAAAGGTGTTCTGTCTGAATGTAAAATGAATATTGCAAGCCTCCAAGAATTCTTTGACTTTTTTCTCAGATCCGTCAAATTTTCCCGACACCAGAGGCAAAGGCGGTAAATCAGTGACTTGCTGTTCTCTGGCGGTGACTCTCTGTTGGAGAGCGGTATTTGCCGTTTGGAGTGCTTGAACTTCCAGGTTTAAGTTTTGTACCGCTGCGACCAATTCTTGAAGTTGCTGGGGAGTTGCCATGTCTGTATCCGGGCGTTGCAAGCTATCAACAATGTCTGACGCTGTGGGTGTATCAGCAGGGTTGTCCGTGATGTGGTCCACCCCACTCGAACCCTGAGAGTCTTTTAATTCCCCTTCCTCCTCACCTGATGAAGACGAGAAGTCCAACTTCCTTCCACGAGGTCGACGAGTAAAAGTCCTCCTCTCCTTGTGTAGATAGGGTCTGCCTCGGGAGGAAGCCACCGCGAACCTTTGGGAATGAATTCGCGGGGACTCCCCCCCGCGACAGACAAGTGCGGCAAGGGGAAAAGCCTAACGGCACAAAAACCCCTTTGGAGTGTAGATATCCGATGGTGCGGAACGAGAGGAATATCCAAAGTCAGCTGGAATGCGGGATACCGGCAAATTGACGGTAGGGAGAGGCAATCAAGGTAGAGCAGGGGGGGGGGCAGAGAGAGAAACTACAACAATTAAGATAAGAGCAAAGAAGGGAGGAGAGCAACCGTGCCCGAGTATAGGAAGGAACACCGGTATGAGATAGAGAGGGCAACAAGAGGAATATAGGATAGGAGTGGAACTCCGCTAAGCGAGTGTACTGTGGAGCGCAAGTAACGAAGAAGAATTCAGAAGTTGCAACGCGCCGAACCGCCGAGCGTGAACAGAGAAGTACACACAGCGGCGGCCATGTTGGAAAGGACTAGAACGTAAACAGCGCTAGTGAGCACTACGTGGCGGCACGGTCTGACGACCGCCATGTTTCCACCTCTTCCATAACCGCCAGAACCCAGCAGTTGTGACAAAAATAACCAAAAGGGCGAAGGTTTTGTGTTTTTTCTAAATAATTCGAATAAAATGATGTACAAAGAAGCCTGTGGTTTTTTTCCTTGTAACAGCTAGGAACAAATGGTTTGCTGTGCTGAATTCCCCAATTTCCTGGCTTTCAGGAATAGGTTGAGTGGAAACAAGAAAGATCATTTTGATGTGGTTATCAACCGTTTTGTGAGAGGTAGGCGATTTTGGCCATTTGGACATGCATGGACTGAATGGAAGAAAAGGGTAGGAAAGCCGAATTGGAGGACAGAAAGACATATATTTCTGAAAAGTAGCCAAAATTCCAAGTTTAGGAAGGGGTGATTTGTGTAGGTCGGGCAACAACTAGGTAGGGGAAAATGCCATAGATTGGGGGAAAAAGCGTGAAAATGATTGAAAGAAAAGGTATGTGTTGGACATGGTTGGCTTGGTACGGCAATGGCTTCTATGCATTTTGAGAAAAGCAATTCTCTGCTACATTTACCCGAATCTTGCAGTTAGGGAAGAACACATTTTTTGTAGTGTTTTACAAAACAAGCAATACCACAAGCCAAACACTGAGCCATGGTACACAGGGGTTTTAGGCTCACGGCCTGAACAGACGCACTTAGCATGTGTAAATCAGGAAAACCAATGTGGTGAGGAACGGCAAGCATACATTTTGTGAAAGAGCACAGGCAGACCTTTTCAAGGGTAGGTGACTTGTGCAGGTTACAAAAGTGTATGGTGCCTAAAGCAGCGACTAAATGTAGGTCACATTTGGAAAATAAAAGGGTTGTGTGACAAATGGCACCAGCAAAAGGGTCAAAATGTTATGAACACCACACAAACACAACAAATGTTATACCTTCCCGCGTTCCCACACATGTACCGATGAAAAGGTCTGATTTGTGCAAATCGGCTCAGAATTTATTACCCAGACACCCCCGCAAAGTCCGAAATGAGGGGAAAAAACGCATTTTCCACACATTTCACTCGGCTCACCCAGCGAAAAACGCCGCCAACAACACATGGCCTACCGTCCCACGTTCCCACAGGTGTCCCAATGAAAACGGTACCTCACATGTGTGGGTGCACCTACCTGGGTACCAAGGGGAAAGCCTAAAACACAGGTAACCCCAAGTCTGTTCTGACAGCTGAATTTCACACTTTGTCCAAACGGGCACACCATACAGATATGGGCCTCGGGTGTCCAAGCCACCAAGGAAAACAGGGATCTTCATGCATTTCCAAAAAGAGGACACCCGTGGGAATCCGCAGAGGTATGATTTGCGCAAATCGGCCCAGAATTTATTACCCCGACACCCCCCGCAAAGTCCGAAATGTCGGGAGAAAAACGCAATTTCCGCACATTTCACTCGGCTCACCCATTGAAACACGCCGCCAACAACACATGGCCTACCGTCCTGCATTCCCACAGGTGCCCCGATGAAAACGGTACTTCACATGTGTGGGTGCACCTACCTGGGCACCAAGGGAAAAGCCTAAAACACAGGTAACCCCAAGACTGTTATGACAGCTGAATATCACACTTTGTCCAGAATGGCACACCATACAGATATGGGCCTCGGGTGGTCAAGCCACAAAGGAAAATAGGGAACCCCATGCATTTCCGAAAAGAGGACAACCGTGGGAATACGCAGAGGTTTGATTTGCGCAAATCGGTCCAGAATTTATTACCCAGACACCCCGCAAAATCTGAAATGTGGGGAAAAAACGCATTTTCGGCACATTTCACTCGGCTCACACATCGAAACACGCCGCCAACAACACATGGGCTACTGTCCCGCGTTCCCACAGGTGCCCCAATGAAAATGGTACCGCACATGTGTGGGTGCACCTACCTGGGCGCCAAGGAGAAAGCCTAAAACACAGGTAACCCCAAGTCTGTTATCACAACTGAATTGCATACTTTGTCCAGACGGGCACACCATACAGATATGGGCCTCGGGTGTCCAAGCCACCAAGGAAAACAGGGAACCCCAGGCATTTCCGAAAAGAGGACACCCGTGGGAATCCGCAGAGGTATGATTTGTGCAAATCAGCCCAGAATTTATTACCCAGACACCCCTGCAAAGTCAGAAATGTGGGGGAAAAAACGCATTTTACGCACATTTCACTCGGTTCACCCATCGAAACACGCCGCCAACAACACATGGCCTACTGTCCCGCGTTCCCACAGGTGTCCCGATGAAAATGGTACCTCACATGTGTGGGTGCAGCTACCGGGGGTGCAAAAGGAAAAGGGTAACCCAATGGTAACCCCAAGCCTGTCGGCACAGCACATTTTGTTCATGTGGGCAACCTACAAATTTGGGCCTAGGGTGTCGAAGCCAGCAAGGAAAACAGGGAACCCCATGCATTTCCCAAAAGAGGACACCCGTGGGAATCCACAGAGGACTGCCTTGTGAAAATTGCCCCAGTTTTTATTAGCCGCAATCCCTGACAAAGTGTGATATTTAGTGGGGGAAAAACACAATGTTCACTTTGTTATGCTCACCTGACTCCCACGGAGGCGCAGGTCTGGTTTGGAGTGTTGTTGCTTCTTCTATGGTGAAGCGCAGGACCCTGTAGATGGACTGGACCAGACCTTCGAATCTGGCTGTCTGGCTCGCAGGAATATCTTTCTGTATGTGAAAAGGGAGTATTAACAATCTGCGGGAGAAAGTATAAGCCTCCCGCTCCCTTCTCACCCCTCTACGAAACCCTCCTGTGACCCCCACGTGAAGTCTCACCTTAGGGTTTGAAAGGTTGAGCTCTCCATCCTGCTTCTCATGCAGGGGCGCGTTGTATCCAGTTACTTCACTGGGATTTTGATTGTAGAGGGTTCAAGTTTTGTTTTCCCGGTATAGTACCGTAAGGATTCTGTTAATGAGTATGATTCCGCTATGATAATTGTTCGTTGTCTCTTTTTCAAATGCGGAAACTATTCCGAGAAGAGCTGTGGGACCGAAGAATGAGACTCTGGTGAGCTTGATGAGAGTTCTCTCAGTGTCCTTGTATCAGTGCGCTCACTAACGCTGATGTCTTTTTCCCCCATAGGGGCCGGGGTCCGGAAATGCCTGGATGCGGCACCGACCCGAAACGAAGCTCAATCCAGAAGAAATCAGGTAAGTCTTTAATGGGCGTTTGGGTAATGTCTTTTCATGCGCCCACTAACGCTGATGTCTTTTTTCCCCATAGGGGCCGGGGTCCGGAAATGCCTGGATGCGGCACCGACCCGAAACAAAGATCAATCCAGAAGAGATCAGGTAAGTCTTTAATGGGCGTTGGGTAACGTCTTTTCATGCGCCCACTAACGCTGATGTCTCTTTTTCCCCTTAGGGGCCGTGGTCCGGAAATGCCAGGATGCGGCACCGACCCGAAATGAAGTTGGAATAACCCAACAGGTAAGCTTTGTAATGGAAATTAAGGTTTCATTGTTTCCTTTCCCCTCTCACCTTTATTCTTGTCTTTTTCTCCCTACGCGCGGTGATGTGGCTGCGAGTCCAGATGTCGCCGTAGAACGTGGTGGTACCTTGTACAGGTGAGTGAGATGCGGCGCTGCAGCGATCGATGCAATGTGCTTTTAAATGGATGTCTTCCTTTTCAGGGCCGTCAGCAAGATGTCTCCGGAATGCAGATTTAGCAGGTAAGGACTCTTATTTACCCTTTTCTCTTCTCTTCTCTCTTTGCAGGTGTTCCAGGATGCTGGCAGGAGTGGCAGAAGACAGAATGCAGGAGCAAACACGGTGAGCGTCCAGCTGCTAGATGCAGAACAACGCGAAGCGTGAGTTGCTGCTTGGGCGTGGCTTAAATAGCCTTCAAAGTAGTTCCAGGTATGTATCCTTCCTCTGAGGTATCTATTCCTCCCCTGACCACACCCGTGTGGTTAAGTAGTTCCAAAGATAAAGTAGTCCCATTCAGGCCTCAGAAGGCCTGGATGTTGCAGCATGGTCTGCATCAGGTAAGTTAACACTAAGCACCTTTAACACAAAGTCCCCTTTTATGAGTCTGGCGCTATGGCGCCAGGACTGTGGCCGATATGAGCCTGGCGCCAAAGGCGCCAGGACTGGGTCCAAAGAGCCCCTACTTGAGGCTGTTGTGACTTCCCTTGAAGACATGATGTCTGCCTCTGGGGTAGCTGGGTCTTGTCTGGCACCTTGGAGGTAGGCATCATGACAGTACCCCTCCCAAGGCCCCTCCAAGGTTGTCCTTTCCGGGGTTTCGGCTTGCTTTGGGAATTTTCGGTGGAATCTTTGCACTAATCGCGGGGCGTGTACATGGTCACTTGGTTCCAAGATTTTTCCTGAGGTCCGTACCCCTTCCAATCAACTAGATAGAAGAGTTTTGATTTTAACATTTTGGAATCCAATATGTCCTTAACTTCAAATTCTAATTCCCCATCGATTTGAATTGGTTCAGGTGTTTGCTTAGTCTGGTTCCAGGCTGCACCGTTTTAACAGTGATGCATGAAAAATGGGATGAATTTGCATGTTGGCTGGTAGATCGAGTTTAAAGGCACCGGGTTAATTATAGCTTTGATGGGATAGGGTCCAATGTATCTGGGATTAAAAGTCCGCGGTCCTTTGAGAGGCAATGCTTGGTTGCCAGCCACACCTGGTCTCCAATCTGGTACGAAGGTGCTTCACTCCGATGTAGATCAGCATTTTCTTTGTATTTTTTCTTGGCTTGTTGCAAATGAGTTGTAGCTTCCTTGAAGGCTCGGTTTATAGTAGAATGGAAATGATCAACTGCAGGCATTTCCAGGTTTTGAGGAGCGTCTAGGTCTGAGGTTCTAGGATGATGACCATACAAGGTGTAAAAAGAGGTTTGTCCTGTTCCAGAATGTACAGAATTGTTATATGCATACGCTGCGATCCAAAGAATATCTTTCCAGCTGTTTTCAGATTGATGCAACATGCACCGAAGATATTGTTCAAGGGTTTGCTTAGTCCTCTCGGTTTGACCATCGTCTGGGGTGTGGTGACTAGTGGGATAAGCGTACATCATTTTGTGCCAGTTGGCAACATTTCCTCCAAAAATGGGAAATAAATTGGCTTCCTCGGTCTGAGATTAATATGGATGGAAAACCATGCATCGAACTATGTTTTCCAGAAATTCCTTGGCCAAGATGGAGGCTGAAGGTACCCCTTTTAAAGGGATAAAGTGGGCCATCTTGGAGAACAGATCCACGATTACCAAGATAGTGTTATATCCATAGCAAGGAGGCAGGTCGGTAATAAAGTCCATTGACAAGGTGTGCCAAGGGGGCCGGTGGAATATCCAAGGGTTGTAGGAGACCGGCTGGTCTCTTCTTTTGACCTTTATTTTGGACGCAAACTCCGCAAGACATCACAAAAGATTTTATGTCTTTTCTCCAGGATGGCCACCAGAATTGTCGTTTGATCTTTTCCTCAGTTTTTGCGATACCAGGATGTCCTTCCATTAATGTATCATGATAGTGAGCAATGACCAATTCTTGCATTTCTTTGTTGGGCAGAAATAACCGCCCCTGGAAGTACGGTAAATCGTTATTAACTGAAAAGTGTGACCCCTTTTGAGTCCATTCTTGTAAGGCTGTGGAATTTAAAAGTTGTTTAACTCGAGTTTGAACGTCCTCTATAGTTTGTAAAGAGGTCAAGCCTAAAATTCTTTGCTCGGGTATAATTGGTACTGGTTCTAAGTTTGAATTTGTTTCATCCATTCCAATCCGGGATAAAGCGTCCGCTTTGCCATTCTTGCAACCAGGGCGGTAGGTGATTATGAAATCAAATTCTGCAAAGAATAAAGCCCATCGGATTTGGCGGGATGATTGGGCTTTGGCCGTTTTTAGATATTGCAAATTCCTGTGATCTGTATCACCGTAATGTGTGTCTTGCACCGAGGAGGTAATGACGCCAAGCCTTGAAGGCGGATTTAATAGCTAGTAATTCTTTGTCAGTGATTGCGTAATTGATTTCAGGAGCCGTGAATTTCCTGGACCAAAAGGCTACAGGGTGCATCTGGTTATTTCTGGATCCCTTTGAGACAAGACAGCACCCATGGCCAAACTGGAAGCGTCGGTTTCAACAATGTAAGGGAGATCTGGGGGCGGATGCTTCAATACAGGGGCGGAGGTGAATTTGGTCTTTAGGTCTTGAAAGGCCTGTTCTGCCTCAGGAGTCCATTCGAAACTTTTATTCTTCCGTAAGAGGGCTGTTATGGGTTGAACCACTCGAGAAAATTCCGGGATGAATCTTCGATAGAAATTGGCAAGCCAAGCATACTCTGAACCCCTTAACAGAGTTAGGAGATGGCCATTTGAGGATGGCGTCCACGCTTTCGCGAGTCCATTCGGACTCCCTAAGGTGTCAGGATGAATCCGAGAAACTCGACCTCTGTGGTATGAAAAATGCATTTTTCGAGTTTCGCAAACAGGTTGTGCTGGCGCAATGTCTCAAGAACTGCCCTGACATGTTTTCTGTGTTCGGATTCCGAGGAGGAGTATACCAGGATGTCATCGATATATACGATGACACAAACATCGATAAATTCCCGAAGAACATCATTCATAAAGTATTGAAAGGTGGCAGGTGCGTTGCATAATCCGAAGGGCATCACCTGATATTCAAAGAGCCCATATTTGATGCGGAATGCAGTCTTCCATTCGTCGCATTCTTTTATACGTACCAGGTGATAAGCTCCTCGGAGATCTAACTTGGTGTATATACAAGCATCTTTTACCTGGTCAAGAAGTTCAGGGATCAGAGGCAGAGGATAACGATTTTAATCGTTATTT
>CM030325.1:932550582-932724304 GCA_002915635.3 Ambystoma mexicanum
TGCGGCGCTGCAGCGATCGATGCGATGTGCTTTTAAATGGATGTCTTCCTTTTCAGGACCGTCGGCGAGATGTCTCCGGAATGCGGATTTAGCAGGTAAGGACTCTTCTTTACCCTTTTCTCTTCTCTTCTCTCTTTGCAGGTGTTCCAGGATGCTGGCAGGAGTGGCAGAAGACAGAATGCAGGAGCAAACACGGTGAGCGTCCAGCTGCTAGATGCAGAACAACGCGAAGCGTGAGTTGCTGCTTGGGCGTGGCTTAAATAGCCTTCAAAGTAGTTCCAGGTATGTATCCTTCCTCTCAGGTATGTATTCCTCCCCTGACCACACCCGTGTGGTTAAGTAGTTCCAAAGATAAAGTAGTCCCATTCAGGCCTCAGAAGGCCTGGATGTTGCAGCATGGTCTGCATCAGGTAAGTTAACACTAAGCACCTTTAACACAAAGTCCCTTTTATGAGCCTGGCGCCTATGGCGCCAGGACTGTGGCCCGATATGAGCCTGGCGCCAAAGGCGCCAGGACTGAGTCCAAAGAGCCCCTACTTGAGGCTGTTGTGACTTCCCTTGAAGACATGATGTCTGCCTCTGGGGTAGCTGGGTCTTGTCTGGCACCTTGGAGGTAGGCATCATGACAGTACCCCCTCCCAAGGCCCCTCCCAAGGTCGTCCTTTCCGGGGGTTTCGGCTTGCTTGGGAATTTTCGGTGGAATCTTTGCACTAATCGCGGGGCGTGTACATGGTCACTTGGTTCCCAAGATCTTTCCTGAGGTCCATACCCCTTCCAATCAACTAGATAGAAGAGTTTTGATTTTAACATTTTGGAATCCAATATGTCCTTAACTTCAAATTCTAATTCCCCATCGATTTGAATTGGTTCAGGTGGTTTGCTTAGTCTGGTTCCAGGCTGCACCGGTTTTAACAGTGAGGCATGAAAAACGGGATGAATTTGCATGTTGGCTGGTAGATCGAGTTTAAAGGCCACCGGGTTATTATAGCTTTGATGGGATAGGGTCCAATGTATCTGGGATTAAAAGTCTGCGGTCCTTTGAGAGGCAAATGCTTGGTTGCCAGCCACACCTGGTCTCCAATCTGGTACGAAGGTGCTTCACTCCGATGTAGATCAGCATTTTCTTTGTATTTTTTCTTGGCTTGTTGCAAATGAGTTGTAGCTTCCTTGAAGGCTCGGGTTATAGTAGAATGCAAATGATCAACTGCAGGCATTTCCAGGTTTTGAGGAGGGTCTAGGTCTGAGGTTCTAGGATGATGACCATACAAGGTGTAAAAAGAGGTTTGTCCTGTTCCAGAATGTACAGAATTGTTATATGCATACTCTGCGATCCAAAGAATATCTTTCCAGCTGTTTTCAGATTGATGCAACATGCACCGAAGATATTGTTCAAGGGTTTGGTTAGTCCTCTCGGTTTGACCATCGGTCTGGGGGTGGTGACTAGTGGATAAGCGTACATCAATTTGTGCCAGTTGGCAACATTTCCTCCAAAAATGGGAAATAAATTGGCTTCCTCGGTCTGAGATTAATATGGATGGAAAACCATGCATACGAACTATGTTTTCCAGAAATTCCTTGGCCAAGATGGAGGCTGAAGGTACCCCTTTTAAAGGGATAAAGTGGGCCATCTTGGAGAACAGATCCACGATTACCAAGATAGTGTTATATCCATAGCAAGGAGGCAGGTCGGTAATAAAGTCCATTGACAAGGTGTGCCAAGGGGCCGGTGGAATATCCAAGGGTTGTAGGAGACCGGCTGGTCTCTTCTTTTGACCTTTATTTTGGGCGCAAACTCCGCAAGACATCACAAAAGATTTTATGTCTTTTCTCCAGGATGGCCACCAGAATTGTCGTTTTGATCTTTTCCTCAGTTTTTGCGATACCAGGATGTCCTTCCATTAATGTATCATGATAGTGAGCAATGACCAATTCTTGCAGTTCTTTGTTGGGCAGAAATAACCGCCCCTGGAAGTACGGTAAATCGTTATTAACGGAAAAGTGTGACCCCTTTTGAGTCCATTCTTGCAAGGCTGTGGAATTTAAAAGTTGTTTAACTCGAGTTTGAACGTCCTCTATAGTTTGTAAAGAGGTCAAGCCTAAAATTCTTTGTTCGGGTATAATTGGTACTGGTTCTAAGTTTGAATTTGTTTCATCCATTCCAATCCGGGATAAAGCGTCCGCTTTGCCATTCTTGCAACCAGGGCGGTAGGTGATTATGAAATCAAATTCTGCAAAGAATAAAGCCCATCGGAGTTGGCGGGATGATTGGGCTTTGGCCGTTTTTAGATATTGCAAATTCCTGTGATCTGTAATCACCGTAATGGTGTGTCTTGCGCCGAGGAGGTAATGACGCCAAGCCTTGAAGGCGGACTTAATAGCTAGTAATTCTTTGTCGGTGATTGCGTAATTGATTTCAGGAGCCGTGAATTTCCTGGACCAAAAGGCTACAGGGTGCATCTGGTTAGTTTCTGGATCCCTTTGAGACAAGACAGCACCCATGGCCAAACTGGAAGCGTCGGTTTCAACAATGTAAGGGAGATCTGGGCGCGGATGCTTCAATACAGGGGCGGAGGTGAATTTGGTCTTTAGGTCTTGAAAGGCCTGTTCTGCCTCAGGAGTCCATTCGAAACGTTTATTCTTCCGTAAGAGGGCTGTTATGGGTTGAACCACTCGAGAAAATTCCGGGATGAATCTTCGATAGAAATTGGCAAAGCCAAGCATACTCTGAACCCCCTTAACAGAGTTAGGAGATGGCCATTTGAGGATGGCGTCCACCTTTCGCGAGTCCATTCGGACTCCTTTAGGTGTCAGGATGAATCGAGAAACTCGACCTCTGTGGTATGAAAAACGCATTTTTCGAGTTTCGCAAACAGTTTGTGCTGGCGCAATTTCTCAAGAACTGCCCTAACATGTTTTCTGTGATCAGATTCTGAAGAAGAGTACACCAGGATGTCGTCAATATAAACAATGACACAGACATCGATAAGTTCCCGAAGAACATCATTCATAAAGTACTGAAAGGCGGCAGGTGCATTGCACAAACCGAAGGGCATCACCTGATATTCGAAGAGCCCAAATTTGGTGCGGAATGCAGTCTTCCATTCGTCGCCTTCTTTTATACGTACCAGGTGATAAGCTCCTCGGAGATCTAACTTGTGTATATACAAGCATCTTTTACCTGGTCAAGAAGTTCAGGGATCAGAGGCAGAGGATAACGATTCTTAATCGTTATTTGATTTAGGGCGCGGTAGTCAATACATGTTCTAAGGTCGCCTTCTTTTTTCGGCACGAAGAACAGAGCTGAGGAAACAGGAGACTTTGACGGGCGAATAAAACCGTTGGCAAGATACTGATCTAAATACTGACGCAAATGAACGTTCTCAGGTTCAGTAAGAGCATAAATCCTACTACAGGGCGGTTGAGCATTGGGTACCAGGTCGATTTGACAATCGTACGACCGGTGGGGAGGTAACGTGTTTGCCTGTTCTTTTTGAAAAACGTCTTGGAACTCTTGGTATTCAACCGGTAGTTGTATCGTGGTGGAAGTTACTGTGGCCAGACCCATATCTGGATTTCTTGGATAACAAGTCAGTTCACAATCAGGAAAGGTTATTCTCTTTGCTCGCCAGTCAATTCGAGGATTATGTGTTTCTAACCAAGGGATTCCTAGAATTACTTGAAATTGTGGGGCCTTGATTACATCGAACACAATTGCTTCCCGATGTCCATCCTGTCCCACTAGTGTCATTTCTGTAGTGGAATTTGTTACCGGCCCTGAGGCTATTTCGGTTCCATCTACTGTAGTAATGACATCCTTGTTAACTTTCGGACGGAGAGGAAGATTAATCCTGGAGGCCAATTCAGGATCTACGTAGTTTCCAATAGCTCCACTGTCGATGTATGTTTTTATAGCATGCAACCGCTGAGGCTGTTTCGGGTCCACGAGCACCATTGGCATGACAAAATGCGAGGTCAAAGAGTCTGTTTTCAAGCTCGGCAAGCGGACCTCTATGCTTGTCAGGCTTGACCGTTTCCCGAATCAGGTTCTATTAAATTGTTGTCCGTGGCTCCAACCACATTCTTAGGTGGCTTTACCGGGCAGTCTCGTAGAAAGTGACCAGAAGCCCCGCAATAGAGACATAGTTGCTTTTGCCGTCTTCTCTCTCTCGTTCCTTCTGCGTTAATGGTCCTTTAACACCGCCGATCTGCATAGGTTCTGAAACGCGGTACTCTTAGTGTTAGGTGAGTTTTGATCAGCACTCGAGTTTCGAACTTGGACCGATCTGCTTTTCTAGTTTGCAGTCTGTGGTCAAGTTGGACCACTAAGTCTATGTATTCTGCGCAGGCTTGAGGTGGATTTACTATTTGAGCTAGAACATCCTTACGTTCCCCGCGCAGGCCTCGATGAAATAGTGTGATCCTTTTATTTTCGGGCCACCCCGTTTCTACAACCAGCTTATTAAAGGTGGCAATATAAGATAAGAGATCTTGGTTACCTTGTCGTAAGGATAGTAGTTCGTTGTCAAGGGCCTGTCCCTGAGAGTGTCGAGCGAATCATCTTTCCATGCTCGCCTGGAAGCTTTGAAAATCCTGGAGAATTGGGTCATCCTGACTTACCAACGGAACAGACCAATCGGCAGCACAGCCACTGAGATAAGATAATACAAAGGCTACCTTGGTTTGATCATTAGGGAAGGCCCCAGGTCTGCATAGAAAGTGTAGGCGACATTGGTCCATAAAAACGGCATATTTCTTGGGGTCCCCCGCAAAACGTTCAGGCGGGCCAAAGGCATGTTTCCAGGTAGATTGATTTGTACCGGGTTATTCGAAATCATTGACGAGGCATTACCCCCAGAACTAGGTAAAGGAGTTTGTCCTGCTTGACCCTGCAACAATCGTTTGGCCAGGTCATCAGTTCTTTCCTTGGATAAGATTAATTCTCTTTTGAGAGCATTAGTTTCCTGGCGGGCGGAGTGTACTTCTGCCCTTAATTCCCCCAAAAGCTGAGCCAGCTGGTCTGTCTCAGAAGTTTCCATAGCGCCCGGGTGGGAAATTGTAGGTAGTCTTCGCGTTCTGTTACGCTCACCTGACTCCCACGGAGGCGCAGGTCTGGTTTGGAGTGTTGTTGCTTCTTCTATGGTGAAGCGCAGGACCCGGAAGATGGACTGGACCAGACCTTTGAATCTGGCTGTCTGGCTCACAGGAATATCTTTCTGTATGTGAAAAGGGAGTATTAACAATCTGCGGGAGAAAGTATAAGCCTCCCGCTCCCTTCTCACCCCTCTACGAAACCCTACTGCGACCCCCACGTGAAGTCTCACCTTAGGGTTTGAAAGGTTGAGCTCTCCATCCTGCTTCTCATGCAGGGGCTCGTTGTATCCAGTTACTTCACTGGATTTGATTGTAGAGGGGTTCAAGTTTTGTTTTCCCGGTATAGTACCGTAAGGATTCTGTTAATGAGTATGATTCCGCAATAATAATTGTTCGTTGTCTCTTTTTCAGATGCGGAAACTATTCTGAGAAGAGCTGTAGAACCTAAGAATGAGACTCTGGTGAGCTTGATGAGAGTTCTCTCAGTGTCCTTGTATCAATGCGCTCACTAACACTGATGTCTTTTTTCCCCATAGGGGCCGGGGTCCGGAAATGCCTGGATGCTGCACCGACCCGAAACGAAGCTCAATCCAGAAGAAATCAGGTAAGTCTTTAATGGGCGTTTGGGTAATGTCTTTTCATGCGCCCACTAACGCTGATGTCTTTTTTCCCCATAGGTGCCGGGGTCCAGAAATGCCTGGATGCGGCAACGACCCGAAATGAAGTTGGAATAACCCAACAGGTAAGCTTTGTAATGGAAATTAAGGTTTCCTTGTTTCCTTTCCCCTCTCACCTTTATTCTTGTCTTTTTCTCCCTAGGCGCGGTGATGTGGCTGCGAGTCCAGATGTCGCCATAGAACGTGGTGGTACCTTGTACAGGTGAGTGAGATGCGGTGCTGCAGCGATCGATGCGATGTGCTTTTAAATGGATGTCTTCCTTTTCAGGACCGTCGGCGAGATGTCTCCGGAATGCGGATTTAGCAGTTAAGGACTCTTCTTTACCCTTTTCTCTTCTCTTCTCTCTTTGCAGGTGTTCCAGGATGCTGGCAGGAGTGGCAGAATACAGAATGCTGGAGCAAACACGGTGAGCGTCCAGCTGCTAGATGCAGAACAACGCGAAACGTGAGTTGCTGCTTGGGCGTGGCTTAAATAGCCTTCAAAGTAGTTCCAGGTATGTATCCTTCCTCTCAGGTATGTATTCCTCCCCTGACCACACCCGTGTGGTTAAGTAGTTCCAAAGATAAAGTAGTCCCATTCAGGCCTCAGAAGGCCTGGATGTTGCAGCATGGTCTGCATCAGGTAAGTTAACACTAAGCACCTTTAACACAAAGTCCCCTTTTATGAGCCTGGCGCCTATGGCCCGATATGAGCCTGGCGCCAAAGGCGCCAGGACTGAGTCCAAAGAGTCCCTACTTGAGACTGTTGTGACTTCCCTTGAAGACATGATGTCTGCCTCTGGGGTAGCTGGGTCTTGTCTGGCACCTTGGAGGTAGGCATCATGACACACTTTGTCTGGGGTTCTGGGTAATAAATTCTGGGCCACTTCGCGCAAGTCAGACCTCTGTGCATTCCCACGGATTTTCAAACATGCTCTCCCCCCACCCTCCTTGCAAGCCATCCCTAGTGGTCTACTGAACCTCACCTCCCCCAGTGCAACCTCATTTGCCCCTTCCTACGGGCAGATATCTGCCTCCAGGCAAGCCTGCATGAGGTACCCCTGCCACCTATTTTGGGCAAGGGGGGAGAGGGCCCCCAAATATTGTGGGACAGGCCTCCCAGTGGGTGGGGCAGTAAGGTTTGGGCACCCCGGAGCCAGATTGGCACACCAATGTGCCCCTCTGCGCCAAGGCAGGTATAGTGAACAAAGAAAATAATTCAAAATGGCAGGCTGCCCTTTAGCGGGGGCCGATGGGTCCCCTACACAGCTGTGGAATTTTCTAATGTGAAGGGGGGTGCCCCTCTCCACCCCCACCTCAATTGGAGGGGCGCCCCATCTCATGTAGCCCTCCCAAGGGGCAGATAAGGGGGGAGGGATGTCCTGCACTCCTCCCTGGGCTCAGGCGTCCGTTCCTAGGAGCAGATATCTGGTCCCAGGGAGGGCTGCATGAAATGCCACCCACTCCATTGCGGGTCGGGGGGAGAGGGTTAATGCCCCATCCCATTAGAAAATTCTCCAACCCTTTGGGGTGCCCCAGAGCCCCCCCTAAAAAGCATTCCACCATTTTTCCTTTGGTAACCCAAATCCCCTTGACGCAGAGGGGCACATTGGTGAGCCAATCTGGACCCGGGGTGCCCAAACCTTACTGCCCCACCCAATGGGGGATCTGTACCATCATTTTTGGGGGCCCTCTCCCCCCTCACCCAAAATTGGTGGCGGGGGCACCTCATGCAGGCCTCCCTGGGCCTCCTACGAACGGCTTCGTGAAATACACCCCCCTCCATTTGGGGTGGGGGGAGAGGACACCCAGAAATTGTGGGACAGGCCACCCAGTGGGTGGGGCAGTAAGGTTTGGGCACCCCGGGGCCAGATTGGCACACCACTGTGCCCCTCTGCGCCAAGGCAGGTTTAGTAAACAAAGAAAATAATTCAAAATGGCAGGCTGCCCCTTAGCGGGGGCTGAGAGGCCCCCTACACCGATGGGGAATTTTCTAATGTGAATGGGGGTGCATCTCTCCACCCCACCCCAATTGGAGGGGCGGCACATCTCATGTAGCCCTCCCCAGTGGGCAGATAAGGGGGGCTGTCCTGCTCTCCTCCCTTGGCTCTGGCGTCCCTTCCTAGGAGCAGATATCTGGTCCCAGGGACGGCTGCATGACATGGCACCCACTCCATTGCGGGTGGGGGGGGTCAAAGCCTCATCCCATTAGAAAATTCCCCGTCCCTTTGGGGTGCCCCACAGCCCCCCCTAAAATGCATTCCACCATTTTCCCTTTGGTAACCCAACTCCGGGCTCAGACACCTCTCGAATCTTGGCCTCCCTCTGTCAGGTTCACTCTGGCTTGTATTAAAAAGATGTATCTGTTGCATTCACCTGTCGATGGGGTGGTGGCTTCCCACCCCTGGATCCCTTTCTTCCGAGTTCAGACCCTTCTAGAATATTAGCCTCCCTCTGTCTGGTTCACTATGGCTCCCTGGTGTCCAAAACAATTTCACCTTTTGCGTTCAAAAATCTTAACGTCTTTTAAACAGTTCACTGTGGACATCCCTATGCCGGGTTCACTCTTGTCAACACATTGTTCATAGGGACTTCAGACTTTGCCCCTTTCCATCAGCAGCCTTCCGTCAGGTTCACTCTTGGCAGCTTTTGCCAATCACAGAGTTATTTCTCTTGAACTCACTATACAGGATTCACCTCACTTAGCTTTTGAATTACGTGTAGGTCAAAGACTTTCGACTGTACAGGGTTTTTTGCTAGACCTTGACCTTTTCCTTCTGGCTCTCCTAGGGTCATCTGGTATCGGTAGTTTCAACAAACGTGGGATCAACCTGAGTCTCTCAAATGAGCACCCACGTGGTGCCGGTCCCCTCTGCAGCTGGTTTTCCCTTAATGTTAAGACTTCTTTGAACTTTCCTTAATTTGCGATTTTGAGACTTTCGTTCAACACAGTTCAATTTCTTATTGGTTCTCTCCTCTACTCACAGGCTGTGATGAACCGCTTGGCGCATAACCTTGTCTTTGGAGTCAAGGCCGGTACTACGGTAGCAAGCGGCTTTCCCTGTTCTGATTATCAGTATAGACGTGCTCCTTGCACCGTTGACATTTGCTGCAACACACGCTGGTTATTGTTCACGGTCTTACGATTCCTTCCAGGCTTTCCTGTTTGGAGTCGGAAAGGGCAAGGTTGCTTCTCTCCTTGTCACCCTTTCGGTTCTCGACGCGTTTCTCCTCCTCTTGTACTGTCGTGCTTGGATAGCTGTTTCGATGTGCCGTCTGCCTTGCTCCCTGTATGCTCTCATGCTTCACCTTTTATCCCTGTGGGAAGGGAAAGGGCCGTCAGGTGTGTGTGCATCTGGTTAATTGCCTGATCCTTGTGTTACATGTTAGGTAAACGGCTCTAGCATTAGTCTGTTGTCTTTTGTGGTGTAGGAAAGTGTTCCTGTCTGAAAAGGGGGGGGTGTCATGAGGAATTATATACTTTGTCCTAGGGGGGTTGGTAAATTCCAAAGGGTGAGATTGGTAGGATTTGTAAAACAAACGGGCACGACCGGGATTATTATCATGAGATGAACACGGGAGATTGTGGAACAGTAGCATTGTCTGAGCATATTGCTAGTGCAGGAATTAATAATCAGAGGGACTGGAAGGAGAATGACTGGCAGTATTCGGGTAGGACATAGGAAAACAGGGATTCTGGGAGATGTAGTTTCTGAATGAAACAGGGTTTGGGATCCTAGGGGATTTGTTATATACGGAGGGGTTGTTGGATTTGGGCAAGAGAGATGCGATGAGAGGAAGGGAGGCAGATGTGGTTAAGCCTACAAAAGCCTCAGGGACTCAGTCCTCCTCACCTTCCTCTTTGGTATAATACCGCGTCTCACCTGGAGTATTTCCCTTAGCACAACCCTGGGCTGCCCTACTGAGGTGATCCTGCCTCGCTAGTCCATGCCCAGGGTTGGGATCTGAGAGCGCCAGCCCTTCCCTGGCCACCTGAATAAGGGATTCTCGAGGTCTACTTGGGAGAAACCCCTCAGGTATCTTACAGGTGGCGAGACTATATAATTCGCTTCAGAAATACCAGAAGATGAAGAACACGGCTAAGGGGAAGCGGACCTAGGGATGCTGCTAGAGGACGAAGATTGGTGCAGGTTCTGTCAAATGACCAAAACAATATCAATGAATGCAGGGCTGTGACTTATAAAGTTTAAGGCATTGAACCATTTACACTACACCCTGCCAAATTAGCTGGGATCTACCCTGGTATGAGTTGTAAATGATTGAAGTGTGAAGAGATACAGGTTGACGCATTCCACATGTACTGGAAATAATTGTCCACCTATTTTAGCTTTTGGGTGTGTGTGAGAAACCTGAAGGTGTCTCCCTGGCTAAACCCTGGGGATCTGTCACCCAGGTGGCCAGGGCACGGCCTTTGCTATTGGATCCAGTTCCTGGGCGTGGACCAGTGAGGGAGAATCACCTGTATGAGGGGTCCTCTGGGAGTGGAAGTGGAACACTGACGAGTGAGATACGGCATCCCCCTTCTTGAAACACCTTTTCCCCATCTTACCACGGAGGACATTCAGAAACACTGCCCTCGCCCCCTTTTCCCACACAAACCCTTTTACACACCACAACAAACGGACTAATAAAACTGTTTACCTGACATGTCCCAACACAACGGTAAGGCAAAGTCAGGCAATTGACGAGAACCTCACACACCTGACGACTCTTTCCTTTCCTGGCAGGGATAAAAGGTGGAGCAAGAGAGCACAGTACGAGCAAGACAGACTGCACAACGAGACAGCTATCCATGCTCAGCAGTTCAAGAAGACGAGAAAGGCGGAGAATATCGAGAGGATGACAAGAAGAGATGCGACCTTACCCTTTTCGATACAAACCTGCGAAACCTCCAGAGAAGGAATTGTAAGACCGAGGACAATAGCCCAAGTGCGTTGCAGCAGATGCCAACGGTACACAGAGCATGCGGACGCTGATAAGCAGGATCAAGGGAGACTCCTGTTACTGTGGTACAGGCCTTCAAGATACATGAAACACCAAGCGGTTCATCAGAGCCGGTGAGTCAAAGGGAGAACCGATAAGAACCAGGCTGTGCTGAATGAAAGTTACAATGTGGCACAATGAGAGAAGTTCAATGAACTGTAAAAATTGTTAAAGGAAGACCAGCTTCAGAGGGGACCGGCACCACATGGGTGCTAACTCGGGAAACTCTGGTCGACCCAATGTTGATTGAAACTACAGATACCAGAAGGCCGTAGGAAAGCTGCCAAGATATGTCAAATTGGTTATACAGGAGGTCTAGCAAAATCCCTGTACAGTCGAAAGTCTTTGATCTACAAACTGTTAGGAAAGCAAGGGAAGTGAATCCCACAGTGAGAGAAAGCAAGGGAGGTGAATCCCACAAAGATTGAACATAAAAGGAATTGTGAAGTGGCAAGAGTGAACCCGCCGGAGGGATGCCAGTAAAGAGGGGCAAAGTCTAATGTCCCGAGAAACAGAGTGTTGACTAACATGAACCCAGCAGAGAGATGTTCACAGAGAACAGTTTAAAAAAGACATTGAGATTTGTGAACAGTAGAAAAGCCATAGTGAACCCAGCGGAGGGAGGATGAAAGTTTCGAGAGGAGTCAGAGCACAGAAGAGGGGGACCCAGGGGTGAAGAATCCTCACCCTAAACAACACAAGGAAACAAACTTTCATTTCTTAAAAGAACTTCTATTTAATCGTTTTGAGTACATCAGATCCTCAGAAGTAGAAGAGACCATATCCGAGGATACTGATATTGACAAAGAACTATTTGAGGGGTCCGCGCCCGGAGGAGAGGGACCCAGGGGTGAAAACCCTTACCCAAAATAAAGAACTGAAGGTCCTTATATTGCTAAGTCCAACAGAAGGGGATTCAAGGGTGGAAAGCCATCGCCCTAAAGTGGTAAAGGAAAACCATAGTGAATCTGGCAGAAGGCCGCTAAGATTCGAGAGAGGTCAGTGTCCAGAAGAAGGGAACCCAGGGATGAGGAATCCTCCTCCACAGTAATATAAGGAAGAGAACTATCAGTTATTAAAGGAAATTTTATTTTGTTATTTTGAATACATCAGGTCCTCGAAGGCAAAGAGACTTTCAAGAGAAATGAGACTTGGCCATCGATGGTCCTGTTAGCTGAAACTGAACTGTCATCTCGTGCTGGGAGAGCTCGAGAGTATGCTGTGCTCCAAGATCCCACCTTACCCCAAGCTCAAAACGTGGGGAAGGAAGACCCAAGCTACCGCATCCTGACATACTATTTGTGAACACCCTTTTTTATTAGTTGTAAGGATTGGCAATAGGTTTTTCTTAGTATGGGCCCTTTTATTTGGATCTGTGTGATTTTACCGTTGCAGAATGGTCCGCGACATAAATGTCTGCATGGGAAATGTACGCAACACAAACACTTTTGTACATTTCCCATGCGGACCGCCATTGAAAATCACACTGATTCGAACACACACCCTCACACACACCCTCACTCACACCCCCACACCCCTACTTACCTTTCCTTCAGACGCCCTGTGTCCGTGCGGCGCTAATTCCCTTTCACTTCCGTGATCGGAAACCGGCCACGCAGGGTCCTTTTCGTTTATTTTTTAGGTCTTTTGGTGGGGTCAGTAATTTATTTTTGGTAATTTTGGCCTATTCCTTTTATTTGACACAACGCCACTAGGAATTCCTATTTTTTCATTTGATGGTCGACGCTTTCTCCCATCTTAGATTTAGGTTTAGGCGTTTTCCCAACCTGCATACAGTTTAATAAACACCCTTGAACTGTGATCATGTGTGTTTGTCTTTACTGTTGCCACCATAAGTTCCTTACAGGTACGATTGCTGGCATGGCGGGGGTAATGCTGGGAATCCCGTCCCTGTTGCTGCCACAGAAATACTTGTTGGGCGATATTGGCAAAGGTGTCGGTAGTGGCAAGATGTTTTTTCAATATGTCAAAGAAATGTATTCTCAAGTGCTGGAAGTCAAAGCGGGCCCATCGCAAGGAGGAATGGTTAAGAGAACTGGTATATGCCAGTGACAGGGAAGTGGATTATGCAACAATATTGGTGGTTTTGTGTAGGCCCAAGGACCTATGGAGCCCGCTGAGACAATATTTGGCTGAATTGGAGAGGGAGGGGGCAGTCGCAGAGCCAATGTATGATGTGTAGGTTAAAGTTGTTGCTATTGCAGATAATGGGATCCCTATATTGAGATGCTATGTGAATGTGTTTATGCCACGAACACTCTATATGCAATATGTAAGGTGTCAATGCTACTGCTTATTATGTGACTGTATCTTGTGACCTTGACTGTGTTGTGGATTCTCTTTGTCTTGCTCCTCTTTGTACCACATTGCTTTTATTGGATTTCCTGGCTTCTGACTCAGACTGATATTGGTTTTCCCATGTCTCTGCTATTCTGTTGCTGGATTCTTGGTTCTGAACTGGATTGTTGGATGTTCTTGCCTCGTGATCTCTGGATTGGTTCTTTAGACTTCCTATTCCCGCTGAATTCTAGATTGGTTCTTTTTGGACTAACTTCCACCGTGTTCTCTGGGGTGATTTGAACCGTAGACTTCCTCTTGCGGCTCACTTTCTTTCTTTCATCCTTCCTGTTCCTGTTTCCTTGTCCTCAGTTTCAGGAACAGGTAGGTGAGGGGCAGTGGGCTACACTGATACCAGGTGGTACTGTTAGGGCCCTGTACTGACACATTACTTACTTGCCAATATTTTGTGACCAAAAAATGTTAGGATTTTTCAAGTTTCAAAAATAATAATTCCCATAACAATGACATCACAGGAAAATACAAAACATACATTGTTGGCACCATTGAAGCATTCTAAAATACACAACCCATCAAACAGCACAACATGGAAAGATGTTCAAATGTTAAAAATCTATAATTCTGAGTGGTAATTTAACTCCAAATTCAATTACCTAACTTCACAGAAGGTAATCACACAGAGCTGGTAGGCAACATTTGCCACTGCTCTGTAGCAGCAGCCCAGGCAGTACATATTTATTGCAAGTTGAACACTGAATGACATGGCGACTGATACCCCCTTCAGTCTGATAGGCAGATGCTATTGTGATGGTGTTACACTGTCGCTTGCCTTCACTGGTGGTTCCAGCAAGAGTGCATGACAGAGTCAAGTGTAAGGTCAGTGGATTGGTCTGAGCCCAATCAAAGTAATCACCTACCAGCACACTGTGCAGACAAATTTATGTGTTGCATGCTTTGTTCTGGAGCCTGCCTTAGAGTCACATAAATCACCTGCCACTGTAAAAAGCAGTAGGATCTGTCAACGAAATCTATAGGCGATCGTACTGCTTAAAAAGCAGTAGCCTACTGACTAAATCTGTACGGTTTGCAAGTATGACATTATTGCTTTTCTTGCAGCCTGGAGCGGGTAGAATCGCTTTCCCCCACGAGCCTTTAAGCAGAGCCCTCTCCCATCCGTGTCAATATTCACAGGGGCGGTGTTCTCGGGAGGAAGATTAGTGGTGTTACTGCGACCCCTGGTGTGGACGGACACCAGGACCTGACACAGATAGAGGCTCCAACCAACAGCAGCTCCTTCTGGGAACCCTGTGGGAAGCTAAAACCATGGTATAGCTATTAGCAATGGCCAAATATGGACTACTTTACAAACCTATACAAGGAGATCCCCACTGAAAACCTTGCAGATGTCCAGAAATATGTCTTCATAAAGCTGAATCTCCCTGAAGGAATTATTAAAGACCTGCAAACACCCATAGACAAAGCTATAACAATTGAGGAATTAAAAAAAGGTGTCCAAAAACTAAAGGTAAAGAAATAATGTGGTCCAGATAAAATACTAAATGAGATTCTCAAGCATAGCTCATACCAAAGACAAAAAGCACTGGTGAAACTATTCAATATTACTCTACAATATGGGCACTTCCCAGACACTTAGTCCAAAGGGCTCCTGCATCCCATGTATAAAGATGGTGATGCCCTGTGTGACAAGGTCAGAGGATTGGACCTGTCGGAGGGTTGGAGTGCAGGGACAGCATCCAGACAGGCGTAGGAGGCCTACCTGGGTGTATTCCAGAAGAAGTCCTAACCCAGAGGTGGGGCGAGAAAGTTGGGAGGGCCCTGTTACATCTGCCCTGCGTCCCGCGCCGGATCTCGCCACTGCTGCCCAGTTGGACACTTGAAGGGGCCGCCCAGGAACCCACACCGAGGTGAGGCAGGCGAACCACAACATGGCGACCGGAACATCCACCCCCAGACCCGGCACACCATCAAGACTGGCGGCAAACTTGACGATGTCATCATCACAGGCTCGCTCGCAAGGGAGTGCCTCAGGTTTGATCCAACCGTTTGATCCTTTCACAGATCCGTCATCAGTTGGCCCCAGGTGGCAGCTATGGATCCAGAAATTCAAAATGGCGATGGAACGCATGGACATAACAACTGTCAGGAAAATGAGGTCCCATCTGCTGTTAAACGTGGGGGATGAGGTACTACGCATATTCAACTCTCTAAACGTTGATGATGGCCAGGACGCATACACAAGTGCAAAAGATGCCCTGACGGCACACTTCCTCCCCCAATTGAACCCGGACTATGAGACTTTCATATTCTGCACCACCATACAGGCAGAAGAGGAAACACTGGACGCCTACCACACAAGGCTGAGGAAGCTAGCCATGTCCTGTGAGTTCACGAACGTTGAAAAAGAAATCCGGAGGCAAATTATCAATGGCATCCAATCGGAAAAGCTGAGACGGATGGTACTTGCTGAGAAAGGCATCTCGCTCCAACGGATTCTCGAATTGGGTCGACAAAGAGAAATGGCACACGCCAGGGCTGCCAACATGGGGGCAATGCTACACAAACTGCAACCCGCCCTCACCACAGCCATGGTGTCCCATGTCACCAACAGACAATTCACGAGAGACAAGTCTGGTGGCAGCTACGCCCAAAACAGGTGGCAACCACGTGTCCCGGGTCCCACGGAGTGTGGATGGTGTGGCGGACCTCGACATGGGCGGCGAAACTGCCCCGCGCAAGGCACCATATGCAGAGCGTGTGGTAGGAAGGACCACTATGCAAAGGTGTGCCGGTCAGCGGGTACCACGGCACAGCCCCCACAGGGTCCCCAAGAAAAGAGCGGGAACAAAAAGAAGAAGCAGGCCAGCGCAAGGCGAGTCAAAACGGCCAACTCATCGACCGAGGAAGAGGGCGATGATGTCCCAGGCTCACACCATGAAGCCGGCAAGGAACAAGGGAGAAAAGGAAGGTCTACCTAGTGTCGGCGTTGGACCAGGGGCAGGCACCACAGAGAGAAAACCTCCGAAGGCGAAAATGTTTGGTGACCATTCAAGATCAGCAGGTCTGGATGACCATCGACACGGGAGCCTCCATCAATGTCATGCCCACGAGCATGTTCCAGACGTTACGACCCAAGCCGGATCTGAAGGACATAGACACACTGTTGTTTGCGTACGGCAGCAGGAGGCACCCACCAGTCATTGGCAGATTCCGCACCACTCTAGTCCACGGCGAAAACAAGCTATGGTCAAAGATCTACGTCGTGAAGGCAGGGATCGAATGCCTTTTGAGTGGGGACGCGGCAGAGGATTTGGGTTTGGACAAGTTCATCTGCCAAATCGATGAAGTGGAAGAAGTCAAAAACATTTTGAAGCAATACCCCAAACTGCAGAAGGGGATAGGGTGCCTGAAAGGGAAGACCATCAGGCTTCACATTGATGAATCGGTACAGCCGAAAGCAGTGAGACACAGGAGAACACCGTTCCACATGCGAGAGCAAGTGGAAAAAGAACTCAAAGCGTTGGAAGAAGCCGGAATAACTGAGGGGGTGACTGGGCCGACACCATGGGTCTCCCCGATGGTAGTAACAAGGAAGCCCAAACATCCCGGAAAAGTCCGGATCTGCATAGACATGCGTCTCCCGAACACCGCCATCAAGCGGGAGCGCCACATCACACCAACGCTAGATGAAATCGTGGCCGACCTGACAGGGTCGTTAGTGTTCTCCAAAGTTCACCTAAAAGCGGGGTACCACCAGCTAAAACTTCACAGGGACTCTCGCTACATCACGACCTTCTCAACTGGGGCTGCGGAGGTACAAACGCCTGAGCTTTGGGATTTCGTCAGCGGTTGAAGTTTTTCAACAAACCATCCAAGAAGTCATACGGGACATACCCGGTGTCCTCAATGTGAGCGACGATATCTTGATTCACGCGCACGACAGGGAAGAACACCTCAAAAGGCTCCGGACCCTACTGGACACCCACTGAAGTGCGCAGTTTCCTGGGCATGGCCACCTACTGCGGTAGGTTCATCCGAAATCTGGCCACTCTCTCAGAGCCCCTACGTGAACCGACCACATTAAACGCCAAGTGGCAATGGGGGCAGGAGTGCCAGGTGGCTTTCGAGAACATTAAGAAGTCCCTGTCCGTTGACACAAAGATGGCGTATTATGACACCGAGCTCCCGACGGAACTATTCGTGGACGCGAGCCCCGTCGGGTTGGGGGCCATCCTCATGCAGGTCACCAAAGAGGGGGAAAAAAGGCCCATCGCATACGCCTCCAGGGCTCTCACGATGACGGAACAGCTGTATTCTCATATCGAGAAAGAGGCCATTGCCGTGCTATGGGGGTGTCGCCACTTTCATCTATTCCTCTACGGACGGAGATTCACGGCAATCACAGATCACAAACCCCTGCTGCCAATTTTCATGGGTACGTCGTCACACCCACCGGCAAGGATCACGAAATGGTTGCTGCACCTCCAGCAGTACAATTTTGAACTGGCTTACCAGCCGGGAAGCGGTAACCCGGCGGACTTCCTCTCAAGGCACCCTCAAGCGGCAACCTCACAAGAAGTCCAAGTGGCCGAACAGACCAAGGAGCACATATGCCAGGTGGTGCGAGCCATGAGACCCAAAGCGGTCAGCATCGAGGACATCGAGTCTGAAACCCACAAAGACCCCTGTTGCGACCTTGTGAAGGATGCCATCCTCGCAGGTGACTGGAAGACATTCATGAAGAACACCCACAACAGGACAGTTGAGGCGAAAGTTTTTCTATCCGGGATGTTCACCGTGAGATAAGACTTGTCGATCACAGAAAGCAGACTGCTGCTCAGGGGAAATCGAATCGTCATCCTACCGAGCCTACAAGGGAGAATAGTAGCACTGGCCCATGAAGGACATCAAGGGATGGCGCGGACAAAAGCTCGGATCAGGAACCGGGTGTGGTTCCCACAGATTGACGAGCAGGTCGAACATTTAATAAGTACATGCCTACCCTGCCAAATAACCGGAGCCCCGCCTGAACCGGAACCCATTCAGTCAGCAGACCGTGGTTGTGGCCGAAGGGATGCCATCAGCATCGATTTCTGTGAACTGCGAGAAGTCCTGCATCTCTTGGTGGCTATCGACGACCACTCACGATACCTCGAGGTCGAGATAGTGGAATCCACAGCGCCGGAGGTAGTCATCCCTGCCATCGAGAAAATGTTTGCTACCCAGGGTCTACCAACCACTATCAAGAGCGACAATGGCCCCCCTTTCCAGGGGGAGGAATTCAAACAGTATCTGCAAGAACTGAACATCAAGTACCACCACATCATGCCGAGATGGCTCCAGGCGAACGGCGATGTGGAACGTTTCATGAGGACCCTAAACAAAGTACTGAGAGTGTCAAAGGCAAATGCCAGCCCGTGGAAAATTGACCTGTACTGGTTTCTGAGGAATTACCGGGTTACCCCGCACAGCACGACGGGTGTCCCGCCAGCTGACCTCATGTATGGCACCGTTATAAAGTCATCGATCCCACATCACTCCAGCAAAACACCGGATGATGTCGATCAGGAGCGCACTGAGAGAAGGAGGGCGAGTGCATATGAACACATGAGTGCAAAAAGGAGGGCGAAACCATCCGACCACCATGTGGGCGACCAGGTGGTCATGCTGCGAAATCTGACAAGGTCCAAACTGGACACCAGATATGAAGAGCTCCCATGGACCGTCAGTGCGAAGCATGGGACCATGGTGACGGTGACGAGAGGATCCCGCCAGGTGACACGAAATGCGTTGTGGTTCAAGGCGGTACCATGCAACTTGTGGACCGATGGTGAAGGCCACCAAGAAGATGAAGCGTCTCAGTCCAACGAAGAAGAGCCCGCACCCCTCCAGGATGAGGCAGCAGCGGGTGACAGGACGTGGGAGCAGTGGAGCGAGCCGGACATGGGAGAGCCGGACAGAGAAGGTGAGCCACCCAATGGGACAGCGGGGGTCAGCCCTAGCCGAGGGCGGTATGGGTTGAGAACTGCTACGAGACCGCCCGCCAGGCTCAGAGACAATGGGCCTGATCACGACCTCGGCAGTAACCCTTAAATCCAGCAGTAGCGCTATTACCACCGGATTTAAAGGTCCGCCGAATCAGGGCTTCGGCGTATTTCGCCCCAGCTCTTGGCTGGGGGGAAATCCGCCGAAAATTCGCGCTATTACCGCCGGCGGGAAATCCGCCGGCGGTAAGAGCACGAATTTTCCCCATTGAGCCCAATGGGGATTGGGGCATTCACGAATGGGCTCAATGGGGAATGGGGACTTCCAAGTCCGCCCAACTCGTGATCCCACGCTATTAGCGCCGGGGGCTATGGCGGTCATGCTAATAGCCCCCGCGCTAATAGCATTAGCGTTACCGCCGAGGTCGTGATCAGTCCCTATGTATGGTAGTCGGCCCCCTGTGGACTGGTAGCAAGGAGAGTTTTTTGGTACATGAACATTGTTAGCATTTGTTTGAATTGAAGTGCATAGCACATGTTTGGTTATAGTTAAATTTGTTTAAAATAAAGGAGGAACGTTACATCCGCCCTCCGTCCCTCTACGCGGTGACGCAGGGCGTTCAAATAAAAGCCCCGCCCTCGAGCACGGGAGGCAGTTCCGGGCGAACCAGAGCAGTGTGTGTTGCGTGTCTTATTCGCTCCTGCTACAGCTGCGACACGCAGGCCGCGCGGCCTAGCGCCCTCACCGATCCAGTCTCCCCGTGTGCAGAGCCACGGAGGCTGGATCTAACAGGCCCCAGTCCCTGAATCCTCTGAATGTGCCTTGAATTTCTTGACTGGTACCACTTTCGATAACCCATTGCCATGTACCCTTAATTCTGGCTGAGTTCCCTTTACATCCTTACAGAACTACCAGGAGCAGCATGCATTGCCAGTCCAAGTAAACCCAGAGGGCCGCCAGTCAAAAAAAGACAATTTATGTGCAGAATAACAACAGGGTACCTGTCAACAAAGGGAAGCAGTACTCACTGCAGCCTGAAAAAAGTGGAACTCTAACCCGACATCCAGTAGGAACCCTAACTGAGGCTGTACAAATTGTTGTGAACCCAAAGTGGGTGGGGCTAAGAGGGGGTTTGTAACATTTTACTGCAGCAGCCCTCAGATTGGGCCCCAGAATCAGGAGGGATGTGCAACCAGCATGGCGGGGGCGGGCAGAGGAATGGGTTAAGACAGGAAGGCACGGGTACAAAAAGCCTGTGGGAGCCAAAGAGAGCGTGGGATTTGCAGTTGTGGCCCAGAGGGGTAGCGGCAAACCTAGAGACCAGAAGGAGGATGGAAGGTGGTAGAATGTGAAAAATACCAATATATTTCGCTGAGAAATCGTGAGAGTCCGCTTTAATGGGGAGGGTAGGCATGTATGCAATTTGCTTGCTTTCTAGATGCAGAATTGGACAAATCTCCCACATAAATTCGGCACTTCAAGCTCTGGCAGCAGGCACTTCTTGTGTGTATAAACAGCTCAAACCATGAGTGCACAGAGGAACTGGGGAGATCCCCTCTACTGCTGAACATCCAAAAGCGCATTATTAAATGTGTGTGTCCTATCAAGAGCAGAAACCCAAACTCCCTACAATACCAGGCACTACAAGATGAATGAAAAAAACCCTCGAAACAACCCCTCAATATATAACAGAATTGTGGGCATTCCGCAGCAGTGCCCCAATGACTTATATGGGTGGCTAGGGAGCTGGGAGTTTGAGAAAACTGTTTACAGGGCGGGTGACGTCCGCCAAAAGCGTGTGAGTTGAGAAGAGTTATGCCAGAGATATGAGGAGAAACTGGCCAACAACTAAGAAGAGAATTTAAAGAAACAACATACAATGTACTGAAGAGCAGAATTAGAACGGCACAACTAATATAAACGATTGAGGCCATTTAGGCAAAACTTTACACATGCAGATTGCCTACTTTTTTTTTAATTATAATAATAAAGGAAGCAAAATCACACGCACAGAAAACACTCAATAAATATAGACTGAGTGACCACAGTCTGGAAATAGAAACTAGCTGATAGAGCTCAAACAAGAAGCTCACGGAGGACAGTATCTGCTAGCAATGTGAATTAGGAGATGTAGAAAATGAGAGACACGTCTCCTGCACTTTTATAGCTCACAATCTTTTGTGGGTGAAAACACTGGAATTTGCTTTTGATGGGTGATAGCCCCCGGGAATATATGGGCATATAAGGAGATTGGCAAGTGTCTGACCTGAGTGTGGTGGCCCGCTCCCGGGTCACCGAGCGGGCCACATAGATGTCGGGATCACCTGACTCGCACCATTGGTGGGTTGTGGTCATGCAGCCCATGAGTCCCAGGGATCACCAGGGGAGCCACAGATCAACGGAACAGCACACGTGAGCTGGGGGCACTCAGCTTACCGCAGCCCCGGCTTTGGCTGGCCTTAGCATACGCAGGGGATGGTGTTGCCCAGCAGGGGCACCGTCCTTGTGCTGGGCCCTGTCCTTGGGCCCACAGCACACAGTGTTGCATCAGCCTGGTGCCGATAAGAACGACACCGGAGTCACAGTTGGATCGACTGATTAGCCGGAAGTGGCTTGTCCCTTTAAATTTGCATGGTCACATGGTGACCCCATGTGACCATGACACCAACACTGGAACGCACCATGTCCCCCAGAAGGGTTGACATGCAACACTCCTCCTTTTTCATAACGCCAAAACCAAAAACAACACCAGAGCATTAAACATACACTAATACCTAGAACTGTAACTCCTCCACACTTGCACCCTTTATTAACCTGGGTAAGAGGTTCACCTGTCACTGAATGGCACCAATGAGAGCTCCTTGCACCACATAACGCCCTCTACATGTGTGGATTTTCACAACTTTACATCGCCCATTGACTGGGCCATTTTAAGCAAGCCCAGGTCTGCAGACTCCGAGCCTTCCTGTGGATGTGTGTGGTGTCCATCTTCGGCACTCGTGGAATTACAGGAAACCAGATTGTACTTTCGCCAGTGTTCGTTTAGGACAGTCAACCCACAGTCAAAAGGCTGGAAAAGCCACACGCGGGGAGCGCCAGGGGCCACATCGGCCAAGTCCACAGTCTTGGGGGGGGGGGCACCTGTGATGGGGTACTGGTGACATGGTGGTAGGTCACTCATTGCTCTCATTTTCCTCATGGGGCGGGTGGCAGGAAGACACTGGTGGCAGGGTGCCTGAGCCGCTGGTCCAGGAGGGCGCACAAGCACCAACGAGAGCTGAAACCCATACCTTTCCATCCTCCTTGCACTATGGGGCTGCGGGCAAGATGACACTGGTGCACGGTGTTAAGATGGCCTTCTGTCTTGTTGCTGTGAGGCCACAAGGGATCCTGCCTTCCTACTTCATTGTACCCTCTGCTTGCCTGCACACCTATTCATTTGGATGCCTCCCCACCCTGCTTCATGATGGCAGATGGAGAGTGGTGCAGGGATTACCGTCCTTGCTGCCTTCTTCACCTTATTATCTTTCAAACCGCTCTTAAGCAATCTTATTTTTCGATTGTGGGCCTCTGCATCTGCCCACGGCCTCCCCCGCCCCGCTCCCGATGCTGTTTGAGCAGGAGATCCTGCCGTATCATCACGACTCGAGGACTGCTACCTGCCCGGGTCTAGCATGGGCCGATGCACATTAGACCGCACCGACAAGGAGCAAGTTCAAACGAAGATGTTCCCGCTCCAACCCGGAGCACTTCTCTTTTCATCATGCACTGACATGGAGCAGACCTTAAATCGCCTGTAGGGACCCGGTTGTCCGGAGCGCCACATTTTCTTTTTTCTTTGAATGCTCCCATCCGGAGCACATGCACACCTCACCGCCGCTGGCCCGGGCATTTGGAGGCCACGCCCTATCTGTTCGTGGCTGCTGCAGGCCTCCACCCCGAATCCACTTTCCCATTTTTTTCTCTGTTCACCGCTGCGGCCTGGATCACGTAGGCCATGCCACTTCCTTTGTTGCTCTACGGAGCTCACTTGTTTAATCGGTTCTCCTTTTTCCTCCGATTCATTTTTTTTCCTCTTTTCTTCAAGCGCCCCGGACCGGAGTATTTCCCCTTCCTTTTGGCCCCCCAAACGGGCCGCCGCACACTCACGGCCTCAGATGCCACCACTTCGACTATCTGAGCCATCAGAGAGGATGCACGAGAGTGCAAGAGCCGCAGCTCCTCACCGCCAGCAGGCCTCAGCGGCATTGCCCAGCCGAACTTTCGGTCGGCTGACGCGCAAAACAAACAAAAACAAAAAGATGCAAACGGATTACTGGCCTCCCACGGCCCGCACACCAGTGTGCACGGGCCCGGACCGCCACTCCTTGTCCTCGTCATCCACACGACCAACACTGCGTTTGTTCTTGTGGGCACCAGGCGGCCCATGTCAATAGGACAGAGGGCCCTGAGCCAACCACAGCCTCCAAACACCGACGGTCCTCCAGCGGCATGCATAAACACACGGGTCCAGACAGTTCTCGTAACCATTGTGGTGGCCTGCTCCAGAGTCACCGGAGCGGGCCACACAGATGTCGGGATCACCCGACTCACACCACCGGTGGGCTGCGGTCACGCAGCCCATGAGTCCCAGGGATCACCCGGATCACCGGAGCAGCACATGCAGCCCCGGCTCTGGGGGCACCCAGGCTGGGGTGCGCTTTCAGCCACGCTCCTGTGTCCCTAGCATACGCAGGGGACGGCGTTGCCCAGTAGGGGCACCGTCCTCGTGCTGGGCCCCGTCCTTGGGCCCACAGCACACAGTGTTGCACCAGTATGGTGCCGATAAGAACAACGCCAGAGTCACAGTTGGATCGACTGATGAGCCGCTTGTTCTTCTTCTTGCTGATAGATTTTTATCCATCAGCGGTGATTTTTTGGATACCGAGGCTTGAGCCTCATTACTCCATCTTCTCGGGTTGAGTGTGTAGTCGTGGGTTTGTATTCTTCTTGGTCTGTGTGGTCTTGTCACAGTAGGGCTGGTTTCACAGGGTCTTCGCAGTGATGGGCCGCGGGTAGCGGTCGAAGGGGTTTGCAGTGGTGGCAGTGAGTCTTCTGATCAGAGGGTTCGGGTTCTGATCCAGTTCTTGGCAGAAGTTCTTACTCAGCTTCGCTAGATGTTCATCCAACATCTCGATGTCCAGGTCTCTGTGAAGGTCTGCTATCCTTGTGAAGATTGGTGCTCCGGACGATATCCGCAGGGCCTTGTTCTGGACTATCTGAAGACTCTTCCGATGTCGCTCATGGCAGGTCATCCATGCTGGCGAGGCATAAGTCAGGGTTGGTCTGATGATCGCCTTGTAGATGTTGATCTTTGTCCGGAGTGGCATGGACTTGCTCTTCAGGAGTGGGTACAGTGCTGCCATCTTTCCTGTTGCCTTCTGCTGAGTATTCTCAATGTGGCTTTCCCAGTTGAGTTTGCTGTCCAGGGTCACACCGAGGTAGCGGCTGCTGCTCTCCCATTTGATGGTCTCCCCGTTGAGGCTGATGTGTGGGTGCTCCTTGATCTTCTTTCTGGTGAACAGCGTTGCAGTTGTCTTGCTGGTGTTGAGTTCTATCCGCCAGTCGCTGTACCACTTTGCGATGGTATCCAATGAAGCTTGCAGGTTCTTCGCCACTTCCTTTTCGCTGAAAGACTGGGAGATTACTGCAACATCATCTGCATATAGCGCCAGGTTCGTCTTGTGGAGATCTGTCGGGATGTCGTTGGTGAAGAGGTTGAACAGGAAGGGTCCGAGGATCGATCCCTGTGGCACGCCAGCTCGGATGGGATGTGAAGAGGATGTGGGGTATCTTGACCATTGGTCTACCACAGCCAAAAAATACATGCCTCGCCCCGTCGATCCAAAATCCACATGGACAGTTCCCCATGGTTTTTCGCTCCGTTCCATCGAGCTAATGGGCGGGGCTTTCTCCCCCGGACTCTCTGCTTGGCAAGGTAGACACCTTCTCACGAAAAGCTCAACCATTTCCTCTAGGCCGGGGAACGAAACTTTGGGTCGGAGTCTAGCCTTGGTCTTGGCGACCCCTTGATGCCCTATGTGGGCTAGTTCCATTACACGAGTTCTCAGTACTTGTGGGATCACGATTTTCCTCCCTCTCAGCAGTAGTCCGTCGTCTGAAATGGACAGTTCGTCCCTCACCCTCCAAAGTGCCTGAAGATCTCTTTGGGCATCCGCCTGCCGGCTCGAGTTGTTCTGAAGCACCTCTCTCCAGTCACCGCTTCTCACCGCCGTTCTGATAATGTGAAACACTTCATCCTTGGACGATTCTGTTGCTATGGTGAGCCTGGACAGTGCCACCGGCAACGCACCCTCCACCACGTGACACAGCAGCCCTTGACAGTCAGACGCCTCCTTGGTCTGTCCGCCTTCTCATGGTTTGGGTGGCGAGACAGATAGTCTGCCAGTGTAACGCTCACCTGGCTCCCAAGGAGGCGCTGACCTGGTCTGGATTGCTGTGACCTCTTCAAGCGTGATGCGCAGGATTCGAAACACCGACTGAACTGGACCCCCAAATCTGGCTTGTCTGGCCCCTAGAAAAATCTTTCTTAATGTTTGAATGGATGAGCTCTCCATCCTGCTTCTGGTCCAGGGGCGCGTATTTGACCAATTACTTCACTGGTTTCGGAAGGCAAAATGCCGTAAGTATGCAGTTTAAAAAGTTCCAGAGTAGAGTCTTCTCTTTGTTTGCTTTTCTTAACCTGCGATCTGTCCTTATTTTCAGGTGCAGAGTGGAAGTGATGCTTCGAGGGATATTGCCGGAGATAAACTCAGGTGAGTTCGTGATAAAATGATCCCTTTAAATGTCTTTGAATCCCTCTAGTAATGTCTTTCTTTTTTCCCCTTAGGGGCCCTGGTGCGGTACCAGGCCAAGAAGTGGCACCAACCCGAAATGAGGAGTGGTTCCGTCAAATATGGCCAGGTAAGTCTTGTGACTGAAAATCAGGCTTTGCTCATTTGTTCCTCCTGCTTACCTTTTGTCTCTTCTTCTCCCCTGCAGGTGCAGAGATGTGGCTGAATGCCCAGAAGGTCGCGGTGGATAGTGAAGAGTCCACGAGGCAGGTGAGTGATGCGCGGCGCTGCAACAAGTAGCCCAATGCTTTTAAAGAATGTCTATCTTCAGGATCGCTGGCGTGATGGTTCCGGACACAGGAGGTTAGATTAAGTTCTTGGTTTTCACCTTTTCTCTACCCTTCCTTCCCTTCAGGTATCCCAAGATCGAGGCGGGCGTGGCTGGAGGCAAGATGCAGGAGCAGGCACGGTGAGCGATCAGCTGCTAGATGCAGAGCAACGTGAAGCACGTGTGGCAGTCCGGGCGTGGTTTAAATAGCCTTGGAAGTAGTTCCAGGTAAGTATTCTTCCACGGTCCCCACCCAAGTAAAATAGTTCCTTTGATAAAATAGTCGCTCCTAAGCCTCATTTGGCTTGAGGCTTCATGCAGCATGGTCTGCATCAGGTAAGTGCACCAAACCCCCTCTTTTATGAGCCTGGTGCCAAAGGCGCCAGGACAAAGTCCAAAGAGCCCCTATTAGGGGCCGCTGGGTTTTTACCCGAGGGCATGATGCCTGCTCCCGGGGGTGCTGGGCCTGTCCTGGTGCTCCGCGGGTAGGCATCATGACAGCCGGATTATTGGTCCCCGGTCTGTACACGAGCTTGACCCCATATTCCATGAGAGCCAACATCCATCGTTCTATTCTGGGCGGTGGCTTTGATGACACTCCCGCCAGGATGGGCAGCAGGGGCTTGTGATCTGTCACGACCCCAACAGGCTTGCCCAAGATGTATAGACGAAAATGACGACAGCCCCAAAGAATCGCCAAAGCATCTCTTTCTATTTGCGAATATCGCCTTTCCGTGTTCGTGAGCGCTTTGCTCGCGTAAGCGATGGGTCGCATGTCCCCTCGGTTGTCCGCCTGCAGCAGGACCGCCACCGGGCTGGCGTCAACAACAATTTCGGACTCTGCAGCGGGATCAAAGTACACCATGGTATCCCCATCCGACAGGGCATTTTTGATGGCCTGAAAGGCCTTGTGCTCCTTCCTGTCCCACACCCACTCAGCGTCATTTTTGGTTAGCACCCTGAGGGGTTCCGACAAGAAAGCCAGGCCCCTAATAAAGCGCCCACAGTAGTTGACCATCCCCAAGAAGCTCCTTACCTCCTTGGGGGACTGGGGTGCTGTGGCCTCACGGATGTCCTTGACCTTTGCAGGATCGGGTGACACGCCGTTGGCAAGAAAGATGAAACCGAAAAAGCAAATCTTGTCCTTGAAAAACTCACACTTTTCAGGGTGAGACCAAACTCCTCCAGTCTCTTCAGGGTGCGTTCCAATCTTTCCATGTGTTCTGCTTCAGATTCGGCAAAGACCAAGATGTTGTCGCTCATATTTAATACACCTTTCAGTCCTGCTAGCGCCCTTCTGATTGTATTTTGGAAAACTTCCGCAGCAGATGAAATGCCGAAGCTCAGGCGCTTAAACTGATAGCCGCATTCGGGAGACGCATGTCGACACAAATGCGCACCGCTTCCGGCTGTTTTGGCTTGGGAGCTACCACTATGGGCGAGACCCAGGGCGTCGGACCTTCTACCCTTTCAATGATGTCCATTTGGATCAGTGACTGGAGGTCTTCCTCCACCTGATTCCGGAGATGAAACGGGATCAGTCGATGTTTGAGAGCTGTAGGCCTGATGGTCCCGTCAATGTGCAGCCGTACAGGAGGAGCTTTCAACTTCCCCACTCCCTTGAAAATGCCTGAGAATCTGGCCAACAACTGCTCAATATCTACTTGATAAACTTCAAACGCAAAGTGTACAAGGTCCAATGCCTCTGACGCCACACAACTGAGTAGAGAGTGGGGGCTAACGTCAGTGACAAAAAACCATGCTTTTATGGTCCTGTTGCCCTTGGACACGGGCGCCACGAACACACCTTGAATGGGGAGTGGTGTGTCACTGCCAAAAGTGAAAATATTCGCCCTGGAAGTGTCCAGTGGCGGTGGCCCCGGGATTGACTGATAGTGATCGGCGGCAAACACGCACACCGATGCTCCGGTGTCAATCAGCACTTGTGTCGGCACCCCCTGAATGTCCATAAAACACTTGGGTTGCCCCTTTTTCTTTGTCTCTGTCTCTATATTCGAAATGAAGAATACTTCATCTTCCTCTTCTTCCTCTTCGGCGATGCTTAGGTCTTGCACATCCTGTTCCAATGTCGCAATGCTCCTTTGCCTCCTTGAACCGACGCCTATCAACCTGGTCGGTCCCCTCTGTGTAGCTATTGGTGCCGGAGCACGACATATTCGGGCATAGTGCCCTGGAACGTTGCATCTGCCACAGGATCTCGATTTGGCGGGACAGTCCTCAGAGTGCAGTAAATCATACCCGCAGTATTGACATATGGGCGGGCCGTATGCGTTAGACCCACCTCCTGGCGTTTCTGGCTCCACCTCGCCTTCGACGACGACTGTTTCCCAATTGCAAATGCCTCTTCTGACCTGCCGGGACGCACCGCCGCGTCCATTTTGGCACCCCTTGATGCAGCCAGTTCGTATGTTCTCCCACTGTCCAGGATCTGTAGCAGAGTCCAGCATGGGTCCCTCAACACCTGCCTGCGAAGCTTGCCTGAGCTGCAACCCTGGATTACTTGATGTCTAATCATGGCCTCATTGTTGTCCCATCTACAGGTCGTGGCCATTTGTCGGAGGCGCGCGTAGAATTGATCAAGAGACTCCTCTTCCCTCTGTTTCTCGACACTGAAGAGGAACCTCTCATAGTCTACGTTGGACAACGGAATGAAATTATTCTTTAAGGCAGTTTTGACTGCGTCATAGGTTGCCACTTGCAGGATGAGAGATTCATAAATTCGTAGAACTTCCATGCCTGTAGAGTATAGCAGAGTCGCCCTTTTTGCGTCGTCGTCGGTTTCTCCTGTTGCAGTAAAGTACATGTCCAATTTTTTTATCCACAACAGCCATTTCGGGCCCAACTTCGAGGGGGGGCCCGATGTGTCAAATTCCTGCATGGGTAACAAAGACCCCTGTTGTCTACGCACCACCACCTGCGCTTCCTCTGCTTCTCCTTCACTTCCCGCCATGTTCACAGATCGCACAGGCACCTCCCACCGGGGTCAGAGGCAGCAAACCTGACTGGTACACACGAATGGACGTACCTCGACCCACTGCGCCGTAAGGAGTAACGTAGCCGTCGGACCTTCCGGTTGTTTGGTGTTCCTCCAAAATGTGGGCAGCGCACAAGCACCTTTCCAGGCGGCTACTGCCCCACACTATTCCTGGAAACACATCCGGGAACGCAACGGTATCACGATGCCACGGTTGACACGTAGCGTTGTGTGAACGAAACGCTCCGTTCGCATCCCGCCTCGTTGCCAGATGTTGTGGGCGAGTCCGTGCATCGGGCCGCCCGGTGTTATCACACACGCACACGCACTCACAAAAGGAGACACAGGACACGCTTGTGTGTCATCCGGAGTCCCGGCGGCCACTGCCGCACGGACGTTCTTTATTACAAACGCGCATGTGCGACCCAGGGCAAGGCTCCCGCATGCGTCGTTCGTGATTGCGACGTCACACCCATGTGTTTCTGAATGTTGGCATGCATGCAAAAGTGTGTAAATTGAGAGGTATGGAATGACATTTAAGATATGTCTTTCCCCACATGTTGTGAGAATATGGAAGCCCTTACAAGTAAAACTCAATAGGAACATGTTTGCTTCTTCCTAGACAAACGGCAGAATTAGCAGAGAGAACAGCAAAATAATTGCAGTGCATAGATCCTATTGGAGAAGACAAAGGTTCATTGTAAGACAAATGACAGAATGAACAGCGAAATGTGGGTATGCACGCCACCAGTGAAGACAAAAGTGCCAGGGTACCACTCAGGTGGTGATAGTACGCTCTATAAATATTCTTTAACATAATATAAAGCAATATAGACTTTAGAAAAAATCTGAAAAAAGTGAATCATCACTACTAACAAGCATCCCATGTTTTTACTTTTTCAATATCTGTCTAACTTGTCGTTTCAATAAACTATCTTGAATTGCATTGTATATCTTAGTATACATTTACGACCAAAGAAAATGAAAGCGTAACAATGCTATCGTGCGTTCCTAAAAGGAATGAGATATTTCAAAATGGTCGTTACTTTGACTTGCTTCCGGTGTTGTCCGTTTTCTCTTTCCCTGTGCCAGTAGACTTGCTCAGCTGTGAGGTCAAAGGTCGGTACTCCCCTCCCTCCTCCATCATCCGCAGGCTCCCAGAGCAGCTTCTGCGAGTCAGGTGATTCATAGGCACATGATCTGCGACATGCCGAACCTGTTTGCCTACCCTGACGTCATATTCTTTGATCGACGTAAAAATCAAGCCAATCAGCTAAGCGTCCAGGCTCCCCGCAGCCAATTATCCGACAGACCAAGAGAAAGGGGCCGGTCAGGAGTTGGGTGGTAGGGAAGCTGAGCTGTGGGGTACCTAGGTTTTGAATATTTGTGGGGGCGTTCTAGGTTGTGGGTGCAGGGAATGGGGTCAGTGTGCTAGTCCCGTTGGTTCTCTACCTGCAGCGTTGCGCACGGTACAGGGGCCGCGCTGTGCTAGGCCTGCAAGGTCCTCCGAGCTCTCTGGTCTAGGGTTTGCCAGGTCTATGCGCTCGAGTCACCCTGTGCGTGTATACCGCGGCTGCCCCATGACTGGCTGGCAGCAGCGGTAGTAGTCCACACATCGCCTCTTTTCTCGGTTTGCCCCGCAGGCACGGGATAGCCCAGGTGCGGAGATGTCTATCCAGTACGGGGACGACGAGCAGCTGCAGGGAAGCTATGGGGCACCGGACTCCTTCCCCAAGGACTTCGGCTACGGAGTGGAGGAGACGGACCTGGAGGAGAGCGAGGCGCCCTCGGACAGCAAGCCGCGCATCCTGCTCATGGGGCTGCGTCGCAGCGGCAAGTCCTCCATCCAGAAGGTAAGCACCACAACAATGCATTGGGGTCATTCTACAGCCTAGTAGGAACCTCTGCACCGCGTTAATGCGCTCTACCCCCTGAATACGCCTTACTATACCCGGCCTGGGGTGTACGCACCTCTGGACCACCTCTCTGTGCTACCCATCCCAGAAGTGTACCTGTGCACCATCTTGCTGCGCTTCCCAGCGCTGAAGGCTTGTGTCTGCACCACTTTACGGTACTGTCTATCCCTGAAGTCCCTCTCTGTACTCTGGGGTGATTCTCCACCCAAAGACGCCAGGGCCCCTCTGCCGCCTGCAGGACACCACTACCCCCCCTGTCCTCGCCACCCCTAAGTTTCTCTCTGCACTAAGGGAAACTACACCCTACCCCCCGCCCCATTGTGCTCCAAATGCACCCGAGGTAGCCCCAAACCTGCCTGCATTTGAACATCAAAACCAGTGAGATGTATGCCCTACCCATAGCCACACAACTCTTCCCAATTGCACAAGGCCCCGCTGACATGCCCCGCCAACATGTTACAGAAAGTAAAACAAAATGTTGAATATATGTGCTAATTAAACTAGATAAAACGACATTTTATGCAGCCAAAATTTGAATACTAAAATAATCTAAACAATAAGAGCCTGGCTAATGGTTAAGTTATTCCTTGCGTCTCTCGTTCTTATAAACTAGTTGCAACCAGCTAATAACATGGGAAGACATGGATCACCTATTCTGGGATTTATATGGTGGGAACTGTTGAGGGTGCTTAATTCCTCCTATCTTGGAGACCCCCAGCTCCTTTGCTGGAGTTTAGGACTTTTTAAAATTTTAATCCAGGAGCGCGTCGGACCTTTTTCTCACTCCCTCATGTGTTTTGGCCTGATACTGTTTTTGGAGTCTGACAAACTCCACAGGCGTCTACTTTTTGTATGGTGACACACTGCACCTTCAGTGCAGTGTCACAGAGAAATCTCTTTAGATTTATCATAAGGTTTAACTACCTTTTCTTGGGTGTACTACAGTTGTCAAGAAATAGTAAAAACTATTCTCTTGGTAGGTCCACCACAAGTCTTATGTGGAGTACTGGGGGCTTACTTGGTAGCCCATCATTCTACTCTCATGTAAAATATTGATGTTCCCCTCACTACTTTAAATGTCTGGTGGCAGTGGTTTAATTTTTCCCACCATTGTGCTTTCCTACCGTAGGCTGAACCCTCAGCTGCAGCACAGCATCCATGGGTGACCATTTTGTCAAAATGTACCCTGTAGTAGTCTTTATTTTTTTTTTCGCCATTTTCTGTTTGTGACGTCTTTCTTCGGTTTCAGGGCCGATTTGAGCCTTTTCTTTGTTTTACTTTTGGGGGGGGGGTGTTATAGGTAAGCCGCAGAATCTGGTTTCTGCAGCTTAAACTCTTCTCTTGCCCTCCTTTCCTGGACACTATGCTGCTTTGAGTACAATTGGCCTCATCACATTAAATCTTTTATGGTTGAAGCTGAAAACTCACCATCTCTTATATTTGTTATGTTACATATACTTTTAAAGCGCACCAAAGGTAATTTAGCGTTAAAGATAACAGAATGACAAAAATAAAGAGGTAGAAACAGACAAAAAGCATATAAAACCGATAGGTTTTTAACAGATGTCTAAATTGAAGATGATTAGCTGTGGCCTTAAGAGCAAGTGGACGAGAATTCCATAGCTTGACTGCAGAGTATGAACGGCTTACAAGCCTGGCTAGCCAAAAACGGAGGCGCCATATCAGCCGGGCATATTGGGAATGCAGTGAGTATGTGGGGCAGTACGTTGAAAACGTAACTTGCAAGTACTCTGCATCCTGACGGGAAAATGCCAGGTGCTCTATGCAGGGTGACTTAAAAGAGAGGCATTGTGAAGCGGTTAACCAGTGCAAAGGGCTGGTACACACAGGAAATAAGCCACCCAAGCAGTCAGATTTTTAAGGCGGTTCATGAGTGCCAATAAATTAGAAATATAATAGTCGATGCGAAATTCAAGACAAGAGCACCATTGACCAGGACACAAAGATGGGGGGGAAAGGGAGAAAATAACTTTCCACTGAAAATGGCTTGTCTGACAGACGGTATTGGCAGATATGACCAAATATTTTTTCTGTATGGCCCATTTCACTGAATTTGGGCTGTATGAAATGACCGTACAACCAATTTGGTCAAATGGGCCATATGGTTCCATTATAGCGAACTATGGGTTGCAGGGGTGTCCCCCACTTTTGGGACATTGGAAGCAGGGGACTTTAAAAAAAAAGAGGGGGGGGGAACCTGCAGCGTTAGTTCTGGCCCAAGTTGCAGGGACGGAACTGACCCTGCAGGGTCAGGTGGAAGGCAGACGGTCAAAGGTAAGTGGGACGGGGGATGTATTGGTGGGGTGAAAGGTGGGTGTGGATTGGTATGATTTTGGCCACAGCAAAATTGGGTTTGCAGCGAAATGGGACTGCAGTCAATTCCGCTGCAAACAAATATGCCACGGTCAAATCATACCAATCCTGAAAGGCGGTGCTGACCTGACCATCAGTGGATAAAGATGCAGAGCTCTTGAACCCAAGATGTTTCACCACAAACTGGTGGGGAGTGGTGCAGGATTTTCGGGCCAGAATGAAGAAGTCCAAACGGAAGAGTAAGAACAGCAGGATGGAGAACCAACCACCAGTACTTCTGTCTTGTCCCCATTCAATTTAATCTGTAGCAGCGAATACCAAGGGAGCGTATGAGCCTAGCCAGAGGCTGGATGTAAACATTGAATACCGTGGTGGACAAAGCGGGGCCCTGGGTACACCGCAAGAAACTGGAAAGAGGAGTCGAAGGAGGTAAATCATGAAGGACTGGGCCAGAAAGGCCAGCCAGGGCAACGCTGTTGAACAGGAGGGAATGGTCAATAGTAAAGCATTTTTTCCTGGTATTAGAACCTCAAAGATCGGTTAAAATGATTTTGATTTTGACTATCTAAATGACTAAATTAGGTGTGCATGCTTTCCGTAACACGTGACAGAACTCAGCAGTTTGGTTATGAGGGCTCTCTACCTCCTGCATTTAATTAAGCTTTGTATGGTTTGAGACAAACCATTATGACCTTCAACTGTTGAAAATCAACGATCCTGTAGGTTGCTGTTCGGAGTTGCTTTGCAATCAGAAGTAAACTGCACTGAGAATGGGCATGTGTGGCCGTCTGACATACCCCCGAGCAGACGTGGAGGGGAGGCTAGAGTTGGCGTGCTGTAGCATACTAGGACCTTGTCTCCTCACCCTGGCACATTGCTCTGAGTTGCGGTGAAAATATCTCAGTGCTCCCTAGGGCCTTGAATATTTTTTTTTTTCTCCGAGCTTTCGAGTTTTGTTCCTCATGTTGAGACACTTAAAATGCGCTTTGTCCCCTTCTACAACCACATTGATGTTTCGCTGATTTTGGGCAGCAGTCGTGTGAAGGGGCTGAATTCCAGGCCATAGGGGTGGGGTGCCCAAATGTCATATAGCCAGTAATGTCCAGTGTCCTAACTGGTAACTATGCAACATTTGGTGCAGATTGGTGTACTAGGATGAATTGTATAAGGAACAAACCAACAGATTTTCTGCTTATACATTATTTTTAATAATCTCTGTAAGGGGTAACTTTCAAGTTTCGTGCTACAAGGCGGGTATAAAATCACTCGCCCATTTCCTCACGTGCACACAGGACACCTTTTCTGACTCGCCCAGAGTTAATTATTAATAGCAGGGGTATAAACAAAGTTGCAAGCTAGCTACAAACTGGACAGAACACTTTACTTGTCCCCTACATTATCCACATGCACACTGTATCTCACTAGCCAAGTCATTTATTACTCCCCAGTGACTATGGAGTACACATATTGACGCCGGCCAGTGCCTAGTAGAGAGTTAAACTTTTGGGGCCTTTTCCATGCTATGCATTGCAAGGTTTCTACTATGGGAACCGATTTTTAACTATTATACACCGTCTTCCAGGCATACCTCACGCTTTGGGACTGTCAACATTGGTGATTTGCACCATCTGAAAGATTTCCAACTTAACTTTGGTCCATATCGGTGAAAACTGGGCTGTGCGAGTCAAGTAATTTAAAGCTAGAGATTCATGCATGCATTTTGTCCATCTTTCTCCCAATAGAGCGGTGAGTGGTAGCCTCTGTGGTGCAACACTGGGAGAGGTTGTATTTCTTGACTCATTTGCGCTGTCTCACCATCTGCTTGCCTATCTGTTATATGCACATAAAACACTCATCTTTAGGGATGACTTCATCAGATACAATGTTTCAACACACAAGTTGTTTCACCTTATAAATGGTCTTCCAGTCTGCACTCTCCGCAATCGCTTTACTCTTTATGTAGACTGGGTTGTTTCACAAAAGCCCCACTTTCCGCAGCACACTAGTTAGCCTTCCATGGAAGTTCACCTGCTGGTCAGTGGTCATTGTGGGAATGTAAATTAGCTCAAAGACATGCTTTTTGGTCCAGAAAATGTTTTCTTATGGTACATTGCTGTTTATCATGTCTTTTTTTCAACCCTAGGCGGACCACTCTCAGGGTGCAGACAACCACATACGCGTTTACCCCCATGAGGGATCATCAGTGAGCAATAGTCTGACATCTTTGTGGTTGGGGGGGATAGCGGTACCAACCAAAACATTGATCGATATGCAAGAGGTTTCGTTCTAGAACTTTTGAAGTGTGCTGACTGCCATCAAAGGGCTGGGAAGGCTTTCACTGGAGGTGGAAAAGCAACGTTTTGATTTTTGTGTGGTTTAAGGTGTCAAACACTGTTTATAATGGATATTGTGGTGAGGTCGGAATACTCTAAGGTAGGCCCTAATTACAGGGGCACCCCTTAATAGTATGGGTACCCCTAATCACGCTTGCACCACATTAACGTTCACCCGTCTAGGGAATTAAGGCCAAGAGTATCGTGCAAGGATACCAAGTTTAATCTTTACATAACGGAGGATGGGGGGGCAAAGAACTCTGCTCCCTGAACAGCATCTTCTGTCCCTCTTGCATTCCAAGCTCCTCCAGACTGGAGCCAGGCAGGAGCTTATGTACTCTTGACTTGCTTTATTGGCATCTTTGGATAGGTTCAAAACGGTTCTCTTTCCCTACAAGGGGTGCTGCAGTCTTCCTTCCTTCATGTTCATATTTCCGTTTAGGACCTATTGCTAGCCTATGCAAGAATACACTGTAGCTCCTGTTTTCATCATTTTGCTACATTATGAACATTTAAATATAAAAACAATTTTCCTGTCGTGCTTTACATCTCCTCCAAAACCTTGTTTTCCATAATCTTGCATTGTGTGCCTGAGCCTTAGCCTGCCTGTGGTCTTTGACAGACCGCAAACGGCTGCTGAGTTACGTGCTGGCCTGCCAGTGCTAGCGAACACCACAGTAATGTCTGTAGTCTATTTCTAGCGCAGACCGTGTTCCTTTTGGCAGAGTCTGCTTCTACCGTCCTTTGAGAAAAACTAAAATAGGATTTAACATTTACCAATTTATTTAGGTAAGTTATTTGCACTTTAACTGCCTTCTGTTGGTGCCCACCCATGTCTGTGTGTCATTAAATTTGCATGAAAAAAAGCTTTCCTCTGTGTTCCTTCTCCCACCCCTCCGGTCTCTTTGTAGTGCCTAGAAACAGTCAAATGAAGTCTTGCCTAATTCTAAAGCGATTGGCAATGAAGGAAGGAGCTAGCTCCTTCCCACCAATACCACAACATGACCATCCATACCGGAAAAGCTCTTCGGAAACAATGGGCCTTTTTTGCTCTAACGATTTTCTGCCTGGCAAAGCAGACCCTCTTATGTTCAACAGTAAAGTAGAAACTTTCTTGCAGGAAAGTTGGTCTTAATTTTCATAATAAATTGTATATTAGTCCAAGTAGATTTCTGATATTTGCAGGACAGACAAAAAGTCTGTTTCCCTTGGGCCGCCTATAGGTATTGGCGGTTGACCAATTAGTGTACATTTTCAGGCAGGTAGCTGGTTGAAAAGAATACAAGGTTAAACGGGACCCTGAAAGGAATGTCCACACTTCAGTAATAATAAAGGTATGTTTTGTATTCTTCATATCTCATTGCCAGTAGGTCATATCTTATTTAACTCTATTGCCTAGGGTTCCATGTAGTAAAAGCTTGCTTCAAAGGTGAGGAGGGGCAATGCTGGGTGACTGGGCCCATAGGGGACCCTCGCATATGGAAACAAGGCACAATCACCACACACAAACCTATACGACAGACACAAGGTTGTATTCCCAAAAGCTAGAGTTTCATGCAAAGCAAAAAGTCACAGTTGGCCAACTGGGTCCCAAGCCCTGTGGCTTGTGTTTCCAGACCCCGGGGGACGCAAGAGAGTGAGCATCGTACAACAATTACATATATACAAAGCAAGCATCTTACAATAAGTGGTGACACATTCAATACTGCCCATAATGTATTTCCTTTGAATTGGGTTCGATGATTGACAATTGTGACGAGTATGACACGTTCAGACATTTATTTAGCAACAGTTTACAATTTCATGAGCCTGCAGACACAATTCTTTGTTATAAGAACACACTGCTTCTGTTCTCTGCAAGCAAGCTGCGTGCAGGGGAGAGACACATTCCAGGCCTCGCTATCTCCTAGTTTCTATCGTGTACTGGGGGTCAACTCGCTCTTCAGGGCTTTACAGGGCTCAGGGAAGGGGGGGCCGTAAAGGAGAGCATAATTCAAGCCATTAAATGTTTGTTTCTAACATTTCTACTGTATTAGCGAGACTAGCTGGCACCGGTGTAAAGATTAAATGTCTTGCTGCTTACTTCCAAGGACTTGTGAGGGAGGAGACCAGGCATTTCTGTCTGGGTCGCTGCGTTATGTTTCAACAAGTCTCTCGCGGCCTTGCTCTATGCATGAACAATAATGTACTAGTGGAGCAGAATACGTTTTCAGCAAAGCAGTTTTAACAGAAAGCAAGAGGCAAACGTTAGAAAACAAAATGGCGATTTCAATCATTTCAAAATGGCTGCACTTTAGTCTAGCTTATGGCTATGTATTTCCAATACTAAACACATGAGGCGATTGGTCTTCGGCCAACAGAATATATTGCCTGTATCATTGAGGGGTGTCTACTTTTTCTGGACTGACAGTATCAACCGATGTGCTGGGTTACCTCTGGATCCAGGTTTGCAGCAAGGTTCTGTGCTAGATGCTCCTAAAACGATTATCAGCAGTGCATATGACTAGGATTTGGTTACTTCGTGGTTCCTTGCTGTTATACTCCTCCCAGTCTGCTTCTTACAGTTCCATTGTGAGAGTTGTACAGTGTCGGGCTTTGCTCCTCAAAAGCAGAGGTTTTTCCCCCCCAGCCAAAGATGCTGATTATGGTAGCACCCCCTCCCCCTTTATTTTTTTTGTTTTCCCCTAATTACCCCAGTTCACAATCTAGGTTTTCTCATCGGCGTAAAGGCCCATGAAATCCTGTACTAATGTTGTTCAATCTGCCTGCTCCCCACACTCCCTCCTTTGAGTCGAATGCTCTCTCCTTTGGTTTCCTCGTGTCTTGATAATGGAAACTTGCTTTGTTGAAATATCCAATCCTGCATTGGTAGCTGGGCCTGACTGAACTCGGTGAAGCATCTGACAGGTGTTTGACATTTAAATCATTTGTCCAATCTCATCTGGGTACTTTAATGGATGTATGTTTCACAGCACATCTAGTCCATGTTTTTAGCATTATTCATCAGATTTTTCATTGCGCTTGTGCACCCTCCTTAGTGGAACTATTATTCCTTACAGTTCTCGTAAATTAAGCTCTGTAAACTCTAGCTCCCTGTTTTGTCGCATTTGTGTGGGTTACTCTTTCGATTTTTGGTTCCAACACTGTGATTGAGTTTTCAAGCTGCAACTGACCATGTGCTCAGGTTCATGCCAAATGCCTGACTTGCTTACCTTTTTTTTAAAAAGGAAGTAGGATACAACTTCCACCAGTGGCTTCTATGCTAGCACACTCTAACGTTTGTAAAATGGACATAGAAATATATTATCTGGCTTAACCTTGGTTGATTGACCCATGGAAGAGAATCTGGAAGCCATTAACTACTTCAGGAATCTCTCGAACCATCGACTCGTTGCCCGGCGAGTAAATGGAAGCTACTCTGCCCCAGCGAATAAAGGATCCACCCAGGCTTAAGATTCCTCAGGCAAACAGGATTATTTATAAGAAACTCCAGACGGTTTGTCTTCAGGGTATATTCTAAAGATAAATGCGAAGGATTCTTTTCAAGCTTAAGTTTGGTGTATCAGGTACTTGTCTCCCTCTTTTCACAATTTTGTCATCGGAGAAACTCATTCTTTCTGATTGAATTGTAATTGTTGAAGTTATGTTCTTAATGTGCATGTGGGGGAAATGTTTCTACAGCGTGTTTCAGAATAAGAAACTGTACTAGTCTTTCTAGTGGACTCTAAACAGTTTACTCAAATGTCACAGGTAAAGGGTTCTTGTCGAAAGATGCTAGCTGGGCATAGTCACCCGTCTCCCTGGCATGCACACATGCACCAAGTGTTAGGACTGATTTTCTATACTCTGGCCTGGTGGACAGATGTATAGAAGGCCAACCGAGTATTGTGACGGGGACAACTCTAGGAGCTGTAGCCAAACCACTTCAAGGTAGCAAGGAGAGTGGTCTAGGCTTAGTCTCAAGAGGTGCTGAGCTTTTAAGGGGTCTACAATGAGCACACACTGAAACAGTCAAGGAACACCCTTGGACAGACGGGTATAAACTTTACTTGTGGCGAAATAACAGTAAAAAATGACTACTAATAGGTAATATCACAAAATACTAATAATGGTTACACATACACAATCACTTCAGTAGGGGAAAATGCATCTAGAACCCCTAAAAAGGAAGGTACAGATTAGCACTACAGGTCCACAGAGATAACAATCCTAACTTCAGCAGTCCATCCATAAGATGTATGAGGCCTTGTGCCAAAAGTTCAGCAAAGTTCTAAACGTTTTTGCGAAGCTGGAAAAAAATTAAGGTAAGGTGTCTGGGGTCCAATGAACAGTTCCAAGGATTAGGGGACATGTTATCTAACAAACGTGTCTCCAACAATTGTAAAAGGGAGATAGGGGCGCAGGTAACTATCAGTACAACTCGCCCCCCCGCTCCAATTCTTCATAGGACTTGGCAGATCTTCTGAAGAGGGCCAAGGTCGCTCACCCCGTCAGCCTCAGCCCTTGATTCCCCGGGGTTGCAGGTTCGAGCAGTTCTCCAGTCTGTGACTAATGTGGGTGCAAGGTCTTCCAGTTGAAAAATGCAGCCGAATTCGATGCAGGGCCCCTCTCGGGACAGGACTGGACATGGGTAAGCAATTGCGGATGACAGCCACCGATGCACGGTGATGCAAAGGGATTCACTTGTCGTGGTTGGACTTCGCCTCCTATCTCGGGTGCTCTTGATGCTAGGACCACAACATTTGGCAGAGACAAGTCTTGTTGCACAAGCTGAAGACCTCTCGCCCCCAAGTTCCAGACCTCAATTCGGAACGGCAAGGTCTGCGGCACAGTAGCCCAAACGCAGTACTGGGCGGTCCCTATGCACTCTGAGCTGACGTTGAGAATGGATGTTCCTTCCACTCCAGGGGTTGCAGCTCCTTCGCAGGACTTCTGCTTTTGTCCTATATATAGAATATCTCCAGAAGTTGGTCACCAGGCCTACTTCCAGCAGGTCTCTGGTCTCCTTGCTGGTCTTGCAGCTGGATGGGATTCTTGGCTCCTTCAGTTTCTTCTAGGATCTCTCTAGAGTGGGCGCAGGGGTCCGCTTCTTTTCCTGAAAGCCAGCTAAGAGCCGACACTCCCACTAGCCCAATGACCGATCTAGCACATACACCCCAGCAGTGGTCCATTGGGTGACTTTAATGTACCACTAGTGCAAGACTACATGGATATGGTAGGGACACAGAAGAGTCAGAGGAACGGCAGTTGAAATTGAGGACCATATAGAGACCCCACAGCCATTTGCTATCAAGTAGAGGTATTCTGTGCAGGGGTGTCCTGAACATAGTATGTGCTATTCTGGAAGCCTGTAAGTTAACCCTGCAGTAAATTGTGTGGCTGCATGTGCAGTTAGAACTGGTGGATAACCATACTAGCAGTTTCTCTGCCTATTGTGTACCTGAAATGGGGTTCAAGTTAGCTTAGCAGATTGGATACATTTAGCTTGCTAATGGCCATCTACACTTATTCACATACCACTTCAGTAATACAGCAGTGTGACGTTGATTGTAAATGAAACCTGCAAGCTGTTATGCATGTGTGAAGCAGATGGCGTAAGTGCCTGATGAACTTGCAAATAGTATGTTGCCCATTGAAGTGTCACAGAAAGTTGACCAAAAAAGAGGCTGGCCTGCTGAAATCGATAATTGTCGCCAACAAAGTAGTGCCCAAGAAAATGTGACTAATCGTTTTAGAAGGCATATTTGTGGGCTAAAGGTGATGGAAGCAAGGCAAGTGGTCTTAGATGGTGCCCATTCTGGAAATGTTGGCCCCACTGCGCGTGGTATTGTGAAATTAAGTGGCTGGTGGTCGGATAGTGGGGAAGGCAAATATTGATTAGGGCAGGTTGAAGCAGCACCTGTTATTTTATGCCTGGATTATTCTATGTTCAGGCTTGGTGGGAGTAGCTATACGCTGGAGGGGGTAGCAATGGGTGCACTGGAGGGAAGGTGTTTGATTAAAAAAAATTGTGTCCAAGTCTGTCTTGAACGAAACATTGAGTTTCACTGATTGGGTATGTGAAAGATTTTAGCAGTGAAGAGTTAGTGAGGGGGGAGTAAAGTGGTCAGGATTAGGGGGGGCGTGGGGCAGTGCTCGGACATCTTTGGGTGTGGCCTTGGAGCCCTTTCTTTCAGAGATTGTGGTTTGAGTGTCATAGAAGAAGTGATGGACATCTAATCGAAGTACCCTGATTGAGATTGTTACACTGCGCAGGGGCAGTACAGCAGACTAGTCTCTTGCAGAGTGTAATTATTTGGTGATTTTAGTTCCTAGTCCCTGTATAATTCAAGACCTCAGAAAGCTGGTATTTCACATTGTGCTAGTCTTGGTAAAATGCAGTGTTTCTTTTTTTTTTTCTCCTCAATTAATTGAAGAGCTGTGTTTCTGGACATCTGGTGTCTCACTTACATGAGAAGATGTTAAGGCAGGGAATTCCATAGTTGGAGGAGCCAGCATGGATAATCTGATTCCTCCTGCTCTTTTTCTGTTGAAGTTATGAATATGGATTAGAGCAACATTACTGAAGTGGGTTGTCCTGGATTGCGTGTAATATTGGGAAGACCATATGAAGCAGGCTGGTGGTCCCTCGGCAGTGGTGTCCCAGTTTAATCGGAGGGCTGTAAATATTTCTCAAATATGCGCGTGTTTCTGAATTTAGCTCGGGAGCTCAAAGCAACCATGGACTGATTTCTTTCTTTTTGTAATAGTGTGTTGAAATGGTACGTTAAACCGCACGCTTTTTTTGAAAAATGTAGTAAGTACAGAGCTGCATTCCCATGCACATTTTGCATGGTGCATTGCCCCACAATATATGCCGGTAAAACAAACATTTTCATATTGGCTGCACCTATACATGCCAGTAATCCCATATATGAACATACTCCTGTTTGCTTTGTGCATAATGGCAGTAATAATGATGTAAGAAAACGTGTCCAAGCTGGCTCTGACAATATATGCTAGTACCTGCACATAGGATAGCTACACCTTTTGACATTGGTGTTTAAAAATGGCACGCCACGATAAGAAAACATGCCCGGCACGTAATAACTGTTTGCTTTATCATCGAGGCTCAGTAAAAAAATGGCTTGCAATAGTCCCGACTAACTACACAAAAATGCCATTCTAGACATGTAATAAATAACACTTCTCCCGCTGCTTGCTTTATTAATGATAAACTGGCTTTGAACAGGATTCACTGTCTGTACCACAATTATCCAGCCATGCAATTAATTCACTGGTGGCAGAGTGATCAATGCGAGAAAGACCTGGTGAAATCCTACTATGCAATGTGTTCACTCTGCGAAGAATGAATAGGACATTGCGTTTGTTTAAATGTGCAATGGGAGCTGCAGGCAGGCCAATGAGTTAATGTAACTAGGCTGTGTATTTACCACTAGCACAATGAAAAATAAGTTATGCAATGTATTTACTGATGGCCAGTGTATTGATGTAGCTATTTTCTCACTTGTATCACACTGAATAGCACAGTGAATCCATCTAACTATGCAGTGGATTCAAACTGGTAGTACAATGAATAGAATATTTACTAGTCTAGCTATGTAACGGGTAATCACCTTAACCCAGAATAGGCCCACCTCCTAAGAAGCAAGTGCAAGTTTGTTGTGCAGGGCCGGGAGTCCAACTAAGCCAAGTCTTCCTGAACCACATGTTGATGTATACATTTTTGCAACAGTTAAAACACCCCCATCTATTTTTATTACAAACCACCCCTCACAAGTGATTGGTTAAAACCTATACAAAGAAATCCCATCTTCCTCCAATTCCCATTGGTGGTTGTTATCTAAGTGCCTTCTTCAGCACATGTGTGGAGCATCATTTTTAAAAAAAAAAAATATTTTGAGTTTTATCCATGGTAGGTCATGACCTCATCATAGGTATACTTTCACATACAAGCATAATTAATTACAAGTCCCAGCTGGTCTGAGACCTTTTAATCCTAAATTTAATTAGCACATGGTTTGCCCGGATACATCAAACGACATGAGAGAAGGCAGAATAAACAGTTTCCCTTGAACTGTCGATAACCCCTGCTTACTGTAGTCCTAGGCAAATTCTAATCTAACGTCTACCAATTCAGCGCACACCTCACATCCTGAAAACAATCGACGCACAGCAGATATCGGTCAACCCTGCCTTTGGTGTCCTTCGCTCCATGTTTATTGTTGGTCAAAAGCAAATGTTTGGACGCCTCTGCAAGCTTCCATGCACTTAAAACATTTTACAAAAAAAAAATTACATCTGCCTTTGCGATATTACCAGGTCATAAAAACCCTGCCCGGTTAGTTAGCTGTTCATCTGCTAAGGTTGTAGTTACTCATTTACCCTTCCTCCGACTTCTGAAACTCTGCAAAACAAGTTCCTCCAAGTCAAAAATGCACCTTGCGAAACCCTGACTGCTGAGTTTATCAATTTTTATAAAAATAGCCCACGACATGTATATTTATAAATTCCCTGTTTATCGGTGTGCATGCATGTTTAATAACTGTCATGATTTCTTCACAGTGGGTTCTCTGACCAGTCCCCTTCCTTGCATACGATTGTTGCCCAGCTTCTAGGCACACATGTATCTTGCTAGGTGTGTGCAAATCCGATATGTATCCATCTTGAAAACAAAGTAACACTTAATGTGAAGTGTTATTTTAACTACACTGGCTAAATATGAAATTGCAACATCCCACCCCTTTCGCCACCCTCACCCCGTCACAAATATGGCGCGTGCAAAATGAAACCCTCTTCATCATTGGGACCTCGCCTGACCACCCCAACACTTCTGTCCCAATGAATGGAACTAAGATTAATCCAACTATGCAGTGTATTCCAAATGGTAGCACTTTTTTTCGTTTTTTATTTTTTAGAATGAGTAAAAAGATTACACAGTCAAATATGTGTATTTTGGGGAAATTATTTTCTCCATCAGATAGTACATAGATAACACAACAATGAATTCATGGGCCAATACATAATCTAAATAACTCACCTGGACAGCATAACATCTAGAATTATAAAAACTATAGGGAAAACCTCTTCAATGCCCCTCTCCAAAAGGCCCAAGTAACAAGTTTCGAATTTGCCATAAACAGAGGGCTGGTCTCCATAAATTTAAAATTCAACTTTTTTAGAATTACCTTGATAGTTCTTCATCTAATATGCTGATATGCCAGACGAAACATTACAAAATGCCAAAAATCTTTATTAGATTGGGAAGGTTTATGCCCATTTGACTGGAGAAGGCAGAAGCCCTCTCTCCCTCTAACGCGCACTGCAGGAGCAGCGTGAAATCGGCCTCCCTGAAACAATAGCTTCCATGGAGCATCAGCTTCAGTATTCCTGAGTGCAATTAAAACGATTGCTGCACTCAGCAGGTTCTTTTCTCCAAGGTAGGATTAAAATGTACCTTTGCCTGAAGCCACAGAGCAGCTGAGCCATTTCTATCGACCGCAACACATTCTCAAGATGGCCGGCGGTACGGCATTCAACTTGTTCATATCTGTCGCCTAGTAACGGGCATCTAAATATCCAATAGTCTCCGCCGGCTGGCGGAAGCCGGCCCCCCGACCAAGGCAATGCGCCACGCTATTTCTGATCCCCTCCAGCGTTGCAGTAAGTCACATTACTTTTATTTCAAAGGCATCGCATTACCTTCACCGATCCCTCAACCTACCTCTACTCATTCGGGCCAACCAGCCTGATTGAGAAGACCCATAGACATTGCAGTCTAGCTGCATCCCAGTATCCAGTCATCGCGAGCAGTGCCTCCCACATAGACTCGCTACACAATGAATGAGGCAACCTCTTCTAACACGGTCTCCGCTACTCTATTATGCAATACATTTATGGACCTAATGTGCTTGCAATATCTATCCTGACCATTCCTTTTCCTCTATTACTGTAATCTAGTTCCAGTCAAGTCACCTGTCAGTAAGTTTGCAGTTTATGCACCATCCACAAGCAACTTGTACCTGCTCTATTATTATGTCTCACTGTGTGTTTTATTCCAACTGCAGATGCCAGCAACCTAACTGTGCAGCCTCCATCGGCTAGCCACATATTATATGCTCCTACCTTGTCTAATATCCGAGACGTATGCCAGATGCGTTATACTAGCCTTTACATTACCCTTATCATATTTGTTGTTGGATAATATTATCCTGCCGAATTGCTGCACTTTAGCATTGTGTAACTGTTGTCGACTAGCTGTTATTACCACCACAATTTGCTAATTTGTTTTATGCTCAAACCATACTGCCTACATACCGTTGTACTGACTTATTTCAGGATACTCTTGTTGAGCTCTACACACGCCTACTGGTTATCTGCTAGACATTGTAACTTAACAAAAATGCTTAGTTATATTTTATATAGTACTATTTGCCCCTACTGTAGCTTGCTATAATCAATGTACATTGATAACTGCCTCACCCATAGCATTGCCATTGCCCACTTGTATTGACTGCTAGTCTGCCTGCTGCCAACTTCTGTTCACCATTTTACTGCCGTAAGTCTGCACCAACTACTGTTCTTGGATGTGCGACATCACACGTATCCTAGCCCCAGTCCACCTAGTCGTATATACATGCTTACTTTAACCTTCATGGACATCCTAAGGATACTCCCCACCTTGCCTTTGCCGACAGTGGCATCTCATGTACCCGACACTGTGGCAAATACTGTGATTAGTGACACCAAGCCTTGGCTCGGTATACCCAGCATCTCCTTATGTAGCAGATTACCTCCCTTTTGAAAGCATCCCAACTATATTGTTACCCTCCTTCTACCAGGATGTATCTAAACCTAATAAAACTACCCGGACTATGCCTAGGCACTCCCACACACTCTCTTACTCAATGGATTAAGCTTTTCATCACAAGACTATGTCAAGTCAACCTTGCCCTACTAAAATAAGGAACTCTAGACCAGGCTCTAGATTTACTTATCGACCAATCTCAAAAGAACACTTGGTACCAAATCTGATCCTAACCAACTGTGCCGTACAATAACCCAGAACTTTAGGCTAGGTTCCAGACTTGGGCAAACTTACCCCCTAGTGTCTCTTCGCAATACCCAATTAACCTTAAATCTTTGTCCACTAGGAGAAAATCTTTAAGTGCCTCTTATAAGATCGCCTTAAACAACCCTTCTCGTTCTACCAACATCAAAATGGCGCACATCGAATCTAACGTCACTAACGCGCTGATCAAAGGAGCACTCGCCAACGCCAGATCACTGACTGCACACATGTTAGATATTGCTGAACTTATCTCCAATCAGCAAGACTCCATTACGGAGACCTGGCTACATACTGCAGCCAGACCCTACAAATCTATTTCTAGCCATTCCAGAGAACGTAGCCATTCCAGAGAACTAATACTATCACCAGACTTGATAGAGAATCCACTGAAGGTGGCGGAGTTGCTTTTGTATCCAAGATTCACCTCTGCCTGAGAACCTTACTCCTCTATACTTTCCCATCTGCAGAACTATTATCCCTGAGGCTCCCGCTCTCACCTTCACGTACCCTAAAAATCCACCTTGTGTACAGACCTCGGAGTCCAATATCGAAGATATTTCACAACTCCATTCTACCAATACTAAATCAGGCTCACACATTTTATTACTTGGCGATTTCAATCTAGGCTTCCGAGATGCAAACGATGACGCAGCCACTACCGAAGCCAACTCTATAGCAGAACTAGGCTTTTCTGATCGCATTACTAAACCTACTCACAATAAGGGTAGAATCCTAGATTGGATTGCCACCTTTAATTGTGACAAACATCCTCACCAACATACCATGTGCATGGACAGACCACAGCTTTGTCTCTTCCATCCATCAGTCCAGCATTCAATCAAACTTGCCTATGGCCATGGCACTAACCAGAAGCAAAAACAATATCCCGACTGAGAAACTACTACCCCTCCTACTACCTATCCTTAACTACCCCACCACTAATCCCGACCCCCCTCTACATTTGTATATTTATATAATCCAACACTTAGCTAAGCCTTGGATAATATATCGCCACTGAAACTACGTACGGCTAAGCCTCAAGCTCACCTTAAATCATGGTTCACACCAAACCTTAAAACTCTATGCAATAATAAGAGCAGAAACAGCTTGAAAAAAACATCCTTCAGTCCCCAATAAAGACTTATTCACTAAAGCTATCGTCCAATCCAAAAGTGACACATGCAACAGAATTACTAATGCCAAATTTACCATCCTTGGAGAGCTTGAGCCGCCTGTGATGCTGTAAATGCATCGGAGGGACAGGGCCTCCGTATCCTTGTCCTTTACTGCTTTTTATCGTGTGTTCTGTTGTGTTTTCCGCGCAGGAGTTCATGTGGGACTACTGGCGGTGCAGCTCTCTATTGGTTTGGTGAATGGACCCGTGGGATACCTTTATGGCACCCATGGGTGGGGGTACAACCCTGTGCCCCTAGTTTGTTTTTGGGCACCTGTGGGCGGCCACAGAGCAGGTGCGCGGAGTATCCTCCATTTTGGGATACCCCGGCCCTGCCATTGGGATCAGTTGATTCCTGATGGAAAACAAGATGAAACGAAACCGGTATGAATGCAGCTTGGAGTGTTGAATGGTTCGGTACTTGTCCCAATACACATAACTTGTTGTGAGTGTCTGGAGAGAAGTGAATGGCCTGAATACCTCGTGTGCCTGATTGGCTGCCTGCCTGCATGAATGCCCGTAGTCGTGATTGGATGCTTGAGTGTGACCCAGCGGAATGAACGGGAGATGAACAGTATATCTGGGGACCAGTGTGTTCAGAAGCTGAAGTCCACTACGACAAGTAACTGGAGTAACTGATGCTTGAACTTGAAGCCCTGCTGGACGAGAAGAATTTCTGTTGCTCTCCTTCACAATCTGAAAGCTGCTGTGCCTCCAAGGACTGACCCAGAGAGGACCTAGTAAGGCGCCCTCTTCCCGAGCTACGAGGGACCATCATGCACAGCTGATCTTTGCCAAAGCTCCCTGGTAGACAGACCTTCGACAGGCTGCCGACCCGATCCAAGGAGAAGCACTCGGACTGTTGTCTGCCACTGTCGACGACCGCCGTCGCCGACCGGAGCCGCCGTGCTCCCGTTTGCCTAAGAACTTTCATTGATCATCAGACGCTCTCGCTTTATCGTCATCCGCTTGTCTCCCGCTGGAGAAGGCCCGACCGGCGACGCGCCGAGGAGCATCCACCGGTGGGTTTCCCGCAACTTAAAGACCACAGACACCGATACTCCACGCCCTTGCTGGGCCACAGTTCATCTCTTTGCGGTCCAGAACTATCGTCACCGAGGTGTCCCGCACGCCTCTTCCTTGCAGGACGCCAACGCTCTGTCGTCGACGAGCACCGCTAGGAACGAAGCTGCCACTTCACTGCCGTAGTTCCACCTGTTCACTGTCAGACGTTCGACGACCCGTGACTCCCGCCTCAAATGGAGGGCACTCAAGAAGGGCCGTCGATTCCCCGACACCGAACGCCAAGTTCCCCGACACCTTTCGACGATCCGTGGCTCCCGCCTGAAAGGGAGGCACTCAAGAAGGATCGGTCGACACATCGTCGGAGGACTCTACTCCACAAGGTACATTGAGGGGGGGGGTTAAAACCTTAATAGGAAGAAGTGAGACTATTGAACATATGGACTGGGCTTGTGCGATATATCTTATTTCACAGGTTGCCCAGGTGGGCGGATCTCCACACAGAACTGTCTAGGGTACGGGGCCAGTATTCTGCCTATTGTTTCAACCATCTTGCGTTCCTTCCTATCTCTATTGCTGGTTTCCTCATTACTGATCTGTGTGACATTTTAACCGTACAGTTGATGCACTTTAATAAGATTAGATAACATTGGTGGTACTACTTTAGAATTGTATATATTTATCATTATTGATTTCCGAGTACAAAGTGCGTTATTGTGATCGTGTACATACCTTTGAATAAAGACTGTGTTTTCAGTAATAGTGTGTGGACGTTCCTTTGTGGGGGTTCGGGGACTACACTGTACGTAAGAACCAGCCTGCATCACCTCCTGAGAAGCTAGGCCTTGATTGCTCGACCACGTACCAATAATGGAGAATCTTATCTGGGGTCCTCTGTGCCTCTCCTCTACCATATATAGAGAGCAGAAATAGACACCCCATACTGAAACTTCCTCTAAAGACACGACCTGGTGCGCTAAGATACAAAGAGCAGTACTAGATGAAATACATTTATTTGTATAGCGCTCTATCACTCAAGGCATCATGGCGCTCAAACCGCTGATAGTCAGGATAGATGCAAACGAAAACCCAGGTGTCATAGGGGGTAAGTATCTGAGCTTTATCTAAAGAGAAACGTTTTGAGATGCTTTTTGAAGGAAAAGAAATCCTCACCTTTTCTCAAATTTTCAGGCAGCGAATTCCAAAGCCTAGGGCCGGCCGCTGAAGAGGCCTGGCCACCCAAACATTCTTTCCTGTACTTGGGGATCTGAAGGAGTGCTGCGCTCTTTCAGATCCTCAAATGCACCAGGCTATATTTAACCAGTTTCTCCTGGATGGCTAAGCATCCACTTTTACCTAGTGCATAATGCAAAACGCTTAAATGAATGGTTTGCCCAAAATTCTTTATTGCAAAAAAGATGGCCAATAATCGATTGACACTTTTTTTTTTTTAAGTCCCTATGTAAAAATTTGAGAAAATGAAGCTCAAAATTTTAAAAAGGAAGCACATTGGGGCATCCATTTTGTGAAATGGATGCCCGCCAGTGCTTGCTTTGGCGGCACTAATTAAGGAAAAGCCAGCCAGCTTTTAGTAAACGAAAGCTACCACTGGGTGGCTTTTCTTTCATTGGTACTGGGACTCGGAGGACGCAGACCAGAGACTACAGGCAGAAAAGCTGCAGCTGCATCTCAGTAAGTGCTATGTATTTGTTTTTAAATAAACACAAGCTGCATTTTTTTTTTCTGCTGGAGGAGCCCGGAAAACTTAAACAAAACCACAGCTTTAAAAACGTATTTATGTTTGCGGTAGCTTTTGAAGCTACCGCACACATAAATGCAACGTTCTTGTGTTTGAAAACGCTGCGGTTTTTCTTTCCAAGTTTCTCAGGCTCCTCCGGTTCGGAGGAGCCTGAGAAGCTGAGAAGCAGCTTTAGGCAGAAACACAACGCGGTTGTTTTCTGAAATGCTAAACGCTGCATTGTTTCTGCCTAAAGCTGCTTTCCCATTTGGGGCTTTCGGGCTCCCCACCGGGAGCCCGAGAGCCCCAAATGGGAAAACGACGTTAGGCAGAAACACCGCGGCATGGAAATACAACCACGTTGTGTTTCAAAAACGCTGTGGTTTTTCTTTCCAGGTTTCTCAGGCTCCTCCGAGACAGAGGAGCCTGAGAAACCTAGAAAGAAAAAACGCAGCGTTTTCAAACCCAATAACGTTGTATTTATGTGTGCGGTAGCTTCAAAAGCTACTGCAAACATAAATATGTTTTTAAAGCTATGGTTTTATTTCTAAGTTTTCCGGGCTACTCCAGCCCGGGAAACTTACAAAAAAAACCACAGCTAGTGTTTATTTTTATTTAAAAAATAGCACTTACCGAGATGCAGCTGCGGCTTTTCTGCCTGTAGTCTCTGTCCTCCGAGTCCCGGCACCAATGAAGGAAAAGCCACCCAGTGGTAGCTTTTGTTTACTACAGCAGGCTGGTGCCGCAAAAGCCAAAGCAAGCACAGCGGCGGGCATCCATTTCACAAAATGGATGCCCCCATGTGCTTCACTTTTTGAGCTTCATTTTCTCAAAATTCTACATAGGGACTTTATTGCCCATATTTTTTTGCAATAACATTTTTTGGGCGAACCATTCCTTTAAATCTGTACCCGGGCTTCTACCAGGAGCCAATGGAGAGATTACTCCTGCTCTGGCTGGCAAGTGGGTAACCACACACTGCTGCGCTTTGTAGCACCTGCAGGAACTGCATAAGAAAGGCAGACTGAGCCAGGTAAACAGCATTACAATAATCCAAACTCTTATTACACAAAGCTGCCACTTCTTGAGCATGAAATGTATCTGCAATAAACGGGAGGACTTTCTTTAGCTCGGGGACCCCCCCAAAAATGCCAAATGGACAGTATGTATGATATGATGGGTTATTTATAACGTGCTCAATACCCAGAGGTTTCTAAGCGCGGACCCGGGATCGAGCCTGTGTTGCTTCTTGTTGTCTTGCTTCCAAGGCAAGCACGTTGCTGCTGAGCTATCCTCCCGGGCTGTCGCCACTATTGCGTGCTGTCACCACACCTTACTCGCAGTATAGTCTCTGGGCTGCTCCACCTGCTCCCATCACAGTCGCTGGGCTCCCTCATACCACTTCTACCCAGTCCCTGGGCTCTCCACACCCCATCACACACCGTGGGCTTTCCCCATTCTGCTCCCACCACTATCGCATGGTTCCCACCCATCCTGCTCTCATCAGTGTCCCTGGGCTCCCCCCTCCCGTTCCCAACACAGGCCGAGGGGCAGTGGCAGCTGGTGAACTTTTGAAGTGGAAGGGCATAACGATTTCCCCCTAAAATGCCTAAGTGACCGAGCGCAGTGAGGGAGCCTGACCCAATCAAGGAAGGATGGGGGGGGTTTCCCCCCGTGATTATTTTTTTTAAAATGATGGGTTAAATTGGTGCAATGTAGAGCATACTTTAAAAAAAGAAATGGGTAAATAGTCAAACAGTTTGCAATTGGTGCTGGAGGGCCCTAGGGGCAGACATGACATTTTTTACTGGACATCTATGATGGATGTTCAGTAAAAAAAAAATACCATCCCTGGGCCTAACGAAATCAACATGATTGTGTGTATGCAAGGCATTAGGGTGTCAGGGGGAAAGCATGGTATTTTTGACTGGATATCTATGATCGAAATCCAGTAAAAAAAAATGCCATCCCTGTTCTCTGGGCTCCCCAGAGCCTCAGAAGGGAGAGCTGATTTTGACCGGTGGGTAGGGGGATTGTGCAACAAACGCATTTAGGCATTTTTAAAATGACTTTGTTTTCCAACCCTTGCCAAAATCAGCTCAACGGACCAAAACAAACTTGACACATATACACATTCATACAGCAATCACTTTATCATTCACACAAGCATCCATCACACTAGTCACTCATAACATAAGCATACATGCATCCATACACATTTAAATTTCAAAAAATGAACATAAACGTATCTTCTGCAGGTGCCTGTGCGTGGGTGCTTAAACACTGCGCTCCAGGCTGTTCTGTTCGTATACGCGAGGAGGCGCAGGAGCTCCCCCTCGCACATTCATGCATGCAGCGCCCCAGCCAGCATTTCCAATGAGCTATGCAATGCTGGCAAAGCAAAATGCCCCGCCCTTGCATGGCTCAGTGACCATGTGCGGCTGGGGCACTGAACAGAACTGTCAAAGGGAAATAATGTTTCCCTTTGACAGTTCAGCCAGCCCAGGAGCACTCCCTCAGCTGGAAAAAGCAGTTGAGGGAGTGCTCATTGTTTAACTGTGCTGTCTCCTTAGCTCCTCCATAATGGGCGAGGGGGCCACTAGGTGGGTGCCCCTTTACCATTATGAAAGAGCCACCAGGCTCGGACTTGCCTATAGGGCAATGCATGTATCAAAAATGCAAAATGCTAGTGGGGCCATTTAAAATGGGCCACCTTTTTGGCCAATGTGGGCCAGTTTGATGAGTGAGTTCACTATGCAGTTAGATTTTGACCATTGTTGCTGAATATTCTTTAAATATCACAATTTACTAACATATTAAAACAAAGCACCCCCTTGGGTACTATTCAAACAGTCTGTGACTAAAGGAATGACTTTTCCATTTACAACTGCAGGCCACTTTTTCATTGGTGCCCGAGATAATTTCATGCTTCTGCTCGACCATGTAAGCAACTCCTGTTTCTTCCACTATAAAAAAAAAATATATATTATTTTTTAGATTTCATGAAAGCCTCTCACGGCTCCCCTGGGATGCGGCCGCAGCTCCCTGCAGGGCTTTGCCCCACAGTTTGAATACCTCTCCTTTAGCTGTTTGAGCCATACACTGAGTTAACTTGCACCTCCACAGACAGGGATTCCGAAGGCTTTACACCTTTATACCTAAATTACGAACTGGCTTAAGTAATGGGCCCAATGATGCGGGCCAAAAAGCATCGGACCATCCTTCAGCAGCCCCTGACTCTAAAGCCAAACAAATATCAATGCTTCAATCTAAAATTGAATAGAACTCGGCTTCACCACTGAACCCACCCTACTCGAGCCCAAACAGGCAATTGCCAAACCTTGCAGCCTATTCAAATTTACTCTTCTGTCCATTCAAGACATGGAAGAAATACTAAGCCTCAAAACATCACGATGTCGGGGTAATGATATTTTCCCTGCATATGTCAAAGAGGCAGCAAAATAACTTTTTGCCAGCTATCCCCACATTAATAAATGCCTCATTTGAAACTAGCACGGTCCCTACCAACTTGAAAGACGCTTGGGTCCTCCCACTGCTAAAAAAAAACACACCTTGACAACCCCATGAACTACAGACCCATCACCACTGTGCCATTTATTTTGCTGCAAATTCTAGACAAGGCTGTGTATTTACAAATACAAGCACATCTAGAAACTAATAAAACTCTGGGCCTGTGGCAATCTGCGTTCAGACCTAGACACGGCACAGAAACTGCACTATTAAACATAAAAACTCAAATAGATGATCAAAAAGATAAAGGCAATATATCACTCCGTCTGCTGCCAGATTTATCTGCCGCCTTCGACCTTGTCAAACATGAGGTCTTGTGTAACCACTTGACCTATTCAGCCTACTTTGACAAGCTACAGCCTGGATACTATCCTTCCTTGAAAACAGAACAATGAGATGCTTCTCGCCTATAGCGTCAGCTGATCCAGCACCAGTGACCTGCGAGTACCACAAGGATCCTGCGTTTCGCTGACACTGTACAATATTTTCACTAAGCCTCTGTTTGACGATCTTGACCTCTTGGGTGTCACCTACACTAACTATGCAGATGACATCCAAGTCCTCATGCCTATCTTTGGGAATTATGGCCTGGATATGAAACTACTAAACAAAATATACCTCATCATTCAGGCCTGAATGGCCATACATGGTCTTTGCCTTAATGATGAGAAGACCAAATTACTTTCACTGGCCCCAAAGCCAAACTAAACAAACTTGAATTGATACAACTCCTTTGACATAGACCGCATTAATATCCCAGTCTCTAAGGAAGTCAAAACACTAGACTTCTATCTTGACTCATCCTTAACCCTGACTAAGCAAGTGAATGCTACAGCCTAAATCTGCAAGCTTGTACATATTTGCAGACCCTTCCTTTCAACAGCAAACTGCTCTACCCTCGCTAGTGTGCTCATTTTATCCAAATAGGATTATTGCAATGCCCTGTACTGAGCAACTAATAAGTGTAACCTAAACAAACTAGTATTGCAAAACAATGCGCTTAGATCCGCCTTCAATATTCCAAGATCCCATCCCATCACATTTCAGAAACTAGACGCAATGCCCACTGGCTCTGTCAAGAGCAGAATCTCCTTCAAAATTCTCACTCACCCACAAATGCCTGTCTAACTCTGCACCTAAATATCTGACATGTAAACTCACCAAAAGACAATCTGATCGACCAACCAGTCTCGCCCAACTACATTGTCTCAGAATCCTGAGATTTAACCTACAAAATTCAGGAGGCAGCAGCTTCCCTGTGCAAGCATCCAAACTATGGAACTTCCTACCTATAATGTTGAGTCGAGCCTTCACTCTCCCAATTTAGGATAAATGTAAAAAAAAACTGTCTCACCACTCGGGAGCCTCCTCTACTTGGGGAGACTTGCCTACGCTTGCCTACGCTTCGGCTCCTTCCTACTCTTCTTACCTCTGTGCATATTTTCTTAATGCATCAACCTATAATCCCCATTGGTGGCACATTACCCATCGGCCTACCTTGTATTATGTAACATGTATTTATAGCAATCTGTCTGCTATACGAGGTATCTACCCTATTTGCTGTACTTAACCAATTTACCTCTGGCAATCTGTATTTGTATTATCCTGTAACAATATTGTAACCCTAATTTGAAATTTATGCAAAGTGCCCAGTTACCTGAGGTTCATGTGCGCTATATAAATAAATAGCTGGCAGCTTGTCATCTGTCTGGTCATACCACTTTGCAGTGCTGGCTTTCAGTGGTAAAATGTTGAACTGCGCTCTCGTGGTGAACCATCTATCATATTGCTCCATTCCAAATAAGCCTGTGGAGTGTATCTGCTTGCAATTGCTGCATGACTACGATTAGAATTGATTTGAAGCTCTCTGGATTTACATGAATCCTTCGACTGGGCAATTAAAAGCAGTTTATATTGCTGCTGCAACTTTCCACCTAGTGTGTTTGCATGCAGAAAAAGTGTTTGTGCATTAACTCTCCTTAAACTGACCCATTGTAAGGGCGTCATACTTTGGCAGTGCACTGATAATAAACTTTGTAAGTGAAGCCTTCGCATTTTCGCCAGTGCAGAAGCTTTGACCTAGGTCTTCATGGTTTGCATAATTGGCTGCTGATCTAGGTAGGCATAGCGATTTCTTAAAGTTATTCTCCATTATTTGTAATCTAACATTCCAAAATTACCACAGTGAGGCACCGTATTTTACTGGGCCACAAGCGCCACATCGGCATACGCTAGGACAGGAAAAGCCTTTGACCCTAGCCGTGGGATGTCGGGTTTTAATGCTATTGGCGCGCTATGTAGATCTATGTATATTGGAAACAGTGGGACTTGCACGCACCCCTGCTGAACTCCAGTAGAAATAGGAAAGTAATCAGTACCATGACTATGTATACCAATCCTCGCACAAGCCTTGTTGTTGTTGTGTATTTCTATCAAAATATTAGTGAGATTGGAGGGGCAGCCCAAGGACTGGCGCATGTCCCATAATCAAGCCCTGTTCACTTTACCAAAGGACATGCTCTGGTGTATAAAGGCCTTTGGTAAAGTGAATGTGGGCGTGTGAAGGGACACGACTTGTTCTCCTTCTCCAGCCCCCCCTATTACCAAACCAGCTCGAAGCCTAATTGGATATCCTGAAGGATGTTCTTTGCAGATACCCATTGCTCCAAACTTGTTAACAATGCCCTCAAATATCTTTAAACTGTTGACCCAGTAAGGAAATAGGACTATAAGCTGTTAGTCACAGTCTAAAAATTTGAGTAATAATTTCCAATTTCCAGGATGGGGAACATTTCCACTTTTCAAAATGGAATTAAATACAATTGTAAATAGGAGCACACAGTTGTGAAAGGTTCTGGTATAGATCTGCCAGAATACCATCGGGGCATGGAGAGCGTTAGTGGGCCTGACCACATCTTCCCACAGCTCCTTCGGTGTACATTTTTAATAGACCATTTCTATTTGGTTCCTGGCTTCTTAGCCGCCAGTGCCTGTCTAAAGCGCCAAAAAGTGGTTTATCCCAGAACCTGTCTTCCACATTCGTTATAATCCCGTTTTGGTTCAAATTTATATATGGCCCCTTTTTACCACTATATTCTTAAATGTACTAGAATTCTTATCAGCTGCATCTTCCAGCAGCTCTTCCCTTGCCTGCCTGCTGTTCTATCTCCGCCTTCAATAGCTGTGATTTCTTATACTTGGCCCTCGCTTTAACGATCTCCAGCCTCTGGATTTTTCTAAAATTCTAATCAGACGTTTATTTGATGGCTTGAGAAGTTACACAGGTTTTACATTTTTGCTGGCCTATGCATTTTATGCATCTGGTGGATGGGCCCGCCACTTCATCTTGAAAACTTTATTTTATTTTGTACTCTTAGTCCAGTTGTTGCTATCGTCTGATTTCAAGAAAGAGCTTGGCTTTGACTGCAGCAAGGCAATATCGTGAAGGATCCAACTTGTTTCTTAGGGTGATCTTCACACTTCTGCCAAAGGCTTCCGTGAGAGTGAAGCATTGAAGCATTATGATGGCTGGGGAGAAAATGTTGTGGCAGAGGGGCATGGAACATGAGTGGCAGCGGTCGGGTGGTTTGAACAACCAGTGACCTAGAGAAGGCGGGTGTGGCGAATACCAGAGGAAATTGCTGCCATGGGTAAGTCGCTCAGTGGTGAGGAGGTAGCTGCCTCCAGGCTTGAACCGTCATCGGTCACAGCAGAGAGGTGCAGTAACTGGCAAACAAAATGGCTTAAATAATGGGGAAATTCGGAGGGGTTTGAAGCATTGCACTACTACCAGGTTTCTGCTGTTAACATTTGCTGGTTCATATTTCAGTTGCGATATTAAACCTTCACATGTGCCTATGGTTCAAAGGTACACTGTTGTAACCCTGGAAATGGGATTGGTGTTCGTTCTAGTTGGCTCGGGTTATTTGCTCTCGAGGACTGTAAAGCGAATACTCTTGCTCTGTCATCCCTTGATGAACATTCAGGTTTATGTATGCATTCTGACTAGTTATGGTAGCCTATTTTTACAAACGTCAATTTGGTACTGGTTGGTCAGCTTTCAATAAAAGGCCCTAGCCCCAAGAAGGGTACCATTATAAATGGTCATTAATTGCTGCATTCGGTTTTTTGTGGGTCCGACACAGTTGATCATGGCACTTAAAATCTCGAGGAATCTCTGATAAAATCTTGTTCTGGTGTGGAGGATGCCATTGCATGTTTTTAGCCTTCCCTGCATGCTAAATCTACTCTATAGTCCTAATGAAACTACTTGCAGCAAACCATACTTTTATTCCTGCTGACTCTTTATCTGTGCAGTGTAGATATTGGAGGCTAAAATATTGGGCATCTAATGGCAAGTTACCAGATCTAGAAGGCACTACTCTGATTCTTCCATCTGGTGCGATCTGTTTGACTTTAGGTCGAGCCATAGGTGTTGTCCTTGGCATGGTCGTCCTTGCCGAGTTGGTCAATTGGATGGTCCGCTCCTTCCTCCTGGCCCTTCAGTCGTTCGTTGCCTGATGTTGGCTAGATGTCCTCGTCTGACCATTGAGAAAGCAGTGTTAAACTGAGGGATGAGCGGGTTTGGAAATCTAACTTTATTTCCATGAGCAGTGTAATAGTACCCATCCATATGAAATCCTATATTGTAGTGAGCAGTCCTTTTGAGATCTCTCCTACACAGGGGTGATCTAGTCGGAATTCGTTAGGCGGGCAGCTACCGTGGGCCATTTTGGAGATCTGTTTTCGATTTCTGCTGCCGACCTACTTGGTGCCTTTCTTTGTCTCTTTGCTCTTCCATCTTCGATCCCCTCTTTCCCGTTGCTATCTCCTACCCCGAAACCTTCCAAGCTTTCATACCTGCTGGGTATCTACATCCTTAATGGAGTTTCTTTCTTCAGTCTGTGTAATGTGGTTTTGGCCCATGATTCTAGCACCCAGCAAAAAGTGTGAACTAATGTAATGGTGTTTTGAAAACAAAAAAGTTTATGGCACCGGAGTCTTTATGACAATGATGCATCCTAGTTAATACCAAATTTATTATTTTTTTTTTTTTAAAGTAAAGGTGATTTATATCGGTTTTAATGTTTAGCTATGAACTGTTCATCTTAAAATTCTGAATGCTAGTGTTACAGACCTTTTCTTGTTGGTGTGTCTTTTGTCAATGTAAAATTGTTCTGTATTTATTTCCACAGGTTTCAGTTGTCTTTTAAACTCTGAATAATCTCGTGACGGTAGAAACCATTTGGATTTAGTACGATATGCAGCTATTCTGCTTTTAGCAAAATTGGCTGCCTTTCACTATAGATCGTTCGGAATCTTTGGCCTTCAAACGTTTTTTCTCTAACTGCATGGCGATGTTGGCATTGAATCACTCGAGTAAAGGTGAGGTTTTCAAATATGTATGCCTTTTTGGCTGTGACCACACTTGTGGAAACAATACAAATTTCTTGATGGGAGTCCTGCTCGTTAATTTTTAATGCATTTTCTGCGGTTCTGTTAGATCTGCGAAAATACTTGGTCATTTCGGCACCTTTTTCACATTGCCAGCGAAAAGACAGCCCATCACATTACCAAACAAACGGTCCAGGTTTTTATTTCACTTAAGTATGTAAAAATGGCATTGGTGTCTGTGGGCAGTGTCCAATAAGACTACAGCGAAATTCAGTACATATTTTCCTGACCAATTTGTCTAGCCTGGGGCCTTACGTTTTCTTCTAGGGAAGGTCCGGCTTTGTGGAATACTGTTGATGTGCCTGAGGGGAATCTGGCCATTCATTTTTGGGGTTAAAAGCTTCATTCAACATGGTTTGGTGTCTGGTTTACTGTGTTGTCGGGTACTTACTGTGCCACGTTTTTAAGGAGGCTAAAATAATCCTTTTCAGAAATGCATGAAACGACCCCCGAATTGTCTACCTGTCTGGATAACACGTGCATTGTTTCTTGGGTATTCTTAATTCTGACCACTCGTTTCCAACGCCAGATTACAGTGCCATCTAGTAATTGCACTGTACTGGAAACTACCAAAGCTGACTGACCACTGTGGGGCTAGATAATGCCTGCGCATCCGTCCACACTGCACTCCTCCTCTGCTTTTTAGTCTTTTCTGTTAGGCTCCGGCTATACCCCCGGAACTATTACTGAAATGTATCCTGGGGGGAGATGGCAAGAGAGGCTTGGGTGTGAGTGACCTAGCTGGTCATGGTGTTAATGCTCATGGCCATTCCTGCCCAAAACACGTCCTCAAATGAACTTTGCTCAGGATATGCACTCCTTAAAGACTCTTTAGTAGATCCTATGAGAGACTGCAGCATGCTGAAGGCAAGCGTCCCCCACCAGCACGATCCTCCCCGTAATGAGAGACAATGAAGGACTCTCCCAAGTCGGGAATAAAGCCAAGACAGAGTGCGGGTGAGCTTAAATGGGAGTTTATCAGAATAGGGCATGCAAAGAACTCTGCAAACTCCGAGAGCGCTCTGTCTGACAATAGCAAAGACAGGCGTATATATTTACAAAAAACGTCATAGGAACCTACATACTATAGGGGGCACAAGTTCAATGGGATTGGGTGGCGATGACTAGCTATAGGTGCTGCTGCAATGTGGTTGGCCTTGGCTGGAGGATGTCACTGGTCAACCTCGTGGGTTGGGCTGGGCCTGGCAGGTTGGCTGAGTTCATCCGGGCGGTGGTGTTGTGCCATCGCGGCCAGTGTCAGAGATGAATGTCTTTTCCTGACTTATTTGCCCTAGGCCATGCACACCGCAGTCATTCAGTCATTGCAATATTATCTTCTTTAGTAAATCTTCCAATAGGTTATTCTACAGGTGAATGCACCTTGTGAGGGGTCTGATGGTAATACGTCAGGACATGGTTACCAGTGTCCTGTTGACCGGGGCCATAGGTCGAGGTGCTAAGCTTCAGGGCCTGGGACGGGCGGTACAGGTCTTTCTGTCTTGTTAGAAGTTGTTATGGATGTGCCGCTGTGTGTTGTCAAAGTATTGGGTGTCCTGATTGCACAGGGCCATAAGTCTAAGATGATCCGGTGGGTTGTGGGGTTTACGGGGGGGCGCCTTTGGAAGTGTGTGTTCAGGCAGAGGTTTACTGCTGTGCTGTAAATAATGCAGGTGGCGGGCCGTGGCCTTGGGTGCGGCAGAGGGGGCTACAAATCTTTGAAGTGGCTCCAGTCTGGTTGGGGGAGATGGAGCAGCGCGGCGCGGGCCTCTGCTCCCTTGTTTGGCAGTCTTCGCAGAGTGGGAGGGGGAATGGCCTTGCACATATTCACAAAGGTATCGTACTCGTGTGTTGCCGGCTTTTAGAGGTGCAAACATCACAATCATTTGAACACTTTATAATATTTGTTTGTATTACTTGAAAACATACATTTCAACTTTGCTGGATGTGTCTTGATTATATCCAGCCCGAGCACCTTATTCGTACACTATGTTTTAACAACTACAGTATTTAGTTATACGCATATACATTTGCAGTAAGTGAGGTAGTAATATGGTTGGTGGAGTACATAGAAAATGACCCGCCACTGTACGTGACGGTGGTGGCACATAAGGGGCTTAGACATACACACATAACAAGTGCATTCTCGCGCATCCTTCACATGAGCCCTCTGTATGGTTACATTCGTCTTCTCGTGTACTCTAGCAGCATTAGTTCGGTTATGGCACAAAACCATGGAGTGTAAGTTTCCCAGTGATACACGTAACAAATAGATCCCTGGAACGCTCCTTCATTATTAGTACCCAACTGCAGTGGTGTGGGCTCGCCATTGCTTATATCATGGAAGCATGCTTTCTATGTTTATACATTTTACAGGTTTTTGTAATATAAGAGATTTTGTGGAGAAAAGCATACTTTGCAAGTGGTCTTGGCATTAATATGTAGAGACTTTCTGCCATCTGATGACCATTTTACCGTTCTTTTTCATCGCCCAGGCCCGCTGGCCGGGTCATGCTGGGAGCGATGATACACTGCGGAAGGTGAACTGTTACAATGTTAGTATCTTATGCTAGCTCATGTCCGTCTTGTTCGTGGGAACGGGCTCACAGCGGATCTGCCAGGGTGCTGCGGCGACAGGGATAACTGAAACTCTCCGAAGGTGGGGGCCGCGCTACAGTGCGCTGAGCTCACACCATCTTTAGTAGACAAAATGGTTTCTGAGGCCCAGCTAAATTCAATACGTGTGGGCAATGTCTTCAGCAGGTGAGCCATCCACCACCTGGGCCCTGGTGGTACGCAGGGGACGCCCGATGAGCCATGGCCCTCACCTGGGGTGGAGATGTAGGCAAGGGGGGGTCTTTTTGGACCACTCCTCCCCTACATTTCCCCCCTTTGTTACTTTTTAAAAACTTTATTTTTGAACTTTCCATATCATCGGTACACATGTGCACCAACATGGTGCATCCTCTTAACAACAAAGGAGAGAAAGGAGGGGAAAGCGGAGAGGGAGAAAGGAAAGTGAAAGAAAGACCAAGAGAAAGGAATAATATAACGTTACCCACTAACGAGCTCTCCCGCCAAGGCTGCCCCACCACTCCCGTGTCAACAAAACAAGTATCAATGCGTTCATTGCTTAAAACTGACTCGAGTCAGGTCGAGGTTATACATTAGTTCTTCAGTCACAAAGCCCCATTTCACGCTCCTGTGGTTACGGAATCAGATGATACAGTACTATTTAGCAGATATGCGATGTATGGTCCCCAGATATCCGGGGGGCGTGCGTGCAAAGGAAGGGTTCTTATAAATTCACTCTCTACATCCTGACAGCATGTTCTGTCTTTCTTCCAGTCTTCGATTTTGGGTAGTGGCCTGCGGCTCCACGCCATGGCGACTCGCCTTCGGGCCAGGACCAGCAGGAGTGCTGCTAGTTTACGGGATGCGGGTTGTAGGTGTCTAGTAAGGCCGAGAAGAGCCGCCAATGGTAGCGGGGCCACCTGTTCCTCTATGATGTCTGCAATTATTTGTAAGACTGAGACCCAGAAGCGCTGAATTCCCGGGCAATCCCATGCTAGGTGAAAGAAATCTGCGTGTGGCGCTGTGCACCGGTCGCATTGGGTCGAGGCTTCTGGATGATGCTGGTTCTTCTTAACTGGAGTGTAGTATGTTTGGTGAACAAAGTTGAAGTGTATTAGTTTAAAGCGTGTATTTATGGCGCAGGATATAAAACCAGTCTTCTGCGCTTATTGATGACTGAACGGCAGATTCCCATTTTTGCTGTGTTTTAGGATTAGGTGTTCCTGTGTCTGCCACGAGGGATCTGTAAAGTAGCGAAACCAGCCTCCCCTCTCCCCGCGCCTGGATGGTGTTGTGTAGCAGATCCCATGTGGGGGGTTGTTTTGGGAATGAAGGAAACAGTTTGTGCAGGGTGTGGCGTAGTCTAAAATAGAGGAATATATCCAGGCGGATATATTCCTCTATTTTAGACTACGCCACACCCTGTCCTTGGCCATTTGTGGGGTGAGGAAGGTGCCTTCCGGGAAGAGGTCCCCGAAGGAGTGGACATTTATCTTATCGGCCCAGATTAGGAAAACTTTTTCATTCGTGAGTGGGATGCCCGGGATGTATCTGATGGGTAATAGGGGGGAATATCTTATGGTCACGCCGTATTTGACAGCCATCTTTTTCCAGATTGCATATGTGGACAGGACTGTGTTCAGCGAGTTATGTGGGACTGGGATTTGACTTATAATAATGGCACTGAGCAGGTCTGGTGAGGCTAAGGCGCGTTCCACCTGCACATGTGAGCGTACGAAATGGGACATATACCAGTAGCTCAAGAAATGAGCTTGGGCTGCCCAATAGTATTTTTCTATGTCTGGCAATGCTAGACCACCCTTTGACGTTGGAAGAACTAGGGTGTTATACGCGACGCGCGCAGGTTTACCTGCCCATAGAAGTTCCAGGACTGCAGACTTGACTTTCAGGAGAAAGGCTTTGGGGAGTAGGAGCGGAATATTAGAGAACAGATACAGGAGCTTAGGGAGTATGACCATTTTCGTCAAGGAGGTTCTGCCCCACAATGTTAACGGAAGCGTCTTCCACCTATGTAGCCGTTCTTGGATGGCGTTCAGCGCGGACACATAGTTATCTCTATATATGTCACGGTGGTTGCGTGACATGTATATCCCCAAGTAGCGCACCCTTGAGTTTTCCCATTTGAAGCCGTGATCGTCTACAAATTCGACTGTATCGGGGGTCAGGGGAAACCCTACAGATTTGGAGTGGTTAATCATAAGGCCCGACATTTGTCCAAACTTTATTACTTCACGCATTACTGGATTGAGGTTTTCTTGGGGGTTGCCAATAAACAGTATCACGTCGTCGGCGTAGAGGGAGACAATCAGTTTGTGACGACCTAGTATAAGACCCCTATGAATTTGGCATTCCCGCAGTCGCGACGCCAAGGGTTCCATGATGAGGGCAAAGATCAGGACAGAGAGTGGACATCCCTGTCTTGTTCCACGCTCCAGTGCTATGCCCGAGGAACTAGTGTTGCCCAGAGTGATGTAAGACCGGGGGTCGTTGTACAACAGTGACACTAACTTAATGAAGAATTTGCCAAAGCCCATTTGTGTAAGCGTTGCCAGAATGAAAGGCCACTCCACAGAGTCAAACGCTTTCTCAGCGTCAAGAGGCACTGCTATTGCTTGTTGTGTCGGGTCCATGGCCTCGATAACACCGAACAGCCGTCTAATGCCAAAGGTAGTGCTGCGACCCGGAATGAATCAGGCTTGGTCTCCAATTACTAGAGCCGGCATAAGAGGGAGAAGCCGTGATGCGAGAATTTTTGCGAGAATTTTATTGTCCAGGTTGATCAAAGAGATTGGCCTATATGAAGCACATTCGTCTGCGGGTTTACCGGTTTTGTGCAGCACTATTATATTAGCTTCACGCATCGTAGGGGGGAGGCTGCCTCGCTCAACAGATTCCTCGTAGACTTGGAGCAGGAGAGGCGCCAGGATAGCCGCGTGTGCTTTATAGAACTCTCCAGTGAGCCCGTCTGGTCCCGGCGCTTTGGAGCTCGGGAGGGATTTTATTGCGTCCAATATTTCTGTTTCGGTTATTGGTGCGTTCAGTGGTTCTCGTAGGACTGCCTCCACCCAGTACAACTCAGTGTCGTTGAGATACTCTTGTATCAAATTCGAGCTCGAGTTACCCCTGGAACTGTACAGGTTCTGGTAGAAGTCTCGGAATGTATTGGCGACGTCCTCTTCTGTGTATACCAGCTGCCCGCGTGCGTCTTTGATGCATTGTACCCGGGTTGGGGTTTTGTCTATTGAGAGCAGCCGGGCTAGCAGTGCGCCAGGTTTCTGTCCCTCTCCGTATTGATGGATTTGGTGGCGCGGCTGAGGAATTTTAGTTCCCTTTCGGCTGTTTCCCTGTACTTCAGGAGTTCTTTTTTCAATTCTGCTTGGAGTTGAGGGTTTGGTGCCATGGAGGCTCTCAACTCTATCTCCTTTAGACGTCGTTCGCTGTCGGAGAGCTCTCTACGGATTAGCTTTAACATCCCGTTCTCTTTAGATAGGCATATTCCTTGAATGAAGCACTTCAGCGCTTCCCATATGGTGCTGGATGAGTTGACAGATCCTTGATTGATCTCTATGAAGGCTATCATTTCCTGACGTAATTCAGCTGCAAAGCCTGCATCCGAAAGTGAGCCCGGCTTGAATCTCCATCTCAGTCCGGGAACTGTTGTGCCTACTAGGGAGGCCTCAAGCGTGACCATCGAGTGATCGGAGAGAGTGCGTGGTAGGATTTGACTTGTTCCCCATGAGAACGGGCAGTGGGTGGATGCCATGATATAATCAATCCGGGAGCTTGTGTTGTGGGCGGATGAGTAGAATGTGAAGTCTCTTGCGTTGCGGTTATGCTGTCTCCATGTGTCCGATAGATCGAACGCATGGCATATCTCTCGGACTTGCATACTGGCTTTGGACGGGTTCCCAGTTGTGTTGTGGGATTTATCAAGTTTGGGGTCAATTGGCGTATTCAGGTCGGCTCCCCATACAATAGTTGATGCATTGAACTTTCCAAGTTGGGACATCACCCAGTTGAAGTTGTCGGGGCCATCGGTGTTTGGAGCGTAGGAGTTCACAATCACTACTTCCCTCCCTGCGATTATCCCTCTCACCAGTAGGGCCCTTCCCTCAGTCTTTCTGTGATTCAATTAGGCTAAAGTTCGTCTTTCTATCAATCAGGATTGCAATCCCTCTGGCATAGGACGAGTACGACGAGAAATATTTATGGCACCCCCAGGATTTGGCCCACTGAAGTTCCGTCGCTGGCAGGAGATGGGTCTCTTGGAGTATGGCTATATTGATTTTGTGTCTACGTAGATACTGGAAAATGTTCCTATTCTTCGCTGGTTGGTTACCGCCACGGATGTTCCAGGTGGCTTTTTTTAAATGTTACTGCTGTCATCTAGGGAGTCGGGTAGGTTCCTGTTCAGTAGGATGTGAGGGTGAGACCGGGGTCTTGATCCGAGTAGGAGTTTGAAGGGCTTGTCTTCCGAGTAGCTTGTGAGTCGCGGTGCTACTGTCTTGGGATGCGAGTGGGGGAGGCCTGGGTGTGGTCGAGCAGAAAAAAGTGACTGAAGAACATCAACTTCCCTCCCTTGCGTGGGCAACCCCCAACACGCCCACGATGTGCCCACCCGTGACCATAAAACTACAGCCATTGCTGTGCTTAGGGCGCTGGTTGCCGAGCCGGAGGCCGCATGGTCCCGAAATCAATAAATATGGTGTTCTGTGGTGAGTAGTATATATCATGAAGGTTTTGAAAATGGTTGCTCCGCTCTGCGATGTCGAGAAAGGGCCTTATGTCGGGTTTCTCCTCCTCCGTTCATCCCGTTGTAAATTCGGGGTATTGGCTGCAGGTCTACACCCGGCCCTGTCCAAGTACTCGGCAGCCTCCTCAGGTGTGGTGAAGAAATGCGCCCTCCCGTCATGCTGGATGCGGAGTTTGGCGGGATACAGCATGGAGTAGAGGATGTGATTATCTTGCAGTCTTCGCTTAATTGACGTGAAGGAACGCCTCTGTGCTTGTACTGCCGATGAGAAATCGGGAAAAATTTGGATAGGGTCGCCGTCAAATTGGAGTTTCCCCTTTTCTCTGGCTGCTTTGAGTATTGCATCTCGGTCTTTATAGTTGAGTATCCTAGCTATGATCGGGCGTGGGTTCGCTCCTGGAATAGGTCTGGTTTCAGGAATCCTATGCGCTCTCTCGACTATAAATAGCGAGGAGAGGACCTCCGATCCGAACAGTTCGGTACACATGCGTTCGATATGGTCTTCCATTTTGGTCTGGGTTTGTTGTTCCCGGACCCCGACAATTCTGGTGTTGTTTTTCCGGGAGCGGCCTTCTAAGTCTTCATTCTTAGCGGAGACGGCTTTCAGTTGGGATTCTAGCGCGGAGACCTTGGTGGTTAGGGCCGCCGCACCACCATCGAGACCTGACGCACGTTGCTCCACGTTGTCTAGTCTATCTGCATGTTGGTCGAGGCGGTGCTGGATACGATCTACTTTGGAAGACAGATTGTCCAGTTTGCTCCCCAGGTTGCCAATTCCGGCTTTCAGGTCCAGGAGAATTTCTTTAATATCGAGGCTGAGGGTCGGGTCCTCGGTGGGTTCCATGACTTTTACCGGGGATGCAGGTCTGCCGTTGGGATCTTTTTGCCTGGTGGAGGAGCTGGCCTCAAAGTTCAGTTTTTTTCTGCGACTTGTCTGTTTTCTGCATTGTCTGCGCACGTCCACCTGCCCCCTCCTGGCTGTACGTGTTGCTCGCTCGCTAGTGTGATGGGCCAGAGGCCTTGTGCCGACGTTGGTGATGAAGAAGCGTAGTTGCAGAGTGTGCCCGGACCATGGTGAGCTTGGAGGTCTCCTGCAGCTGTATTGGCCGGGAGCTGGAGCGCGGAGGAAGTGCTGCGGCGCCGCCAGATCGCAAAGGGTATGCTGTTGGGTGTCCAGGCGTGGCCCCTGGGGAGTGTTTTAAGAACACTCTGGGATAGTGTACTGATGCCGCTCTCAGCTGTCCCACCAGTGTAGTTGGTGCTCAAGGCGTCTTTGTGGTAAGCGGCGTGAGCCTGTTCACACTGGTTGGTTCTGTTATATTGGTTCCGGGGGCTGGGGGCCGGGGAGTGGAAAGAATGGTGTCTGTTGTTGTGGCCCCTCTCCCAGCTTATCTTCGTGCCCCGATGGCCGGGGGGATCTTGCCTGGTCCACCCGCAGGAGAGAGCCGCCAGATGGAAGTGTCTGCCGCCCGGGGAGGGGGGGTGCGCGCGTCGGCCGAGGCGCCGCAGGGGTACTGGCGGATCCACCCGCAGGCGATACGCCTGGCGCCGGCACCCGCCACTCCACCGCCAGCTCGTGACACGCTGGGCCGGAGGGGTACCCGAATGCGCTGGATGGCGCGCGACCGGCTGGGCTCCTACCTTCTTCTCCTGCCAGCCCACGAGCCGTCGCAGGGACGGAGACCGCAGTGTCTCTATGCGCGCCAAGGGCGCGGACGTCAACCCGACTCCTCTCGGCGGCCCGCCGCCGAAAAGACTGGCACCGCGGTGATCCGCACCACTGGGGCACCCCTCCTCTGCCCATCCCGGGAAGCCCGATCCGGCAGGCCGCAGTCAGTTGCCTGGAACTCTGCCGATTTTGGGAGCTTCGGGGCCCGGATGGTTTCAAAATGTGCAGCACGGCGTCCGGAATCAGTGCAGCTTGCTCTGCGTTGAAGTTGGGCACCACAGCAGGATGGATGTTTCAGGATATTTTCAGGGCCATGCAGAGCTCCCTAGGAAGCCGCCATCTTGCTCGGCTTGCTGGCACCCCCTACCCCCCCTTTCGTTACTTAAGTAACAAATACTTTAAGTCCTCCAGCCTTCTACATTCTGCTTCGTCCATCACTGCCTCGTCCCATGCAGGTGTGCCTTTTATGGGCATCCATGCTCTGCACACCTCCCGTAAGCTTTCCCCTCTTCTGGCATATTCATCTGGGGTACAAGTCGGGTATATACATCCGCCATCTCCCGCCAAATCTACCCACACCTCCTGGTACCATTCTAGTACACTGGGCTCTCTAATGGTGGTGTGCCATGCTTTATCTATGATATCTTTGTCGTGATAGATAGGCACAAGCTGATATCTTGGTGTGTCATCTGTTCCTGTTTGTACCTGCATGTTTTGCATTGTCCCACGGGTGTTGCCCAGTGTCACCATCATCATTGCACCATTTGGTACTGCGTTAGTACAAACTCGAAGACCCACCTGGCACAGGCAAAAAATTAAAAGGAGGAATACCACAGCTGGCATCAAAAATTTCAGTCGTTCCAAGCCATGAGGGGACCCAGGAGAAGATGTTATCGAACCACGTGCTGTCTTCTGCTCCACCTTCCATTTTCATTTTTTCTTCTAGGTTGTGGACTGCTTCGATCACATGGGGCAGGGAGCCGTTCTCTGCGTCTTCAGAAGGTACGAAAGTGCAGCAGGCACTTCCTATTTTTCGGCAAACCCCTCCATCCATCGCCGTCAACAGGTCCAGGACATACCTGTTTTGCATGGTCATCAGTCGTAAAGCCCTTAGTTCCACTTTTATTACGTTGAACCCTTCTTCAGTGTCATTTGCCAGCTGAATCAATTCCCAGCGTGTTATCTGGAGCCATTTTGCGTTTGCTCTTGCTTGGACACTTGAGACGAGTGAGGCAAAGAATGTTTCTGCTGAGCTGAATAATCAATATTTGTCTGGGATCTGAGCCAATAGTTCTGATGATGCCTTTGATATGTAATTTGATGCTCGTCTGTTACGGGTCAGCACCTCTCCCTTGTTTCCGGAAGACAGGACATACATTTGTGTCTCCGCAGTCGGCTGGGCTGCACTCTGTTGTATTAGTTCCTGTGTCTTTTTGCTTCCATCGATGTGGCTTTCTGGTATTACCATTAGGGCTGAGTGCAGGGTGGCCATTGAGCAGCTGCCACTCCATGACTGGGGAAGATGCAGGTATGCCTGGTTGCCGCATACCCAGTACGTGTCCATCAGGGCCGCTGTCACTTTTCTCAGATCTGGGATGGTGAGGGTTTTGTTACAGTTCCTGTTTGTCCCCATGGAGGTTTTCCCCTCCCCTTTAAAACATAATTCATAGTCTATTTCGTTCTGTAGTTTGAAGGGTTTTTCAATGGCAGTTACCCAAGTTAGTTTTGAAATGTGTTCCTTCCACACTGGCGTGCATGTTTCTTCTATCCACTGCAATTTCTCTGGTGCCACACCTCTCAGTGCTTCAGCTTTACACATTACTTCTTCATCCTTCCACTTGTTGTCCGAAAAAAGTGTCCCTTGTATTACAAAAAATGGTTCCTCCAGACGTACCACCCCTGCCGGTTTTGGGTAGCAAGTTTTCTCGTTCTGCAGCATTTAAAAGTAACTTCATGTGCCTGGAAGGTGTTCTTAATCCTGCATAACGTGAGATGAAGGAGACATTGGGCATCTATAATTGGCAACTCTTTGGGTAGCAATACTTTGGTGTACCTGAAGCGTGAGGAATGAGGGAGCAGACATAACATCTCTCGTTTGTTGTTTGTTTAGCTGTGGCACTCGTATCCGCATACCATTTATTTGTCTGGTGGGGGTGTCGTGGGTCTTCCATTTTATCTAGTCCTAACCCATAGTACTCATCATACCTCCTTCCCCCCGCGTCCCTTTTTCGTCTGTTGTTCTTGTTCCTCATGTACTTCCCAACTTCCTGGGCGAGGGATAAAATAGACCCCCCCGTTTCTGATTCCCGCCCCCCTTGGCCCATGCATCATATAATATTTTGTGTTTTGCTAGCAGCTTTTCCTTTTCGTCCCTGACGTTATCTTGCAGGTTGTTTTTTAGTATGGGGGCAGGCTGGCTGGTGGGGGTGTTATACAACCATGATATGGCAGACGGGTTTCGGTCATTTAAACTGCGGGCATTGTAATTAGATATCCCTGGTGGAGACACTGTTTTGCATTCCACCCTGTGGCTTTCTTTTGTAAGATGACAGCATTGGATGGTGTGGTATGATAACCCCATACAAGTTTAGTTCCGTCCCATACCAAAAAATCACCTTCCCTAGTATTGACACTTGCAGTTGTATTGGTCCCAGTAGTGCTGTTAATCCCAGTGCTGTTAATCCCTCCCCCCTCGTTCATCTCGATAGAGATGAACGCTACAAACCAATATGTAACCAGGCCAAACATTAGTATAAAAAACAACGTAATGCACACAGATAATCCACACTCATACGAATATCTGCATCTCTCATGTAATAATTCTCTCATTCTACTAATTCTATCCGTCGCAGGCTGCCCGTTAGATGCCATGGTAGCTCCTGTTTGAGATATAAAAGTGCATTAAGTGCATGCATGTAAACATTTTGTTGCCACTATTAGTACCAATATATATTGACAGGGTCCGGAAGCGGGTAGGGTTTGTAGGGACGGGGATGCACAGACAAGGGTGTGAACACTTCATAATTTGATCACTTCATTAATTACATATAAGTCCACAAGATAAAAAGAAAGGAATGAAAGTATACTTATCAACCATATTCCCATTCAGGTCCATTACTGTCACACATACACAAGTTCATATTCAGACATCCTGCTCAGTTGCATTGTTTGCTGTTGTCTGTGCCTCCTCATCCACCTCCTCCTGCACGTTACTATATGCTTTTCGTACATCTCAAGTGCACCCAGTATCTCAAGCCCATTACTTTCACTGCCGTGGGCGTGCAGAACACTACCTCGTATGGCCCATGGAACCGTGGTGCATTCCATCGACGCACAAAACTTCTGACCTAAATTGAGTCGCCCGGCATCGGCTGTAGCTGTTGTTCAGGCTCCATGACAGACCCTGTTATGTTTCCCTCCTCTCTAGTGAAGGGTGGAGAGAGCTGCTTTGATATCGCGTGCGCTGCCCTTGCCAATTTCTTCAAATAGTCTGTGAACTCATCTCCCAATATCGCGGCGCTTCTGTGTGCATCTGAGTGTTCACGCAGTGGAGAGTGTGCTGTGTACATTCGTCTCCCAGTCACGATCTCGTGCGGGGACAAATGGTGGTCTTTGCTTGGCTGATTTCTCAGCTCAAATAGCGCAAGGGGCAGACAGTAAATCCAATTCTTTTTCAATGAAAAGCATAGTTTCGATAACCTGCCTTTTAACAGTCCGTTCATCTTTTCCACTACGCCATTACTTTGAGGATGATGAATCGAACACAATTTATGTTTTATTCCCAATAATGTAGTAACTTCCTTGAAAAGCTCATTTACAAAGTCAGTGCCATTGTCTGAGCGAATCACGTTACAAATTCCCCAGCGCGGAAACACTTCCCTAACTAGGAACTTTGCAGCGCTTTTGGCATCGGGTCGTGCACATGGGCCTGCTTCTACCCACCTTGAGAATGGGCATACAACCACGATCATGTAACGTGCTCCATTACACCTTTCCCCCATGTCCGCGTAATCAATATGTAGCTCTCTGAATGGGCCAATGGGTTTTGGAATTGTTCTCCGGAGCGTGCGTAATGTCATTCCTGAATTGTATATCTGACATGTTGTGCATTCCATCGCTAATCGAGATACGTGCTCCTGGAGACAGGGCACGAACCATTCCTCCTGTATTTCAGCTGCGATTTGCTGTTTGGTATTGTGTGCAGGGAAGTGTAGTTGTTGAAATGCAATTTCTAATAACTTGATTGGCATTACCACTTTCCCTGAGTTGTTTTGTCGCCACAGTAAGTCTGTTGCCGACTTGCTGCACCCTCTTTTTGTCCACATCAATTTTTCGTCTGCACTAGCTCCTTCCTGCAATTCTAGTATTTGTGATATAGGCATCATGCTGTAGCCTTCTGTGAGCTCTTCGTTTGTCTTGTGCTGCAACATGTACTCACCTGCTTCATATTTCTGAAAATAGGAAGCTTCCTTGGCGGCGGCGTCCGCTGCCGCGTTTCCCAAAGACACAACGTCTGTGTTGGATGTATGTGCTTGGCACTTCACTATTGCTACCGCAGTAGGGTTTTGTAGGGCCTCAATTAACTCTTTCAACAATTCTGCATGCTGTACTGGTGTTCCGTTTGCCCGTCGGAATCCCCTCCGCCCCCATCTTGCTAGACCTCCATGTACTGTCGTCGTCATGTAAGCTGAGTCTGTATATATTGTCACTGCGCAACCCTTTGCTGCATGTAGTGCTCCTATGAGCGCAATCAGTTCTGCTGCCTGTCCGGAGTAATGTGATGGGAGGCGGTACTGTACTAGTGTTTCATACTCACCGTCTTCTAACCTCACTACTGCCATACCAACATGTTTTTCTCCCGTGTCCACGTCAATCGATGCAGACCCATCCACGAAGTACACTTCCCCCTCCCTCAGAGCGTTCTCACACACCACTGTGTCCTCCCCTCTTTCTCCTGTGTAAGTAGCACAATTGTGGTCCTGCATGTCCTCTAGTGTGCACGCTTCTGTAATGCGGGGTTCACTGTCTTGCATCTCACCACATGGATATTGGCGCTAGATAATATGATCTCATAGGCTGTTGCCCGCTGTGTTGTCAGTGTGCTTTTTGACCTCTCAAGTATTGCAAATAATGAATGTTCCACAAACAAGGTCACAGGGCAACCCATTACTATTGTGGCACTTTTCTCAATCGCGAACGCGGCTGCAGCGAGTGATTGCTCGCACGCGACATGGCCTTGCATCACGGCATCTAAAGTACCACTATAGTAAGCCAGAGGCTTGTGTCCTAGGGACGTCTTTTGTGTCAGAACAGCTGTCATGAGTGTTCCCTTGCAGTGTGAGAATAGGTAAAATTTGCGTCCATAATCGGGATTTGCTAGCACTGGAGCGCTTGAAATTAACTTTTAGTGATTTGAATGACGCGCTCATTTCTTCTGACCATTCTATTTTTTTGTTCTCCTGTTGTGCTTCCTTCAGTGCTTGTAGGAGGGGTCTTGTGTATGCTGCATAATCTAATATCCATGCTCGGCAATAGTTGCACATTCCCAAGAATTTCTGCATGTCTTTCACTTTTGTTGGTTCTCCCACTGATTTTATTGCTTCTACCCTGTCGGGGGATTATTCTTTTTCCATCTTTCGATATCAGCTGTCCCAAGTATAAGACCTCTGTCATGCCGTACTGTAGCTTTCCCTTGTCTACCTTGTACCCCTTGTTGGCCAATAGTGTTAGGAGTGTTGTTGAATCTTTTCTGCATGTTTCCTTGTCTTGTGCACACACTAGTAAATCATCTACGTACTGAATGATTGTACTCTCAACTGATGGGTCTCCCAAGTCTTCATGCAATATGCGGTTGAATATGCTTGGGCACTCACAGTATTGTTCATAGCTTTTCCCCCCAGTGTGAATGCTGTCAGGTATCTACTCTCTTCGGCCAGGGGGATTGAGAAAAATGCGTTTTTCAAGTCCACTACTATGAAATGTGATGACGTTTTTGGGATGCTGCATAATATTGATGCAGGGTTCGGGACCAAAGGGAATTCTTTCTGAATTACATCATTTAGGGGGCGTAAATCCTGTATCATCCTCCAAGACCCTCCCTTTGCTTTTTTGATTGGATAAATACATGTGTTACATGGGGAATTGAAGGCACTATTATCCCTTGTGCTAGTAGTGCATCTAGTGTTTCTTTTATCCCTTGTTCAGATTCACGGGACAATGAATACTGTTTCACTCGGGGTAAAATTGCTTCTTGCTTTAGTTTTATTATCACAGGTTGTACTCCATGCAACAGCCCTACATCATGGGGGCCTGTTGTCCACAAATTATTTGGTACGAGTCTCATGTCATCATCAAAAAATGACGGCGGTGCTCCTACCACTGCCATCAGTTGAGCGGGGATTTCCCTAGCTTGAATCAGAATGTCGCAGGGCATCGCTATTTCCATTACAATTTCACCATCCCCCTCTGCATCTGAAAAGAGATCCTCGTCTGTTAAGTCTCTTAGGGCGATGTTTGCATTCGTGCACAGTACTGTACGCCACTCACATCCTTCCATATCTAGTCCAATCACAGCAATCCTTTTCGCTGATACCTGTACAGCGTGCAAGTCTAATGATACCACTGACCCTGGTGCTGTGTCGGGGCACACTATGGGGCGGAAGAGGAACTCTGCTTGAATCCTCCAGTCCATTTTTCTCAGCTCTGGAATTATGAGGGCCAATGTCTTTAGCCCTTCGATAAACTATTTCCTCATTTTCCGGCAACCCCCGTACTACTTGTGTGGTTGTGTGGGCTTGTACTACCAACATTGCACGTAATGGGCATATTCCGGGTGTTGAACACACTATACCTCTCTCAGTGAATGATATGGTCATGTTGAGTTTACTCGGGAGATCCCTCCCTAATAAATTTATTGGTGAGTGTTCATAATACAGTAAAGGTGTCTTTACAGTCTTACCCCCCACTGTTAAATCCAATGCTTCTGTGTAAGGAACTTCAATTACAGCCCCAGAGAACCCCTGCGTCTCTAACTTCCGGTTAGATAACGGGAACCGGCCCTCTCTAATGCATGATTTCTCCGCTCCCGAATCAACCATACATATGAACTGCTTGTCTCCTATCTGCGCCCCTACCAATGGTTCCTCTGCTGCATCATAGGTGGTAGATAGAACTGGACACGCAAGTGTTCTCTGTGGGCTGTCCTGTGCGGGGTGTCTCATCGCCCCCCCTTGATTAAAGACACTCCCCGAAACCACTGATACGCCGCTACAGGGTGCTGGTGCGGGGGCCCCGTTTGCTGTTGTCGCAAAAGGGTTGCCTGGCGTATACTGTATATTGTCATTGTTTTGTAGGTGGCTCTGTGTTCTATACTGGTGTCTCTGTTGTTGCTCATTATTTCCTTGGCCTGGGTTTATCAGTTGTTGTTGTCCCATTGGAAGACCATATGGGCTCCCTGGGTGGGGATGGCCATAATGTTCTACCTCTTGGAACCCGTTGTTGGGTCTGCCTCTGCATTCCCCTATCTCCCGCAGTTCCAGCAACTTCCTTGTGCACCTCTAGGACCCTGCCATCCATTTCCTCCCATTCCCCCGTACCCCGGTCCGCCTCCTCTTCGGCCCCTATACCCACCTCGTCCCCCTCGAGGGGTCCACTCTTGCCACTGCGGACCTCCGCCTTGCTCCTGCTCGTTCCACTGCTGCTGTCCTGCTCCAGCCCAATTAGTTGCCATCCTTCCTTGTATTGCTACCAGCCCCTCCTCTTCATCTCCCTCCCTGCTGTGTGGGAGCGCGGCTACTGCTGCTGCGACCTTCGCCAACTTTGTCTGCACTAATTTTGCTTCGTCTGCCAATCTCTTCTGCGCCACCTCCTTCTCCCTTTCCTTTATTCTCTTACAATGGTGCACTATTATGCTCTGAATCTCAGGCCATCCCTTCGCTTCAATACCTGCTATCTTGTCGAGCGCCTTTTGCACTTCCTTTGGGAGCCCTCTTTTTATAATGAAGTAAAATAAAGATGTCGATTGATACCAGGGCGTGCCAGTTTCTGCTCTCCACATCTCTTGGACCCGAAAAATGTAATCCATAGCCTCCTCCCCGTCTTTCATTGTACACTGCATTACTGACTGTAAGTCTGGCGTATCTGGGAACGTTTCTCGCAAGGCATCCCACACCCTGGCACGCACTGTGTTAAAGGAGGCTCCGTCATGGCGGTCGCAGTCTAATGTTACTCCTGGGAAACCGGCCTTGACCCATACTCTATCAGCCTGATCCCCCACTGCTGATACAAGCAAACTCTTCACATCTCCTATTGCTAGGGGTACCCCGGCAGTGTGTTTCTCAAAGGCGTATATCCACTTACTTGCCCCTCCCGATAACGGGGGCAATAGCTTTAATAAATTGGCTTTATCCATCTGAGCCCATGGGATATAATTCGGCCTCCCTCCTCCCCTATGCATCAACGGGAGCTGTAGCTTTCCTTTTGTCGCATCTGCACCCGTTTTGGCTGCTGATGTTCCCAGTGATGCCATTTTCCCCACCCTGTTCCTTAATCGTCCCGTCCACTCATCATCCAGTGTTCTCATTGAACATGTACCATCCACCCCTTCACTTCCCCCTCCCATTGCCAGGCTCAACCTGTCGCTTTCTTCCAAATCGTCCCTTATATCACATAGTAGTTCCTCTCTGTCCCCCATAGGCATTTCTTCATTATCAATACCTCCCTCTCATGTCCCTACTTCAATTATTCGTGTCGGTTCTTCCTCAATTCTGAACAGGATCTCACCTTTTTTCCACCCTCTTCGGGCTTTCTATTTTCACCTGGTGCTCTAGACGTACGCCCTGATCTAGTTGCATCTAGTGCTGTTCGTTCGCATATGTCTTTTATCCTTGAGAGCTCATCTTTCACTATTGAGAGCCTTGATTGTAAATCATCTGTTAGCTTTTCTATGTCCACCCTTTGTGTACTTGCCTGGGCTCACTCCCTTGTACTTTCATATGGCGGGGGTGCCGTTGGTCGGTGGGGTGTAGTAGTTGTCGGGGGAGGCACATAAGTGGGGCCACTGTACCCTTCTGCGGGCACAGGCTTGTTTAATATCGGGTACAAGCTTATTACCTCTATTGGTGGCTCTACAATTGACAATTCTTTAGCATCTTTCTGTATCATCAGTGGATTGTCTGTGGTGGATGGTAGATCAGGATTTATTGCTGGTGCTTTAGGCGGTGGTATCTCTTCAAATAACCTCCAGATATCCAATATTTCCCTCCTATTGTGCAACTGCTTCCCCTTGTATCTCAAACAAATGCATGTGGCCACCATATCCAGAATGCTTTTATCAAATGACCCTCCCTCGGGCCATATCTGGGGTAACCCCTCTCCCTTCAGCTCTGTTATCCATTGGTCATGATATTTCTTAATCCGCTCCGCGTACCCTGGTAGGTTCTTACAAATATGTGATAAGGGTGTTTCGGCCCCCATCTTTGTGCCCTCCTAGTACTTGTGTGTCTCTGTGTGTCCACAACTATAATGTAGATGTATCACCAATATTATTTTTCGTCTTCTACTTCACATTCAATAATGGGCTCCTTTGTGCTCTTCCACCTGCCTGCACAATATAAAACTGGCTGTACACAGTTTCTATTCTATCCTCTTTTGGGGGGCACATACAAGAGCAAACATCAGTGATTTTGACAATATCAATCCGGAAATCAAAAAGGTACACACTCACTTCACCTTGTCATTTTTGTCTTCAAGAAGCTTTATCCGGCCACACTTACCATGACCATTCAATTACTATGCATTTATAGCCATTTTACACACAGTACCAAATTGTCTTCTGACGCATACGAGGTGCACACACCTCTCTGTAACACTCTATTCACAATTTAGGCTGCCCTCCCTTTCCTCCCTACCCGGCTGTCCCTGTCCGTCTTATTCAGATATATTGATGCGCATATATATATTTTGATCTATTCTTCCCTCTTCTAGTAGAACTCTGTCTCTTATTTCTCCCTAACGTTTTGTACTGATCTCACCTTTATTTTCCCCCCAACCTTAAAGAAAAGAATAGAAAAAAGAAATAGCAGTCACTAATATGTTCTCCGTGTCCCCCTTTGCCAGACACTTTTAACTTCTTATCCACTTCTTCATATATTCCCAGTACTAGTCAAGATAGCACTATGCGGCGCCGCCTTCCACCCCCTTTCGGAGCTAGGTTCCTGTCACTTTTAGCTCTTATTCACCTCTTAATCCTAATGGCCATATGCAAAGAAAGTTTAGGATGATCTTTAGTAAATCTGCGTACCCCCTTTTCTACCCCTCTTCGTTCTCTGTCCTAGATTTCCTCCTCCACTCTCTTTATGATCGCTCGCACTCAATACTCACGTACCCGTCTTGAACCGATAGTCTCCGAAACTGGGTCCGTCCAGGCAGTGTTGCCGTCCACTCAACAGTCAGCCCCGGCTCCTGCAAGCAGTACTCAAAGGGGATTTTTCAACCGGGATCCCGTACCCTCTCTCTATTGAGTGCGCACTTCTTAGTGTACCGGTCGCCGTTGGCGGGCAGCCTCCCTGGAGCCGGCTCACCGTGCGTATCCCTTTTCGACCGGAGATTCTCGTGCCAAAAGGGGACGGTAATGTTAGGTCGGGAAAAAATAATGATAATAATCACGCTTTCGGGGTCACCACTGAAGGCAAGCGTCCCCCACCAGCACGATCCTCCCCGTAATGAGAGACCATGAAGGACTCTCCCAAGTCGGGAATAAAGCCAAGACAGAGTGCGGGTGAGCTTAAATGGGAGTTTATCAGAATAGGGCATGCAAACTCCGAGAGCGCTCTGTCTGACAATAGCAAAGACCAGCGTATATATTTACAAAAAACGTCATAAGAACCTACATACTATAGGGGGCACAAGTTCAATGGGATTGGGTGGCGATGACTAGCTATAGGTGCTGCTGCAATGTGGTTGGCCTTGGCTGGAGGACGTCACTGGTCAACCTCGTGGGTTGGGCTGGGCCTGGCAGGTTGGCTGAGTTCATCCGGGCGGTGTTGTGCCATCGCGGCTAGTGTCGGAGATGAATGTCTTTTCCTGACTTATTTGCCCTAGGCCATGCACACCGCAGTCATTCAGTCATTGCAATATTATCTTCTTTAGTAAATCTTCCAACAGGTTATTCTACAGGTTAATGCAACACAGGAGGAATGCACCTTGTGAGGGGTCTGATGGTAATACGTCAGGACATGGTTACCAGTGTCCTGTTGACCGGGGCCATAGGTCGAGGTGCTAAGCTTCAGTGCCTGGGATGGGCGGTACAGGTCTTTCTGTCTTGTTAGAAGTTGTTATGGATGTGCCGCTGTGTTGTCAAAGTATTGGGTGTCCTGATTGCACAGGGCCATAAGTCTAAGATGATCCGGTGGGTTGTGGGGTTTACGGGGGGGGGGCGCCTTTGGAAGTGTGTGTGTTCAGGCAGAGGTTTACTGCTGTGCTGTAAATAATGCAGGTGGCGGGCCGTGGCCTTGGGTGCGGCAGAGGGGGCTACAAATCTTTGAAGCGGCTCCAGTCTGGTTGGGGGAGATGGAGCAGCGCGGCGCGGGCCTCTGCTCCCTTGTTTGGCAGTCTTCGCAGAGTGGGAGGGGGAATGGCCTTGCACATATTCACAAAGGTATCTTACTCGTGTGTTGGCAGCTTTTAGAGGTGCAAACATCACAATCATTTGAACACTTTATAATATTTGTTTGTATTACTTGAAAACATACATTTCAACTTTGCTGGATGTGTCTCGATTATATCCAGTCCGAGCACCTTATTCGTACACTATGTTTTAACAACTACAGTATTTAGTTATATGCATATACATTTGCAGTAAGTGAGGTAGTAGTGTGGTTGATGGAGTACATAGAAAATGACCCGCCACTGTACGTGACGGTGGTGGCACATAAGGGGCTTAGACATACACACATGTGCATTCTCGCGCATCCTTCACATGAGCCCTCTGTATGGTTACATTCGTCTTCTCGTGTACTCTAGCAGCATTAGTTGTTATGGCACAAAACCATGGAGTGTAAGTTTCCCAGTGGTACACGTAACAAATAGATCCCTGGAACGCTCCTTCATTATTAGTACCCAACCAGTGGTGTGGGCTCGCCATTGCTTATATCATGGAAGCATGCTTTCTATGTTTATACATTTTACAGGTTTTTGTAATATAAGAGATTTTGTGGAGAAAAGCATACTTTGCAAGTGGTCTTGGCATTAATATGTAGAGACTTTCTGCCATCTGAGGTCATTTTACTGTTCTTTTTCATCGCCCAGGCCCGCTGGCCGGGTCATGCTGGGAGCGATGATACACTGCGGAAGGTGAACTGTTACAATGTTAGAATCTTATGCTAGCTCATGTCCGTCTTGTTTGTGGGAACAGGCTCACAGCGAATCTGCCAGGGTGCTGCGGCGACAGGGATAACAAACTCTCCGAAGGTGGGGGCCGCGCTACAGTGCGCTGAGCTCACACCATCTTTAGTAGACAAAATGGTTTCTGAGGCCTAGCTAAATTCAATACGTGTGGGCAATGTCTTCAGCAGGTGAGCCATCCACCACCTGGGCCCTGGTGGTACGGAGGGGACGCCCGATGAGCCATGGCCCTCACCTGGGGTGGAGATGTAGGCAAGGGGGGTCTTTTTGGACCACTCCTCCCCTACAATGCCAAACAAAGAGCAGGACAAATAACCAGTTGTGGCAAATTGGATTCTGCCATGGATGAGTTGAGGCTAAATGTCCACTCAGCCCCCGTACTTCTACAAACCAAGAGCCAACACAATCATGAAGATAAAACAGACACAGTTGAGAGATACCGCCCTCACCATTTGTGGTAACATGGGCCGTGTGAAGGCTACGGTCTTAAGACGTGTGTGTGTGTGTGTGTGTAATGAAGGCACCCTGCTAGCACGTGTCCCGATAATATGCTGAAATAAAGTAAACCCCCGTCAGGGGTGTGAGACCAGAAGATGCGTTGCAAAGATAACAAAGTTTATATAATCATAAAAATTGCCAGCAAAGAAGTCTGCTGAAACCTTACACGGGCAGCTCATTAAAAGGGCACACAGCATCACCGATGATGACATGATTAGGGTGCACATTCTAGCATCGGATTGGAGGGGAGCCTATAAAACAGTTGATACTATGAGGGAAACGAGATGATTATCCGCAGTCCAGCGACCTTCAGGGTAATTTTGATGTGTTGGATTGGAGTTTTAGTGGTTGACTGAAGATAGGCTACACAGCGTTCATGATTATGCAAAATGCTGGGCTAGGGGCAGGATGGGTAGTGACCAAAGACCACGTATTGAACAACGTGCACCACTTTACTCTAGGTGGTTATCCAATCTTTGATAATTGCGTCCAAGGCAGTCCTGCCTTCAACCAAGGGGTCAACGTTTCAAGTTGCAGGCAACTAGCGAGCCGTAAGAAGTCACTTGCCGCCTCTATACCATATCACTTGATAATGGCTAGTGGAAGGGCTCTTTTTGAGCCCTTGTGAGGATGTGTGTTAAATCATGTCTGGACACTAAACCAGCAGCTCACCTGGACATAGCCTGCTTATAATCATATCAGTATGACCATTTCTGAAGCTTGAGGAAGACCAACAACTAAAGCAGTGCTCCAAGACAGAAACCACAAAAGGTTGCCATTTTGGCAGTTGGTCCCAAGTCACCTTTCCAGTAAAATATAGAAATATGAACTGCTACCAGCCTCTTGGGGAATCGCACTCGAGGGTGAAAAATACTTGAGAGAAAGAAATGTGGGCCAGGACTAGTGTCCTTGGGATATATTTAGAGCTACACAGATGGTAGATCTGGTCCCTCTGTACTGGCGGATTTAAGGACAGACCAGCTCTATACCAAGAAGTGAGTGGCAGTGGCTAGTGGGGAGAAAAAAGTACTCCACTTGACAAAAAGCATCAGGAAAAAACATGAGGCAGGAATTTACAATGCAGGGCTTCAATGCATAGCAGTGTTATGACAGCCCGAGGAGAAATGGATTAACGGTGACCAGAAATTGGCAGGTTGATGGAAAGGAGTTAGCGAGGGGTGATGGAGGGGTACAACCACACAAGGGGTACGAGAGGAAGAGTGGTGGCACAAGCACATGGCCAGGAGTTCACTTGGTGGAAATGGGCCTGTTAGAAGTGGTAGATTGGAAGGCAGTATAATCTGATTTAGTTAGAAGACTGTTGCTGCTATTCAATAAGACTTGAGTTTGTGAGGCCCAAATGTAGTATTCCCAGAGTGAGGGGGCTGGGAGCGTGGAAGACCACCAAGCTGGCCTCTAGTGACCACTCCCTTCAGGAGGCTAGAGCTGGACAGTTCATTACAACCTGCTTCTGCCTCCCACGCCTAAAGAGTGGGCTCTTGTAGGGCATACACACCAAGAAGCAATGTCTCTCCTTAGCTAACCATAAGGAGAGGGAGGAAGGTATGGTATACAGAGCCTCCAGAATGAAGCATGCAGATTAATTGAGCGCCCTTGCTACTTTGAGTGCTTGTGCATTGTAAAATAGCTTGTGGGGGGGCAGGGATGGGGGAATCCTGCCCACAGGGATTTAAATACAAACACTGGTGAATACTGATGCCAGAGCACTGATTACACTATACTTCTGTGATTAATCTCAAACAATAAAGACAATTGGAAGGTTCTTCAGGTCGTATGATATTACAGTTTTGGGACACTCCATTTGCTACTGACGGCACTCGTATCTATATGATAGAGGTGTTTTAATCAACTTGTACATTTCTTCTATTCTGGGATTTGAAGCTGCGTATCGGTCACAGTAAAGTTCTGCGTTTTAGTATAACATTGGGATGTTTCAAGTTCACTAAGGCTTTTGCCAGGTCCCACTGAGCAGATATTTTAAGAGTTAATCTATTCATTAAAGCGGAAAGGTGATTGGACTGATAATTTTGGCTAGTGTTTGTCTGAATTGTTTTCTCTTCCTTCATTAACCCATGAAGACCTTTTTCATGTAATTGTGCCCTCTGTCCGGCCTGGGAACCTAATTCACAGACAAAGCTATGAATGTATTAGCCAAACTGGTCAGCCAGTTTGTCGCTTGTTTTGAAGATGCTTGAATAATTACAGTTGCCTCTATAACTGGGTATACAGTGAGCCTCATGTGACTTTTGCAATTCGTATGTGTGCGTTATTTATTTCTCTGCTGCACAAAATCGTATGATGGGAACTAGGTTTAAGAGAACAAGGCTAATTTGTCTTCTATAGTGTGACTGCTGGCTGCTTGATCCTACTTATCTGTGCGCCCTCAGGCCCATGGGCATGCAGCACGCGTAATAATAAAAAAAAGTTACCAACTGTTTTATTTGCGCTTTTACTTTAACAAACATAGTTTATGAAATTATTCTCCTGTTAATTTCGGCCCTGGATATGATAAATCCTTAGGTCCACTTCTTCTTTACTGAATGCATTAACAATTGTTTCCAAAAAGCAACAAACCAAAATATAAATTCTAACTTTCTTCACAGTTGGCCCTTATACTGGTTTTTATTATAATGACAAGCAAAAGCTAGTTAAAATTCCATCAAATCTATTCTCATTTCACCTCGGCCAACTCGTGTTTTGCTCATTACATGGTAATATTTTTTTTTTTTGGTGTGCTTTTTATTAACATTTTATAACACTGATACATGCCAACATCTCTCCCTCAAGCAGTGGTTCTTCTACAATTACTTGGAGTTATTGGAGTATGTAGATAGTCCGTTAGAGCATCTCGTTTATCATGAGTTAGAATTGCTAGCATTGCTAGCTGAGGAGTCTCAGGTAGGTTTTATACCAGGACGGTTTGGGTATGACAATTTACGGACTGTGTTGGATGTGATTGGAGTACATTATGGAAAAGACTCGAACAAAATTATAGATTTTTTTTAATGCTGAAAAGGCCTTTGACATATTCAATTGGAAATTCATGGAGTATACCTTACTAAAAATGGGTTTTGGACCTGTTTATGCAGATGGTAGAATGTATCCATAATGATGTTAGGGCTTATTGATTAATGGTGAGATCTCATGGATATTTCAACTGTCAAGAGGTACGGGTCGGGGTTGCCCACTGTCGCCAGTTTTGTTCAATTTGACATTGGACCCGCTTGCAGCATATATCGGACAATGTGCAGTGATAAAGGGAATAATTGTTGGGAAAACAGGTTAAGATCCTGTCTTGTGCTGATGACATGTTAGTTTTGTTGTCTAATCCAGAAGAATGTGGAGTTGTGGTAAGAGAAATGTTTGAGGTTGGTAAACTGGACACAAAGCAAACTGGGAGAAAACTGAGATATTTCCATTGTCTATAACGTGTGATAATAGAATTCGATAAACCTGGAATTGTAGCTGGTCGCCCAGTGGTGTCACTTATTTGGGGATATGGGTTATTGGGGGCTTGAATAAAATAATACAAGGCAATCTGGATTGGGTGGTAGCTAAAATAACCTTAATAATCAGAAAATGGGAAAGATTAAACTTAAACCTGTGGGCTAAAATCAATGCAATTAAAATGTTTCTGTTGCCCACAATATTGTATATTATTCAATCCATTCCATTATTGATTTATAAAAAGACAATTGTTGAAGGTTGAAACTCTTTCAATCCTTTTTGTGGGGAATTGGAAAAAGACCTTGTGTTCCAAAATTCATGCTGATGCAGAAAGTAGAAGGTGGATTTGGCTACACAGATATCATGAAATACTACAGATACTTTTTACTTGAGAAGAGATGAGAATGTTAAAGAACCAATCTGGTTACAAATGGAAAGATGTGTGCACCATATCATTTAGATAGATTCTCCATACAGTAGAGATTATCTACTAAGGTAATGATTTTTGAAACTGAGGCGACTACGCAGGCTTTGGGCTCTTGGTTTGGTGAAAATAGACAGTTATGGTTTCAGCACAGCCGCCTCAATTTGGCATAATGAAGCTATAAATATTGATAGTAGATGTCTTAACTGGAAGAGTTGGATCTCAAAAGGAATTTTGAGATTAGATATTTTGTATGGCACGAGGGTGTTTGAGTTTTGAAGAGTTAATGAATAGATATGATCTGGGTCAGAGAGGTGACAAGATATTTGAGTTTGGTTCCAATGATTGAGCAGAGTATTGCTATGGCGGGTGGCTCACTTGAGAAGAGGCCAGAGATTAGTAAATTATTAATTGGACAGGAATACAGTGTACAGAATTACATGCCCATGGTAGAGAGACATCTATTAGCATGGGATGGATTGAGGAGACTTGGTCGAATGATGTCAATAGGGTTATTTCTGATGAAGATTGGAAAGATATTTTAAGAGTCAGCGTAAATATAGGGGAAGATGAGAATTTGCATTTTAATTCTACAGAAGATTGTTGGAAGACTGTATTGGACACCTCTGAGAATGTTGAAATTGAAATTGAGGTTGGATGAATTATGCTGGAGCGTAGTACTGATAGAGTTACTCTTACATCTGCTGTGGGAATGCCTGAGGGTGCAGACATTTTGGAGTGAGGTGATTGATGGGATCGATTTTAATTTTTGGAATAAGTCTACCTAGATCTGCAGCGAATGTAATCTTGCTCTCGCATGTAGAAAGGTGTGCACAAATTAGAAAACATAATTTTAGGATTGATAGAGCTGTGATGATTGCGATTAGGTTGATCCTCAGAATTTGGAAAATTAGGAAAAAAACTAAAATTGATGATTGGCTGATGGATTTGAGGGTTTTGTCTGGATATGATGATTCATTGAAAAATAAAGGTAAGGAGGAAGAATATTGATGGGAATCATTTGATGCCCTCTATGATTAAATCTATAGAAAGTCTGGAGACAACTGATGAGATATTGGCATAAAGAGTTTGGTCTAAATGATTTTTTTTTTCTTTCTCCCTCTTTCTCCTTGTGGTGATTTGTGTGTTTTGTATTGCCTTTGTGATGTTTTGTGTTTTAGGTGGAGCATTTGGTAGGGTTTGTGTATTTAGGTTTCACATAGTTGATTGTAATTATAGGATTATATTAAATGGATTGTTCAAGACTTTCATGTGTAAATATGTGCTGTACGGTTATGTTACATATATCTAGAACTGATGTATTTTATTGTAAACCTAATAAACGAAACAAAAAAAAAATGCAGCATCATTTACAGTCATTTCAGCATGTCGATTTTGAGCCTGTATACCGTTCTTCATATATCTTTAAGGCATTGTACCACATTAGTCCACTCTGTAACCCTGTTTGCACAGCTTGCGGGTAATGGCTAAAGAGACTCATCTCACTCTCTCGATTGTGTTATCGGGTAGTGTATGTATGGGCGCCATAGATCATTGGGTCTGGTGATAAGTTACATTTACTATATTCTGTGTCCATATTGCAATATAGGATGTCAGCCTGCCATTGGTTTACTGTTGGGGTCTGCAGTCTCCCCCTTTTCACCGCCACTCGCCTCCTGGCTTGAAGCAAGAGTAGTCAAACTAGTTTCCTTATACCCCCCTGGATTTATTTAGTGTGGCCCAGTAGTGCCATTAATGGGTTCCTGTCTAAGTTCTCTCCAACAATCTGAGTACCTCGAACACCCGCCAGCAAAAATCAGATTGGTGGGCACTCCCACGCCAGGAGTGGGATATCGGCTGGTGTACCATGGCGGTTGCAACGATCTGTATCATTGGGGCAAAAGCAGTGCATGGAAGTTGGCGGTGTGATAGAGTTGGTGCAGGTGTTTCAAATTAATTGGTTTGTATCTGGTGCTGAGGGCGCACCCCTAACCCCATCCCCCCACCCCCCAAAGCTTTTTATAAGTATAGGAGCAGTGTTGCAGCCGTAAGTAAGACATCCAGGGTCGAGACCAACCACCCCCACCCCCTTCCACGCAATTCTGTTATGAATTGCCTGCCTGGGAACAAGTCCCGGAAGCAGGTGGAATGGAGCAGTTTCATCAGGGCATCAAAGCTTCTCTCACTTGTTGATGGGAATACCAGGGATGTATATGATCGGTAAGTCCGTGGTATAGATTATCTTGCCTTTGGATCTCTGCTCGATGCAGACCCAGGTCCTACAGGTAATTTCCACCATATTGTTGCTCTAGTCATCTTGGTGGGCGATGTCGGGCTAATGCACTTAAAAAAATAAAAGGGGAAAACTATTGCTCTTTCCACCTCATACATGTTCTGGTGCCCCTGGTCCCCAAACCAATGTAGCAGGTACCCCTCCAGAGCTATGTAATAGTATGCTTCGAAATCTGCCAATGCCAACCCTCCACACAAGACTAGCCTGTTTCCCAGCCCAGATAAAGCATAGCAATGGTAATCTACTCCAGTCCATTGAGCTTCTTCAGGGCCACTTTAATCCAATTGTATTATGTACCAACAATTCATTGTCCTGTTTTCAAATTGTATCTTGTTATTCATGTCTTGTATTTTATCTTAGTGGTGTTCTCCCTTTATTATTTATTCCAAAGTTTATTGCATGGCTCATTTCTCATCAACTTGGATGAGGCAAGTTTAGTCGCTTGTTAGGTCCTCCACGGGATCGTTATCCATGTGTGTTTTGGAGTTCTGCTAGATGTCCAAGCAAGCACATATTTGTTCATACAGCTTTCCACAGCTTCATGTTTTGCAACTTTTTTGCTAATATATTAATTGTTCCTTTGCAGAAAACGTACATAACTTTCTACTAGATTTGAGGCAGAACATGTGGCTTTGCAGGAGGTGTTCAGTTTTTGCTGGGCAGCCACATTAAATATGCTATAATACAAATTAAATGTCCGTGGTTGTTCTTGAAGTGCGTTTCAACCAACAAGTGTGTTGGGACCATAAATATGGTGAAAGGTGCTGTAGAAATGATGAAATGAATGAATACATATTTGGGCCAATCTGTTAGCTTTCTCCTTGGTACCCTACCCTGTCGCCACTGCCAAATAATTGTTTTATCTTGGAGTATAATCTTTAAATCAACTGAAGTTAATTGAAGTTCAGAGAGGCCTTTTAAATGAGAGCTAGTAACGACTCTCCCTTTCAGGAGAACAATATTATGGCTGCTTTTGCTACCCTAGATAATTGATGGTCATTTTCCACGCATTGGCTACAGAAATGGCTTCCATGCAAGATCCTGGCAAAATATGCTACACAAAACGAGGGAACCGCTACCTTTTGAACCTGAAAAGATCTGCACAGTCCTGGGGTCCCTGCAAATGGAATTTGAAGCACTGTGCCATCTAAGCAGTCTTTCAATGCTTCGCACCCGGCTTCCTCACAAAAATACTATTGTCATACAGGATGAACACTATCCACCTGTAATAGATTTGAACTCTGAATAATTAGAAGAGCTACAGGAAATGTATTTCATACTTGGATCCTATCCTATACTAATCCCTCCCATTACCACTGAGACATTCACAAGGCCTTTATCTCCTCATGATGCATTTCTATATCACTACAATAAGACACTGACCATACCTTTTTATGTCTTCCCGCAAGGTGGTGTTCCACAAGATGTCGCCAAACGAGACTCTTTTCTTGGAGAGTACGAACAAAATTTGCAAGGATGACATTTCCAACAGCTCCTTTGTGAATTTCCAGATATGGGACTTTCCAGGTCAAATGGATTTTTTTGACCCTACATTTGACTACGAGATGATCTTCAGAGGGACAGGAGCTTTGATTTACGTTATTGATGCACAGGTAGGTAATGTATGCACATTTCATTGTGCAGAACGGAAAGTGCATCTTCAAATTTACCCACTATGCTATATCTCATGACAACCAGTGCAAGGATTTATTTGTGAATGAAGGAACATTTTACAATTATATTATATGTTGGTTTTTATGTTTGCTTGGATATGGCTCTTTTTAGTTTAAAAAAAGAAAAGTGCAAAGTTCGGATCTATTCTGCCGCTATAGATCAGGGTGCCAATTTTGAGTTTGTCAAACCACTTGTTTTTGACACTCATTTTATTACAGAATGTGCTTGAAGACTGTTGAGTTACCAGTAGAGGTTTTAGTTTCCCTTATTAACTTCCATACCACCTATGGTTACTTGGTTTTCTTGCCACACCTTGACGGGTAAAAGCAAGCACATTGTGGTTTCTGGCTTTCACCATAGGCTGTAAACATAAGTGTGAGGTGGTGAATTACCCAGTCTCACAAGATGTAACTTGTATATGTTGGTGTTGAGTGGGCTTGCGTTGTGTGTGTATAGCAATGCAAGCCATGGAATGCTGGTCAGGTTGGAACCTTGGTGTTCCTTCAGAATTCTAGGGACTACAGTTGGGGTTTCAATATGGGAGATGTTACTAGAAGGTGTGTGTATGTATGCTCTCCCCTTGTAGCCTATAACCTGAAACTACAATAAAGCGTACTTACCTGCTGGCTCCTGTGGGCGCGCTCCCTGTGTCATGTCAACCATTCATGGGTCCAGACACTACAAATTGGCGACGAGGATGGGATTCGAACCTACGTGTGCAAAGCACAATGGATCAAAGCTTGTGGGAGGGATTCACTGATGTTTGCTAACCCATGGCGAAATGCTCATCCAGTGTTGAAATTCAGTGCCAATTATGAAATTCGGTGCCAATTATATGTTGAGCAAGGTGATGATGAATCAATTTAACCATGAGGCCATAAAAAGATGTAGAGCAGGTGATGAGAATTAGTCATGATGATATGCTGTGTGAGAAGAGTGCTCCCTGAAGTGTATATCGAGGGACCGATCAGTTGCTGCTTGGAGCACCGTTGCGCCAGGGAAATTGTGGCATTTTGGGACATGCACACAAGTGCAAAGATTCTGCCTCAAGGAACACTCAACCCCACCTGCAGTCTGTGTTAACAAAAGTTCTTGGTTCTACAAGGCCGAGTCGGATTTTGTACAGTAAATAGCAAGAAGCTAACTGTCGGAACTGCCCTGCAGAAGAAGGCTCCATTTGCGAAATTTGGGAATGACATTAGCAGTGGGTGATTTAAAAGCCCTAATGGCAGCTATCCTATGGGAGATTTGATGACATTTGGGGATGATCGGGATATGAGAGTGTGACGGCACAAAATGCGACGCATTATGGAGTGCCATTTAATAATTGCATAGCAGACGTATGGAGGGCACTTGAGGGTACAGTATCCTAATACATTGGATATGGACATAATTATGACAAGGAAAATAGATTCTGTTGCTTATATTCGGGAGATTCAAGAAGGTTGGTGCCCTGAGACTGGGGAACCGTGGGATAAAACAATAGCATTATTTGATCATATATGTCGGGGGGCTTCCTTAGCCAGGGCAAAGGCAGATGAAAAAACGAGTAGAGATGGAAGCAAAACTATGGGCAGAAATACAGTGGACTATTGTACAACATTGTCGCTTGTTACAAGGGAAAAATAAGAAAAAAGCTGAGCATGGGAAGCTTGAGGAAGCAAAGTTGGTTTGGAATTTGCCGTAGAAGGAGCAGTATTGACGAGTGGGGTAGGAGTATTTGCGCAAGAGTTACAGCCTACACAGACAATAAATGTAGGGTACCCAGTAAATCAGGGCGGGTACAATTTTTGGCCATGTCGTAGAGGGACTGGAGGTCGAGGAGGCGGATTTCAAACCCCTCAAGGTGTAGGAGGATTTAATGGAGGACAACCGCAGCAATGCTGAAATTGTAGGAGAATGGGGCATATGGCCTGCTCATGTAGAAGTAGAGTGGCCATGCAGCACAACTAGCAAGATCCAAGAGGGGGTGAACTGGCTATTCTCCACAGTATAGTACAGAACCGCCAGAGTAGTATGTCCAAGATCACACACAATCGGACACGTGCGCCGTAAATACAGCAAACTTGCCACAAGGGCAACCACAGCAAGCGCCTAGCCAAACAACAATTACAGGCCTAACAGTACTCTGACACAACAGGTGATTCCACAACGGAATGCGAATGCAGGCACCCAACAAACGCCTACACGCAGCAGAGCGACCTGATGTGTTCAGTACTATCAGTGACACCAGTTCCCCAAGAGGAACCAAGAGTCAAGTTAACGATGGGAGGCAAGACATTTTAGTTTCTTGTAGATTCGGGAGCGACTCGTTCCTGTGTTCGAGAGGGGAAGTACCCAATGTCTGGCACTGCCATGAATGTGCAAGAATTCTCTGGGGCTATGAGTTTAGTACCTTTTTTACTGATGAATTGCCAATTTCAATAGGAGAACATGACTTGTCTATGCCACTGTATTCTCGACAGACACCAGTTAACATATTAGGATGTGACTTGATTACAAAACTCAACATGACAATATCTTTTACTGACAAAGGGATAATATGTTCCAGGCCAGGGATACATTACATGTATGTAACAGGTATTCTCAACAATTTACCCATTTACCCATCAATTCAGGAAACCATGTTATGTTATTTTGCATCTGGTTCTGAAACCTGCTACGACATTATGTAATCCCCCAGCGACAGCTATATTTTACAGTAGTCGATTTAAAAAAAAAACTTTTTTTTTTCAATTCCCCTTCATGAGCACTCTTGATTTGACCACCTTTTCGTATAGAATATCAGCAGTGAAAACCTACAAGATTACCACGGGGATGCTGTCAGTGTCCATCAATCTTTAATAAGGTTCTTCAGATGGACCTAGGTAACGTACAACTCTAGAGCACACTAATTCAGTACGTAGATGACATATTAGTGTGCAGCGAGACAGAAGAAAAATGCAGCAAAGACTAGACAGTTAATGACCGTATTGGCAGAAAAAGAATACAAAGTGGACAAAGAGAAAATGCAGTCCTGTCAGTAAGTAGTCCTGTATATAGGACCGCTAATTTCAAGAGGGGAGAAAAGTAACGCTTGAGAGAATAGAAGCAATCATGAAAACTCAGACCTAAGGACGAAAGGGAAATGCAGCAATTTTTAGCCCTATGTAATTATTGTAGGGCCTGGATTTTTGATTGCAGCACATTTATTGGACCACTTCTGAAAGGACTTAAAGCACAGATAGGTAAATACAACATAACATGGACAGATGAGATGACAGATGGATTTGAAGAGTTGAAAAAGGCGATTTGTACAGCCCCTGTGTTTTATTTCCCGCATTCAAATGGAGTGGTAAAGACATTAGGTCACAGACATAAACCATTGGTTTATTACAGTGGGATTCTAGACCCAGTAATGATGGCATTAGCCTTGCAAATGAGCATTAGCTGCTGCTTTTGCAATTGAAAAAGCTGCAAGTATTGGAATGGGGTGCTCAATGATGTTATACGTAGAGCATTCCTTATTCGCCATTTTGGAGAAGCCTAAAAGCACATTCACTGCGCAAAGAGCATCAGGTTATGAGGAGATTATTTTGAACCCAGCAATCACAATTGTTAGATGCACTGTAGTGAATCCAGCGACTTGTATAGCAGAACCACAGGAGGAGGAGGATTATGTACATTCAACGTGGGGAATAAAGCCATAAACCTCAGTATATGTTGTACAATAAAGAAAATGGTTTGTGAGGGTAGGTGGGTTAAATTCATTGATAGCTCTTAAAAAATGACCAAACGACAGAAGAAAAGCATACTAGATCGGCAGTAGTGAAGTTCAAACAGAATGGTGAATTTTAAGTAGTGACGAGTGCATGATTGCCTTCAGCACAGGCTGCAGAATTAGTGGCGCTTATTGCCGCACTTCAGAGATATGAGGAAGTGACAGTATACTCTAACTCTTCCTATCGGAAGTCCACCTTTCACGCAGAGTTGTCACGTTGGGAAAGGAGGTGCTCCTTCCACGCAGAGGGCACACCAGTGCAGCATGCGGCACTGTTGGACAAGCTTAAGTACTAAAGCTCCCATTGGCTATTGCCGTGGTGAAGTGCACAGCCCATAATAAAAGTGCAGTCTTGATTTCTCACGGTAACACCGCCGCAGACGAAGCGAAAAGAGCAGATAATTTTCCAAATATTTTGAAGTAGAAAGTCAAGCAAATGTCAGAACATTGCATGATGATGAAAGAAGGCTTTACTGTGTTATACATTGTACAGTTAATTGAGCTGCAAGGTCGAGCCTCACAAGAGGAACAGGATTTATGGAAAGGACGGGGGTGTTCTTTATCCCCCCACAGAGGCTAGGTGGAGAAAAGATAGTACCGGCAAGCCAGTTATGCCTCTAGAGTTATTTAGAGTTGTGCTGGGTCAGCTTCACTATCCTGTGCATACAAGCATAGAGAATGTTGCTGCCATGATCGCAGAAGACTGGTTTTCGCCAAATTTATTAGACCACGTTGCACAATTTATTGTAAATTGCTTTGTCTGCCAGAAATTCACAGCAGGGCATACCTTATGAACAGTGAGGAGAAATACCCCGCCCTAATGGTCCTTTTCAGCATCTGCATATAGATGATGTGGACATGTTGCAAGCATGCATTGGTTAGATATATGCTAGTAGTAGTGTCCTTTTTCCAGATGGATTGAGGCAGGTCCATGCATGCACCTCGATGCCACATGTGCTGCTGAGTTTCTCGTACGTGTGGTGTTCCCTAGATGGGGTGTATGCGAAGCCTTGCTGTCTGAAAATGGGCCGCATTTTGTAAATTAGATGTTTGAAGAAATCCCTCTTCTATTAGGCATAAGTATTCATCTGCTTATCACCCACAAGCAAACGTTTGTGAGCGTTTACATGAACTCCTTAAAGAGAGGATAGCCTAAATTAAGGTGACTCTGAAGAAGGGATGGCTACATTGCCTACCTCCTTGCTTAATTTGCCTTGAGAAACTAGCCTGGCTCGGATCACCACTTGACTCTTCAGGAGTTGGTAACTGAACGCCACATGAGTGCCCCTTGCTCCTCCCACTCGCATAGAAACTGATGCCCATAGTGTAGCAAAAACATTAGGGGATGAGATGCATGATTATTTGACAAATATGACAGCTAGTGTTTCTTTTATTTCTCAATAGATCAAAAATCGGAGGGAAGGGTCGAAGAAGATGGCAGGCAGCCGAATGAACGGTCCTGTAGAACTGTTAAAGCCACCTAGTTTGTATCCAGGGGATGTGCTTGTCAAGAATTTCGTTCACACTTGGAATAATCCCAGCATTTAAGGACCCTACCTAGTAGAGGGGGGGTTCACCCCACTGCTGTGAAAATCCAAGGAGGACAACCCTGGTTGCTTCTGAATGACTTAGCCTTACAAAAAAGACCCTCCCACCCCCTCTCAGGCACCTGTTGACTGTGAAGCAAGAGGAGTAGTTCCGCAAATGCAGACTAGATCGGCTACTAAGAGCCAACAAAGAACAGATGAAATCTGAACTGTCAATTATTCCCTAGTTTAAACTTTGCGGCGTTTACAGAATTATTCCTGATGGGTTAGAGACAATGTTTTGAAAACCGGAAACAAAAGAGCATACAGCACTTTATGTTGCCTATAACGTTACACACGTTGTTTGCTGTTTTTCCCTTACATACTTTAAATGAAAAGACCAGCCCTATTATTCAAACGAATCCTCATTGCAATATTAAATTTGTTATAAAAAAAAGTGCGATTTATAGAATAACAAACTAAACATTGATAAAAGATGGGAATTTTCCAGTGTGTGAAAGACGCATTGCTAGCAAGAAGACCTTACACAGAATGCAGAAAGATGTATGGATTCTTTTGCAATCTTTCTAGTGTCTACTTTTTGTAGAAGGTGCACTCTTTATTTCCTTATTATAGCATACTCTTACGTCCCGTTCCCCTTTCCTCTATACTGCATGGGCTTCCCTTCCAAGGGATGGGAGAGGGAACCTTTTTCACCAGAAAAAAAATCTTCAACTTTAAATTTAGAGGCGCGGCCTTGGGAGAGCACCACACCCCAGTCCCCTTTTCCGCGTTGACGGGAACTGGCTGAATTCACCAGTGCTCCTGGGTTTGGCTTCGGCCATGTAATTACACGCGTGGATAATTCTTCTCTTTGCCTTTTATGTCTGATCATTCAGGTACTCTGACCTCAGGTGTCACGCTCCTACCCGGCGCAGGTAGATTTTGACAGGGTTCAGCAGGTGTCCATCCTGTGACTGGCTCTTCCCGACTAAATACCCGATGCCCTCTGCCTATGGTGCCTTGGCCCTGACCACGGCTGGCAAGCTTGTCCTGCGTGCGACACGCTTTCCTCAAGGTCTCTGAAGAACAGACCAGCTAGGTGGAGGGAGCTCTTCCACAGATCGCCTTGAAGGACCTAAAGGACGTTGTCTATCATCAATCCAAGTCCAAGGTAGGGCTGCTCTTTTCCAGTGCACCCCGCAAGGGAGACTCCTTCCCAAGGACTTCCCTGCGCGGGGGGGGCCTGCCTAGGTCCTGGTACCAGCATAAATACTCAGGTTCTATCAGCTACAGGCCGAGGGGTCAGTAGATCCTCCCGTGACGGTGCTGAGGGACTGGAGGTTCTTTTACCAGGTCACCCGAGGGGCTACAACCTAGTACCGGCAGCATGTCCGAAGGGGTGCCTTTACGCAATTCTACCGGCAGATCCGCCAAGGGCACCTACCGGGCCTCGGCCTGAGGAACGGAGTAGGTCCCATTATCCACACTCTAGAGTCCTGGACGGGGTGGGGCCCAGTGAACCGAGCAACACACTCGGGCACGTGGTAGGCAGCTTGACAAAATGGCTGCCGTGCCAGAAAATCAGACATCTGGTCGATGCCGCTCCAAGGAAGGCAGGTGGAGGATCGTGTGTCCAGGTGAGACTGGGGTCACCATGTATGTGGCCTACAGCTTACCCTTCCTTCGCGCAAGGCAGGTTCCCTGCACCTCAACCCTCGGCTTCCTAGCAACCCCCACCCCCTCCGGTCCCAGACCCGCAGGTGGACACAGACGAGGAGACCCCGACACCCCAGCCAAGGCCTTCCACAAACATCTGGCAGGGCTGATAGAGTATTTGGGCTTTCCTCAACCCGAGGTCGAGCAAGCAGTAGAGGGTGTCCTCTCGCTACGTCCCGTTTCCCGGGCGGGTTCCCAATGCAGGACGTAGTTGCCTTGGCCAAGAAGGATTTGGTCAAGACCACTCAGCCCAGCCGGTAAATAAACGCCTGGACGTCAAGTACAGGCAGATGGAGGGGGATACACTCTTGCTATCGGGCCATCCTCGGCCACACTCCTCAGTGATCGCTGTGGCATCACTGTACTCCAAACTGGTCGTCTTCCGCCTCCTCAGCGGCGCTGCTAGGCAAGGAGGGGAGAATCTTGGAGGCGTACGGGAAGAAGCTGTATTCTAACGCGACCTTGCATCTGCGTCAAGCCAACGCGGATGCCATGCTAGCAGCCATTAACCAGAGGCTCTTGAGGGAAATTGCAGATTTTCTCCTAGAGCTTCCGGTGCAGAGCCAATCCCGATTCAAGGCAGGATTGGCAGAGGCCAAGATTGTGGCGCAGGACATCATGGAGGCCTCCGTGGGCCATATCGACACCTCGGGCCGTGCCATCTGTATTGTCACTGACATGAGGAGAACAGCCTGGCTCCGTGCTATGAAATTCAACCCGGACGTCCAGGAACTCCTTAGATCTTCCGTTCAAGGGGAGTCGGGTGACCTCTTTCACTCCAAGGACGAAGAGCTGGATAAAAAGAAAAACTGCTCACAAACAGCCAAGTCTTTATCCATTCTAACAAAGACCACGCCCAAAACGTACATCCAGTCACAGTAGCGCTCTGAGAAGGAGCGTAAGTACGTAGGGTGCTGCGACTTCCAAGAGCGGAGGTCCAGGCAGCCTGAACGTTCGCCGTCCCAGCACTGGTGCAAACAGAAAGGGGGCTGGGGGGTGGTGAGGTAAGGGTTTTTTTCCAGTCTCCCTCTTCCTCAGTTGCCTCAGAGGGAAAGAAGGCATGACGCACCCCTCCGGGTCCACGTGTCTCCATTGGGGGAGGCAGGCTTGCTCTTCATGCATATTTCTGGTGCCAGAATTTCATGGACCCCCGGATCCTCTCGGTAGTCTCTACGGGGTACCACCTCCCTATCCCTGTCTCTCCTCCCTCCTACCCTCCACAGGTTGGGACAGCAACTCTTTTGGCAGAGATCCAGTCACTTGTCGAGAGCCAGGTAGTGGAGGATGTCCCAGCTTCCCAGCGAGGCTTGGGCATTTACTCCAGGATTTTCGCCATTCAAAAGAAGAACCAGGCGGGCCTGAGAGTTGTACTGGACCTTTCGACCCTCAACCTCTCCCTACTTCTACAAAAATTAAAGCTGGTTATGCCCGCTTTGATGGCGGAGGCATTGTGCAAGGGAGACTGGAGGTGCTCCCTGGATCTGAATGACAAATACCTACACGTCCTGATCTGGCAGCATCATCATTCCTTTCTATGATTCAGGATCATGGGTGACGATTTCCAGTACAAGGTGCTTCCTTTCGTCCTCAAATCAGACCCCAGGGTCTTTACCGGGCTGATTAACACTGTGGTGGCCCTCCTCCGGTCGCAGGGCCGCCACATCTACCTGTACCTCGACGACTGGCTCGTCAGGGCTACATCTCCGGAAGCAGTGCACCATACTTCCCACGCTCTTGTGAACACCCTGCACGAGCTGGGTTTTTCACTCAACCTCAAGAAGTCGCAGCTGCAGCCCATGCAGAGACTGACCTTCTTGGGCCTCATTTGGGACACGTGCTCCGAGTGAGTTTTTCCCTCAGAGAACAAGATCACGGTCATCAAGAGGGCCACGGCACACTTCCTTAGCATATACTTGACCTTGGCCTGGTGGTACTAACACCTACTGGGTCTCATGGCAGCAGTCCTCTTGGTCGTCCCCCACACGAGACTCCGGATGAGGAGGATACAGCTGCACTTTGCAACATCTTGGAACCAGGAACGGGGCCATCAGTCAGAGATGATCAGTGTTCCTCCGTTGCTTCACAACACAGACCTCAGATGGTGTCCAGGGACTGTAATCTGCGGACGGGCAAGCCCTTCAGGCAGCCTACTCCACAGGTCAACATCACCAGACTCCTCTCTCAAGGGTTTGGGGCGGGGGAGAAGCACTCTGGACAACCACTACGTCCATGCCACCTGGACCTGGCAAGAGTAGGAGTACCACATCAATTGGATGGAATTGAAGGCCATCTGGCTTGTGCTTGGGGCCTTCCTTCCGGTTATCAAGGGCAAAGTCGTCCTCTTTCAGAGAGACAACTTGACCAGCATGTTCTGTCAACAAGCAGGGAGGTACCAGATTTCACCCCCCCCCCCCCTTCCCACTGTGCAGGCTGGCAGTTAGCATGTGGGTGTGGGCCCTGCAAAACATCTACCTCACGGCGGTCCACCTGCCGGGGGAATCCAACCTGGAGGCAGACAGGCTCAGCAGAGTGGGAGCGGACAACTACGAGTGGCAGTTGAACAACCTAGTCCTGTAGGAGATATTTCATAAATGGGGCCACCCTCAGGAGGACTTCTTTGCCTCCCGGGGCAACAGGAAGGGCCATCTGTTGACCTCCTAGCAGGGTCGGAGCTCTGGCTCCCTGGGCGATGCCTTTCAGATCAGGTGGGATGGAATGGCTGCATACACCTTTAAGCCCACACTCCTGATTCACAGGGTGATATGCAAGATCAATGAGTCTCGTTTCCTCAGCATCATACTAATTGCTCCATGGTGGCCAGCCTGGCCATGGGTTTCGGAACTGCTCAGCCTCTCGGAGAGGCCCACCCATTCGCCTGCCCACTGGCTCAGATCATCTTCTGGCACAGCAGGAGGGCAGTGTCCTCCACCCTGCACTAGATAAACTAGCCCTCACAGCGTGGCTCCTGAACAGGTCACGCTAGGACATCGCAGATCATACAAGGTGACAGAAGCAAATCTACCAGGGCCCAGTATAAGAGCAAGAGGACCAGGTTCGACCCGCTGGCATGTTCCCTGGACAACATGCTCTTTTTCGGCACATCTCGCCCATTCAGGGGTGCAGATGGACACTTGCTGCACCTACCTGGCAGCCATTGGGGCGTACAGAAACTCAGAGGAGGAGTTTTTTTTTTTTTCTATTCTTCCAACCCAATTGTTAAGGGATGTTTGACTGGTCTCGCCAGGCTCTAGCCACCCATCAAGAGGCTGCACCCCAGTGTGGGACCACAACATAGTCCTGGGCACCCTGGTGCACAAACCATTTGAACCAATGGCGTCCGCGGACATCAGGCTGGTCACCATTAAGACGGCCTTGTTAGTCGGCCTTGGCTGGCAGAATCTGCGAAATCCAGGCGTTGGTCGATTCAGAGCCATGCACTACATTCCACAAGGACAAGGTGGTCCTCTGGACACACCCAGCATGCCTGTCTAAGGTGCCACCTGCGTTCCACCTAAACGAGGAAATAGTGCTGCCTACGTACGCCTCTGATCCTAAAGACGAGGCACAGAGTTCTGCATTGCCTTGATGTCAGGTGTGCACTAAATTTCTACTTGGACAGGACAAAGGGCTTCCGCAAGTCGGAAACTCTCACTTTGTATCGGGCACCCAAGTCCTCCATAGCTCGATGGATGGTCTTGCCATCAAAGAAGCCTACTAGGGGCAGCATAAGCCAGCGCTGGCCAAAATGCATGCCCATGCGGTCAGAGCCAAGGTAACTGCCATCGCCTTCCAGCAGCACATACCCTGGCAGGTCATAAACGGGGCGGCCACCTGGGCCACCCCTTTGGCTTTCTACAAGCATTACTGTATGGATGCAGGTTCGGGGGTCCGATGCGGCCTTAGACAGGCGGTTCTTAGAAACCTGTTTGCTTAAGGAGGGACTATCTCCACCCAGGGGCTACATTCAGTTGTAATAGCCCATGCAGTATGGAGGAAAGAGGGCGGGACGTCAGTTATTATAAGTTACTCACTGTAGTGTAGTGACTAACGTAGTCCTTAGTCCCTCTCCCCCTCACCCCCCCACCTCATAAAACTGGTGTCATTAGGCAATATTAATATATTGTCGCTTGTTTGGGAACTGAGGTGTGGTGCTGCAGGGTGGAGTCGGGGCATCGCATGCTCCCAGGGCTGCGCCTCTAAATTTAAAGGAGTTTTTTTTTTTTTTTTCCTTCTGGTGAAAAAGTTGCCGTCCCTTCGAAGGGACTCCCATGCAGTATGGAAGAAGAGTACGTTGGTCACTACGGTGTGTAACTTATAATTTTTACCAAATTGTTTTATAATGCAAATGGAGTGTTTAGTTATGAGACATCCATTTTTTTTTTTTTTTTTTTTTTTAAATCCCCAACGAAAGCACAAGTGATAATTTGCTCCAAAATTTCAGGGAAAATATCTGACTTGAGAGGGATGCTGGAGAAGATCATCAGGATATAAATACATTGATAATTCAGCCCATTTAAAGAATAACATGTGGTATCAGCACATGAAGGTAATGGAGATAAGAACGTCCGTTGAGAGCTGCAATGTATGTTCTCTGATCCCTGCTGCCACGAGCACAGCCAGAACATTTTATAGCTAGAGAAATACCTACACATGATGCAAAGTGCCTCAATCATTTAGCAGCATGCATGACAAGAGGACAGGAAGATGGGCAACCCAAAGATGGATGTCGAAAAGAACGTTCACATATTATGTTTGCATAAAAACACAAGATGGATAAAGACCCAGGTTGGAAGAGCAGAATGCTCCTGTACTCATTCAGTGGTCTGACTGGTGAACATATGAGGCTTGTTGAACAAAAGAGACTGAATTGTGCAGACACATTGGGGTGGAGGGGGGGAACCCTGGGATTGCCAGGATGTTGGGACAGACCTCCGCTATTGCTATATGGACGAGTAGCCACTGGTACAGGATGGGAAGAAGGAATGTTGGGATGTAGTTCACTTATTGATGACAGCACCAGTACAGATGGTGAATGACGAATGCCTTCAGGAATGGGAAAAGTATTCAAAATTATTAACATGGGTTGAAAATGAAGCAGGACCTATATCCATATTGCTGTTGAAGAATGTGATGCTGTTTCTGAAACTGTGGTCTGACCAAAGTTGGAGAAAACAAGGAATGTAAGCAAATAATTGATGTTCCAGGTATGAATGGAGGAACTGCTGTGCTAATGGACCACTATTGGGCCTGCATATCCAAAGCTAATGTGAAGCTACATAAGAATTGGGGTAGAATTTGTTCCATAGTGGTAACACATGTTACTGCATTGGTGATCTACCCCGCACCTCAGTGATCTCCACACCCCTGACTTTTCAACAATGGATGCACACCAAAGGAAGAAGATGCTCCACCTCATCTGACAAAAGAGAACTATTTCGGTTAAAAACCATAGAAGCTTATTTCGACATCCCAGATTAGCACAAATTGTTCAGTAGAATGGCAGTGATATTTGCAGCAATATTTATGTCTGGAATTCAGACTTCAGTGAAAGCCAAGTGGTTACAAATTACCAGATTGAAGCTGCTACAAACAATTAACACTACAATAAAAGGATTTATTGCAATTTTAGAGAAGAATGGAGACATCGATCTCATGACCCTCCAGAGCAGGTATGTCCTGGATTTAAATTACAGCAGTGGAAGGAGGCGTGTGCGCAAAGATCGGGTCTTCTTGCTGTAAATACCTACCTGGCCATGATGGAGAAAATGGAGCCCAGACAGAAGCAGTAAATATGCTGTCAACTCTGCATCCAAAAATGGCGGCAAAAGTAGATGAGACTGAAGATTAGTTTTCATCCCTATTCTCATATGTTCCAACCTGGTTGGCAAATGCCTTCAAATTATTGGGAACAATACTAGTGGTAGTGTTCCCGACCGCACAGAAAAAGCTACTGGAATTAAGATAATGATTGATGTGGGTGCTGCGGCTGAGCACACGCAGACTGAAAAAACCACCCGTGACCCTCTGAAAGGAAGTACCTTGGCAACCCAGAACAAAGTTTTGTTAACCCAAGATTCATAAGAACTATGTGACATTGGGTGTTTTGTCAACCGACTGGGGAGTGTTGCCATGTGACTTTGAGTGTGGATGTACATATAAAGAATGCAGGTTTGTTTATTGACCTGAGGGGGGCGGGGTGGCGAAGATATGGATTCTGAAGAAACCACAGTATAAAGAAAAGGTAAGATTCAGGGGGTGGTCGAGGCCTCGACCAGAGGGTGTGGCGGGGGGACTGTATATTTGTATCGCACTCGTACACAAGTGTTTCAGAGCACAACAATGCAAGGGAAGGCAACGGGGGAGAACAAAACAATGATCTTACCAGGCCCAGTGACATTGAGATCATGCATGGGATAGGGAAAAGGGAAAAGTTCATGGAAGGCGGAGAGTGGAGAGTGCAGAGCAGAAGATAAACAGATAAATAGTAATAAATACAAATAAAATATATAATGGAGCAATGAACAGGGGGAGTGCAGCCAGCAAGTGCTGTGTTTACGGCAGCAGAACTGGGTAAGTCTAAGTGCATAAAAAGAAGTAAATGGGGGACTGTATGGGTACAGATACAGTACCCAGTGCAAGGGGTGGCCGAGAGGTAGTGCAGAAGGGTGGCAGGGTGAGCAGGTAACTGGGCCAAGGGGGCGAAGGGTAGCCAGGTGCACAGTGCCAAGAGAGCAGATCAGCAAGGGAGACGTGGAGCAAAGGCAGATGCAAAGAGGAAGGTCTTGAGGTGCTTCCGGAGATGGTTCTCCTCATGTTTTAGAGTGGCTGGGAGGCTGTTCTAGAGGGAGGTCCTGGCTGAAGACAGATCTACCCCGGCTCGTTTCTTAGAGAAACGACTGACCCTGAGACACTTGGAGGTAGAGGAGTGAAGAGCTCAAGAGGGGAGGTATTTGCTAAGGGATAGCTGAAGGTATTTTGGAATCGGCCCCAGAAAGCCTTGTGGACAATGCAGAGGGTTTTAAATGTAATCTTTGCATCCACAATGGAGAGAGATGATCCTAGGGCTTGAGGCCAAGGACAAGTCTTGCAGTCCTGTTCTGGATAAGGTGCAGAGGGTTAAGAGTAGAGGCAGGTAGATTTAGAAAGAGGCTGTTAGAATAGTCCAACCTAGAGAGAACCAGAGCTTGTGAGACAGTGAGCTTCTGGGGGAAGGAGAGGAAAGGAAGAGTGCCTCTGAGGAGGTGCAATAGGAAGTTTGACTTTTTAGGGACCTCAGATGTGGGCGGAGAAGGAAAGTGTGGAGTCAAAGATGACCCCGAGGTTCTTGGCCTCACAGGTGGAGATAGGAGGAGGGCCAAGCGAGGCCGGCCAGAGAGAGGGGGGGGGATGGGGAGAAAAGGATGGAGAACAGTTGCTGATCAGGAGGATCTCTGTCTTGCTGGAATTCAGACAAAGATCATTGGCGGCACACCAATCTTGAATGGCAGTTAGGCAATCCGCTATGAGGGAGAGGAGGTGGCCGAGGGCAGCCTGAAAATGAGTTGTCCTCAGCGTAGCACTGGAAATGTGAGCATAGAGTGGCAATGCAGTGGGCCAGAGTTGCCAGGTATTGGTTGAAAAGCCAGGGCACGAGGTTAGACGCCTGGGGAACACCACAGGTAGATAGGAAGATGGAGGATAGGAAGGACCCCAGTTGAACCTGGGAGGGCCGAGCAAAGGGGGACAGCCAGGCCAGAGCCTGATCAGTGATACCCAGGTTCTCACAGACACGGTTGAGCAGGATGGTATGGTTGACTGTGTCGAAGGCAGAAGAGCGATCGAGTAGGATGAGGACAAGGGAATGTAGAGTCAAGGTTGGAGAGCAGATCAGCAGATCTTCACGGATGTTCAGGAGAGCAGTTTCTGTGCTTCTGGCTGCTCTGAAACCAGACTGGTGGTCATGGAGACAGCCAACAGAATCAGAATGAAGGTAAGCTGAGAGATGGCCAATTTTTCCAGGAGTTTGCCCAGAAAGGGAGTAATGGAGATTGGGCGATAGTTAGCCGGACAAGAAGGATCATCTGTGGGTTTCTTGAGAAGAGAATGCACAAGGGAGTGTTTCAGAGGGGAGAGGAAGCATCCTGAAGCAAAGGAATGGTTGTAAAAATCGGCACGGGCCGGAGCAAGGGTGTCCATCTGATCCTTGATGGTTTTAGAGGCACTGGGATGAACCTGCTTTGACGAGGCTTTCATAGATTGGGCTTGTCTAGCGACCTTGTCAGAAGAGAGGAAAGTAGAGAAGGGGGGGGGGGTGGTTAAAGGGAGGGTTGAGTGCAGACTGAGGGCGAACGGGAGGGGGAGGGATTGAGGGGGAGGACAAGATGTCCTGTTTTTTTTTTTTTTTTTTTTTTTATAGATAAAGTGAGAGGCAAGGTCATTGCAGAGAGCTTGGGGGGGGTCGGGAGTAAGAGGGGTAGAGACTGCATCAGGGTTGGCAAGATTTTGAAGAGTTCAGCCAAGTTGTTAGATGCCGCAGAGGGCTTGAATGTGAACTCTCTTCTTGGTGCGGACAGTCAGTATTGCCTTTGGAGCAGGCGACAGGCCAGTTTGTCAGAGGATGAACAAGAAGCCCTCCATTTCCTCTCAGCCGCGCTACACTTCCGTTTAAGTGTAGCTATGTCTGAGTCATACCAGTAATTACACTTGGCTTTGAACTTCAAGCGGATCCTCATGACAGGGGCAAGAGCATTAAGAGTATCAGAAATGGAAGAGTAGAGACGGGACAGGGTAGTGTCAGCCAGAGGAGGAGAGGGGGGAGAGAAGGTAGCAGCAAAAGCCTTAACTGACGCACGCTTCATAGGTCGGATGTCCAAGAAGGTAGGTGGCAGTGTTTGGGTGCGAGTGGCTTGGGGGGGGGGGGGGGGGCGGGGGGAGAAAGAGCGTGAGGAGGGAAGGCAGTGGTCACTTCAGGGGAGAGGTGTGGTCAGAGGGATAGAGGAGGGAGGCCAGAGGAGATCAGGACATCAAGTGTGTGTCCTGCAGAGTGCGTCTGGCCAGAGGGGAGGATAGAGAGGGAATCGTAAAGGTCACGAAAGAGCAGAGATGAGGGACGGGGATGTTGAGGTCACCAAGGAGGAGGAGTTTAGTGGTAGAGGTCAGGAGGTAGGAAGAGAGGTCAGCCCACTCAGAAAGAAAAGGGATTTGCTGAGGGGGCCGGTAGAGAGCAGCAACAGTAAGACAGTGGCTAGGAGAGATTGAGAGCCTGCAGACAAGGCATTCGAAAGAGGAGTAAATCTGAGTGGGAACGATGGTGGCAGGAATCCACTCGGGAAAGATCAGGGCTACACCCCCTCTGGGCCGGGTGGATCTGGGTGTGGAGAAGATCTTGTAACCATCAGGGAGGAGAGTGTCAAAGCTTGTGACGGAGCAGGCCATGAACCAGAGAGGCATATATACACGTCCTCTGTAGAGCCCACCCCCTCACATCTGTCATGTTGGGAAAACCGCTAGAGAACACTGCACATGACACCTGGTTTCATCCCAATACCACATCGAAGGTATGAAAGGCGTTATGTGCTCAGAGAGCCTTAACGAAAGTACCCTCTAACTGTTGCGGTAGACCTGAGTCTGCAGACACCACTTGACATAGAGCTGTAAGAAAAGTCAGGCAGAAGAGAATTCACTTCATGAAACGAAAAGATATGGACACACTAAATCTGATGTATGGATGTCTGAAAAATGAAGATGTAACTGAAGCAAAAAAGTAGACATGTATGCAAATGGGAAAGAAAACCATATGCACCTAGAATATAAGTGACGATTTAGTAGATGTGTGTGTATATATGCAGAAACGCAAGGTAGATAAGACGTTGTAAAAGCTTGCTGAAGTCGGAAATATAACTTTGGTAAAGCAGCCGTGTTGAGAAATTGGATGTTGGCATCGTATGATAGTTAGCGAGGAGAGACGCAAAGACTGCAAAGCTGGAATACAGATTTGTGCTAGAACAAAGGCTATTTTCTTGGCTCAGGATGAAAGATGCCACAGCAAGAAGCGAAAGGAGACCAAGAGGATAAGCCATGTACGCAAGACTCATTTATCTCAGATTAAGTAAAGGAATGAATTTTGAGTTGGATGCAGAAAATACATACAAGACAGAGCAATCAAGTCTCCAGAGGCCAAGAAGAGTAATAGCACCCACAGAAGGAACTGCACAGGAGTAAGTTGCAGGCAACTGTGAAGTGCCCTGGAGCGACCACTTGGTAAGAATGGTCGACTGCTAATACATTAAGTGATGGCCTTTGAGACAGCACAGGACAGTGGGCACCCAAAGCCAAGTTCTGGGACGGCGTGCGTGGTGAAGGGGATTGGTAGTGTGGGGGCCAGGACCCAGAAGGACACTCGTACGGGCCCCAGGCCCTGGTCACCAATCTCCCAACTGTGGGGGTTAGCACGGGAAAGAGAGGGGGAAAGGAGTAGGTGAAAAGGAAAGTCTTGAGGAGCTTCTGAAATTTGAGGAGATCTGGCTCAAGACTGAGTGGAAGGGGGAGGCTGTCCCAGAGGAGGAGAGATCGGCCACCAGCTCGCTATTTAGACAAGCGCACGACACACAGGGAGTTGCTACCAGAGGAGCGTAAAGAATTGGAGGGAGGGTATATGGTCAGAGCCAGTTGCCCCAGGCAGCCTTATGGATGATGCAGAGGGATTTGAATTTGATCCTTGCAGCAACAGGGAGCCAGTGGAGAGATTGAAGGGCTGAAGAGATGGGGTCCTGGCCTTTAGGCAAATGACCAGTCTTGCAGCCCTATTCTGGATAAGCTGGAGGCAACGGAAAGAGGGTAGATTAAGAAAGGGGCTGTTTCAGCCTAGAGAGTACCGGAGCTCTAGAGACATTGAGCTTCTGGGGGAAAGTAAGGATTCCTTTGAGGTGGTGGAGTTAGTTTTCACGTGGGCCTTCTTGGCAAGATACTGGATCTGAGAGAGGGGAGTCAAAGAGGACTCCAAGGTTTCTTGCTTCAGATGAACAAGGGGCAAGAGCCCATGGAGGGTGGCCGGAGTGAAGGGAAGAAAGAGGGAGCAGGAGCCCCAATGGGAAAGATCTTAGTCTTGCTGGCATTTCGGCAGAGCTCATTACCGGCGAACCAGGACTGGATGGCAGGTAGGCACTCGTGAATGGAGGAAATAAAAGAAGGATCAGTGTGTCATCTGCATTACACTGTAAGTAAGGGGAGAAAGTGCAAATTGGGGGATCAAGCTGAGCGAGATAGATTTTAAAGAGCCAGAGAGAACGGTTGGGGCCTTGGGGAACACCACAGGTGGAGATGGAGGTGGGAGAGGTGAAAGAACCCAGGATAACCTGGAAGGGATGGTCTGTGAGGAAGGAGGTCAGCCAGTCCAGTGCCCGCTACAAGATGCCAAGGGTATTGTGGAGCCGTTTTATGAGGATGGAGGGGTTGACTGCATCAAATGCAGAAGGGTGATCAAGTAGAATGAGAACAGCTTAGTCAAGAGATGCAAGCAGTTCTTCACGGGTGTTCAGGTGGGCAGTTTCTGTGCCTCTGGATGCTTGGAATCCAGATTGATGGTCGTGTAGGCAACTGACAAGTTCTTTATCCTCCGTCAGTTGGGGTAAGACCAGCTTCTCCAAGAGTTTCCCAAGGAAGGAATTCGCTATTGAACTGATAATATAGTATTTTGCCATATTCTCCTTGTTTGGGCCGGAGATCTTTCATTTGGTAATCTCATTCGGCACTTCGAACGCTCCAGGTGCTATTGCACATATCCTTAATCATTACATTTTGAAATGGTCTGTACAAAAAGCTTGTATACGCACAGTTTATTTTTTTATCGTGGTTGAAAAAGATCAACCTTTCAATATAAAAACCACGATACAAGTTTAATATATAAACACATTTACAAACCAAGCATTTAAGTAGAATAACTGTATAAAAGAATGATCTGAAACTTCAAGGTTATAACAGCAAATCATAAAATCATTGCGTTATGTGGAACATTCTTTGTGTTCTCATCCTAGCGTGATATACAATGTGTGTATTAATTGCTAAATAAGCATTTGAATCAATTGAAATATATGTTTCAAACTAGTGAGGATAGGGCATCCTGGGTCAAAGTATTGGGTTGGCTGCTTAGGTTAGATCAAACCGTTTTCAGAGGAACTGAAGATATGATCCCAAGATGTGATAGTTGCTATGTTCAATTAAATGTGTTGACCATTAAAAATTCTGTTTCACATATTGTCTGATTTGAATATTGTGAATTTTGCAAAGTGTTTGTAAAAATAAGCCTTTCTAGATTTTACAAGACTTGGGCACGCAACCATTAGGTGTTTTAATGTTGCTGGTTCGATAGGATGGTCACTAAATCTACAGGTCTCCTGGGTTTGTTGGATTTGACGGCGGTCATAGAGATCATTGGTCAGCCATAGATTCAGGCGAAACCTCATAAATGTATTATGATAGGTTGTGTCTGGACATTTCTGTAGATACTTGGGTACCTGATGCAGGTTTTCTATTGTAAAATTCCCTTCTCTAATCAATTTGTAGGAGTTGCACTCTGACCATGTCTGCCAATCCATATAGGAATAATTTGAGCCTGTTTGGATTGGCTAGTAAAAGAGATTAACTATTACCAGGGCCGTTAATCGTAGGCAGTGTTCTTTCCATCCATTTGGAGATCTGTTTTGTATGATCTGCGAGAGATTTAGCAATATTAGAAAGTAAGCTTTGGAAAGGATACAGACAGAAGGCATTTTCTGTAAAGGGATAAGGTATGCCAATGTACAATTGATTTTTAGATGTTGGGCCCTATTCATATCGTATGACTTGTATTGGAGTGCTCACAGGTATGGAAAGCGGTTTATTTCCAATAAAGACCTAACTGGTTCCACTTTGGGTGAAATTCAGGAGATTTGGTATTGGCTCTGTAAGTGACAATTGGGACTCCCTTTTGTTTGTAAAAATTAATATGAATAGATGATAATGTTCCATATTTTGTTTGAAGTATGAGTGCTTGAGAAGCCATGATTTCCATCTTGTGTCTTGACTCTAATTTATAGGGAGTGTCGTGACATTTTGCTTTTATGTTCAGTCCGAGAAACTTGTATTCTTTTACAATGCCGAGGCGAGGAGCCATTTAAAAGATTTTGTTTTTTTTAATTTGGTTTGTTTCGAAATAGTAATATTAGATTTGCTAACGTTAACTGACAATGAATTAGCAATTGCTTACGATTCGAGTGCAGTTGGCTTCCTCTGTAGCCCTATTGGTGTTTTGTAGTTGTTGGCAAATAGCAGCCAAGATATGGCGGTCGTGCTGATTTTGGAGGGAAATGAAGAGACCTTGTCCATATAGTGGCCCGGGTCTTTGATGAAAAAGTTAAACCGTAAGGAGGCCAAGGAGCAAAGGTGGAAATAGAGTTGGAAAGCAGGCCTTCTTGATTTAGTTTAACTCGGACTGAAGTTTGAGTAAGTTGAATTATTAAATTCAAGATATGTGGAGGAGATCCCGCGTTGGACAATTTGTTCCACAGGCGTGATCTAGGGACAAAATCAAAGGCCTGTTTAAAATCTATGAATGCTAAATAATCTGGTTGATCGGAAGCTATAGAGGATATATATTTTTATTGCAGACTGGATTAGTAGATTTTATTGAGGTTCCCAGGCCTCAGACAAATCCTGATTGATATCTAATTGATATGATGCGCTGTTTCAAAAAGTGTTTTAGAATTATCCTGGCGAATGTCTTTCCTGGAATGTCCTGGAGGGCTATTGGCCTGTAATTTGAGGGTACGTCTCTGTTCCCCTTTTTAAAAATCTGAATGATTGATTGTTTCCATGAGGCCGGAATAGCACCTTCAATTCGGATTTGTTGGAAAGTGCTTGATGGTATTGTTGGCCACTGGTCTGGGTAAGATTTTAACATGCAATTTGAAAGACTTTCTGGGACGGGGTACCTTAGAGGAGCTTAATTTTCGGATTTCCAGCATTTCGTCATAATCTAAGGTTAGAAGTCGCGAATCATGACTTTTGAACACAATTTGAATGGGGGTTTCTATGGAAAACAAAGTAATTTAATGTTTGATCCAGGAATTCTCGCGTAAAACAGTTCTTTCTTCGGTAAACTTGTGAATTAACTCTGTCGGGATCATAAGCCTGGGTATGTTAAGGACCCCTTTCGCCCTGTTCAGAGAGCTCTTCTACCAATTTAAAAGAATATGCATTAAACATTTCTCAAATGCTCGAATACATTTTTTGAAACTATTGAACACCCTTGCCACTGTCGCAAAACCGCAATCATTCAACTGAATGAAATGAATAACTTTAAAAGCTCTGCAACTATAGACATTTAAAAAAAAACCCGTGTCGGAAAACAAATCGTACAGCAAATTGACAGTCAATTGTTTGCATTGATGATGCGTTTAATTGCATAATTGTATTGATCAAAAATACATGCATGTAGGAGATATCCTTGCAACGTAAACCTTTCCAGTTGCAAGCTACTGGCCAGGTATAAAAATCCCTTCCTTCATACTCCACATATACACAGAACGCCATTTATTACTCAACAGTCAATTATTACTAGCTGTTGGCTATTGCAGAGCGCATCATTTGAGGCCTGAATGAAGTAACAATTTTAGAAACTTAAATGTCACCATTTATTTGTTCCAGGCAGTAATGCTAGTATGCATCATTCATGGCATCCCATGTCACCTTTTGTGTTACTTTCTAATACTCCTATACCAATCCCACTTGTACCATACAGCCTTGTCATATTATGGCAGACCCCTGCAATCGACCTTGCATACCTGGGTGTTGGGCCCTCCATGAGAGGTGATGGGTGGGAAGGAGAGAAGCATTTTTCCATTGCACGAATAGTGTTGATGTATAGAATATTCGATTCTGATCAGAATAAATGTGCATGCCCACTTGGTCCAAGTAAACCATTGCCTGCTTTTAAAGTTACATATTTATTTTTGTATAACCTGTCTTTGTTTTATTCTGTTCGATTTTTGGAAAATGTATTCAAAATGGAGATTGCCAATGTTTTTAATTTCACATCTGGCCCTATAATATTTCAGGATGACTACATGGAAGCATTAACAAGACTACATGTTACGGTTTCTAAAGCTTATAAGGTCAATCCTGATATGAACTTTGAGGTTTTCATTCACAAAGTAGATGGTTTATCAGATGACCATAAAATAGAGACCCAAAGGGACATTCATCAGAGAGCGAACGATGACCTGGCTGATGCTGGTTTGGAAAAACTTCATTTGAGGTAAGCAAACAATGTTGAAATCTATTATCATTTTTTGTTTTTAAATTTGAATGTCCATTGTTTAGAATTCTAAAATATTACTAATTTTGTTTGAGACTGCATCTTTTTGCTGGTTCGGATACCGTTATTGAAAGTTTACATAAATTGTGGCATGATGTGCGCCATATTGGACCTAGTTTGTTCTATCACATGGAGTGGGCTTTGGCATCTGTAATTTAGTAAGGATCCGAACCGTTCTTTTTATTAAATTAGTACGCGGTTATGAGTAGGATAGGCTTTGCGGTACAACTGCATTTTAGGCCATCCCTTCCTGTGGGGACGACGAGGCATGCAAATAATGGCTGTTGTGGTGTATTGCACTCACTCTGAGCTCAGCCTAGCACCCCATCAAGAGGTTTAAACCAGGGGAACATTGTTTTCTGTCTGAGGTGAGCCCAATACACATCCTGTGATGGTGGGCCTGAGCGTTTGGTGTTTTCTTCGGACGTAGTGGGACTGGCTGGCCACCAAAACATTTTTGCCTGCAAGGTGTGCTATTCGTACATGCCATCATTATCCATTCTGTTGCATGATATTGGCCTGTATGGCCAGCCCTTGAGGAAATGTTCTCATCTAGGGGAGATCCACCCCCGCCCATCCACGCCCCTTGTCAGTTTCTCAGAATTATACCTGCCTGCAATGACCTGGTTTAGCCGTATTGACTCAACCCTGGTTCCTTTGTCCTTATTGCTCTCTAAGGTTCCTGGTGCCCCATGCTATGCATTTCCCTAAACTCTCTCTGCCCATCCCTGCGTCCTGCTTGCTTGGAGGACTTGCTGTTCAGGGCTGGGACTGTTACTGGCCATTGTTGTGCTGCCTCTCTGCAAAATTCTCGTGGGACAAGAACCTCGCGGTAGTGACTCTCCCTCATCAAAGAGTGGTGGACTGCTGCTACTACTCTGATTCAGCCCTGTCTTAGGCTGTACTGGATCTCTTCCAGAAGTACCGTTCCTCTTATTGTAGTGTTGTCTCTTTGGCTGGCTCTCAGTTTAGCCCCACAAGCTGCCCAGATTCCCTTGCTTAGGTTCCTCTGTTTACCTGGTTTCTTGCCCAACCACTGCTTCCGGCTGGTGAGTTTCCATTGGGGCATTCCCTGGGTCTGTGTAGTGGCGATGTTCCCTGCAGTGGCTTTAATCTTTGGCCTCGCCTGTAGGGTTTAACCCCTTGCGTCCTACCTATAGACTTTGTCCATTTTTATTCCTATGGGGAAGCGTTTCAACTCCTAAAGTGACGTGTACTAGCCCAAACCTGGAAACGTTTTGTGGCTAATTATTTGGTCCATGGAGTTTGCACCAGACGCTGGAATCTTAGCTGGTGCCTGTGATTAATTTGGGAGTTAAAATCCCTGCACTCCTCTTTTTAAATGTATTGGGTTACTGGGTGTAATTTAGTTTACAATTGTAGACCCATTTCTAAGAGTGTTATGAAACCGCTTAGCTCTCTAGTATTACAAGTCTATCCTCGATTAGGCTTTAGGTGGGCCTCTGACCATTCGTTAAATTATTTAACCCCTTCACAACCTCTAGGTATTATGTTGGATTATAATTGTTTAGCACCTCATCCCTTTGCTTCTTTGTACCTCTGTGTAACTGTTTATTGTTGGTTGTTTTATGTGGTAACACAGGGTTTAGTCTTTCATGCAAAAGTATTTGCACACCCTGTGTTCCCACTGTAAGCCTCTATGCAGCGTGCCGGAGAAAAGGAATCTTTCCGCCATCACCTTCCTGAATCCCTCAAATACCCACTCATCACGCTTTTTAGTCCCACTGCCGACTGGTCTCAATTACTCCATGCGTTTTGATTCTCTAAGCCACTCAAGCCCACAGCAAGATTTCTGGAATTAAACATCTGTAGGTCCCGCCTACGATTGGAAAACCGCTGTCTGTTTAATTTCTCCTTGCTCGTACGAGACCAGGACCCTGCTACCTAATTAATTATGGGTGAATTGTTGCATTTGCTAATCTTCTGGGAAAGGATAGAGCTTCAATAGAACTAATTTGTAATTTAGAATTATAGCAATACTATTACAGATCTTCTTGTAATGACTGTCTTGACTTGTGGTACTTCTGTGCCAAATGTCAAGCATTCAACCGCACCTGGATTTAACGTGATGCTTATCAACACTGGCCGATTGCCTGTGCCAAGATTTTATTTGTGTCCATAAAATAATCTGTTATGTTACTTGGCATTTATATAGCGCCTTATGTATCATAGGTATGATCTCAAAGCGCTGGTAGGTTGAACGCCCTTGGGAAGCGTAGTTCAAGTCAGAGAGACACAGAGACACAGACCCATGATAGCTGCTTCTTAGCAGTAGGTGTGGTGGTTGGGAGGTCAGGTATGTGTTAATTCTGGAGGGGTGACACCCAGACTGATTTCTGGCTGCGTTAGATCTGAGGAGACGCTTAAGCTAGCGGTGTGTGCTCAGCTAGCTGTTTAATTAGCGTGAGTATGTGGCGCGTGTTAGTATGAGAACAGCGATACCGAATGTGTCATAGTATCGCTGTGTTCTAGTTGAGTGGTGGTGTATAGGAGAGAGTAAGCGTGGTAGTGTGATATGGTAGTTATCAGTAAGGCGCTTGAGATCAAGCACTCAATGTGTACCAATGGTTCTATCTGTTTTATTTACTCTGTCTGTTCATTCCACTTCGTCTGTTTCATCCATTTAATCTACTAGTCCTTCCATCCACTCAACCCTTCATCCACATGATCTATCACAGGAAAGAGAGAAGCCCTGCCCTTGTAATGCCTCAAAGGAGGACACCTAAGGTCAATGTGATTACTCCATATCGGAACTCAATTCCATGGGTGATCACTGTTTAAACATTACCCTTACAAAGTAAGTTCTGCATATCTCTCAAAAACAGTGTGCAAAAACACATGTTGAATTTTTTTTTTAACCTATAGATACATATATTCTAAACTTTTTTTAAATGTATAGACCAACATTAGAGTACTAAACCTAGATCATTTCAGTGGGTACCTACACTGTATGAGGGGAATAGTGTATCAGTGTCTCACTGTCGGGCTATATATTCAGCACAGCTTACTTAATGCTCGTATTAAAGATGCACATGTTTTAATTTCACTTAGACATTACGTCTAACACATACAAATGATACATGCTGGAACACTATATAACCCTCTGCGGATTAAAAGTCCCCTGCAGGATTGAAAATTTGACACCGTTGATGCCAAAATGTATGTGTCGACACTACGTGTTTCGGCCCATTGTCGTCACAATACATTCACCCATAATGTATATAAAGGCCTTGTGCAGCACTTAAACCGATTCAAAACTGAAGACAATGCATGCACTTATTGGAAATGCAACTTCCCAAACGTCTATATAAAAACGTATAGATTTGTAAGACCTATCATTAAAAACAAGTTCTATATTTAGGAGTCGCCACTTCAAAACACTAACTGACCTCCGATGGTATTCTGTTTTGTGTATGGGGATGCATCTAAAAGATAACCCATCTTTATGACCAGGCTCAATCGCTGCCAACCACTAATGCTGTGGCATCTGAGTATTTATTCCTCGCCAAATCTGTGTGAAATGAAATCACAGGACGCTACTTAACGCAATGCTACTGATGTTGGCTCAAAACATAAGGTAAGAATACCGACTGCCATTTGCCCAACCACACAGCCCACATTCTAATTAAGCCTGCAGAGTTACTGAACAATGCACAATGGAGAAAGGGTGTTCTTCAGAATGATACAACCGGCTCATCACCAACACAGTAACAAACTTGCTACGGACAGAAATTCTAAAATCGTGGCATATTATGGCAAATGGAAATGTTCAATCACAAATGGATATTTGCTTTCAAATGTCCCCCTAACAGAAGTTGGTGCACACTTATGAATACCCTAAACCCATGGATCATTCCATCACCAGTACATGGGGTCTCCTGGCCGTACAGGGACATTTCTGATGTGGAAATTGTTCAATTATGTCCTCTCGCCAAGGATTTGAAATCTATTGACCTATATGGTATTGAATGGGAACTACAGGACTACACCAATTGAGGAACCAAGTGTGTGGTCTACTGTATAAAATGTCCATGTTCCCTAATCTCTTATATATTTTCATGTGATCATTAAGTGACAGTCTGTATGCACTGCCACCTGAGAGTCTGATTATTTACAGTTCATAAATTCCTTCAGCAGTGCCCATGGTGCCTGCTGGGAAACTCCCCATACAGTGGGTGTAGGCAACTAGATTCCACCATTGTGTTTTGGATAAGGAATGTAAATCTTTGCAGCTTGCAATTCGAACGTCCAACAAATGCAGCTGGGCCTCATTTCCTCGCAATTGGGGATGGTAGATACCGCACACTATAGCTGACAATTGCACCTTATTTATTGTATACAGAGTCTGAGAGACCGAAGCAGACCTAGATGTGTGCCTAATCTTCGACCAGATATCAGGCCAACTACCTACAGGTAATTCTCCCCCCGCACCCTAAAACATTAATGCCACACCCGCTAGGTTGTGGAATTGGAATGGGAGAGGAGGGAGGAGGAAAGGGTCCTATAGATAGATTCCACTGACATGGGAGAAGGTAGACGCTCCTCGACCCCACCCCCTCCCACCCTCCACCTCCATCATTCTCTGTGGCCTGCAACCCTCTTGCTGCCTCCTACTAACTGCCTGTATCTCAAACTTGCCATTAGGCAACCCATATCTATCCTGCAACATCGTAAATGGGGCGATAACCCTCCTCAGACAATGTTATGAACTTACAAATCCCTGCTGCTCCCCATGTGGACAAGAATATTGGCAACACCTTCACTGTCCGCCTCCAAAGGCCAACTATTAAGGCCCAGAGCCCATGTCCGGGCATGAAGGGGCTTTTCCCCCTCCTATCACCTACCCTCAAACCCCGGAGCTCCACTGCAAAAACAAAGTTAACACTGCTGACTGTGACTCAGACAGGCAAGACAGCCTACTGCTATATTACCCTGCACCCCTAACTCGCAAGCTGCTTCAAGACCCCTTCCCTTCCTGCCACCCCCACCCTCCTGAAGCAGATAATTGTGGCCATCCACGGTAAATCTGCCTTTGTGGTCCCCTCTGGGTTTGCGGTGCACACCCTCCGTGACCCTCTCTGACCGAGGTGTTTGCAAAAGTGGACTCTGCAATTGCCATAAACCTTTCCTCACCTAAACTTCAATACCAATACCCTGTGCACCTCATGTAGCCCTTAGTTATGCTGGGTGCGGCTTTGCCAGAATGCATTGGCTCTGACCCCCATTACTGTTCTACTTCTTGCATCTAACTCCTTGTCTACTTCAGCACAAGACCCTACTCACTGTTCCCCATCCTCGCAGGTATTGATCCTGTTTACCGAACGGGCAGTAACTGGAACCAAGCCAAGGTGGTTTTACTTGACTAGCTGCTTATGTTGGTTATCTTATGATTCTTTGTTCTATGCATTCTAATAGGCTTGAATTGTGAATGTTTAACCTGCCTGCCACCTTTTGAATATCGACTTTAGCCTGCGCTGTATAAACATATATAAACTGCCTGCTACCTACCTTATGATGACCTTAGACTGCACGCATAATTTTGCTGTATCTCACCTGTTTGACCTCCCAGCCTTGTGATGCATACGTAACTGGTTTGATCCTTACCTGATTATGACTTTCAGCTTCCTGCTGTAACCTGCCCTAACATACCTGTAATAACTTCACCTTGTCATTTGTCTGCCTGCACACCTGATGTAGCCACCCGTACCATGTGGCGAAGCTTTGCCAGAATGTACATTCATACTTATATTGTCACACATGCTTGGTTATACCTTAGGTCGCCCCCGTACCATGAGGTGAGGCTTTGCCAGATTGTTTGATCACCTGTAGGTTTTAACGTTATGCGTGATCTTGCACTTTGAAGAATGTCACTCCGCACTGTTTCTAGCACCCTGAGGTTTTGATGCACTGCTATAAATGCAAAATAAATTAAGCATGCTGAATATATAGCCTGACAGACACTGATGCCTTATTCCGATTTGCAGTGTATTTGAATACTGTTGCACTTCAAATCTTTTTGCACTTTCCTTGCATTTATGCACTGAGAAGCACGTTCCTTGCATTTTTGCACTGAAATGATCTAGGTTTATTACTGTATTGTTGTCTATGTATTGTCAACACTTTTTGTATGCACTGATAAGAATACATTATTTTGAACATATGATCGTTTCAAGCGAGATTTGCAAAACTTTCTTGGTAAGAGTAATGTGTAAACGGTGAGCGCTCATGGAATTGATTTCATATAAAGGGAATATGACCTTGGGTGTCCTTCTTTGAGGTATTACGAGGGCAAGGCTACTCGTTCCTGTGATATTTGACTATTTCCCTTTTTTGAGTAGTTGTCCTTTCTTAGGATAAATGAGAGGGGTGACCATTGGAGATTTTGCATAAAATAATGTTCTCCTGTCAAGGTGCTCCACCATGTTACTTTTTTTTTCCTGATGTCGAGTCTCTAGCAATTCACCAACCTTTTCTGCACATTGATAGCCCTACTGGGGATTTTAGTATGTGAACATGTGTGTTAACCTACTCCACACTGTTTTTATTACCCACCGACCTGAACATTTGCTTAATTTTCTGGGGCCACATGATTTAATCTCTTTTTAGGGAACGTCACTTATGGACTGTTGCTGCGCTCCTAGTTTTCCCTCACCGTGATCAGGTTAGCTATTAACATAGTAGCCTTTCTTTGTAATTTGGTGTTCATTTAAACATCGAATGCCCTGGCATCTCTATGCAACTATTATAGCAAATGTAGAAGTTAAAGGAATAGTGCGGTCAGAAATATTATTGTCCCTATGTTTCGGCAATGTGTTTTTAACCATACGTTGTGCGATTGTACAAACATTTCCTATGCCCCTTACCAGAGTTTTTGTCTTTTGAACACAAGCGAAATCAGGCAGTAGGGCGCAGCCATCTTGTGATCTTATCAGTTGCTGCATCGCCCTGGGTGAACTGACTTTGCGGCACTACATCATATCCCCCGCCCCTGAGCCTAACATCACCAAATCATTGATATTCTCTGCCTCTTTTCGTGACGTTACTGGGCAGCGTAGCCAAACGCGCCCAGTCGCCACCTACGCGACTTGACGCAGAACCCGGAAAACACACATCGTCTCCCAACACAGCGCGTCACAATTCGGAATATGAAACTGTACTTTAAAAGGAAATAACAAGACTGTACAATTGGTAAAGTACATTTATTTCACATTAAATGCTTCGAGAACATTCGGCCATGGACATATTCAATCAAAGCTCTGCTTTGGGTGGACATGGCACGTTGGCAATGTGTGTGTGCTCTGAACAGATTTGCACGCAAATCCATGAGTACGCATCTCTACGACATTAATAATAAGATATTTAACAAAATCTAATTCCATTTCCTCATACGCTGGTTTGCCACCAATTTTTTTGCTTCTTTTCATAAAGGCCATAGTGTAGCTAAGCATCCCTAGGTTTCCTGCCGTCCTAGATTGTTCACGGCCTCCATTCTCGTTGTGTGCGAATAATGCTAGCAATGTACTATATTTCATCCTTCTGATGCTGAAATGCAAACTTTGTCCTGTACTTTAGGCACATATTGTGGAACACCTCCAAATCTCCTGTGACAGAATTCTGAGAGTCCCTTCAGATCTCTTGAGAGTTTTATCAAACACAATCTTCTCAAGGGCTTTGTGTGGAGGTGAAGATGGAATCAACCACTTCTTCCGTTCCTGCTCTGGGGACAAAGGGCCATGTTCACATTGGTGGAAATGGTTTTCTGTCCAGTGGTGAACGTTGGAACAGTGGTGCATTAGTGACTGCCATTTTTCCACTGGAATTTCCACAGACCCATCACATGATTTGGAGCTACACCAAAGATGGTTGCTGAAGGACTGGATTTTTTTTTGATTGATTTGGCAACATGCCATATATCAAATTGATGTTTCATATTTGGAAACTGCTCTCTCATTGTCTTGGCTATTGAAACGCATCTGTCCGTGGCTATGAGGTCGATTTGCATTCCCCTCGATTGTAGATCTTCCAGTGATTTTATAAAACCAAGTTTCTCCATTACCACTGAGGATTTACATTCGGACACCTGCCCAACCACCGAACTCTTACTTTCCATGTCCTGAAAGTGGTGTGTGCAGTACTTAGCAGAAAATCCGGGGCTGTAACACTGTCCATCGCCGGCTAGCCTGAACCGTATGTCGGAGAATCTACTTTGAACAGACAATTGTTCAATTTTCCAAGCTTCACTAATGGCAGGGAATAGATAATCACGTTGGTATTTGTAATACTGCGTTTTAGAAATGTAATGGAGTCCCACAAACTGGATAACTTCCTGAAAATAGAGCCACTGAAAAGTAAAGCTGATGCACACAGTAGATTGCCAGCTGGCAGTTTCCCCAGAATCGGTTGTGCGGACCATGAAAATGTTTTATGTAACATTTTACAGGTGGCATCTATTTTGAGGTTTCTGCCTTGTGTTAAACAAGCCACATTCACCAATGCTTCCCACATACTTCCCCTCTCACTGAATGCACACATTTCAGCATCGTTATAATCTTCGTCAAGCTGCTGTTGAATACGATGTATTTGGCCTCCTTTATTAGATTGTCATCCTGCATTGTTTCGGATTGAACCGTTGTGGACATATCGGCCAAACTGGATATACTATAGTTGAGATCTTTGTCTAGTTCGTCGGTCAATTGTGTTGCGGCTTCAGTCTGTCATTTTAACATCTGTTACTTGACCGCGGATAGGAGAAAACATCAATGACTAATTTTTGGGTGGAATTTTTGTTGGTGTGCGTCGATTGTGTCAAGTGCTCTGCAACTAATGTAAAACTATCTTATGTACATTCAGTTTCATCATCTTCTAGTGGAGCAGTTGCATTGTAGCAATGGTCCAAAAACACTTTGCTGGATTCGCCGGTCACATTAAATTAATTTTCTGGCCATTGGACAAAGGCATCTTGAGTTTGAACACGCCGCGCGTCAATTAATAGTTCCTCCATGGTGAAAACAGTTTGGCAAGCAGCATCTCTCATTTGTGTCGCTGTCTGTGTCCGCATAGTCTGTACTCCATCGGGCAACTACAGGACACATAGGAAAAATGATGTTCAGTTTAAATCCAACATACAGTATCGTACAATTTACATTAAAAAAGCATATAATGAAGGCCTCAGCACAAAACAATTGCTTAAAATAGGAACGGTTTATAAATAACCTTTTTTCTTTCTTTTCGTTGAAACCTTCTTTAGTCTAACATCACCAACATCAAGCTGGTGTACCGACTCGGATCCACGCTCAATATACGGATCTTGTATACATCCCTAGAAAAGAGTATCCATTTAAAATAAGTTATTTGGATTACACATAAAATTAGACCGACTTTCTTTCATTAGAGGGTACTGTCAGTACACATACCTCTGGATCGACTATAAGGTCTGGAGGTCTGGCTCCGTATCGACTACAAGGGATGATGTAATTGTAGAGGACGCTGGCGCAACTCCCTGAAACACAGCCCTTGCATTAGCATGGATTAAAATATTGGAAATTAAACATATACTTTGGAAAGACAAAGGTACACATAATAGCAATTCACAAATGAACCATTGTGTTAAAGAATGACATGATATCTAAATATGATCAGATTATCTCATTCGATGGAACTGTCAGTACCCATACCTCTGACTCCGGATCAACCACAAGGGATGTTGTAATTGTAGTGGACGCTTCAGCATCTTCCTGAAACGTAGCACTTTCATTAGCATGGATTAAAATATTGGAAACTAAACACACACATTGGGACGTGGTGAAAGGTACATATCCATAGCAAAACCACGAATAAAACATTGTGTAAAAGAATTAGACGATACATAAATATGATTACATTATCTCAAATTCCATGCAGCAAACTGGTCTGGAACAGAATAGCTAAGTAAGATTACCTAATACACGCTCAAAGTGGTTGATGACTCCAGGCAAGACATGGATGTTGAATCTTGTTGCTTCACATTCAGTGGATAGTCATGGAGTTGTAAAGGAAAAGTATCATTTGATTTAGAAATGCTAATATTAAAAATTGTCATGTAAGGAGACTGAATACGAGAAAATTATGCTTATGTAAATGCATAATATAGCAGTTATCTGTGCCCATATATCAATTTTCTATGATGGTTCTAAAAAAACCTGTTTAACAATATGTTCATTATTTAAAAAGCTATACAATCATATAAATATCTTAAGTATTATAAGTGACATTTACACCTAAAATACCAATCAATCCATTTGGTTACCTGCACACTACCGCAAGGCCTAAAGCTAAATCCGGAAGCGTGACTCACCTGTGCCGGCATGTGAACGAATAAAGTCGGAATAGCGTTTGGGAGCAATTTTCGAGTTGTTCTGATTCTTCTTTGTGTACAGGGGTGTCGTACATATTTGGAGTAAAGTGCAGGGTGCAGATGCAGTATCGATCACCCCTCTTGTCCTCCAAGACTTCTTTGACTCTACTTTCAAGCTCTGCCGATGCATATCTGCAATTTCTGACCCATTCTCTAATTCGATCTACAGTCTTAGGGAATACATGCATTGTAGTGCCTTCAGATATGTCATGGGTCTTCGAAGGGCAACCGAATATTGAACACGCAGGCATGGTTGTAAATTCTGCAAAAAAAAGTCAACATTATTCGAAATTTACTTTGCATAAAAATGTGAGAAGGAATTTGACCATACATTCTTCAATGCAAGCTTTGTTTTGGTCACCACAGCAAAACCAGTGCAGACTGGGCAGCTGCATTATAGGATACCTTTCAGAAACAATTCATTGATGTGACGAAAATCAGAACATGTTACTCGTCCCTTGAATGTACTATCGTGCATGAAAAGGAAACGTGCTTATATTATAGACATGGTCTGCGAAGGATACAATTCGATGCCCATTGACACTGATGAAAATTGAAATATCGATAACCAATGAAACTCAAGTCAATAAAATGAAATCTATGAACATAGCACTACTGAGTACGTTACTTCGAAATAGATATCCATTTACAGATGGAGATGTGATTAGGATACATGCCCTTACCTTGACCAACAAAGGTAGATTCAGCAAGCGAGTAGTTGGTGGCAGAACAGGGAGATGTTCAGAGGTAGCACACTGACGTGTTGACTCGCAGCGGTCACAGAAGTTCACAGATAGCACGACGACGAGCAGATTAGCATTGGTCACCGGGGTTCTCAGGTAGCACGTTCACGAGTTGACTTGCAGTGCTCAAAGATGTTCTCATGATAAATATCAAGTGGTTTATAAAGAATTACAAAAAGGGGTGTGTATGTGAATGAATGACGTGTATATGTCGTGGTATTATGTGCATTGCAGTGGCGCGTCTTAAATTGGAGCCTGCCTGGAGACACTGGGTCTGAGGGCAGCATGTGAACAATGGCCCCTGCGCGAAAGATAGCTTTGAAGTGTACATGGTGTTTAGCATCTTGGCCGTTCGCGCCCCTGACAGCACCCACATCCCTTGGCAGCGCACACCCACTGGTGCCAACTGCCTTTGATAATGGTGGGGGATGAATGGGCCTGGGGCGTGCAGACGAGGCACCGGATCACTGCTGAATGGAGTCACACTTGATTCTCTGAAACTGAAACATCCATTGATAAAAAAAAAATGTTGGGTTTTATTTTGTTTATTTGGATGGCACAAAACATCTACACATTGTAAAGGTCTGGTTGCAGCACAGCGAGGGAGAATCCCCTGTACTGACCGTTGTCACTGGGGAAAGTTTCTCTAATGGCACCAACGACACAGGCGGGTATTACTCATTGAACGCAGTGTACAAGCCTCCCATGAAACCACCATGTAAAAGAATGATGGGCTACCAGCCGGTACCACCTGTGAAAGAGAAACACACAAACTGTTTTTAAATGACAAAGATAAGTGTATTGACAACCTTAGTTGTCAATGACAATTCTTGTATCCAATGGAATTTTTGCCAGGACAAATGCTACCTAGACACTGCACAATATTGAACGACTTTTATACGACTATTAGAGAATTGCAAGACTAAATTGATATGACCATGATCTATTGAAGTTACCAGAATATAGGAGACAACCATGAAATAGTTGTGGCCTAACTGACATCACAACCAGAGTATACTTACTCGTTACTTGGGTTACAAGTGCGAACCGTTGCTCGAAGTTTGTGCACAAGCACCATCAAAATGCTCAACACGCACTGTGTGAGGCAGGCTGCCCTGAAGTCTGGCAGCTCGGTAATGCATTGCGGCCATGGCCCGCCTTGCGATATGTAGGACAAGCATCCAGAATTCTCTCGGCAGCAACAGTTCTCCTCCTCGGTTGGCATTGGCGTGCACAGATTTGCAGGTACACCAGGTGGAAACACCGTCCATGCGTCTAGGCCCAGGCTCTTGATCTGTTGAATCGTCCTCCCAACTGTCGTCGGAAGAAGTCCCATTGTTCCTGCATCTTTCTCTTTCCACTAATTCCTCCTCGGAATACTCGGGCTCATTCTGGTAGGGCATTATTGTTGCCATTGTGTGGTGAACAAACGAAAATAATTTATAGCGATGGTACTGGTATCTGTTCGCACGGGCTACAAGCAACGAAGGTAGCTGACCAGAGCACAAACGAGTCACAGAATACTCAAAGAAATACAGTGGGAGGAATGGAATTGAAAATCTGTGTGTTGTGAAACGGTCTGTTTATACTTATTGAGGAAAGAGGCGTCCGGCCATTTCCATGGCGACACGTCATTAGCTGAAGCGCAGAGAATGTTGACACAAGACGTGCTTTGGCATTGTGAAATGGGCGGTACGTATCTAGTGATGTCGGGCTCAGGGGTGTGGGGGAAATGATTTAGTGCTGCAAAGGCAGTTCACCCAGGTCGATGCAGCAACTGATAATATTATCACAAGATGGCCGCGCCCTGTGCCTGATTTGGCTTGTTCAAAAGACAAACTCTGATAAGGTGCATAGGAAATGTTTGTACGATCGATCAACGTATGGTTAAAAACACATGGCCGAACCATAGGGACAATAATATATCTGACCGCACCATTCCTTTCAGCTTTAATGTGCCTTATGAGATATACATGTCCGCATAGAAAAAGGGCTACGGTTCGTACTCTGCTACTGCACGATGCTGGTATTGTCCTTTTTCAGTTGAGAACCCTCTTTGTAAACCTTATTGTTGTTATACTTTGATTGTTCAAGCTCCACCATTTACTGGTTTCTTTGTGTTTTTATCCCCCAATCCTCCCTTGGAACCTTTCATTGGGTTCACCAACCTGCTGTCCCACCAACATCTGGTGTTTGTCTTCAAATTTCAGTCCCAGGTCTGACCTCAGCCGTCGATGGCCTCTGAATTGGTACACCTATAGTTTTACAAGTGTTATGATTTTGTTTGACATCTGCTGCCTTGTGTGTTCAACCATGTATTCCTTCTCACCTGACAACATCAGAACGTGTTGGCCCATTTTAGATCATTGTAAGGGTGCACCATGGCAATTTTCCATACCCTCTTTTACAACCCACTGTCTCAGACTAATTGTGGCATTTCTTGGAGCTCTGCAATTGTACTCTGGCAGGTCACGTACCCTAAAGAATGGGAGATATCGGAACATCTGTGTGCTGTCTGTTATTCAAGGGCTGCCTTATTTCAAATGATTACTGGAAACTGAAGTCTTTGTGAACAGAGCTCCCAGTCGCCCCCGATCTCAAACTGGTGCCCACAATTTTGGCCCCCAAAGATACACCCCTTTGTTGCACTGTTTACATTCTGCCTAATCGGTACTTGGAGTGATTTATTCCTCGTCCTTCTCCCTGCAGTTATAACCTTACCTCTTTATCTGAACCTGAACTCCTTCTCACCAAGGTTTTTCTGCAGCAGTTACCTTCACTTTAATACCTGCACTGTGCAAGCAGACTGTTTTTCTCTGGACTTGCATCACATGAAGATGAATTTCAAAACGTGTCTCCAGCGGTTGGATAGTTTCATTGGCTGCCTTGGAGTTCTATTTAAGCCACTATTTATATTTCTAGGCTTAGTGATGTTGTACCATCGCCCACTCATTTCTTCAATGTACTCTGCACTTCTGGAAGGCCCACTTCTGTACCCGGTGGCTGGAACTGTACTCTGATAGTTCCTTTAGGTGACATCACCTTAGCCCTGTTATCTCTGCAATGTTCGTCCCTAATGCTCCAGGAATGGGACCCCTGGTTAATTCTAGCCAGACCTTGCAACCTCTATGTATTGGTGGCTTAAAACCCCACTTTAGCCTGTCAAACTGGAAGCTCAATACTGCCTTTTTTTGCTGCTTGCGCGCTGGAGGATAATGTTCAGTGGTCAAAATTGATATTCAGTGAGCAGGAGCTAGAAAGTAGTCCCTGGTTGTCGTGGATTTCCACTAACCAGGAGTTACTCAATGAAACTTTAATAGCTCCTGGTGCACAATTGGTATTTTCAAGATGTGTACCTTGAATGGACGACTTAAAAAAATATATACACACAGAAAATGCAGAAAGAAATACTACTTCTGCTTACTAATTTAAAATGTAGAGATGCAGGTAAACATACCCCCTCACAAGTGCCTTGATCTTCGATTTTACATTGTTGCATGCACCCAAGAATGCACATGCCAGAAAGCCCCCTCTTTCTATTGATATGGTTCTGTTTCACCGTTTACTTCTTGTCCTGCTGCTGCCTCTCATTTTGGAACTACCCAACTTTGCTGCTACAGCCATCTCATTCACCACATCGGTTTCTGTAACTGCATCAAAATAGGTCTCTTTACCTCCACAGCATTTTCAAATCCAGTACCCCCTTTTTTTACTAGGATGACACCTCGCTCACGCTTTCTTTCTTTTTTCGGCTGCTGCATAATGAGGACCTAATTCATATAACGCCACACATCTAACTTGTACATGAGTTGAATACTACTTTGTGCATGTACCGATTATGCATTAAAAATCTTCTAGAGTTTCCTCTAGTGCACATTTTACAAAAATTCACAAATGCATAAGGATTTAGATTGGTATAGTTATGTGCCACTAGTTGGCTTGGGGAGCCAAATGTAACTCCCGGTAGCTTCTGGTGTCAAACTAACCAGTGTCTTCCATGCTATACCCAGGAGCTAAATAGCTCCCAGCAATGTTGTACCCTGATTGCTTTCAAATCTGACCTCCACCACCTCTCTGATTCGCTAGAGCACCTGTAGACCTTGCAAAGCAGTGGTACAAAGTACAAAACCCAGTAATCCGACATGGGGATGATAGCTGGCAGGGGTAAACATTTTAAGTTGCAAACTACTAGCCCGACAGTCCCTCACCACCCCAGTTCATGTGCACGCAGCATACCGTTTCTTACATGCCAAGAGTCCATTATCACTAGACGATTGCTAGTGTGGAGTGTACATTTTGATGCCTGATCCAACCAAGGGAGCCCTCTTTTTTGGATTTTATTTACTTAATTTTTTTATTACAGTTCTGGACATGAGACTAGTTTTGTCTGCTCAGCTTCCTTTTAGTTGGTATTTCCAGACTGAGAAGGGAGGAGTGGGATAGGGTAAACCAATAATCCTAAACAAATTAGTTGCGACCTGCATAGAACTTGTGTCTCGGTATCTGGTTTCTTTGCAGCTTGAATCAGTTTACTATGTTTCTTCCTGTGACTGAACACTTCGTCATCTCTTTGTAGTTTTTAGTTTAAACCCTTGCATGCTCTTATATCGGGTCCCAGTTTTTAATTCCTTCAGGAGTGGACAATGAACCCTCCAGACCCCTTTCCCACTCAACTATCTTCGGTTTTAATAATTGCTGAGTTTGCAACCCCAGGGGAATCCGGAGTGGATAAAATAACGAATCGGGCCTCTGCTGACTGCCCTCTGCGCTTTGGATCTCAACCACAAGACTGTGCTGACCTGAAGGTAATGCAGATTACAGCAAACTCCATACAATGCTATCAAACTCTAAGAGTGAATTGTAACGTGCTGTCATTGGTACCTGAAAGCCTTTGCCTCTAGCCTGAAAGGCTTCTTTAGGAAATATTCCTTTTTAAACTGTGCTTCCTCTTCAATTTTTCTTCTTCCTTTTTCAGTCTGGCTCAGTTAACTTTTAAAGCTAAAATTTATAAATATATACATTTTCTGCTGAGCTGCGTAATGACCTGCTAGCAGGTTCCTATTGATAGTCTGTAGAACCTTTTGAATTCCTGTAGACCAGCGGTCTCCAAACGGTTGATTGCAATCGACCAGTAACCGCAAGGTGGTAGCTGTCCTGTAACCGTAAGGCGGTAGCCGTCCTGCGGTTAAGGCCTTGTTTTGCCTCCTGTTTGCCAGAAGCACCACCACCAGCTTTTGAGTGGGCAGGATCCCTCCTCCTCTTCTGCATCAGCAGCGAACTTCCTCACTGAAAAGACCTTCAACAAGATCCCACTACAGAGAGATCCTATCTGCATTGATGCACATCGAATCTCCAGCCCAGCACCTACCACATAGGGTGAGAAATGCTGGATACTTCCTACTGATGCCCATGATCTGTGCTCAATTCACCGTAATCAGCCCGCCAAGTTGCTGCCGAGCCTTTGCCCTTCCTAAAATGGCCGGTCGGTGCAACGCGGCATGAAACTGAGGCTGTGTATCTCTGTTGCTAGCATACTCCTGGTTTATTAGCCAATCTATGGAACTACCGCAGGACGGTTACTGTCTTAAAGGCCTAGGTTAAGACCCTTTTTTGCCTCCTGTTTGCCGCACTGTGCCGACTCTAGACTCCAACATACCCACCTAAGGCGAGTGCCGCTTGACTCTAACAAAGGATGCTGGTTTGAAACGGCATTGCTAAGTGCTTCATGCACGGCATGTAAATGTTTCCAGCAAGGTCCTGCATATAGTGTTCCCTGCATAACCTACTGTATCACCTGTCACCCCCTCCATAGGTCTAGTGTTACGCGTAATCCTAGTAAAGTGTCACCACTGTGCCGACTCATTGCACCACCCCGTGCCTCCTGACCAGAGCATTACCATTTACTTGCTAAGATCGCTGTGCCACGTTAGCGAAATACTCACTTGGACACCTTACAACCACATCAGAACTATTTTGCCCAGACTTTGGGATACAGCATCCTACACTCACTTTACCTAGACTCTTTTGGACGCCTAATCGAAATGGTCACACCTATCGTCTGTATTTGCTCTCAATTATACTGCCGTCTGCATATGCCGCATTTCATTCACCGTGACCCAATGGATTACATACAGTTCATATGCCTACGCTTCTCTTATTTGCTGTGCACGCATCTGTATTACTTAAGGTAACGTGACCTAATGTATACTGATCATGTTGTAAATTATTGCGTCACACCACCTATGCATCTATGATTTGCGGTGTATGTATCTGCTTCATTCAAGCCAATTTATGTGCCTAATGTATAGCATACAGTTCGCATGTCATTGCGCCTCTCTGCTTACGTATCTCTGATTCAGCAGTATGCCTCATTCAACCTATTGTAGGTCACTTGACCTCTGCACGATTACTCATAGCTACATCCTTCACCTATTGTTTCATTGTACCAGCCTGTGCATGCTGATAACCCTACTGCTTGAACTGAATGAACCCACTGTTGATCACCCGTTATCCGAACTACACTAGTTCAGGCCTGTTGACTACCTAGTATATCATTAGCCTAAGCTGTATAACTACCCACTACCTGAATTGCTTCAGCCTACAAATGTTGACTAGCCCACCTCAGCTTAGCACTGTCCCAATTTATGCATGATGATCACCCTCTTTTTCTGATCTGCACTAGCCCATGCCTGATACCTTACTTCTACCCTGAATTATGAGCGTATGCCTGCTGTTGACTAGCCTAGCAAGAATTATACTTTTCTGGCTTGATTATGAGCCTATTGTATTGAGCACCTAGTCCCACGTTAATCTTTGGACTCCAACCCCTCAGCTCCCTAACTAACTACAATTAAGTAACCTGGGTAACTAAGTAACTGAAAAATTATGTCCCCTAAAATTGTCCAGCCATCCCTACCATTTCTGACCTTAGTACTAATTATCTTGCAGTTCATAGCTTCCACTATGACCTACATCAGGTGTACACCTTGCCCTCTAGCGTCCAGAAACGGCAGACTCCGGGCCAGACTAAATTGCCTCCATGAGCTGCGTAGTACCAAGATTATAACGCCTAGCCATAAACAGAACGAAAATACTACTGGGATTAAAGCTACACTCAGCCTAGACACTGAGACCCCATATGGAACCTTGCTTTCGGCACCCCGTTTGCCTCACAAGACCAAAACTAACACCACTCCACCTAAATCCCTCCTCAACAGATCACAGGAACTTAAAAACTTGACTACAATTTCCGGCGCTCTGATAAATGCCAGGTTGCTAGTAGCACATATCACCGAAATAGCAGATACAATCTCTACAAAGGACCTTGACATCCTAGCTGTCAGTCATGGTTGCATGACGCAGCTGGCCCAGACCTTACGCTATCAGTACCCGAAAACTACCAAATATTTGAGCAGACAGAACTAATGCCAAAGGAGGCGGATTAGCCCTCATAGCTAAATCTGAAGACTATCACCCTCACCACCAATTAAATCCTGTAAACTGCTCATTGCCAAATTCCCTGTTACCAATTGCTGCACTATCTACCTACTTTACAGACCTCTGGGTCCCATCGGCACCTTGAAGAGGATATATTCCAGTATTCTGGCGAATAACACTAAAGATTCATCACAAATATTATTACTGGGTGATTTCAACCTCTGTTTTAATGATACTGCAGACAGAAATGCCCAGGCAGTAGCCAATATCTTATCAGAACATGGACTAACAAGAGTATCCTCACCTACCCATGTCAAAGGCAGGACCTTAGACTGGGTGGCGGACCAGAACTGTGAGCCCACAATACTGGACTGACCACCATCTGATTGCCTTCTCCTTAGCTACACCTAAACAACTGATCATCGCTAAAGCTATGGCACCACCCATTCCTACTAGAAGCAAAAGAAATATCACACCGGAAAGATTACTACCACACATCCTACCATCGCTCAACTCACTCCCAAATACCTCTGACCCTAACATCCTGGTCGAAGTTTACAACAACACTAGGTCTAAGGCTTTAGACCCTATTGCACCTCTTAAAATGCATAGAAGCAAACCGCGCACGCCTTAATGCCTGGTGAACACCACATCTCAAAAACCTGAGATTACAAAAAAGAAAATTGGAAACCTCATAGCGACATATTGCTTCACTATTGCTACCACTGTTGGATCTCGTAGGGCCTCAATTCACTCCTTCAGCAATTCTGCATGTTGCACTGGAGTCCCATCTGCTCTTCGAAACCCCCTCCGCCCCCATCTTGCCAGACCTCCATGTACTGTTGTCGTCATGAAAGCTGAATCTGTGTATATTGTTGCTGCATGTGCTTCTATTAAGGCAATGAGTTACGCTGCCTGTGCTGAGAAATGAGATGGAAGGCGATACTGCACTAGTGTCTCATACTCGCCTTCTTCTAACCTCACCACTGCCAACCCCACTTTTCTCTCCCGTGTCCATGTCAATGATGCTGACCCATCCACAAAGTACACCTCTCCCTCACTCAGGGCATTCTCGCACACCACTGTGTCCTCTCCTCTTTCCCCTGTGTAAGTTGCACAATCGTGTTCCTGCATGTCCTCCAGTGTGCATGCTTCTGTAATGAATGTTGCCGGATTCACTGTCCTGCATCGTACCACATTGATATTGGCGCTCGACAATATTATCTTATAGGCAGTTGCTCGCTGTGTGGTCAGTGTACTTTTTGATCTCTCAAGTATTGCAAATGAGTGTTCCACAAACAATGTGACAGGGCATCCCATTACTATTGTGGAACTTTTCTCAATGGCAAACGCGGCGGCGAGAGATTGCTCGCACGCGAAGTGTCCTTGCATCACCGCATCCAAGGTGCCACTATAGTAAGCCAGCGGTTTGTGTCCTAGAGAAGTCTTTTTGTGTCAGTACAGCTGTCATGAGTGTTCCCTTACAATGTGAGAATAGGAAAAACTTGCGTTCATAATCCGGATTGGCGAGCACTGGAGCACTCGAAATCAACTCTTTTAGTGACCTGAATGAGGCGCTCATTTCTTCTGACCATTCTATTTTCCTGTTCTCTTGTTGTGCCTCCTTGAGTGCTTGCAGTAATGGTCTGGTGTAGGCTGCATAATCTAATATCCATGCTCTACAATAGTTACACATTCCCAAGAATTTCTGCATCTCCTTCACTGTTGTGGGTTCTCTTACTGATCTTATTGCTTCTACCTGTCAGGGATTATCTTTTTCCGTCTTTCGATATCAGCTGCCCCAAGTATAAGACCTCTCCTGACAGTATTGTAGCTTTCCTTGTCCACTTTGTACCCCTTATTTGCCAGCAGCGACAGGAGTGTTACTGAGTCTTTTCTGCATGTTCTTCATTCTGTGCGCAGACGAGCAGATCGTCTACATACTGAATGATTGTGCTTTCAACTGATAAATTACCCAGGTCTTCGTGTAGTATGCGGTTGAATATATCTTGGGCTCTCACAGTATCCCTGTGGTACTGCAATGTTCGTATCTCTTCCCCTAATGTGAATGCTGTCAGGTATCTGCTTTCTTCAGCCAAGGGATGGAAAGAATGCGTTTTTCAAATCGACCACTGTGAAATGTGATGCCGTTTTTGGGATACTGCATAATATTGAAGCAGGGTTCGGGACCAAAGGGAACTCTTTCTGTATGACGTCATTTAGGGGGCGTAAATCCTGGATCATCCTCCAAGCCCCTCCCTTTGCTTTTTAATCGGGTAGATACAGGTGTTGCATGTGAGTTTGAGGCACTATATTCCCTGAGCTAATAATGCATTATTGTCTTTTATCCCTTCCTCCGCTTCACGGGACAATGGATATTGCTTTACTCGGGGCAGGATTGCCCCTTGTTTGAGTTTTATGACCACTGGCGTCACTCATGCAAGAACCCCACATCATGGGGGCCTGTTGTCCACAAATTGCCTGGCACCAGTCGCATGTCATCGTCAAAAAATGACGGTGGTGTTCCCACTACTGCCATCAACTGAACAGGAATTTGCCTAGCCTGAATCAAAATGTCACAGGGCATTGCTATTTCCATTATTATTTCACCATCATTGTCTGAATCAGAGAAGAGATCCGCATCAGATAAGTCCCGTAAGGCAATATTGGCGTTGATGCACAGTACAGTGCACCATTCACATCCATCCCAATTACTGCAATCCTTTTTGCTGATACCTGTACAGCATGCAAGTCTAATGATACCACTGACCTAGTGCTATGTCTGGGCGCACTATTGGGCGGAAGATAAATTCCGCGGGTATTCTCCAATCCAGCTTTTTTAGCTCAGGAACTACTTGGGCCAGTGTTTTCAAACCTTCAATAAACATTCTTTCGTCCACTGGCAGGCCACGTATTTCCGAGCAGTTGTTTGAGCCTGTACTACCAACATTACACGTAATGGGCATATTCCTGGTGTTGAACACACTATTCCCCTTCTGTAATGATATTGTCATGTAACTGCTAAGAAGCCCTCCCTAGCAAGTTATTGCGATTGTCGTAATACAGTAAGGGTTTTACAGTTTACCCCCACTGTCACATCCAAAGCTTCGTATAAGGAACTTCAATTACAGCCCCAGAGAACCCTGCGTCCTAACTCCGTTAAATAACGGAAACCGCCCTCCCTAATGCATGATTCTCCGCTCCCGAATCCACCATGAATATGAACTGCTTGTCTCCTATCTGCGCCCCTACCAATGGTTCCTCTGCTGCATCGTAGGTGGTAGATAGAACAGGACACGCAAGTGTTCTCTGTGGCTGTCCTATGCGGGTGTCTCATAGCCCCCCCTGGTTGAACACACTCCCTGAAACTACTGAACACCACTATAGGGCGGTGCTGGCTCCATTTGCTGTAGTCGCGAAAGGTGCCTGGGTGTAGTGCATAGTGTCATTGTTCTGCGGGTGATTCTGTGTTCTGTATTGGTGTCCCTGCCGTTGCTCAGGGTACCCCTGCCCTGGGTCCCTTTGTTGTTGTCCCATTGGGAGACCATATGGGCTCCCCGGATGAGGATGGCCATAGTGTTCTACCTCTGGAAACCCGTTGTTTGGTCTACCTCTGCACTCTCTGAAAAGTCCCCACCTCCCGCAGTTCCAACAACTTCCTTGCGCACCCCTGGGACCTGCCATCCATTCCTCCCATTCCCCCGTACCCTTGTCCGCCCCTCTTCGGCCCTGTACCCACCTCGTCCCCTCGAGGGCCCACTCTTGCCACTGCGGACCTCCACTCTGCTCCTGTCGTTCCACTGCCTCTGTCCTGCTCCTGCCCAATTCGTTGCCATCCTCCCTTGTATTGCTACCAGCCCCTCCTCCTCCTCATCTCCCTCCCTGCTGTGTGGGAGCGCGGCTACTGCTGCGGCGACCTTCACCAACTTTGTTGTACTAGTTCGCTCGTCTGCCAATCTCTCTGCGCCACCTCCTTTCCCTTTCTTTATTCGTTGCAGTGGTGAACTATTATGCTCTGATTTCGGGCCAACCTTTTGCTTCAATACCTGCTATTTTGTCAAGTGCTTTTTGCACCTCTTTTGGAGCCCCCTCTTTATTATAAAGTAGAATAATGATGTTGATTGATACCAGGGCGTGCCCGTTTCGGCTCTCCACATCTCTTGGACCCGAAAAATGTAATCCATAGCATCTCCCCGTCATTCATTGTACATTGCATTACTGACTGCAAATCTGGTATCTGGAACGTTCCCGCAAGCATCCCACACCCTGGCACGTACTGTATTGAAAGAGCACCATCATGGCGATCGCAGTCTAACGTTACCCCGGGAAGCCAGCTTTACCCATACTCTGTCAGCTGATCCCAACTGCTGAACTAGCAAACTCTTCACTCGCCTATTGCTAGAGGTACCCCGGCTGTGTGTTTCTCAAAGGCATATATCCACTTGCTTGCCCCTCCTGATAGCGGGGGCAATAATTTTAACAAATTGGCCTTATCCATCTGAGCCCAGGTATGTAATTCGCCTCCCTCCTCTATGTATAAGGGAGTTGTAACTCCCCTTTGTCGTGATCTGCACTCACCTTACTCCTGATTTTCCTAATGGTGCCATTTTCCAACCTGTTCCTTAGTCGCCTGTCCACTCCTCTCCATCGTTCTCATTGAGCATGCGCCATCCAACTCCTCGCTCCCCTCCCATTGCCACACTTAGCCTTCACCTTCTTCTAAGTCATCCCCTATATCACACAATAGCTCCTCTCTGCCTCCTGTGGTCCTTACCTCATCACCAGTACACCCCTCTTCCCTCTAGTTCAATTATCTGTGTTGGTTCTTCTTCTATCCTAAACAGTATCTCTCTTTTTCCATCCTTCTCCAAATGTCCTATTCTCACTCTGCGCTCCTGATGCAGGCTCTGATCTAGCGCATTGATTGCAGTCCGCTCACATATACTTTTATCTCGAGAGCTCGTCTTTGGCTATAGAGAGTCTGGATTCTAGATTTCCTGTCAATTTCTCTATATCCACCCTTGGTGTACTTACCTGCTCTCGTTCCCTATGACTCTCATATGGTGGGGGTGCAGTTGGCCCTTGAGTGGTAGTGGTTGTCGTAGGGGGTACATAAGTTGGGTCACTATATCCCTCTGCGGGCACTGGCTTATTTAGTCTAATAGTTCTCTCCTATTGTGTAGTTGCTTCCCCTTATATTTCAAACAAATGCATGTGGCTACCATATCTAAGACGCCCTTGTCAAATTATCCCCCTTCGGGACATATCTGAGGTAATCCTTCTCCCTTCAACTCTGATCCACTGGTCATGATATTTCTTAATCCGTTCTGCGTGCCCAGGTTGACTCTTACAAATATGTGATAAGGGTGTTTCTGCCCCCATACTTCGTACTTACTGGATACTAGTGTACCTCTCTATGTATGTCTGTCTCTTAATATGGACGGATCACCATATGAATTCACGTACTTTGTCTTATTGAGCGTGGGCGTGTTTTCCCGCCACCTGTACAGTATGAGAATGGCTGCACACAGCCTCTATCTATACTCTTAGGGCACGTACAAGAGCAAACCATCAATAACTGTGACAATTGAACCCAGCAAATCAAGGAAAGAACACTCACTTACCACATACACTCTCTTTCTGAATTTCTCCTGGTCACACTACCGTAACCATACCACAATTACGTATTTCTGACCACCTTTACACACTTATTATATCAAATATGTTCTGACATATACGATGCATACACACTCATAAGCAGCACTCTATTCACAGCCCAGTTTGTCCTCCCTTTGCCAACTGTCCCTGTCCGTCTTAATCTGATATATATATTCGTCTCTAATTTTGATGTAAAATTATTTTCTACTACATTATATCTTTGTACTAACCCCTTTATTTCCCGTAAACCCAGAGAGAAAAAGAAATAGTAGCAGTCACTAATGTATTTCCGTGTCTTCCTTTACCAGACACCTTTATCTCATATTCCACTTCTTCATATATTCCCAGTACTAGTCAAGATAGCACTATGCGGCGCCGCCTTCCACCCCCTTGCGGAGCTAGTTCCGTCTCTTTATCTCGTTCACCTCTTAATCCTAATGCCATATGCAAAGAAAAAGCAAAGAAAGTTAGGATGGTCCTATAGACCCAAAGCCCCCCTTCAACCAGCCTCGTCCCTGTCCTATTCCTCCCCTACCCTTAGGTCGCTCGCACCATACTCACGCCCGTCTGAACCGAGAGTCCCGAAACGGTCGTCCAGGCAGTGTTGCCGTTTGCTCAACGGTCAGCCCGCTCGGCGAGCGTACTCAAAGGGGATTTTTCAACCGGGATCCCGTACCTCTCTCTGGTGAGTGCGCACTTCTGAGCGTACGGTCGCCGTTGGCGGGCAGCCTCCCGAGCCGGCGCAACGTGCGTATCCCTTTTCGACCGGAGATTCCGTGCCAAAGGGACGGTAGATATATATAATATTCTGAGGCTTGTGGAATCTGCTTAGATCACATGCTGTGCATAGGCCGACATCTAGTGGAAGCTGCGGAGTATTACAGTTTGTTTTTCGAAACTCGAAAATGGGCGTCGACACAGCGGTGCCAGTAATACTATCCCTAGTGTACGTCCACTGTACCCAAGATCCCTCACACGTAGGATCCTCAATTGTTTTTCCGCCATACTGGTCGGAAGCATCTGCGGAGTCCCTGGCCTTAGCCATACTTTGCTAATATTGAAGTAAAATTATTATGACATCCTTCCCACCCCAAACGCGACCCTCGACACTCGACGACGGCTGAGAAGACATCGACCGTCGCTGCTGCACGACGGATCTGGGCCTCGGAAGGCCGCTGGCCTCGCCCGGGCCTAGTAGGCCGCTGGCCTCGGCCCTGCAATAGGGAGAGGGGGGTGTACATACTCTTCACTCTTATATAATACACCTTATATATTCCTACACTTACCAGCCCGCTGCCTCAAGGTGCGTATGGAGGGTACCCCTTTCCAATTCTGCCCAAGTGCAACCGCAAATACCCTTGGGTCGACAGGCACGCCACGTGCAATCTCTGCTTGCCGAGGGATCACCCCGAAGCGAACTGCAGAGCGGTAGTAGTTAAACCTAAGACACTTAAGGACCGTTCGACAAAGCGTGGGCCCACCACGCCAGGCAGCAGCCAGGCAGCGGAGGGCGCCTTCAGCGATGGCAGCGACGCCGTACTTTCGGACGGCGAGGGCATTACGGCGTCGAAAGACAGCCGAGACGCAGGTCCCCGACCTCGGAAGGTCCGGCAGGGCGGCTATGGGGAACCCCGGCGACGCAAGCGCTACACACCCTACACACACAAAGCACACTAAGTCCAACCGAACCTCGACGACGTCGACTTCTCGAAAGAGCACAGATAGAACGGTCCGACTCGGTGTCCTCGGCGCTCTCGATCGAGATCGCCTCATGACGCAAGGCAATCACCACTCTTGCCAAGAGTGCCTCGCTCCTAGATTAACGGAAGTTCGATCGTCGGAAGACGAAGACGACTTCCACCCCCAGGCCGCGCTCCAGGAGCCGAGGCCGCAGTTAACACCAGCGAGGCCCACGCTCGAAACACACAGATACCTCTCCAGACCCTCGACGCCAGGCGTCGAAAGTCTCTGGGGCCTCCAAGGGGCAGGGAAAACATTTTCCACGCACGGGGAGGGGGGGAAACAGCGGAAAGCACAGCCTTCCACTCCTGTAAGCCATCCTCTCACCCTAGGCAGACAAACAAACACAAGTCTACCCTTGAAAAGTCCCTAAATGCCTACTAAAGTCATACCCTGTTCCAAAGAAGTCCAGTGAAGACATAGACAGGTCATGTCAAGATTCTTCCTTACGCTGATTTATGACAAAAACCCAGAACATTCTTCGTATACCCTCAAGGGCCACACCCTCAGGCTCCTCTGATCCTATCCCCTAAGTAAAAAGGCCCGGTTCGAAAGACCTGAACCCTTCGAGGTGCAGCCTTACTCTACTCCATACTCTACTCCACGACCAGGAGTTTGAAATTATGGAGGAACAAAACCGGGACTGAAACTATGCGGATGATGAGGACCTGGAGGAGGTAGAAGATGAGCAGGAAATTACAGAGTAGATCCCCGTAGAGACGAAGCCCAGTTACCGACGCCAGTTGATAACCACCCCTCCTTAATAAGTCTCGCTCGCGCAGCAGAACATTTCACATCGACACCCACGGTGTACAGGAGAAAGGGACTTCGCAGAAGAGTTGGTGGGAGAGAAGGAGGCGGTCGCTCAACCATCCCTATCCTTAAATCCATCCAACGTAGAATAGATCCATCCCTGGTGAATCCTAACCTCACCAGAGCCGTCAACCCCAGAGTCGAAAAACTTTTTCGGGCAGCCCAGTCTGACCCTCTTTATATAAGAGGACATCTTAAACCAGACTCCCTAGTGTTACCAACACTCGGAAGAGGCTGGAACACCCTATACGTCGTCAGAAGCTCCCCCGACAAGAAGCAAAAAACGTACGGTTGGCAGAAGGAGCCTCAACGTCCGCCTACCAACAAGGTGCAAACTCCACCACCCTGTTGGCAAGTTACAACTGCCATCAATGGGAAGAGGTCGCGGCGCTCATAGCCTCTGCTCCTGAACCGTTAAAGGGCCAGTTGGCTCGGATCTCGGCAGAAGGGAGAGCCGTGTCTGGTTGCATATTAAAAGCAACTTTCGACGCCGCGGACAACGCAGGAAGATTGATAGCAGAAGGTACTGTATCAAGAGACATGCGTGGTTACGGCAGTCGGGGTCAAAACAGAAACCCAGGCTTCTTAATAGACAAACCGTGAACCCGATCTATGTTTGGAAAGCGGTCGAAGACGCACTTAAAATGCCAAGGACGAATACGAGACTCTCAAATCCCTTGGCCAGCTTACCAACAAACCCCCTAACCAGAGGGGGAACAGTAATTTTCGTCGCCCACGCGGCCAAAATTCACAAAGAGGCAACTATCCCAAGGACAGGGTACACAATGAACAACAACCAGCAGTCTACCCAGAGTTACGGCAGGGTAACAAGAGAGTCGGGAAGAGGCAGAGGCAGCCCCAACAAGGAGGTGGCACGCCTCCACCAAAGCAGTGACGCTCAGTTCAGGGTCCCTTCTCACGCAACCCCAGTAGGGGGACGCATTTCCAACTTCACCCAGGCTTGGGAAGGGATCACCTCAGACAGATGGGTGCTGTCAACAGTGTCCACAGGATATTGTATAGAATTACTGCAGCGTCCCCGGAACACCCTCCACGACAAAGATACACTCCTTAGAACATCAGAAGATCCTCTCGAGGAGATCGCCATTCTGCTAGAAAAGGACGCGATAGAACTCGCCCAGACACCAGTAAACAAGGTATCATTCAACTACTTCCTGTGCCAAAGAAAATTGACAATGCGCCCAGTATGGACTTACGGCCTGCCAACAAGTAGTCAAGCCCCAAAAATTCCGTATGACCACGCTACAAGAGGTAATCCCCCTCCTAAAAAAGGGGATTACATGGCAACCTGGATATAAAGATGCTTATTTCATATTTCCATGCTCCCAGCGCACAGAAAATACTTGCGCTTCAAGGTGGACAGTCGCCACTACCAATTCAAGGTACTGCCCTTCGGGATAGCTTCAGCACCAAGGGTATTCACCAAGGTACTGGCGGTGGCAGCTGCACACCTACGCAGGGAGGCAATCCAGTGTACCCTTATCTGGACGACTGGCTCATAACGGGGGAAACCCCAGGAATTTGCAGGTCAAACATTCAGAGGACTATCGACCTCCTCCACGAATTAGGCTTCTCTATCAACGAGAAAAAGTCAAGTCTGGTGCCAAGCACCTCAAAACAGTTCCTAGGAGCAATCCTAGATACTCAGAAAGGGTTGACCTTCCCTTCGGAAGAGAGAATTCGGAATATACTACTGCAAATTCCGCATTATCAGTCAGTCAACAAATAACGGTACGCAAAGCTATGCGTTACTGGGCATGATGCGTCATGCATTTACCTGGCCCCCACGCGCGTCTGCGCATGCGTCCCATGCAGGAATGGTTGGCGAAACAGTGGTCTCAGGCAAGTGGTCAGTGGGACGATCTAGTGGTCGTTTCGCCAACACTCGTACAGAGCCTACACTGGTGGAAGAGAGAATCTCGCAAGGGAAAACCTTTTACGATCCCGAAGTACAGCAGGGGACTACAGATGCAGCCTGACGGGTGGGAGCTCACCATCTCCACCACACAGCTCAGGGTCTCTGGTCTCACTCAGTAGCCAAGAACCACATCAACCTGCTAGAGCTTCTGGCAGTATTCCGAGCGCTTCGGGCGTTCGAGCCCCATCTGCTAAACTTGTCGGTGCAGATCCGGACGGACAGCACGACAGCCATGTTCTATCTGAACAAACAAGAGGACTCGTTCGCCAAATCTGTCCAAGCGCCCAGAAAATCTGAATATGGCACTCAGACGGAACATCTTCCTGTCATCACAACATGTTCCAGGGGAGCTCAATTCCCTAGCGGATGCTCAAGCAGAGACTCCCTCCCAGAAGAACACGAATGGGTCCTTCACAGAGATATCGTAGAAGATCTCTTCTCTCAGTGGGTTTCCCCACTATAGACCTATTCGCCACAAGCGAAAACAAACAATGCCCAGGATTTGCATCCAGGTTCCCCAGCCAGACCCCAAGGAACGCCCTTGATGAACTGGTCAGGGAGTTGCGTACGCTTTTCCACCAACTCCTCTCATCAGGAAGTGGTGTACAAGATGAACAAGGAATCGATGACGCTCATCCTAGTTGCTCCCATGTGGGCGAGACAACCATGGTTCCACACCTACGCAGGATGGCGGTGTGCGAGCCCATCAAACTCCAGCCTGGTACAACCTACTGTCCCAGCAACAAGTCAAACAGTGCACCAGGAACCCAACTCAATGAACCAGCACATGCTCCTGAAGTCATAGAGTTGACATCTCAAATTACCACAGTGTATGGACATTCTAAAAGAATCCAGAAACCAAACACAAGGCACTGTTACTTTGACAAGTGAAAAGATTCGTTATTGGTCCAGAATAAACAAATCAACCCGTTGATTGCACTCCTTCCAACGTTGTAACATACATGCTCCACCTGCGACGCAGTTGGTTTTAACTCTCTGAAAGTACACCTGGCACCCTCTCGCTTACACCACATCCCATAACAAGATCGTGGTGGAAAGTACCAGTTAAAGCCTCATGGAAGAGTAAAGAGACTTCACCCTCCTATTTCGAACCCACCGCCAGGATGGACCTCAATGTGGTGCTAGCTAAGCTCATGGCCCCCTTTCGAACCCATGCATAAAAGTCTCAAACACCTGACTTATAAAACGCCTTCTTAGTAGCCATTACCTCTATAAAAGGTCAGTGAAATTCAGCTCTGTCAGTGCAGGATCCTTCTTTACTATCCACAAAGACAAACTGGTTTTACGCACACACCCTAGGTTCTCACCTAAATTTATATCAAATTCCATGTAAACCAGTCCATCGAGCTTCCGGCTTCTTCCAGAACCCGCAAAGCTCAGCTGAGGTGAAACTACACACCCTAGATGTGCGTAGGCGGTCCTCTACTATAAATAAAACAGACCGCTAAGGAAAACAGATCAACTTGTCTCCGTAGCTACAGGCAGAGAGGGATCGCGTCTAAAGGCGCTATCTCGAAGTGGATTATCAACTGTATACAGCTGTGTTACTCTCTTTCTGAAAAACTCTGCCTTTTACGCCAAGGGCCCACTCTACTAGAGGCATTGGGCCACTCTGGCTTTCATTGCAAATGTTCCCCTCGACACCATTTGCAAAGCAGCTACTTGGAGCTCTATCACACTTTACTCAGCATTACTGCATGACACCCATTCCAAGACAGATACACAAGTGGGACAAGCGGTTCTAAGACACCTGTTTGCTCATGACCCTTCTCACATCCCACCTCCTTCTTCTGGTACTGCTCGCTAATCTATGCACAGCATGTGATCTAAGCAGATTCCACAAGCCTCAGAAGGGATACATTACTCACCGTAATCGTATTTCTGATGCTTGTATCTGCTTAGATTCACATGCGACCCACCCTTCCTCCCCTCCGAAGAAGGCGCATGATTGCTGTAGTCTACCTTCTGTCTTCATACTGTACTGCACGCTACTCCTCATGCTACCTCATGTCAGAAAAAATACAATCTGAGGATCCTAGACGCGTGAGGGATCTTGGGTACAGTGGACGTCACACTAGGGATAGTATTACTGGCACGCCTGTGTCGACGCCCATTTTCGAGTTTCGAAAAACAAACTGTAATACTCCGCAGCTCCACTAGAGTCGGCCTATGCACAGCATGTGAATCTAAGCAGATACAAGCATCAGAAAATACGATTACGGTGTAGTATATATATATATATATATATATTTTCTGAGGCTTGTGGAATCTGCTTAGATCACATGCTGTGCATAGGCCGACATCTAGTGGAAGCTGCGGAGTATTACAGTTTGTTTTTCGAAACTCGAAAATGGGCGTCGACACAGGCGTGCCAGTAATACTATCCCTAGTGGACTCCACTGTACCCAAGACCCTCACGCGCTAGGATCCTCAGATGTTTTTCCGCCATACTGTCGAAGCATCTTGCGGAGTCCCGGCCTTAGCCATACTTTGCTGTTATTAAATTATAATTCTTATTCATTCCTTCCCCACCCCAACTCGACCCTCGAAAGTCATCGACCGTCGACTGCTGCACGACGATCTGGGCCCGTAGGCCGCTGGCCTCGCCCGGCCTAGTAGCCGCTGGCCTCGGCCCTTACAAGTAGGAGAGTGGGGGTGTACATACTCTTCACTCTTGATATATAGTTACATTATATATATTCCTACACTTAGCAGCCCGCTGCCTTAAGGTGCGTATGGAGGGTACCCCTTTTCAATTCTGCCCAAGTGCAATCGCAAATACCCTTGGGTCGACAGGCACGCCACGTGCAATCTCTGCTTGCCGAGGGATCACCCCGAAGCGAACTGCAGAGCGTGTAGTAGGTTTAAACCTAAGACACTTAAGGACCGTTCGACAAAGCGTTGGGCCCACCACGCCAGGCAGGAGGCCATGGCAGCGGAGGGCGCCTTCAGCGATGGCAGCGACGCCGTACTTTCGGACGGCGAGGGCATTACGGCGTCGAAAGACAGCCGACGAGCGCAGGTCCCCGACCTCGGAAGGTCGTCCGCAAGGCGGCTATGGGAAGACCCCGGCGACGCAAGCGCTACACACCTAACACACACTAAACACACTAAGACCAACCGGACCTCGACGACGTCGACTTCCCGGAAAGAGGCACAAAAAGAACGGTCCGACTCGGTGTCCTCTGGGCGCTCTCGATCGAGATCGCCTCACGACGCAAGGCAATCATCCACTCTTGCCAAGAGTGCCTCGCTACACACACTAACGGAAGTTCGATCGTCGGAGACGAAGACGACTCCACCCCCAGGCCGCGCTCCAAGATACCGAGACCGCGGTTAACACCAGTGAGGCCCCACGCCCGAAGCACACAGATACCTCTCCAGACCCTCGACGCCAGGCGTCGAAAGTCTCTGGGGCCCCCAAGGGACAGGGAAAACATTTTTCCACGCACGGAGAAGGGGGGAAACAGCGGAAAGCACAGCCTTCCACCCCTGTAAAGCCTAAGCAGACAAGCAAACACAAGTCTACCCTTGAAAATAAATCACCTGCTAAAGTAATACCCTGTTCCAGGGAATGGTCCAGTGAAGACATAGACAGGGTTATGTCTAATGTCTTCCTTGGCTGATTTTTATGATAAGAACCCAGAACACTTTCTTTCATATAACCCTCAAGGGGCCACACCCTCAGGCTCCTCCGATCCTATCCCGCTAAGTAAAAAGCCCCGGGTCGAAAGACCTGAACCCTTCGAGGTTCAGCCTTACTCCACTCCATATCTACTCCACACCCCAGTTACCAGGGACAAGTTTTCCCTGAAGAGGACCAGAGTTTGCAATTATGGAAGAACAAACCGGGACAGATTACTATGCAGAGGATGAGGACCTGGAGGAGGGAGAAGATGAGCAGGAAATTTACAGAGTAGATTCCCCAGTACAAAGCGAAGCCCCAGTTACTGACTCTCCAGTTGATAACCAGCCCCTCCTTAACGAGGTTCTCGCTCGAGCAGCGGAACACTTCCACATCGACACCCACGGTGTACAGGAGGAAAGGGACTTCGCGGAGGAGTTTGTAGGAGAGAGAAGACCGGTCGCTCAGACCATCCCTATCCTCAAATCCATCCAACGAAGAATAGATCCTTCCTGGTGAATCCTAACCTCACCAGAGCTGTCAACCCCAGAATTGAAAAGATTTTCCGGGCAGCCCAGTCTGACCCTCTGTATATAAAGGGACATCTTAAACCAGATTCCCTAGTGGTGACCAACACTAGAAAGAGGGCTGGCACGCCCTTATCTTCATCAGAAGCTCCTCCCGACAAGGAGAGCAAAAAACTTTACGGGTTTGGCAGAAGGTAGCCTCAACGTCCGCCTACCAAGCAAGGATTGCAATCCACCACCCTGTTGGCAAGTTACAACTGCCATCAATGGGAAGAAGTCGCGGCGCTCATGCCTCTGCTCCAGAACCGTTAAAGGGCCAGCTGGCTCGGATCTCGGCAGAGGGGAGAGCCGTGTCTGGTTGCATTTTAAAAGCAACTTTCGACGCCGCTGACAACGCAGGGAGATTGATAGCAGAAGGTACTGTTATCAAGAGACATGCGTGGTTACGGCAGTCGGGATTCAAGACAGAAACCCAGGCTTCTTTAATAGACAAACCAGTGGAACCCGACCTATTGTTTGGAAAGCGGTCGAAGACGCACTTAAAAATGCCAAAGATGAATATGAGACTCTCAAATCCCTGGCCAGCTTACCAACAAACCCCCTAACCAGAGGGGAACAATAATTTTCGTCGCCCACGCGGCCAAAATTCACAAAGAGGCAACTATGCCCAGGGACAGGGTACACAATGGAACAACAACCAGCAGTCTACCAAAGTTACGGCAGGGGTAACAAAGAGGTCGTGGAAGAGCAGAGGCAGCCCCAACAAGGAGGTGCACGCCTCCACCAAAAACAGTGACGCTCAGTTCAGGGTCCCTTGCCACGCAACCCCAGTAGGGGACGCATTTCCACCTTCACCCAGGCTTGGGAAGGGATCACCTCAGACAGATGGGTGCTGTCAACAGTATCCGCAGGATATTGTATAGAACTACTGCAGCGTCCCCGGAATCACCTCCACGACAAAGAGTGCACTCCTAGAGCATCAAAGGATCCTTCTCGAGGAGATCGCCATTCTGCTAGAAAAGGACGCGATAGAACTCGTCCCAGGACACCAGGTAAACAAGGGTATCTATTCAACTTACTTCCTTGTGCCAAAGAAAGATTTGACAATGCGCCCAGTATTGGACTTACGGCCTGCCAACAAGTATGTCAAGCCCCAAAAATTCCGTATGACCACGCTACAAGAGGTAATCCCCCTCCTAAAAAAGGGGGATTACATGGCAACCTTGGATATGAAGATGCTATTTTCATATTCCATCTCCCAGCGCACAGAAAGTACTTGCGCTTCAAGGTAAGACAGTCGCCACTACCAATTCAAGGTAACTGCCTTCGGGATAGCTTCAGCACCAAGGGTTTTCACCAAGGTACTGGCGGTGGCGGCCTGCCACCTACGCAGGGAAGCAATCCCGGTGTACCCTTATCTGGACGACTGGCTCATAACGGGGGAAACCCCAGGAATTTGCAGATCAAACATTCAGAGGACTATCGACCTCTCCACGAATTAGGCTTCTCCATCAACGAGAAAAGTCAAGTCTGGTGCCAAGCACCTCAAAACAGTTTCTAGGAGCTATCCTAGATACTCAGAAAGGATTGACCTTCCCTTCGGAAGGAGAGAATTCGGAATATACTTCTGCAAATTCCGCATTATCAGTCAGGTCAACAGATAAACAGTACGCAAAGCTATGCGGTTACTGGGCATGATGGCGTCATGCATTTACCTGGTCCCCCACGCGCGTCTGCGCATGCGTCCCATGCAGGAATGGTTGGCGAAAACAGTGGTCTCAGGCAAGTGGTCATTGGGACGATCTAGTGGTCGTTTCGCCAACACTCGTACAGAGCCTACACTGGTGGACAAGAGAGAATCTCGCAAAGGGGAAACCCTTTTACGATCCCGAAGTACAAGCCGTGGTGACTACAGATGCATGCCTGACTGGGTGGGGAGCTCACCATCTCCACCACACAGCTCAGGGTCTCTGGTCTCACTCAGTAGCCAAGAACCACATCAATCTGCTAGAGCTTCTGGCAGTATTCCGGAGCGCTAAGGGCGTTCGAGCCCCATCTACTGAACTTGTCGGTGCAGATCAGGACGGACAGCACGACAGCCATGTTCTATCTGAACAAGCAAGGGGGACTCGTTCGCCGCAAATCTGTCCAAGCTTGCCCAGAAAATATGGATATGGGCACTCAGACGGAACATCTTCCTGTCATCGCAACATGTTCCAGGGGAGCTCAATTCCCTAGCGGATGCTCTAAGCAGAAACTCCCTCCCAGAAGAACACGAATGGGTCCTTCACAGAGACGTAGTAGAAGATCTCTTCTCTCAGTGGGGTTTCCCCACTATAGACCTATTCGCCACAAGCGAAAACAAACAATGCCCAGGATTTGCATCCAGGTTCCCCCAGCCGGACTCCCAAGGGAATGCCCTGTGGATGAACTGGTCAGGGATGTTTGCGTACGCTTTTCCACCAACTCCTCTCATCAGGAAGGTGGTGTACAAGATGAACAAGGAATCTATGACGCTCATCCTAGTTGCTCCCATGTGGGCGAGACAACCATGGTTTCCACACCTACGCAGGATGGCGGTGTGCAAACCCATCAGACTCCCAGCCTGGTACAACCTACTGTCCCAGCAACAGGGTCAAACAGTGCATCAGGAACCCAACTCTATGAACCTAGCAGCATGGCTCCTGAAGTCATAGAGTTTGGACATCTCAAATTACCACAGAGGTGTATGGACATTCTAAAGGAGTCCAGGAAACCAAATACAAGGCACTGTTACTTTGATAAGTGGAAAAGATTAGTTATCTGGTGCCAGAATAAACAAATCAACCCGGTTGATTGTACTCCTTCCAACGTTGTGACATACATGCTCCACCTGCTGGATGCAGGGTTGGTTTTTAACTCGCTGAAAGTACACCTGGCAGCCCTCTCGGCTTACACCACATCCCATAACAAGGTCTCGTGGTGGAAAGTACCAGTAGTTAAAGCCTTCATGGAAGGAGTAAAGAGACTTCACCCTCCTATTTCGAACCCACCGCCAGGATGGGACCTCAACGTGGTGCTAGCTAAGCTCATGGACCCCATTCGAACCCATGCATAAAAGTAGTCTCAAACACCTGACTTATAAAACGGCCTTCTTAGTAGCCATTACCTCCATAAGAAGGGTCAGTGAAATTCAGGCTCTGTCAGTGCAGGATCCTTTCTTTACTATCCACAAGGACAAACTGGTTTTACGCACACACCCTAGGTTCTCACCTAAAATTCATATCCAAGTTCCATGTAAACCAGTCCATCGAGCTTCCGGCTCTTCTTCAGAACCCGCAAAGCTCGGCTGAGGTGAAACTACACACCCTAGATGTGCGTAGGCGGTCCTATACTATGTAAATAAAACCAGACCGCTAAGGAAAACAGATCAACTGTTTGTCTCCGTAGCTACAGGCAGAGAGGGGGATCGCGTCTCTAAGGGCGCTATCTCGAAGTGGATTATCAACTGTATACAGCTTGTGTTACTCTCTTTCTGACAAGACTCTGCCTTTTACGCCAAGGGCCCACTCTACTAGAGGCATTGGTGCCACTCTGGCTTTCATTGCAAATGTTCCCCTCGACACCATTTGCAAAGCGGCTACTTGGAGCTCTATTCACACTTTTACTCAGCATTACTGCATTGACACTCATTCCAAGACAGATACACAAGTGGGACAAGCGGTTCTAAGACACCTGTTTGCTCATGACCCTTCTCACATCCCACCTCCTTCTTCTGGTACTGCTCGCTAATCTATGCACAGCATGTGATCTAAGCAGATTCCACAAGCCTCAGAAGGGATACATTACTCACCGTAATCGTATTTCTGATGCTTGTATCTGCTTAGATTCACATGCGACCCACCCTTCCTCCCTCCGAGAGAAGGCGCATGATTGCTTGTGTAGTCTTACCTTTTCTGTCTATCTGCTTGGATTATCTGTACTCACGCTACTCCTCATGCTTCCTCATGTCAGAAAAAATACAATCTGAGGATCCTACACGCGTGAGGGATCTTGGGTACAGTGGACGTCACACTAGGGATAGTATTACTGGCACGCCTGTGTCGACGCCCATTTTCGACTTTCGAAAAACAAACTGTAATACTCCGCAGCTTCCACTAGATGTCGGCCTATGCACAGCATGTGAATCTAAGCAGATACAAGCATCAGAAATACGATTACGGTGAGTAATGTATCCCATATAATTAAAATCACGCTTTCGGGGTCACCACTGAAGGCAAGTGTCCCCAGATAGCACGATCCTCCCCACAATGAGAGACAATAATGGACTCTCCCAGGATGGGAATAAGGCCAGGACAAAGTGCGGGTGAGCTTAAATGGGAGTTTATCAATCAAAATAGGGCATGCAAAGAACTCTGCAAACTCTGAGAGCGCTCTGTCTGACAATAGCAAAGACAGGCGTATATATTTACAAAAAAACGTCATAAGAACCTACATGCTATAGGGGGCACAAGTTTGTGGGGATTGGGTGGCGGCGACTAGCTATAGGTGCTGCTGCGATGTGGTTTGCCGAGTCACTGGTTACCCTCGTGGGTTGGGCTGGGCCTGGCTGGGCCTGGCTGGGCTCATCCGGGTGGTGGTGTTGTGCCAACCATGATCAGTGTCAGAGATGAATGTCTTTCCTGACTTTCTGCCCTAGGGCCACGCACACCGCAGTCATTCAACCTTGCAATATTATCTTCCCTGGTAAATCTTCTAATAGGTTATTCTACAGGTTAATGCAACACAGGAGGAATGCACCTAGAGTGGGGTCTGTTGGCGATTCATCAATACATGGTTACCATCGTCCTGTTGACCGGGTATCAGAGATTGTGGGGTTGGGTCTCGGGGCATGGGACAGGCGGTCCGTGTTATGTCTTGTTAGAAGTCATTATGGATGTGTTCTTGTAATGTTGCCATAATATTGGGTGCCCTAATTTTACAGGGGCCATTAACCTAAGGTGAGCCGGTGGGTCGTGGAGCCTAAGAAAGGGCGCCTTTTGGATCTGTGTTTTAAGGCCGGGGTTTACTGCTGGGTTGTAAATAATTCAGGTGGCAGGCCGTGGCCTTGGGTGCTGCGCGGGAATGTGAATGCTTGAATCGGCTTCAGCCGAGTTGGGGGAGGTGGAGCAGGGCAGCACAGGCCTCTGCTTTTTCGTCTGGCCGGCTTCACTGGGAGGAAGGGGGAATGGCCTTGCGTGTGCTCACAAAGGTATTTTCCTCGTGTGTTGCAGACTTTAGGTGGAAGAGACATAACATTCATATACTATACAATACTCATTGAGTCTTTCCAAAGCTCACGTTTTTGACATTGCTAGTGCCATCCATATGGCCAATTGGAGCACATTACTTGTACACTACGTTTTTAACGACTACAACATTTTGTTATATGCTTATACATGCGCGGTAAGTGAGGTAGTAGTAAGGTTGGTGGAGCACGCAGGAACAACCCGCCAATGAGACTGACGGCAGTGGCACATAGTGGGCTTGGACACACATATGATGCATTTTCGTTCACCCCTTACATGAGCCCTCAATATGGTTGCATTTGTCTTCCTTTGCACTCTAGCAGCATTAGTTCAGTTTTGGCGCGGGACCATGGGGTGCAGTCTTCTCGATAACACACATAACACGAAAAACCCCCGGGACGCTTGTACCATTTGCGCCTAGCTACAGGGATGTGGGTGCTTCATCCCTAATGTCATATGAGCACCCATTCTGCCATGTTTATATATTTTACAGGTTTTTTTAGTCAGTTTGTGGAGAGAACGCTTCCATCACAGGTGGTTTGCTCATTAGTATTTGGGGACTCTGCTTTTGTCAGGGGACCTTTGTGTTCTTTTCCACCCAGCCCCTGCTGGCCGTATCATGCTGGAAACAGCGATACACTGCGGAAGGTGAAATGTTAGTATTGGTATCTGACACTAGCTCATGTCCGTCTGTTCGTGGGAACGGGCTCTCAGCGGATCTGCCAGAGAACTGCGGCCACAGGGATAAGTGACACTCCAAGGGTGGGGGCCGCGCTGCCGTGCACTGGGCTCAAGCCATTTTTATTAGACAAAATGGTTTCCAGGGCCTAGCTAAATTGAGCAGGTTTGGTCAATGTCTTCAGCCAGTGCCCCACCCACCACCTGGGCCCTGGTGGCAGGAAAGACAACTGATGAGCCATGAACCTCACCGGGGGGAGAAGAGGCATGGGAGGGGGGGGTCTCCTGGACCAGTCCTCCCATACACACCACATCTCAAAAACCTGAGATTACAAAAAAGAAAATTGGAAACCTCATGGCGACATACTCCCACCGATGAAATAAGCTGCTTTTAACCAACTTTGCAAATAATTACAAAAAGTAAATTTGCACAAAACAGACCTCTATAATGAGAGAATTTCAAATGCCAGTTACAATACTAAAGAATTGTTTGTGATGCTACCTGAAATGGAATCTCCAATTCTGCCCACACACAATGCACCAAAGGATAAACCATGGTCCACAAGTATACAGAATGCTCTAGCTAACAAAATAACACTACTTCAAAATAAGATTGCAAACAAAAAAGCCTCCCTGCCTAATTTCGAGTCGCATCCGACCATCCTCTCCGAATCACCCAGCACCTTAAGAACCATTTAGATTCACTAAAGTATCCATCCATTAAACTGAAAAAATGTATCTTATTGAAACCATCCAACTGCCAGGGCGATCACTGTCCCGCCCAAATAGTAAAACGAGGCAGCGAGAGACCTAACACCATCCATTTCTAAATTAATCAACGCTTCCTTCCTGACCAACACTGTCCCAAGCAACCTAAGAGTCTTGGGTTCTACCACTATTAGAAAAAAAAAATGACCCTAGATCCCGCCATCCCAACCAACTACAGGCTGATTACCACAGTGCCTTTCCTTCTCAAAATAATCGATAAAGTAGCATACCTGCAAATACAGACTTATCTTGAGGCCAATCACCTTCTAGTATTCCACCAATCCGGCTTCAGGCCACAACATGGCACGGAAACGGCATTAATCGACCTAAAAACACAAATTGATGAGCTGAAGGACAAAGAAAACTGCCATGCTACTTCTCCATGACCTTTCGGCTACCTTCGTGGTCCACCAGGTCGAAGTCCTGTGCAACACTTGGCGTCGGCTGCTTACTTCTTTAGAGATGCAGTTGCCTGGGTCCAATCCTTCTTAAATAACAGAACAATGAGTTTTCTCCCCATCGGCATCTGCAGACCCTATCATAACTACATGCAGCGTTCCACAAGGATCTTGTGTATCGCTGCCCATGTACAATATATTTACAAAGCCTCTGTTTAACATATTGGACAGGCTGGGTGTCCCCTACACTAACTATGCAGATGACACCCAGATCCTCATTCCCCTTTCGGGCAATTATGGCGTTGACTCGGCTTTGGTAAATAAAATGTACCTCCTCATTCAGGCATGGATGGCAACCCATGGCCTCTGCCTGAAAGATGACAAAACTAAAATCCTGATCTTGGGATCTGCTGCCAACCTAAAAAAATAGAACAATAATTACTCTGCCTTCAACATAGATGGAACTACTATCAAGGTAATGAAAGAAGTGAAAACTCTTGATTCTATCTTGACTCTACTCTAACCCTTGGCAAACAGGTAAACGTCTTGGCATCTTCATCTGCCTTCATCTGCAAGCTAATTTGGGCCTGCAAGCCATTTTTATCTATCTAAGGCAAGCTGTATTAGCCTCGCAAATGCATTAATACTTTCAAAATTGGATTACCTAGGTGCTAACAAGTATATCCTAGATAAAATCCAAATCTTACTGAACAATGCGCTCAGAACTGCTCTGAACATACCCAACAGAGTACATGTCTCAGAAATCAGAAGAGAAAATCATTGGCTGAAGATTAAAGGATAGAATCCTGCTTAAAACCGTGTCCATCACCTTGAAGTGCCTAAATAATGCAGCTTCCCACTTAATTAAGAGAATTGTAAGAGAAACCTCCACCCGCCCCTCTAGATCGACCAGTGCCTTTTGTCTAAACATAACCAGATTTAAGCTAAAGAAACCTGGAGGAAAGTTTCCCTGTGAAAGCCACCCAGTCCTGGAATACATTACCTATCTCTTAGAGCTGACCAATCCTTCCTGAGCTTCAGGCGCAATACCTTGAATTGGCTACGTTCTAATGACTTCTGATCTATCGTCTCTGCATACAGATCTGTAACTATCGCGCTCTCCTGATATGCACTGCCTGAATCAATGTACTGTACTTAGTCTTGCTTATGCAGTACTCACCTGACCTTTGCCACCTGATGTATATCATTGTTTTTCAATTTTGTATTCTCTGTTCACCCTGTATCTATATGCAACTTGCCTTGACTATGTAACCTAAGCTTTAAGAATCCTTTTGCATTCGTAGCACCCAGTTACCTCTGGGTTCGGTGCGCCTTACAAATTAATAAACCAGGGGCTCGTCTAAGCCTTTTGTCGCTCGCGATCAACAAACAGAAAAAAAGAACTGTTTGAGGCAAGGAAATCCTCGGACCAATCGCAGTGCAGCAAATCTCCCACTATAGCACATAGAAGGAATGCTGTGATTGGGCTTGCTTGTTGCTTCTGTGCTTTTTTATAGGTCTGGCTCCTTTTTGACAGAAAATACTTCAAGGACCAAACTGAGACAAAACGGGAACACGATTCGTGAAAAGCACATTGCTTTCCTGGCAAGATATTTGCCAGGAAAGCAAAGCAACGTGCTTCTATGGCTCATGCCATCTTTTTTTGTTTTTGTCATTACAAGGTGGCACTGGAAAGGCTGCTTCCATGCCTCAAACAGGATGGTGCAGCTACTGTCCCTTAAATTCGAACACATTAATTGGATGTACCCAGGGGTGTTTCTGGGTCTGGAAAAGATCTGGGGCTACGTTCATGTCTGGTATGTCGGGTCTCTGGGCTAGCTAACCTTTTGGTTGTTACCCCCGCGCTTCGCTCTGGGGACACAACCAAACCAAAAGACCCGGGGCTGTAGTCCCGAAGCCCCCCTTAGCAATGCATATGGCTGTACCCTTGAACACAAAAGATATCCATACCGATGGCTCACTAAAAATACTTTCTAAAATACAAATATCAGATTTACATGATAAAAAGTGGTATTGGGCATGAAAATGGCACCATGGAAAGATTCAGTACTGCACTTTTTAGGTGACACAACTAGTATTACATTGTGGCTCTTATGCTGTGGTTGCACATATTTATAGACATTTGATAATAAGTTATTGATCTGTTGCAAAAAGTGTTTTTATAGCTTAACATGCAGCAAAAGGTTTTCTTTATGCCCACAGTAGTAGTCTTAACGTCATTTGTAACAAGCTACAAGTTTGCCATACCTACCTGACTGTATTACAAAACCTCTTTCATTGTGTGCGTCTTAAAGTGGAAAAGTGCAGTGATGTTGTTTCAGGCTTGCACGATTTTGCATTCTGGGACGAATAGGTTTTCCTTTCAGGATGTACAAAATAACGCTACAATGATATTTAATTAGCTAAACCTGTTTCTGTAAGGATTTACAGGTTGTCCGGTTGCTGCTATTTGGTTATTTAAGTACTCTACAAGACAGTATTATTATAGGCCTACAAATCCAAAATGTAAATATTTGCACTGAGTGAAGTTCCCTGCTTCACTGTTCAGCTATATGTGATCTTGGGCAAATAATGTTGTCTTGCTCTCACTTGACTGCAAACATTGAAGTCTTAGTAAATGATTAAGTCTGCCCTATATGTGAAAGATGCCCTTGCAGTGGGGCAGGTTTCATGATTTTCGGGACAAAATGGTGTATCCTTATGCTCCTGTTCGTGGCCCCCATGCTGTCACCTATAACTGCTTTATTGTTGCACAGTCACGTATTGCTTGATTTGACAGCCTGAGCTACGTAGTCTCTAGTCATTCAGTGCACCATTAGATTCTAGTATAGAGGACTGCCTGTAGCAGAGCCAACATACAGTTCCTCTCCTTCCACTATGATTTTTCAATCCTTTATTTTGACTTCACAACTTTGAAGTGTAGTCCGCAAAGTAGGCTTTTAATTCTTTGTCCTTGCAGGGGGGGGGGGGGAGGGTAATGGCCCCTTGTTGTGAGAATTATTAATTCCATTTGTGCCAAACACAGAATGTTCCAAATATTCCTGGAAGAACGATTGGCCACACATGGTGTTATTTTGCTCCACACAGAAATACTTTATTTTTGTTTAATTCATTTTTCCCCACTTTTGCCAGAAATCAAAGCTTTAATGGAGTCAATAAATTAAGATATCAGCCAGCAATGCAGCATTTCTTATCTTGATTTGGCATTTCTGACGCAATTAAACACTGTGAACTGCAAGGCAAAGGTGACATGAGTAGCGCAGTAAAGCCATTCAAGTCCAAACTTAACCTCTTCAACCAACAAGTGGAGAAAAGGAAAATGCAGCATTTTCCTTCTGTACTCGAAATGCTGATCGAGAATACAGCTTGTGCTGAACTCCTGAACATTGCTCCTGAGCAGGCTTAAGGAAGCGTGCAGGAACAGGTTCAGGGATTTTGAAAAGCTGGAGCCCTGTGTTGAGTTTACCTCAAACCCTTTCATGCAAATCCATGTTGGAGAACAAATGAGTGAGCTGTTTATGCTCGACTGTTTTGCAATGGAAATGGAGATAGTCCGCCTGCAAGGTAACATTCAGTTGAAAAGCAGAGACTCTCACCCCAATTTTTGGAGCCAGCTTGATTACAAGGAGTACAATAACATTTGTGAAGCTGCATGCTCTATTTGGTTCAACCTATCTCTTGACTCTACTTTTTCAGACATGAACTTCCTCAAATCAAAGTTTCAAATCTGTCTTGACGGATGAGCATCCGAGCTGCTGTTTCAAGTTGCACACAACTACAGAGTACTGGTGGATAGCGTGCAGTGTCCGCCTTAACAATGAATGTCCCGATCAGTTTCCTAACTTTTTATGAGACGGCTTCATAATGAAATGAAGATGTTTTTGAAGTTATTAAACCGTGAATGCGTGGTGTTCCCTCTATGTATAAAGGGGAAATAAACAGGCAAAAAATATTGATACAATTTCCGATGCGTTTGATCATCTCCACCCCCGATATCGCCTGATAGTAGTTCATGACTATTGCCCCTCAACTACAAGTAGCTCTAGTTAACAAAAAGGTTGGAGATACCTGCTGTAGATGCAATCCATGCTGCTGCTGACACCTCGCACCTTCCTTTCACCATAACCGTAGTCTGCACTTGAAGACTGCACCACGCCGACTGCTTCTTCTCAACCGCCGCGCTGACCGGAATCGCACACGCAGCCTGAAAATCCTTGGAAACCACCATCCGGTTTTTGACAAGGCTTGCATGATGCAACAAACACAGCTGGTCCCTTAGTCTGTCGCAACACTAACTCCTTTAACTTGGCTAAACTGAGTCGTGCGCTTGAAAATGTTTGTTTCTTTTCTTTATTTCATTGTTCGTCGTGCTTCTATATCAAGTAAATTGTATTTCAAAGCTCCCACAGGGCAACGGGGAGGGAACAAGGGAATACAACCAAAATGTAACCATGAAAGATGGAGGCAGACCTACTAAGCCTTGTAAGCATCCGAACGTGCAAGTGCAGGGAGAGAGAAGGGATGAGAGAGTGTGGGGTGGGGGGGGGGCGTTTGTGTGGATGTGCTAGGTGTACCAAGAGGGAAGTGCTAGGGAGTGAGTGGCTGTAAGTGCCTAGCTGAGAGTGGTCAGCTGCCAATGAAGTGCAGGCCTCTGGTGACATAGGCCAGTGGGCGCCAAGGCAAGTGTTGGGAGTGGGCGTGGGCGTAGGCGGAAGTTGATTAGGTTTGGGGGACCAGGGAGCAAGTGCACACAAGGGCCCTGGTCACCAATCGCAGCAACTGTGGGGTTTAGCAGAGTGGAGAGGAAGGGAAGGAGGAGGGGAAAAGTAAAGTCTTTAGGAGCTTCCCGAATTTCAGATGCGGCTCAAAACTAATAGGAAGGGTGCGGCTGTTCCATAGGAGGGAGCACACAGAGAAGAGATCAGCCACCAGCTGGCTGTTTAGCAAAGCGCTTGACATAGAGTTGGTGTCGGCGGAACGTAAAGATCTGAAGGGAGAGTAGTGTGAGCAAGTTGTAGATGGCGTGGTCCCCAGATAGCCTTATGGATGATGCAAAGTGATTTGAATTTGATCCTTGCAGCATCAGGGAACCAGTGGAGAGTTGTTCGGACTGGAGAGATGCGGTCCCTGGGCTGAAGGCCAAGGATAAGTCTTGCAGCCTTATTCTGGGTTAGCTGAAGGGGTTGTAAAGAATAGGGTATATTAACGAAGAGGCTATTGCAGTAGTCTAGCCTAGAGAGAAACGGAACTCTAGAGACATTGAGCTTCTGGGGTAAAGTGAGGATAGGAAGAATTCCTTTTGAGGTGCAGTTGAAAGTGGGCCTTCTTGGCAAGGTCCTGAATGTAAGGGAGGAAGGAAAGAGAGGAGTTTAAGATGACTCCCAAGGTTTCTGGCTTCAGATGAAGAAGGTGGGGGGGAGCCCATAGAAGATGTCCAGAGTGAGGGGAAGAAAGAGGTAGCAGGAGTCCCAATAGGAAGGATCTCAGTCTTGCTGGCGTTTGAGGCAGAGACAATTGGTAGTACACCAGGACTGGATGGCCGATAGGCAGTCGGGAATAATGAATGAAGGAGAGGGTCAGAGGTAGTTCAGAGTTGTTTCATCTGCATAATACTGGAAGCTAGGGGAGAAGGTGGAAATTAGGTGTGCAAGCGGCGAAAGATCGGTGTTAAAGAGCCAGGGATGAAGGTTGCAGCCCTCGGGGACACCGCGGGTCGAGCTAGAGCCTAGAATAACCTGGAACTGACTGTCATTGCGGAAGGTGGTCAGCCAGTCCAGTGACCGCTCTGCGATACATAGGGTATAGTGGAGCTGTTTTGAGGATGGAGTGGTTGAACATATCCAATGCAGAGGAGAGCTCAAGTAGAATGAGAACCTGGGGCAATTGGAGTGAAGCGATGGCAGCAGTTGACTGGGGCAAGAATGTCAAGGGTATTAATGGCAAGATGGGGGTTACTGAGAGCAGAGTTGGAGGTAGTCTGTAGTGGGGGGATGAAGGTTGATGCGAAGGCAGCAACTGATGGTCATTTCATCAGACGGATGTTTGTGAATGAGTTTGGCAGGGCTGGGGGAGGTGCAGTCCCAGTGGAGAGAATGGTCTCGCCAGGAGACTGAGCTGATCAGTGTGGTGGGGGGCTGGGGAGTGGTGGGGAGAATGAAAGGTCAGTGGTGGTTGAAGGCCTTAAGCGTGTGTCCAGCTGGGTGGGTATGACTAGGAGGGAGAGCAAGGCGCAGAGCTCACGGAGAGTGGATGCTGTGATGAGTCCAGGTGGATGTTGAAATGAGGAGGAGTTTAGGGGGGGGGGAAGAGAGGAGAAATTGGCCCATTCAGAGAGGAACAGGGTGGTACAGCCAGGTGGCCTGTTGGTGGCAATGGTCAGAGGTGGTGGGAGAGATGACTAGCTTGCGAACCAGGCTCTCGAAGGAAGTGTAAGGCTTAGGTAGGGAAGAAGGGACCCACTCTGGAAAGATCAGAGCAACCCCCTGCCAGCATGGTTAGGACAAGGTTTGGAGATAATCTTCTAGCCACCCGGGAGAACGGAGTCAAAAGCATTGACTGAGCTGGCATTGAACCAGTGTTAGTAAGAGCAAGAATATCTAGGTCAAGGTCTTTAACGAGGAGGCAGATGTCATTTGATTGCGTAACAAGCATTAAGCATGGCTAGATGCAAGAGGTCTCCACCTTTTTTGGAAGGTTTTCATTTTCTGGCAGGGTGTGTGGGGGTGTGTGGTGTTTTCAGAGAGTGGAAGGAGTAGCGGGTGTGGGAAGTAAATTGATGAGGGATGTCAGGTGCCTGTCAAAGAAGAGGTTGGGTTGAGGAGCAGAACCGAGATGGCGCCAGTGTGATGGACATTAAGGATACACCTGGATGATGCGAAGCCAGAGAGAGAGAGAGAGAGAGAGAGAGAGAGAGAGAGAGAGAGAGAGAGAGAGATCTGTAAATTGTGCTGACATGGGTGTCTGCGATAGGTAGGGCCGGGTTAGTGGTCCGGATGTCTTCACTTTTTTTCTCGAGGCTTCGGGAGGGAGGATGGGTGATGGTGAGAAACCTGAAGGTATCTCTATGGCTAGTCCCCGGGGGTCTGTCACCCAGGTTGCCAAGACACATTCATTGCTATTGGATCAGTCCCTGGTTGTGGACCAGTGAGGGAGGATCCCCTGGATGGGGGGGCGTCCTCGGGGTGTGGAAGTGGGACAACTGGTGAGACGCAGTGGCCCCTTCTTATTCCTTTTCGCCATCCTAACCCTCGCCCCCCCCTTCCGACACGAACACTTTCGCACACAGCGAAAGACAGTGGACAAACACTCCAGCCATTTACCTAACATATCCCAACACCAGGGGCAGGCAAAGTCAGGCAATTGACCAGAACCGCACACCACCAGACTACCCTTTCCCTTGCCCCTCCCTACATGGATAAAAGGTGGATCACAAGAGCGCAATACGAGCAAGGCAGACTTCACGAGGAGAGAGCTAACTCAGCAGGGCAGTTTAAGAGGAAAAAGACGGCACAAACTGAGAGGGTGACGAGGAGAGAGGCAACCTTGCCCTTTCCGACCAAGGCCCGTGAAATCTCTGCAGTATGAATTTTAAGACCACGAACAATAGTCGGCGTGTGTTGCAGCAGATGTCAACAGTTCAAGCTGGGAATAGACTCCAACCTGGACTTCAAAGAGAAGGAAAGTGAAGCGGTTCATCACAGCCAGTGAGTCGAGGGGTGAGTCTACCAGAAACCGAATTGTGTTGAATGAAAAGTAGCAAACAGCTAGTTGAACTGTGAAGGCATAAAGAGCTATTGGTGCTAAAAGGAGAAAGACCAGCAACAGTCATCGGGCCCACGAGGGTGCTCACTCATAAACTCTGGGTGATTACCAGCTTGTTGAAGCTATCAGTACCTGAAGTCCTTGGGAAAGGCAAGAAAAGGTGTTCAAAGTGGTCATACAGGGGTCCAGAAAATCCTCTGTACAGTCTAAAGTCTGACCCACAGAAGATTGTGAAGCTAAGGGAACTGAATCCTGCATCATAAGAATTGATTAAGACAATGTGCAATTGAGAAAGTTGGCAAGAATTAACCCGAAAGAGGGATGCCAATGGATAAGGGGCAAAGTCTAAACCTTCCCAATATACAGTGTGTTGACAAGAGTGAACCTGGCTGAGGGATGTTGCAGTGAACCGGTTAAAAAGATATTTGCGAATGTCGCAGACAAAATTGCGTTTTAAAGCAATAGTGAACCCGACTGAGGGAGGCGAATAGTTGCGTAAGGTCTGAGCCTGGAAGAGGGGGATCCAAGGGTGAGCCGCCAACACCCACTGACCCATGAATGCAACGAAGAAAAGTACAACCGGGACAGTCAATTAATGCATGCCATGCCAGAGTGAATCCAACAGACAGAAGTTGATATCCGAGAGGGATCTAGGCCTGAAAGATGGGACCCCGTGGTGAAGAGCCATCACTCAAGTACAACCAGAGCAGAACTCTAGGACTTTTGTTGAACTTTTGTTTTGGTATTTTGAACCCTATTCAGGCCCTTGGAAGCAATAAAACTTAAACTTCTGATGGTCCTGATATCATTAAGAGCTTTTTGTGAATCGGAGCCCATAAGAGGGGAATCCAGGGTGAAAAGGCACCGCCCAATGTACATGTGAAAAGGAACTCTTGTTTACTATTTTTGATACATCAGGTCTATGGAGGCAAGAGACTTTTTGGTAGAAAAGACTTATCCACCGAAGGCCCTGATTGAGAGGCGGAACTGTTGGTGTGTGCTGGGAAAGCTTGAGCGTGTGCTGTGCTCCCAAATTCTACCTTGTCCCTTGCTGAAAATGTGGGCAAGGGAGACCCCAACCTGACTGATTATTTGTGGATACTTACTACTTTCTTATGAACATTAGTCCAAACTTTTTATATTTAGCATAAGGATTGGCAATGTTTTTTTTTATTTTGTATAGGGCCTCTTATTTTTACAAGACGCTACTCGGATTGCTTTATTGTTTGAAGCTTGCTCCCATCTTAAATTTAGGTTTAGATTAGTTGTTTTTCCAACCTACCTATACAGTTTAATAAACATCCTTGAAATGTGATCACTTGTCTCTTTACTGTTGCTACACTGAGTTCCTTACAGGAGCTGGCGAGTGCTATCAGGGAGGCGGAGGATATTTGGAAGAAAGAGGGGCCACAGCACAATCTAAGCACAACTAGCCAAGGGGGCCTAGTAGCCAAGGCAAACTAGAGAATCGATGGAATACTTTAGAACCACAGATGGGTGCAGAGATGTTATCAAACACACCAGGCTTCGGATTTGCAGAAATGGACCCAAAATGCAATGCAAAATGGGGTGCAAAAAAGTAAAAAAAATACACACACCAGGCATTGAATTTGCAAAACGAGACAAAAATGGGAAGGAATTTGTGAGATTAAGTTAGGCAAAGAAGGCAGAATGGTGAAGGCACACCTTGGTTCAACAGTTCTGGGGTTAGTCAGGAGGCATTGGCAATGTCCAGCCATCACTCACAGCTATTCTGTAGTGTGTGTAGATTTGCAGAAGCCAAGTTCGTCAGGTAACCGGCTCCTGCCTGGGGACTGATCCATGGTTTGCTGCGGGGTTGAAAGGAGGAGGAGGCCCTCCCAGTCCTCATATGCCTTAGCAGGCTCAGACAGGGGCCTTAGTTGTGGGTCTTGAGTGGGGGCCGGCATTCCCTGCTGGCTCTTGATATTGGTCAAGATGGGGAACAGGCGGCTCAACATCAAGGCTGACAAGGGAATGCAGGCACTCTGGTGCAAGCCATCCATTGCGGCCATATGGGAAAGTTCGGCCTGGTCCAGGAAAGTAGAACCCAGCTGGGCTCTGCAGTGACAAAAGCCCACAAGTGTACTCCTTTTGTCACTATTTGCTGACAATACTGGCGCAACACGCTAGTGTGCGCCTTCTTCAGACCCCCATCTGTGTCACTGGCGTTGGGGAGAATTTTCATTTCAGTGCTGAATTCATCCCCCCTTAGAGACCCGCAGCTCTTTTGCTGGGCTTTGGGACTTAAAAACTCCTGCGCGAGTGGGACCTTTTTCTCACACGTGTTTCTACCGGATTTGGATTTTGTGTGTTCACGAGTCTGAAACTCATAGGCATCTGCTTTTTTTTTATGGTAACACACAGCACCTTTAGTGCAGTGTCACTAAGAAATCCTTTGGGTTTCTTTTAAGGCTTAAATACATTTTCTCGGGCGAACTATAGTTCCCAAAAATAGTAAAGTGAAATTGACTTTACTTCCCTTATCTCTTTGTTGGTCCAGCACACCATTTTATGTGGAGTGCTTGTGGGTTAACTAGTAGCACCTTATCCTACTTTCTCCTATAACCTTTTTTGTTACCCTCACTACTTTAAATGGCCTACCATTGTGCTTTTCTACCGCAGGCTGAACCCTCTGCTGCAGTGCAGCACCGCACCCATGGGTGACCATTTTGTCAAAATGCCCCAGTTTTTTGTTCGTGTCATTTTCTGTTTGTGAGGTCTTTTTTTTGGCTTTTAATCTCTACGTTGAGACCTGTTTGAGCCCTTGGTTTGTTCTGCCCTTGACGGGCTTCAGCTCTGAAGCCCACCATTGGCTTTAGTGTTTGATCTCCGGCTGGTCGCCCCTCCCTGGTCTGGTGAGTTCAGGCAAGGATAGAACACAGCACTGTGTATTAACTTAGTTGCTGGGTGCAGCAGCAGTAATTGGCCTCTACGAATGGTAGCTGCTCCGACTCCCAACCTCCGCCGCTTTGCTGATCTATTTTAGTATTGCAGTAATGCCATGGGGGGGAGGCACGCTTCCGAGGCACTCATCTGCTCGCCTGCCTGGCTGGTGTCGCAGCTTTGTTGAGCAGCAGTGCAGCTCTCCCTTCTCCCTGCCTGTGCGCTCAGAGCTTTGCCCGACTCAACTTTCGGAGGATCAGTTCCTGCGCACGTCCAGGCACCCCGCACCCCCTGCACACTCTCTGCTCTTGTCAGCCCAACGGCTCCTCTGTCAGCCAGGGTCCACTATCTTAACGGCTACCCCTGCCGATCCGCACATTGGTGGCCCTCCTAGAGCCCAAGATTGCGGCAGCTCAGTGTAAACACCCTCGTACGATGAAATTGCTTCTCTGACCCGGCTACCTTTTTAGCTTTGACTGCGGATGTTTGTGCCACGGCGTGCAGCTCACCAGCCAAGCAGCCATCTTGCTTGCACGATCAACCTCCCTAAATTGCTGCGACTATTCCGATTTACATTTCTTGCTCTGAAATCACTTCTCTCAATCTTGTTGCTGTTCCGATGTTTGTTTCTTGTTTCAGCTGATCACACCACCTGCTCTGTAAATCTTTGGATACATTTTCTTAGAAAAACCAAGGCGCTGTGGAAACTGAGACCTTCCCTGGTCAAGAGTTGAATGAAAGGCAGTTTAGAATCTTTTACATGGTGTTTCACCAGCCAATTAAACGCCCACTCAATCTTGAACTGGGACTACCCCTGAAGACTCCTTTAAAACTCGCAGAAAATAGACCTTGCCAAGTTCCCCAGAGTCGTCAACGGCCTCTATCACCCGCACCCATCTTGCCTTGTGCACTGTTGGGTGAGGGGAGTTTTCTTAAGTCCTAGGACTTTAGTAAGCTATCCCAGTGGTTTGTATAGCTCCAACTCTTAGTATCAGTCTGTACTAACTCAGGACCGTAGCAGAGCAGTCAGGCTTCTCTTAAGAGGAAGATATGCGCTGTAGGCAAGTACACTGAACCTTAGTTAGACCTGCACAGCAAAAAAACCTACACTCACAATTTATATAAAATCATATATTTATTAAATATACACCAGAATCACTTTAAATACTTTAGACTTTTACACTAGAACACTTTGAAATACTTGCATACACTTCAAAGGACACTTTTGTGTTTGTCTGCAGTTAGATTTGTAGCAACGTTAGAAAGGGAAAAGACAATGTTATCATATTATGGGTTATTACATGCACCTGCGGTTTCTAACCGTTCATACGGTAATACTCTGCAAACACATATAGTAAAGTCACTTTAAGGCAGGAAAATAGTGTAACATTAGCTTGGTTCAAGGTTCTAAAGGTTTCTTCAGTCCAAAAACGCAACCCAAGCTAGAGGCAAGTTGGAGAGAGCTCAAAGTATTTACAAACCGCAGAATACGAAGAGTTCCAGAGGATTTCTTCTGGTCTCTAGTGTTATAGAAGCAGCAAGTTAACTAACCAGGGAGAGCTGTGAAAAGATTCAAGGGGACACTAGTAGCGGGTTGAGTCAGAGGGGGTGAACCTGGACACCTTGGTTTCCACCAACGCTCTGGAGCGACTTCTTGGAATCGGGAAAGCAATACCTGTTTCCCCCACAGTACCTTAGGTTTGAAGAAAATGTTTCTGCTGGTTGCTCTGCGATGTTGCAGCTCTGGGTTCCTTGGTCTGATGACTGAAGGCAGGACAATGGACTGGATCTCTCAGCAGCAGTCTCTAGGGAGGACCTGGGGCACGACTTTCAACTACTTCTTGGTTCACTCTGCAGTTGTGGCGCCTTTTCTGCAGCACCAACAAAGTACACGGATCACCCAGTTAATCCTCTTTGCCTCCTGCAGTCCCACACTCTGAGGGTCTCTGGGCAAGTTGGATCAGATCTCTGGAGTGTCCTTACAGGTTCAGCAAAGATTTGGACGGTTTCGGCCTTTCCACGATGTACTCGAAATGGGCATCAGGTCTCCTGGTATTGTGGTTCCGCAACTCTATGCACCAAGGACCTCTGGAGATGGCTCAATTCAAACTTCGTTTTGGGACTGGTTGTTCCCACCAGCCAAAGGGAAGGAGTCCTCTTTGGGACTCTTCTGTTACACAGAAAACGGGGCCAGGACAGCAGTGGTCGTTTCAGTGTTGCAAAGGGTCTGCAGACTCTGGACGTAGTTTTATTCGGTTACTTCAGCTTCCAGTAGTCGACTTGCTTTTCACTCTAGAAGCCTCACCTTTTATTCAGTTCAGCACACACTCCTCTGCAATCTCTCAGCATTTTACAGAAATGGGCGTTTGGCCCTGTAGGTGTGTTTTGCCAGAGTGTCTGGGCAGGCAGGAGAGATGGGGGCGTCTGGTGGAAGACTCCCACCCATCCCTCCTGCCTGCCCAGACACTCTGGCAAAACACACCCACAGTGCTATGGACATAACCAGTGGTGTACAGAATGACACAATAGTTGGTAGAACATGTCCACTGCCACCAGCCATAGCTAGGATTTTGTACTCCTGTGACTTTTTAGTCACATAGACTAAGAAGGGGGACACTAGGTATCCCTTTGGCATTCCACTGAAGGTGGTGTGTACCAATCTCTCAGATTAGAGAGTTTTGGGAGAAATAAGTGTTTCTGTAGTTAATCAATGATATAGAAAAATAATCTGAAGGGTCCCCAGCAACACTGCCCATAAGGAGCTGGGTGCTGCATTAGTAAAACAGATGCCATTAAGAGCTATGGAGCAGGCGGACTCCATAGTACAGGTAGAATACAAAGAATAGAGTTCCAAAAGACAGAGCCCACAAGAATGAAGGGGTGGAAAAAGGCTCCACTCATTCAGGATTGAAAGAAAAAGGTCCAGAAGTCCAGCAAAGAGTGCTGGGGGGGGGGAAGCGCACTAGGAGAGGGGATGAAGCATACAACTTGTACATCTCACTAACATGCACCAAGACCCATTTCCTGCCCTGTAAACTGAGGGGAAACCTGACACATTAGAACATGTTTGTAGGGCTAGCAAAACTGACCCCCTCAAGATATGTGCCTGCAACTTCAGTCGGCCCGCAGCCAGCATAGAAAATGCTGAGTGATCACAGGAGATGTAGCTTAAAACATTTTCAGCATGTCAGGTTGGCTACCTCAAATACATGCTCTCATAAAGTAGTCTGGTTTTACCACAGGGACTGTGGATATAGATGCGTGGGTTAAGGAGAAGGCAGTACTTCCACCCCAAGTTCTGGGACACCTGGGGTAAAAACTTGTTTTTATTTTTCTCTTTTGGTTCCGGCAGTCTTGGCCCACAGAGGGTGAGGCAAATCTTAAGGTAGAATTTCTTGGAAGGCCTTTAAAACGGCTTTAGAGCAGAGAAAAAATGTCACTTGTCTACCAGGCAGTGGTGAGACTATCCTATGTAAGCGCTTTCTAAAATGTTCTATGTTTTCTCTGACGTGGCGTGGGAAGTGTTTTGCTTGATTACTTTGCTTTAAATTGGAGATTTGTTATTTTTGTTTCTCCTTCAGCTTTTATTTGACTAGCATTTACGACCACTCCATATTTGAAGCTTTCAGTAAAGTCGTGCAGAAGCTCATTCCACAATTGCCTACATTGGAAAACCTGCTGAATATTTTTATTTCGGTGAGTGAATCAACTGTTTTTTTTTTCTTGACCTATAATGTAGATGAGGGTTGATGTGATGCTTAAAATGGTGGTTAGATGTACTGCAGCGGTCTCCTGTTGGCTGATACTTTTGATAGTCCATTTGTGAACATTCTAAAGAACTCTCTGGGTTTACATCACTGATGGTGCACACTGATGAATTGGGCTCCTTCTGTTCAAGTAATTGATTGGTGTGGATTCCTGCACCTGTCATGTTAACCTGTTTTCTTTTCTAGAGCTAGAAGTGCACAAAACACATTATTTAAGCCTGCTGTTTGAAGTAAACCCTAGTATTGCTTGAAAGGACAGATTTTGTTCACTCATGTGGTTTTCATCTTTCCTGCAGGGTAAGGATAAACAATTACATCAGCACTAGCTGTAGACCTTCCAATGTTTTAAATGTTTGTTAGGACCGATTTTCTATACTCTGGCCTAGTGGACAGATATATAGAAGACCAACCTATATTGTGAAGGGGACAACTCTGGGGAGCTGTAGCCAAACGGCCAGTTCAAGGTAGCAAGACTGGCCTAGGCAAAGTCTCAAGAGGTGGTGTGCTTGTAAGCGGTCCGCAATGAGCAAACCGGGTGAAGCAGTTAAGGAACACACTTCGTCAAACAGGTATACAAATACTTCTTTACTCAACAGTTAGACCTGACTACTAACAGGTTATATTATCACACAACACTGAAATTAGATGCATATATACAATTACTGGTGTAGAGCACAATACATATCAAAAGCCTGAAAAGAAAGGTACAGGTAGGTATTGGCACTACAAGTCCACGGAGAATGGACCCTAACTTCAGAAGTCCAACATGAAGTTGTCCGAGGCCTTGCGCCCAAAAGTTCAGCAAAGTTCCACCCAGTCTGTGAAGCTGGCAAAAGCGAAGGTATGGTCTGTGGGGTCCAGTGAACAGTTCCAATGGTTAGGGGACGAGTTAAACTAGCTAAGAAACGTGTTCAGCTTTGTCCTTGTGTGAACAAGCAGTGGCAAAGCCAATGTGTTAGAAAGGTTTTATAGAAGGTTAGCAATGCCAATGACCGATCTGCCCCACACACCCCCCAGCAGTGGCCCAATCGTGACCACTGTGGCAAAACTCCATTCATTCCACCCAGTCACACTGGCACCAGTATGTGGATTGGGACCAGACAGTCCGAGGCCTCTTCCTGGCAGCAAACAACACATAGCACTCCAGTAGCCTGCCAAAAGCCTCTGCTTTCTTGGGCACTGGAAGTCCAAATAAGGATTTTCCTGGCCTGACGGGCCACGAAGCAGGCTAACAGATAAGATGGCCAAAGGACAAGTGAAAAATCTTGTGGCATGGCCTTGTTTTACCAGTAGCCACAGTTCGTATCCAAATGCAGAAAGGCTAAAACAATAATGGCAACTACTGCCACCCGCTTGTCCATTTAGCAAACCTATAGTAACCAACAATCCTTGAGTGTTAGTCTAGGGTAAAACAAAGTGTACCCCAAGATGCATTATACCATGATCAAAAGTTACCACACGTGATAAGTTACTAAAAATAGTAAAGTAACACGCCTAAGGGAAACAAGGTCTAATAACCTGAAGCACACGTCTGTTTCCCCATAACAGATGAGCAAAAGCTAGGGTTCGCTGCACTGTACAAAAAACAGGTCAGATACAAAGCAAAAAGTTAGGTTGTCCATAGAAATGGAAAGAAAGGTGCAGTAAAGGGGAATCTTTCCTAACAATTTTATTTGTGTAAATGTTTGTGTAAAGTGAAATAAATTACCAGGTTTGTATCCAGCGCTGAAACGGTGGAAGAATGGAAATTTTAGAGATTTGAATATGGAAAGAACATTTCAGTACTATTGGAGAAACCTACTGCGATTGTCATATACATGAAGTGCTTCCCTTAATTGGTACTTTTGCGTGAAACAGAAATCTGAATTTCCTCCATTGGGCTTTAGAAGTTATTCATGTCCCTGGTAGACGGGAACGTTTTGAGTGAAGGTCTGTTTAAGAAAAAACATTTAGATGAGGGATGCTTGTCTTTGGAGCGCTACCGGTTTGCCATAATGCAAAGAGGATGTTGAAAGCTCTTAAAGTGTGTTCGTCACCATGAAAGTATGTTTTGACCTCCCCCCCGCCCCCCAGAAGCACAATGTTACCCGAGCCCTGGTTCTCTCTAGGATTGATTAATGCAATAGCCTCCTCCTGAATCTACCTTATTCCACTCTGCGACCCCTTCAGCTAATCCAGAATAGAGCAGCAAGACTTATCCTTGGCCTCATGCCCAGGGACTGCATCTCTTGTGCCCAAAAAAGCCTTCACTGGCTTCTGGTTGCTTCACAGATTAAATTCAAATCCCTCTATCGCCCACAATGCTGATGCCGGGGACCACACTTTCTGCAACTCTTACTAAATATTCTCCCTCTAGACCTCTGAGCTCCAACTCCTTGTGTGTAAAGCGCTTCGCTAAATAAGTGGGCAGGAGGTCATTCACCTTCCTCAGCTGGCTCCTTTCTTTGTAATGGCCTCCGCCTCCTTCGTCTTGAGCAGGACTTTCTTAAATTCCGGGAGATCCTCAAGACCTTCCTCTTTCCTCCCTCTCTCCTCTGCTAATCTCAAAGTTGCTTGTTTGGTGTCCAGGGCTGGATGCATCCTCTAGGCTCTAACCTCCCACGCCAAATCGCCCCAGCTTCTGTCTATCCTCAACACTTGTCTCTGCTCACCCCACACAACTGGATGATCGCACTTAACCTTACATTGCACTTCACTTGTTCACCCATGAGCATCCCAGCACCTATCCCAGTCTCTCTCCCTTCTGCGCTTGCACGGTCTGAATACTCACAAGGCATAGTAGGTTCGTCCTCCCTCTGCCTCACTGTATTTAAGTTTTTTTAATGCATTTAATTTGTTTCTCATCCCTTGTCCCGGTCCCGTGAAACAGTATTTACTTCCTGTATACACGCCTAACAGGTGAACTATAAATAAATTAAACTAGTCACCAGAGACACTGACCATTACCTCTATGGACACAACAAGCCCATGGCACACAACAAAGCACACTGAAGCAGACATGCACAGACGCCAGTTCTCCTGGTTCTGCAAACATCAACAGAAGAGCACAACCTTTATCCTATCCTTACTAACCAACCCCACCTGAGCGTCTGGAGACCATGCAAATTGCAGCGGTGCGTATTATAAATCAGCAGAACATTGTTCCTGTTCCTCCATAGATGTCTATGGGAAGCACATGGAGCCGGAACAGGATGCGCCGAAGCATTACTTCACAATGAAATGATATATGCTGGGCGCTGGCACTGGTTCTTTGCATTATTTTGACCCCAAAAACATTTCTAGAGCTTGTGGATATGCTTAGATCACATGCTCTGCGTAGTCCGACATCTAGTGGTGGTCGCGGAGTATTACAAGATTTGTTTTTTAAAACTCTAAAATGGATGTCGACAGGGCATGTTCGTAATACTATCCCTAGTGTGACGTGTACTGTACCCATGGTCCTTCACGTGCTAAGGTCCCTCAGATTGTTTTTTTCCGTCATCGAAGTCGGTCACAAATGCAGAATTCGCTTCCAGGCTGATGCCTTTTGATTAACTAAAGTTGTACTTGTAGACTTTCTTTCCTTTCGTTGCCTCGCGGACGACTGTTCAATCACTCGACGGCTACAGATGACTCACATCATTGACCACTCCTCGATCAACGACCAGACATGGCCTTTACGGGCCTCGTCGGGGTTCGGCCCATTACAGTAGGGAGAGAGGATGGAGAGGGGGAAGTTTTATAAACTTGCCTCTTTTAGAGACTTTTTATTCCAAAATCCCCTTTCTTCTATTTTCACCCATGTGCCCTGTTAAAATATAATTGACAAAACCTCATTTAAATGTTCCGCTCCTGCCACCGTGACTTCCTGTGAAAGGACATGCACTGAGTGTGCAATCACTGTCTCCTGAGGGAACACGCCGAAAAGCATTTCCGGACTAAAACCCTGAAGGGTCGGTAGACGAAATGCTAGCCCGCTCACGCCATGCTAGCCAAGGCCTACATTGACTTGACGGAAGCTTCCAGCGAGGGCAGTGTTGGGGTCCTGAGTAATGCAAGGGTGAACTAGGGTCCGTCAGAACCCCAAGTGCGGGCCGCCCAATACTAAGAAGCAGGGCGGCAGTCCTTTGATGGAGACCCCCGGCGGGCAAGGCACACACAAACGCAAACACACTAGGCGCATACCCCACGGCCGACTCTCGGATGCACCAGCGAGCGTCGAGGCCCATGCATTGACCAGGGGAAGAAGCCTCAGGTTCTTCCTCACTGTCCTCTGGGCCATCGCACACGCTTTCGCCTCCTGGCAGTTCCCAAAAAGCAAAGGGTGGTTTGGACACCGCATATAAAAAGGCCCTTCTTTCGCATGCCGAGGAACAGGCAGCGGGGCATTTCAGCATCTCCAAGAAAACACAGAAAATACAAGCAATAATTAACACGTCGGTGCTTCACTGCTTAAAGCATGGTTACTGAAAATATGCAAGGTTTCAACGCCCTTGACCCCAAGGGACAGCCAGGCAGAGTTTTCTAACCCCATAGACCTCTCTGGGGCTATGCACCATAAAGATGCCATTCCCTCCCAGCCCACCCCTGTTAAGGATGTCGCTCCCTCCGAGGCCCCTGTCATTTCAGCCTTCCGCCCTCATGCCATTTTACGCCAGAACAATCTAACATTTTAGGGACAATGTCCTGTTTTGTGACTTCATGAACAGACACCCCGACCAATTGACGAGTCTTAGAGACGCCTCACAGCTAGGGGCATCAGCAAAGCCCCCCGCCAAGTAGTCTCTCCTTGAGCCACAGCCAAGCACCTCTGCTCTAGGCAATCCAGCCTCAGCATTTCAAGACACCTCTCAATACCAAGACCCCTCTCGTGACTCGTATTGTGACAGCCAAACAGACCCAGTGTGTCACGGGGACCTCCATGGCCAAGACCAGTTTTACGATGACGACATTCACATAATTCAGTTGCCGGAACATCCGGACCAGCCTCCAGCAGATTCACTGGTTGACAATCCACTCCAGTCAAAGGGACTGCTACTAAAGGCAGTGCAACATTTCAATATCGACACTCTGGGGAAACCCAGGGCAACAATGATTTTGTGGAAGATATCCTGGAGGCAAGAGGACCGCCACCCAGTTTATATCTCTCCTGCAGAGACTTATCCAGCCATCCCTACTAACAGCTACTCTTGCGAGGGCAGTAAACCCGAGAATAGAGCAGCCATTCAGACCCATGCCCACTGAACCCCTGTATTTTAGGGATCCGTTCAAAGGTCATGACCACCAGAAAAAGGGCAGGCACTCCGTGGCATTGACAGAAACCCGCCAGACAAGGCAAGCAAGAAGATGTATACGTTTGGGAGAAAGGTCACCACCTCTGCAACATACCAGGCAAGAATTGTTAACAATACTACACTGTTGGCTAGTTACGGCTGCCACAAATGTGATGAGCTGGAACGCCAAATAGAAACCTTCCCAGAACCACTAAGGCTCAACTGCTTAAAACTATTTCAGAGCGTAAGCAAATCTCGAACTGCATCTTGAAGAACTCTTGATGCGGTGGATAACGCAGGACACAATAGCGGAGGGAACACTCATTAAACAACATGCCTGGCTTAGGGAGACTAGGTAAAAAAGGGTATTTATTCAACGTACTTCCTTGTGCCAAAGAAAGACCTTACCATGCACCCAGTACTAGATCGGCGCCCTGCGAAAGAATGTCAAACCACAGAAACAGTGGACTACATGGCAACGTTGACATGAAAGATGCATAGCATACTTTCAAATTTCAATACAGTTTCATATTTCAGTGCACCATGATCACAAAAAGTTCCTGCATTTCAGGAAGGTGGGAGTACACTACCAGTTCAAAGAACTCCCATTCGGCATCACCTCAGCACCAAGAGTATTCAAAAAAGGTGCTTGCAGTAGTGGCAGCACACCTGTGCAGAAGGTCACCCTCAGTATATACACTTATCTGGATGACTGGCCGGGGAATCTCCTCAAATTTGCAGATTAAATACGCAAAAAACAATAGAACCGTCTGTTAAATCTGGGTTTCTCCATCAAGAAGAAATCAATTCAAGTCCACAACCAAATAAAACAATGTCTAGGGGCTTTCCTAAACACAAGAGGAGCTGGCTTTCCCTGAAACGAGAGAGTAAAAATCTTGCAGTTGCAGGTACTTCCCTACAAGGTCGATCGCCAGATAACTGTACTCAAAGCAATGCGGTTGCTAGGTATGATGGCCTCTTACATTCATTTGGTTCCTCTCATGCGCCTGTGTTCAATGAAGGAATGGTTAGCGAAACGGCATTCTCAGGCAAGCGGACAGTGGGATGATCTAGTGGTTGTTTCGCTAACCCTGGTCCAGGCTCTTCGCTGGTGTCCAAGGACAACCTGTTAAAAGATAGCCTTTTTGGGCTCCATCAGCACAAGCGATCATAACTACAGATGCTTCACTCGCTGGATGGGGGGGGGGGGGGGCACTTACTCCACTACACAACCCACGGACAGTGGCCACACACACTACTGCCCCAAGACCTACCAACATCCTGGAACTCTTGGTAGTCCTCAAGGCTCTTCGGGCCTTTCAGCAACATCTCAATGGTCAAACAGTGCAGGTCCTCGCAGACAGCACCACGGCCATGTTGGCACACTCCGTCTGTCCAAGCTATCCCAAAAAATGTTAGTGGGCACGCAAGCGGAACATGTTCATAACGTGTTCCAGGGGAACTCAATTCTCTGGCAGATACTCGAAGCAGACATCCTCTACCAGAAGAACACTAGTGGCAACTCGACAGATCCTATACAGAATATTCTCACTATGGGGTCACCCGCCACCAGACTGTTCGCCACAAAGCTAAACGCACAATGCCCAGACTTCGTCAAGGTTTCCTCAGCCAGGGTCCAAGGAGAACTCCCTGCCTGTGGATGAACTGGTCAGGGAAATTTGCTTCTGGGTCCCCCCTACCCTTCACCCCCCCCACACCAATACTGAGCAGGATAGTGCACAAGATGCACCAAGAACAAGTAACCCTGATCCTGGTTGCTCCTATGTGGGCGAGACGGCCTTGGTTTCCACATCTGCTCAAACTGGCGATGTGCGACCAAAGCAAGCTCCTGTGCACACACATGTTGACACAACATAAGGGGGCATCCCTCCACCCACGCCCACAATCAATGAACTTGGCAGCTTGGCTCCAGAAGTCATAGAATTTGGCCACTTGATCCTTCTACAAAGGTGTATGGATATCCTTCGAGGCATGAAAACCCAACACCAGGCAATACTATTTTAATAAGTGGAAAGGATTTGTGATCCGATACACATTACAATTACTAAGGCCCATT